>LR738715.1:697860060-697906270 GCA_902687465.1 Secale cereale
TGGCCGCCGCCCCTAGGGGTAAACCCTAGGGCGCCCCCTCCCCTCTACTCCCCCTATATAAAGAGAGGCAGAGGGAGGGCAGCCACACACGTTCGTGCCTCGGTGCTGCCCTCCCTCTCCCACATCCATCTTCGTTTTCCCGCGGTGCTTGGCGAAGCCCTGCTGGAATCCTCCACCACCATCACCACCACGCCGTCGTGCTGCCGGTGTCTCCATCAACCTCTCCTTCCCCCTTGCTGGATCAAGAAGGAGGAGACGTCCCCGAGCTGTACGTGTGAAGAACGCGGAGGCACCGTTGCTTCGGTGCTAGGATCTTCGGCGATCTGAATCGCGGCGAGTACGACTCCATCAACCGCGTTCTTGAACGCTTCCGCTTAGCGATCTACAAGGCTATGTGGATCCAACTCTCCCCTCGTAGATGCATCTCCTAGATTGATCTTGGTGAACGTAGGAAAAATTTTTGTTTCCCATGCAACGTTCCCCAACAATTAGGAGGTTCACAAAGAGACAAGTACCCCGAGGAGGAGTGTATGGGGGTTTGGTTATCCTTGTGCATCCTCGACTCATGGTACGTGAGTGTACTCTAATATTCGATCCCTCCAAAGATTAGTGATCCATCTAGTAGCTAAAGTTCTCAACTATTTTGTAGGTTTTCGAAAATAAACACGGATTGCCCAAAATACGACATCTATCACTAATAGGCTAAAGCTCCTGACACCAAAAGTTCAGACATTACTCATGGCAATACCTCAAAACTATTGCAAGTTACTACTAAAATTAAATAGCAACCTCAGTTTCCTACTTTAAGTTAAGACACACAACTCAGTGCAACAGGCAAACTCTCTTAACAAGATAAACATGAAAACTCAAGAGAGTTCTGCAACTAACTAAACAAAAGCTCTTTAAAAAGAAAAGCATGAAAACTAAGAGCTAAACATGACATCAGCTATGGAAAGACAAAGAACACACACAGCAAAGATAAGCATGAAAATCCTATGTTGTGTTCTAGGTTGAAGTGGAGCGTGTTTCTCTCCCACACAAAGAAAGCTGGGTTCTACTTGTTATGAACAGCAAGCAAAGCTAAAGAAAACTAAAAAAAGAAACTAAGAGCAAGACGCTCCAAGCATAGCACCTAACGCATGAAGTGATAAAATTATAGTGGAACGAAAGACGAACTGATAATTGTTGATGGAGAAGGGGATGCATGGGGGCATCCCCATGCTTAGACGCTTGAGTCTTCTTGAATATTTCTTGGGGGTGCACGGGGGCATCCCCAAGCTTGAGCGTTTGACCCTCCTGAATCTTCTTTTATCATCTTCCCTCGCACACTTGAAAACTCCCTTCATACATAACTCATCATAATCTGATTAGCGAGGTTAGTACCCACAATAAAATATTTTTCCCTACTGGAAATAAAGATAATCTTGAAGAGCTACTGTTTCTCAAGATTGCCAAAAGGTTTTTGCAAAGAAAAAGCAAGCTCAAGGTTTGTAACGAAGAAAAGGCAAATCAGGACAGAATCTGTGAAAAACAGACCAGCTGGTAGTAAATAATTTGTTCGGGGCACCTCTGCAACTCAAATCAAAAAACTCAGAACAGACGCTCGAAAGCCAATTGTATAGAGCAGGCTGTCAAAAAAATCAGATCAAAAAGATGATCTGGCGATTTTATCCGAATTTTTCTGTCCAAGGACAGAATCTGTTTTTTGGACAGCACGTCACAACTTTTGAACTTTCTTGCAATCAGAGGCTAAACTTGGCACAAAGCTGAAAAGAAAAGATACAATGATTATGCTACTGTAGTAACAAACATCAAGACACAACAAAAGCAAAATAAAACCTAATTCGTTGTGGGCTGCCTCCCAAAAGCGCTTTCTTTTATGCCTTTAAGCTAGGCATGAGGCAAAAAGAGAAGATCAAGTTTTATCAAGAGTAAGAGAATAGCTAGCCCGTGTAACGGACTCAAAAGGCAACTTAATCTTCTTTCTAGGGAAGTGTTCCATCCCTTTCTTGAGAGGAAATTGGAATTTTATATTCCCCTCTTTCATGTCAATGATAGCACCAACGGTGCGAAGAAAAGGACGTCCCAAAATAATTGGACATGAAGGTTCACATTCAATATCCATAATAGTAAAATCAACGGGAACATAATTGTCATTGACAATGATAAGAACATCGTCGATCTTCCCCAAAGGTTTCTTTACGGAAGAATCAACAAGACGAACACCAAAAGAACAAGGATCAAAAGGTTTCAATTCAAACATATCATACATTCTTTTGGGCATAACGGAGGTACTAGCTCCAACATCACATAAAGCATAGCAAGAGAAGTTGTTCAATTTAATTTTGACTATGGGATCCCAACCATCTTCTAGCTTCCTAGGGATGGAAGTCTCAAGCTTGAGCTTTTCTTCCCTAGCTTTGGTAAGAGCATTGGTGATATGTTCTGTGAAGGCAAGGTTAAGTGTGCTAGTGTGGGGGTCTTTAGCCATTCTTTGTAAAAAGGTGACAACTTCTGAGAGACTACAATTATCAAAATCAATTTTATCATTATTGAGCAGAATTGTAGTGTCATCTTCTTTGTTTGAATTGCTCTCTATTATAAGAGTTTGGACGTCTTCCCAAGTTTGGGGAAGTGTGGGAGCAACTTTAAACAGAGGCTCATACTTTTTTCCTGGAAGACCATGCCATGGGCATAACTCTCCATTAAAACTAACATAATCACAAGGTTTATTACTTTTGTAGATCCCGACAGTGGTGATTGGCGTGATGGAAGAAGGGGGTGTACTCCTCCCACTTAGTGTTTTTGGTGGAACCCATAGCAGCAGCAAGCAAGATAACTATTTTTGTGATTTTTGGTAAGGGACACTAAAGCAAAAACTGAAAGGTAAACTAACAAGACTAAAAAGCAAAGATAAAAGATAGCGTGCAACTCCCCTATCTTGAAGAGTGGAGTCCCCGGCAACGGCGCCAGAAACTTGCTTGATGGCTTCTCGCCCCTCGTTGGTTACCCCAAGTGGAAGGTTGAGATGTAGCACAGCGGCAAATTTCCCTTGGCAAAGATACCAAGGATCGAATCCCGTGAGACTCCGAGGGTCGACAAGTAGGTGTCAACGGCGCCAGAAACTTAGCGGTTGACGGGACCTGCACACAGATACAGATAACTTTGCTCCCAACGAGTACAGAGAGGTTGTCAATCCCTCCGGCCTTGTTGTTTACAAAGGATCAAACACAAGAGATAATAATGATAGCTATGACTGCAACTAGGAAATAAAAACAGGAAGTAAATAGAAGGTGTGATCAGCGGTGGTAATATGGACCGGGGTCCCATGATGTTCACTAGTGATGTCTCTCTCCCAAAAGACGATAAAACAGCAAAGCGAGGTAAACAAATTACAGCTGGGCAATTGACAGGATTATGTGCGCAAACCAATGCTAACTATGCTGCAAAGAAAGGTAGAGGCTCAAAAGCATGGGCGGTACGCCAAGGCAAGTAGACCAAAATCCATCTGCATCTGCTACTAATCATCCACCTTGAGATATCTATCCAGAACATCTCGCTGGTATTAAGTTGCGAATCCCACCCAAAGTGTAAACTCAAAGCAACAGACAACTGCATTAAAAGAACTTTGCGTAAAGTAAACAATCCTTGCACCCGCAAGTACAAGCACCGTTGTTTTCTCCCTTGTGGCAACAGCACATCCCCTAGACTCATGTTTCTGTCACTCAAGCTAGTCATCAGGGGGCATGAACCCACAATCAAGCATAACGCTCCCTCTTGGAGTTACTACCTACTACTTGGCCAAAGCAATATACAGCAACGGAGAACATGCAAGAATTACTCAAGAACAAAGATATAAAAGAGGTGAATCAAATATATTACTCAAACACAATCTGAACATAGTCTCATAATCCATCAGATCCCAGCAAACTCAGCAAAGCAACAACAGAAAGATTACATATGTGCCTCGATCATGTAGGGCAGCTCACGAGGTCTAAACCATGAAGAGCAAAGAGGGGAGGAGAACATCACATAGCTACTGATCATGGACCCATGGTCCAAGGTGGACTACTCACGACTCATCCGGGAAGCGTCCATGGTGGTGGGGAAGCTCCCGGTGGTGGTTCTCCCCTCCGGTAGGGTGCCGGGAAGAGTTCTCCTGATGCTTCCGATCTTGGAAGCGCTGCGGCGGCGGAACAGAGGCGAGATCACGAAAAAGGGTTCTGTCCTCGAGGGTTTCGGGACGAGAGGGAGATATAGGCGAAGGGGGGCAGCCAGAGGCAGAGCAGGGGCCCCAGGCGCCCCCCTGGCGCGGCCAGGGGTGGGGCCGCGCCAGGTGGCCGCCTGGGCCTCCCCTGGCTCCCCTTTGGCCCATCTTTGGTTCTTCGCGAAGCTTCCTGTACGCTGATTTTTCCTATATTTTTCCTGGAATTTTCGGATCACTTTTAATATGGGGGAAACCTGAAATAGAAAAACAGCAGAAAACAGGAACTGGCACTGTGGTGCACTGAGTTAATAGGTTAGTCCAAATATGATCAAAAGTGTATGGAAGTGCATCAATATCATAGCAATATCACACAAAAGAAGCATGGAGCAAGCAGAAATTATAGATACGTTTTGGACGTATCAGTTGCTAGTAAACTCCATAGATGGATCTTGGTGATGCATAGGAAATTTTTTGTTTTCTGCAAGGATCCCCAACAGTGGTATCAGAGTTAGGTCTATGCGTAGTTACTATGCACAAGTAGAAACAAGATTGTTGTGGGCATAGATCATGTGAATTTACTTGCCCCTACTAGTCTTATTTTGATTTGGTGGCATCATGGGATGAAGCGGCTCGGACCGACCTTGCACGTACGCTTACGTGAGACAGGTTCCACCGGCTGACATGCACTAGTTGCATAAGGTGGCTAGCGGGTGTCTATCTCTCCCACTTTAGTCGGATCGGATTCGATGAAAAGGGTCCGTATGAAGGGTAAATAGTAATTGGCATATCACGTTGTGGTTTTGGCGTAGGTAAGAAACGTTCTTGCTAGAAACCTATAGCAGCCACGTAAAAACTTGCAATAACAATTAGAGGACGCCTAACTTGTTCTTGCAGCATGTGCCGTGTGATTTGATATGGCCAAAAGGATGTGATGAATGATATATATGTAATGTATGAGATTGATCATGTTCTTGTAATAGGAATCACGACTTGCATGTTGATGAGTATGACAACCGACAGGAGCCATATGAGTTGTCTTTATTTTATTGTATGACCTGTGTGTCATTGAAAACGCCATGTAATTACTTTACTTTATTGCTAACTGTTAGCCATAGTAGTAGAAGTAACGTTTGGCGAGACAACTTCATGAAGACACGATGATGGAGATCATGGTGTCATGCCGATGACAATGATGATCATGGAGCCCCGAAGATGAAGATCAAAAGGAGCAAAATGATATTGGCCATATCATGTCAATATTTGATTACATGTGATGTTTATCATGTTTTACATCTTATTTGCTTAGAACGACGGTAGTAAATAAGATGATCTCTCACTAAAATTTCAAGAATTGTGTTCCCCCTAACTGTGCACCATTGCTAAGGTTCGTTGTTTCGAAGCACCACGTGATGATCGGGTGTGATAGGTCCTAACGTTCACATACAACAGGTGTAAGCCAGATTTACACACGCAATACACTTAGGGTTGACTTGACGAGCCTAGCATGTACAGACATGGCCTCGGAACACAGAAGGCCGAAAGGTCGAACATGAGTCGTATAGAAGATACTATCAACATGAAGATGTTCACCGTTGATGACTAGTCCATCTCACGTGATGATCGGACACGGCCTAGTCGATTCGGATCATTTATCACTTAGATGACTAGAGAGATGTCTATCTGAGTGGGAGTTCATTAAATTTGTTTAGATGAACTTAATTGTCATGAACATAGTCTAAAATCTTTACAATATGTCTTGTAGATCCAATGGCCCACGCTAATGTTGCCCTCAACTTCAACACGTTCCTAGAGAAAACCAAGCTGAAAGACGATGGTAGCAACTATACGGATTGGGTCCGCAACTTGAGGATCATCCTCATAGCTGCCAAGAAAGCATATGTCCTTGAAGCACCGCTAGGTGACGAACCCATTTTTACAGCAACTCAAGATGTTATGAACGCCTGGCAGTCGCGTAGTGATGATTACTCCCTGGTTTAGTGCGGCATGCTTTACAGCTTAGAATCGGGGCTCCAAAAGCATTTTGAGCAGCATGGAGCATATCAGATGTTCCAAGAGCTGAAAATGATTTTCCAAGTTCATGCCCGAGTCGAGAGACATGAGGTCTCCGACAAGTTCTATAGTTGTAAGATGGAGGAGAATAGTTCTGTCAGCGAACATATACTCAAAATGTCTGGGTTGCACAACTGCTTGTCTCAACTGGGAATTAATCTCCCAGATGACGTGGTCATTGACAGAATCCTTCACTCACTCCCGCCTAGCTACAAGAGCTTTGTGATGAACTTCAATATGCAAGGGATGGAGAAGTCCATTCCCGAGGTGTATTCAATGCTGAAATCAGCGGAGGTGGAGATCAAAAAGGAACATCAAGTGTTGATGGTGAATAAAACCACTAAGTTCAAGAAAGGCAAGGGTAAGAAGAACTTCAAGAAGGACGGCAAAGGAGTTGCCGCGACGGGTAAGCCAGTTGCTGGGAAGAAGCCAAAGAATGGACCCAAGCCTGAGACTGAGTGCTTTTATTGCAAGGGAACGGGTCACTGGAAGCAGAACTGTCCCGAATACTTAGCGGATAAGAAGGCCGGAAACATCAAAGGTATATGTGATATACATGTTATTGATGTGTACCTTACCAGCGCTCGTAGTAGCTCATGGGTATTTGATACCGTTGCAGTTTCTCACATTTGTAACTCAAAGCAGGAGCTACGGAATAAGCAGAGACTGGCGAAGGACGAGGTGACGATGCGCGTCGGGAATGGTTCCAAGGTCGATGTGATCACCGTCGGCACGCTACCTCTACATCTACCTTCGGGATTAGTTTTAAACCTCAATAATTGTTATTTTGTACCTGCTTTGAGCATGAACATTGTATTTGGATCTCGTTTAATGCGAGATGGCTACTCATTTAAATCTGAGAATAATGGTTGTTCTATTTATATGAGAGAAATGTTTTATGGTCATGCCCCGCTGGTCAATGGTTTATTCTTATTGAATCTCGAACGTGATGTTACACATATTTATAGTGTGAATGCCAAAAGATGTAAGGTTGATAATGATAGTCCCACATACTTGTGGCACTGCCGCCTTGGTCATATTGGTGTCAAACGTATGAAGAAGCTCCATGCACATGGACTTTTGGAGTCTCTTGATTATGAATCATTTGACACATGCGAACCACGCCCCTTGGGCAAGATGACCAAGACTCCGTTCTCCGGAACAATGGAGCGAGCAACCAACTTGTTGGAAATCATACATGCCGATGTGTGCGGTCGAATGACTGTTGAAGCTCGCGGTGGCTATCGTTATGTTCTCACCCTCACCGATGACTTAAGTAGATATGGGTATGTCTACTTGATGAAACACAAGTCTGTGACCTTTGAAAAGTTCAAGGAATTTCAGAATGAGGTTGAGAATCAACGTGACAGAAAAATAAAGTTCTTACGATCAGATCGTGGAGGAGAGTATTTAAGTCACAAATTTGGCACGCACCTAAGGAAATGTGGAATTGTTTCACAATTGACGCCGCCTGGAACACCTCAGCGTAATGGTGTGTCTGAACATCGTAATTGTACCCTTTTGGACATGGTGTGATCTATGATGTCTCTTACCGACTTACCGCTATCATTTTGGGGTTATGCTTTAAAGACTGTCGCATTCACTTTAAATAGGGCACCGTCTAAATCCGTTGAGACGACACCGTATGAACTATGGTTTGGTAAGAAACCTAAGTTGTCGTTTCTAAAAGTTTGGGGATGCGATGTTTATGTCAAGAAACTTCAACCTGAAAAGCTTGAACCCAAATCGGAAAAATGCGTCTTCATAAGATACCCTAAGGAAACTATTGGGTATACCTTCTACCTCAGATCTGAAGGAAAGGTATTTGTTGCCAAGAATGGATCCTTTCTGGAGAAAGAGTTTCTCTTGAAAGAAGTGGGAGGAAAGTGGAACTTGATGAGGTGATTGTCACCCCTTTCGAACCGGAAAGTAGCGCAGCACAGGAGATGTTTCTGTGGTGCCTGTGATAACACACAAGTGTAGGGGATCGCAACAGTTTTCGAGGGTAAAGTATTAAACCCAAATTTGTTGATTCGACACAAGGGGAGCCAAAGAATACTCTGAAGTATTAGCAGCTGAGTTGTCAATTCAACCACACCTGGAAACTTAGTATCTGCAGCAAGATAGTTTAGTAGCAAAGTAATATGACAGTGGCGGTAGCAGCAATAAAAGTAAAGATAGTGTTTTTGTAGTTTTTGTGATAATAGTAGCGGAAAAGTAAATAAAAGACTAACAATATAGGTAAAGCTTGTAGGCATTGGATCGTTGATGTGAAATTACGTCGGATGCAATTCATCATGTAGAAGTTATAACCTGGGGTGACACAGAACTAGCTCCAGTTCATCAATGCAATGTAGGCATGTATTCCGAATAGTCATACGTGCTTATGGAAAAGAACTTGCATGACATCTTTTGTCCTACCCTCCCGTGGCAGTGGGGTCCTATTGGAAACTAAGGGATATTAAGGCCTCCTTTTAATAGAGTACCGGACCAAAGCATTAACACATAGTGAATACATGAAGTCCTCAAACTATGGTCATCACCAGGAGTGGTCCCGATTATTGTCACTTCGGGGTTGCCGGATCATAACACATAGTAGGTGACTATAGACTTGCAAGATAGGACCAAGAACACACATATATTCATGAAAACATAATAGGTTCAGATCCGAAATCATGGCACTCGGGCCCTAGTGACAAGCATTAAGCATAGCAAAGTCATAGCAACATCAATCTCAGAACATAGTGGACACTAGGGATCAAACCCTAACAAAACTAACTCGATTACATGATAGATCCCATCCAACCCATCACCGTCCAGCAAGCCTACGATGGAATTACTAATGCACGGCGGTGAGCATCATGGAATTGGTGATGGAGGAAGGTTGATGATGACGATGGCGACGATCTCCACTCTCCGGAGCCCCGAACGGACTCCAGATCAGCCCTCCCGAGAGAGATTAGGGCTTGGCGGCGGCTCCGTCTCATAAAACGCGATAATTCTTTCTCTCTGATTTTTTTCTCCACGAAATGGAATATATAGGACCTGGGGATACGTCAGCGGAGCATCGGGGGGCCCTCGAGGCAGGGGGCGCGCCCCCCACCCTCGAGGACAGGGTGTGGGCCCCCAGGTGCAGATCTTCTTGCAGATATTTTTTATATTTTCTGAAATAATTCTCCGTTGATTTTCAGGCGATTCCAAGAACTTTCTATTCTGCACAAAAACAACACCATGGCAGTTCTGCTCAAAACAGCGTCAGTACGGGTTAGTTCCATTCAAATCATGCAAGTTAGAGTCTAAAACAAGGGCAAAGGTGTTTGGAAAAGTAGATACGTTGGAGACGTCTCAACTCCCCCAAGCTTAAACCTTTGCTTGTCCTCAAGCAATTCAGTTGACAAACTGAAAGTGATAAAGAAAAACTTGGTCAAACTTTGTTTGCTCTTGTCGTTGTAAATATGTAAGCTATCATTCAGGTTTTCAACAAGATCATGAACTAACCACATTCACAATAACTTTCAGGTCTCAAGACTACTCACATCAATGGCATAATCAACCAGCGAGCAATAATAATAAACCTCGGATGACAACACTTCTCAAAACAATCATGATATGATATAACAGGATGGTATCTCGCTAGCCCTTTCTGAGACCGCAAACCATAAATGCAGAGCACCTTTAAAGATCAAGGACTGACTAGACATTGCAATTCATGGTAAAAGAGATCCAGTCATGATGATACTCAATGCAAATTAATAGTAATACATGCAACAACAGAGGTGCTCTCCTACTGGTGCTTTTTGATAAGAGGATGATGACTCTGCATATAAGTAAATAGATAGGCCCTTCGCAGAGGGGGGCAGGGATTTGCAGAGGTGCCAGAGCTCGATTTTTAAATAGAGATTTAATAACATTTTGAGCGGTATACTTTCATTGTCAACATAAAAACCAAGAATCTCGATATCTCCCATGCTACACACATTATAGACGGTTCCCAAATAGAATGGTAAAGTTTATACTCCCCCAACCACCAACAAGCACACTCCACGGCCAGCCGAATCCATGGGTTACCATCCAAACAAGCAACAGCCCTGGGGGAGTTTTGTTTAATTATTATGATTTGAGCATGGGACTGGGCATCCCGGTTATCAACCATTTTCTCATGAATGATGAGCGGAGTCCACTCATCGTGAGAATAACCCACCTAGCATGGAAGATATAGATAGCCCTAGTTGATACATGAGCTGTTCGAGCATACAAAACAGAATTTCATTTGAAGGTTTAGAGTTTGGCACATACAAATTTACTTGGAACGGCAGGTAAATACCGCATATAGGAAGGTATGGTGGACTCATATGGAATAACTTTGGGGTTTATGGAAGTGGATGCACAAGCAGTATTCCCGCTTAGTACAGGTGAAGGCTAGAAAGAGACTGGGAAGTGACCGGCTAGAGTGCAACAACGGTCATGAACTTGCATTAAAATTAATCAACAAAGAATGCAAGCATGAGTAGGATATAAATCACCATGAACATAAATATCGTGAAGGCTATGTTGATTTTGTTTCAACTACATGCGTGAACATGTGCCAAGTCAAGTCACTTAAATCGTTCAAAGGAGGATACCACCCATCATACCACATCACAACCATTTTAATATCATGTTGGCACGCAAGATAGACCATTATAAACTCTCAGCTAATTAAGCATGGCATAAGCAGCTATGATCTCTAATTGTCATTGCAAACATGTTTCATTCATAACAAGCTGAATCAAGAACGACGAGCAATCATATTTACAAAAACAAAAGAGGTCTAGTTCATACCAGCTTTTCTCATCTCAATTAGTTCATCATATATCATCCTTATTGCCATTCACTCGCACGACCGAACAGTGTGGAAAATAATAATAATGCACGTGCATTGGACTAAGCTGGAATCTGCAATCATTTAATACAAGAGAGAAGACAAGGTAATATGCCTCAAAGTTAAATCAACAACAAAGCATATGAGAGCCACTAAGCATTTTTAATCATGGTCTTCTACTCTTAACCCCTAAAGAAAAGAAAAGAAACTATTTACACGGGAAAGCTCCCAACAAGCAAAAGAAGAACGGGAAATCTTTTTGGGTTTTCATTTTTAACTACTACTACAAGCAAAGAAAGTAAACTAGCTAGAAGCTACAACTAATATTTTTTGTTTTTCTGGGTTTTTCTAGCACACAAGAAAAAGACTAAGAAAAAGAAATTGAAACTAAGCGTGGATGATACAGTGAAAGAGTGTGAGCACCGACAACTAGAATAAGTATGTGAACATGAATGTAAGTCGGTGAGAAACACGTACTCCCCCAAGCTTAGGCTTTTGGCCTAAGTTGGTCTATGGCCAGTACTGGCCGGACGGATATCCAAAGTTGTAGTTGGGGTCGTATTGAGATGCAGCAGATGCTGCCTGCTGAGCTGCAGCTCAAAGGCGGTTTGCCTCCGTCATGTTATAATAGGCATTAGCCTCCTCCATAGCTATAGTGTGTCTTCTTTGTTCCTGAAAGTTAAACAAAGTAGGGGCAGGAAGGACAATAGGATGGCATGCTGCCGGTTAAAGATTAGTCGATATTTGGGAGTTTGATTATCCCACTCTATAAACCGGTGACTAGCCATAGCATTACAGTCTAAATAAGCAGCAGGTAAAGGTTCATCATACGGATGCACAGACACACCAAGATAGCGGGCTATGCGAGTAGCATAGATCCCACCAAATAAATCTCCATACAAACCATTATGGTGTAGTCTACGTGCAACAATTGCTCCCAGGTTGTATTGCCTATCACCTAGTACAACACTCTTGAGAAGGCTAAGATCAGGGACACACATGTGACTGATACGTCCAAAATGTATCTATTATTTCTGCTTGCTCCATGCCACTTTTGGGTGATATTGCTATGATATTCATACACTTCCATACACTTTTGATCATATTTGGACTAACTTACTAATCCAGTGCACCCCAGTGCCAGTTTCTGTTTTCGGCTGTTTTTTGTATTTCAGGTTTTCACGTTTCGAGAACTGCCCAGAAAAATCCAGAAAAATTATATAAAAAATCAGCGAACCGGAAACAACACTGCGTCCGAAGGGCAGCCTGGGGGGGGTACAGGGGCTCCAAGCGCCCTGTGGGCGCCCCCCCCCCCCGGGCCGCGCCGGGGGGGGGGCGCCTGGGCCCCCCGAGGCTCCCCCGGTGCCCTACTTTGGCATATATTTAAGGGACCCTCCGAAACCCTCAGAACAGGACTTCTTTTCGCGATCCCATCTCTGTTCCGCCGCCGCCACCGCTTCCAAGATCGGGAGCACCATGAGAACTCTTCCCGGCACCCTGCCGGAGGGGAGGATCACCACCGGGAGCTTCTCCACCACCATGGACGCCTCCCGGATGACTCGTGAGTAGTCTCCCTTAGACCATGAGTCCATGACCAGTAGCTATGTGATGTTCTCCTCCCGTTCTTGTGCTTCACTAATTAGTCCTCGTGAGCTGCCCTACATGATCGAGGCACCTATGTAATCCTTATGTTGTTGCTATGTTGAGTTTGCTGGGATCCGATGGATTATGAGATTATGTTCAGATTGATCTTGAGTAATATATTTGATTCACCTCTTTTATATTTTATTTCATAAGTAATTATTGCATGTTCTTCGTTGTTATTTATTGCTTTGGCCGAGTAATAGGTAGTGACTCCAAGAGGGAACGTTATGCTCGATTGTGGGTTCATGCCCCTCGATGACTAGCTTGAGTGACAGAAACATGAGTCTAGGGGATGTGTTGTTGCCACAAGGGGGAAAAACAACGGTGCTTGTGCCTGCGGGTGCAAGGATTGTTTACTTTACGCAAAGTTCTTTTAATGCAGTTGTATGTTGCATTGAGTTTACACTATGGGTGGGACTAGCAACTTAATACCAGCGAGATGTTCTGGATAGATATCTCAAGGTGGATGATTAGTAGTAGATATTGATGGATTTCGGTCTACTTACTTTGGCGTACCGCCCATGCTTTGAACCTCAACCTTTCTTGCAATGTAGTCAGCATTGGTTTGCGTTCGTGGTCCTGTCAATTGCCCAGCTGTAATTTGTTACCTCACATAGCTGTTTTATCGTCTTTTGGGAGAGAGACATCACTAGTGAACATCATGAGACTCCGGTCCATATTACCATCATCGATCACATACACTATTTACTTTCCGTTATTATTTACTATCGCAAAAACTATCTATCACTACTATCATTGCTTTTAACCCTTTGTGAACTACAAGGCCGGAGAGATTGACAACCTCTCTGTACTCGTTGGGAGCAAAGTTATTTGTATCTGTGTGCAGGTCCACGTTGATTGCTACTAATCTGGCGCCGTAGCAATTGACACCTACTTGTTGAACCTAGGAGTCTCTGGGGAATCGATCATTGGCATCTTTGCTAGGGGAAAGCACTTCTACTTACTGCATCTTACACCTTCCACTTGGGGTAACCAACGAGGGGTTCGAGGCCCATCAAGGAGTATTTTCTGGCGCCGTTGCCGGGGACTCCACTCTTCAGGATAGGGGAGTTGCATGCTATCTTTTACCTTTGCTTTTAGTCTTGTTAGTTTACCTTTCATATTTGCTTTAGTTCCTTTTTATCGAAAATCACAAAAATAGTTATCTTGCTTGCTTGCTATTATGGGTTCTACCAAAAACACTAAATGGGAGGAGTACACCCCTACTTCCATTGCCCTACTTATCTCTGACGGGATTTACAAAAAAAAATAAACCTTGTGATTACACTAGTTATGACGGAGAGTTATGCCCATGGCATGGTCTTCCAGGCAAAAAGTATGAGCCTCAGTTTAAAATTGCTCCTGAGCTTCCCCAAACTTGGGAAGAGGTTCAAACTCTTATAATAGAGAGTGAATTAAACAAAGAGGATGACACTACAATTCTGCCCACTAATGATAAAATTGATTTTGATAATTGTAGTATTTCAGAAGTTGTCGCCTTTCTACAAGGAATGGCTAAGGATCCCAACACTAGCACGCTTAATCTTGCCTTCACAGAGCATATCACTAATGCTCTCATCAAAGCTAGGGAGGAGAAACATAGAGTAGAAGCCTCCATACCTAAAAAGCTAGGAGATGGTTGGGATTCTATGATTAAAATTAAGATAAACAATTTCTCATGCTTTGCTTTATGTGATATTGTAGCTAATACTTCTATTATGCCCAAAAGACTATATGATATGCTCAAATTGAAATCTTTTGATTCTTGTTCTTTTGGTAATGTTCTCGTTGATTCTTCCATAAAGAAACCTTTGGGGAGGATCGACGATGTTCTTATTGTTGTCAATGATAATTATGTGCCCGTTGATTTCACTATTATGGATATTGAATGTGATCCTTCGTGTCCAATTATTTTGGAACGTCCCTTTTTACGCACCGTTGGTGCTGTCATTGACATGAAAGAGGGTAATATAAAATTTCAGTTTCCTCTCAAGAAAGGGATGGAACACTTCCCTCGTAAGAAGGTCAAGTTACCTTTTGAGTCCGTTGTACGGGCTAGCTATTCTTTTACCCTTGATAAAACTTGATCTATGCATTATGCCTAGCTTAAAGGCATAAAAGAAAGCGCTTTTGGGAGGCAGCCCAATGAATAAAATTTTTGCTTTTGTTGTGTCTTGATGTTGTTTACTGCTGTAGAATCATCATTGTATCTTTGCTTTTCATATTTGTGCCAAGTATAGCCTCTGATTGCTAGAAAGTTCAAAAGATGTGAGGTGCTGTCCAGGAAACGGATTCTGTCCTTGGATAAAAAAATTCGTATAAAATCACCAGATCATCGTTTTGGTCTGAATTTTTTCGACAGCGTTCTCTATATAATTGTCTTTCGTGTGTCAGTTCTGAGTTTTTTGATTTGAGTTGCAGAAGTATCCCGAACAGATCAATTACTGCCTGCTGTTCTGTTTTTCACAGATTCTGTCCTGTTTTGCCTTACCTTCACTTTGCAAATTAAGAACTTGCTTTTTCTTTGCAAAAACCTTTTGGCAATCTTGAGAAACAGTAGAACTTCAAGAATATCCTTATTTCCAGCAAGGTATAATTATTTTATTAAGGGTACTAACCTCGCTAATCAGATTATGATGAGTTGTGTATGAAGGGAGTTTTCAAGTGTGCGAGGGAAGATGATAAAAAGATTCAGGAGTGTCAAGCGCTCAAGCTTGGGGATGCCCCCGTGCACCCCCAAGAAATATTCAAGGAGACTCAAGCATCTAAGCTTGGGGATGCCCCCGTGCATCCCCTTCTCCATCAACATTATCAGTTCGTCTTTCGTTCCGCTATATTTTTATCACTTCATGTGTTATGTGCTATGCTTGGAGCGTCTTGCTTTTAGTTTTCTTTTTAGTTTTTCATAACGAGTCGGAACCCAGCATTCCTTTATGTGGGAGAGAAACACGCTCCACCTCTACCTAGAACATTACATAGAATTTTCATGTCTATATATGCTGTGTGTGTTCTTTGTCTTTTAAATAGCTACTATCGTGCTTTGCTCTTAGTATTCATGCTTATCTTTTCAAAGAGCTTTTATTTAGTTGGTTGCTTGAACTCTCTTTAATTACCATGCTCACCTTATTAAGAGAGTTTGCTTCCGTTGCATTGGTTAATGTGTCTATGATAAAGATGCTACTTTCATGATGGTGCTTAGTAGTTCAGGTTTTCTTTTGGTTAATCTCAAATAGCTGGGGGGTTCCCAATGTGTTATTGGAGTACCAACTTGGTTTGTTTGCCTATGATGTGGTATGGTTTAGTAATATCTTCCTTCGATAATTTATTTTCATTGACTTGGCGTATGCTCACGCATATTCAAGACTGTAAAGAAAGTCTGTCAAGCCTTGATGATCTTTTGTTTCTGAGTCGCGATATAACTACCATGCCTGATTCAATATTGCTTTGTCACCCTGCATGATTATGACCGTCATTGCTCTCTTAGTTGGTCGCTCCCAGTCTTTTGCTAACCTACACCTCCACTAAGCAAATTAACCATGCAATACATAGCTCATGGGAAAGTAGCCTAAAAAATATTGTGGTAAAGAATATGTTGCCTATGTATCTTATTTCTTATGAGTTGCTTGCTGAGCGGTAACCATGTTTCTTGGGACGCCATCAACTGTCACACTTTTGTTGAATATCATGTGAGTTGCTATGCATGTTCGTCTTGTCTGAAGTAAGGGTGATTTACCGTGGGTTGAATTAATATGCATATTGTTAGAGAAGAACATTGGGCCGCCAACCAAAGCCATGCATCATGGTGGAAGTTTTAGCTTGGACCTTAATCCTCAATCTCTCATGAGAATATGCTTATGCATTAAAGAGGATTCCATCATCTATTTTCTATGTTGTCCCGGTATGGATGTCCTCAAGTTGAGATCTATCAAAAACGAGAAATCAAATGCGATCTATCTCCTTGGACCTTTGTACAGGTGGCATAGAGGTACCCCTTTGTGACACTTGATTAAAACATATGCAATGCAATGATAACCCATGGGGATCCAAGCTAATTAGGACAAGGAGCGAGCACTATTAGTATTCGATGCATGAGGCTTGCAACTTATAGGATGTTTTATACATGACACATATGAAGTACTACTACCGTTGACACAATTGCTTCCATGTTTCAAAATAAAAAGCTCTAGCACTTCAAGCACCAACTACTGAGAGCATGATTGTCATTCTGAGTGTAATGTGCATTGTCCCAAAGTAGCATTGTCTTTTGCGTGATTGTGATATCGTTTATTCTAAAATGATTGTATCTAGTCATCACTTAAACCTTGAAGGTGCCCTTGCATTTATGTTTTGCATCACTAAAGGGGGCAAGCTAGATATCACTTGATCATATTTGCACATCATGTTCACTGCAAATCCTTTTGATGTTTCAGTTTCATGTTGAAAAACTTTCAGTCATTTGTGATTTCCTCTTGAGACAACTTAATTACTTTAGAATCATTATCTCAGTAAGCTTTTGTCATATGACTATGAGAAAGTCCTATATGGTTAATAGCATGTCACCACAGAAATTATTCTTGTTATCATTTACCTACTCGAGGACGAGCAGGAATTAAGCTTGGGGATGTTGATACGTCCAAAACGTATCTATAATTTATGCTTGCTCCATGCCACTTTTGGGTGATATTGCTATGATATTCATACACTTCCATACACTTTTGATCATATTTGGACTAACTTACTAATCCAGTGCACCCCAGTGCCAGTTTCTGTTTTCGGCTGTTTTTGTATTTCAGGTTTTCACGTTTCGAGAACTGTCCAGAAAAATCCAGAAAAATTATATAAAAAATCAGCGAACCGGAAACAACACTGCGTCCGAAGGGCAGCCTGGGGGGGCCACAGGGGCTCCAGGCGCCCTGTGGGCGCCCCCCCCCCCTGGGTCGCGTCGGGGGGGCGCCTGGGCCCCCCGAGGCTCCCCCGGTGCCCTACTTTGGCATATATTTAAGGGACCCTCCGAAACCCTCAGAACAGGACTTTTTTTCGCGATCCCATCTCTGTTCCGCCGCCGCCGCCGCTTCCAAGATTGGGAGCACCAGGAGAACTCTTCCCGGCACCCTGCCGGAGGGGAGGATCACCACCGGGAGCTTCTCCACCACCATGGACGCCTCCCGGATGACTCGTGAGTAGTCTCCCTTGGACCATGAGTCCATGACCAGTAGCTATGTGATGTTCTCCTCCCGTTCTTGTGCTTCACTAATTAGTCCTCGTGAGCTGCCCTACATGATCGATGCACCTATGTAATCCTTATGCTGCTGCTATGTTGAGTTTGCTTGGATCCGATGGATTATGAGATTATGTTCAAATTGATCTTGAGTAATATATTTGATTCACCTCTTTTATATTTTAGTTCATAAGTAATTCTTGCATGTTCTCCGTTGTTATTTATTGCTTTGGCCGAGTAATAGGTAGTGACTCCAAGAGGGAACGTTATGCTCGATTGTGGGTTCATGCCCCTCGATGACTAGCTTGAGTGACAGAAACATGAGTCTAGGGGATGTGCTGTTGCCACAAGGGGGAAACAACGGTGCTTGTGCCCGCGGGTGCAAGGATTGTTTACTTTACGCAAAGTTCTTTTAATGCAGTTGTCTGTTGCATTGAGTTTACATTATGGGTGGGACTCGCAACTTAATACCAGCGAGATGTTCTGGATAGATATCTCAAGGTGGATGATTAGTAGTAGATATTGATGGATTTCGGTCTACTTACTTTGGCGTACCGCCCATGCTTTGAACCTCAACCTTTCTTGCAATGTAGTCAGCATTGGTTTGCGTTCGTGGTCCTGTCAATTGCCCAGCTGTAATTTGTTACCTCACATAGTTGTTTTATCGTCTTTTGGGAGGAGACATCACTAGTGAACATCATGAGACTCCGGTCCATATTATCATCATCGATCACATACACTATTTACTTTCCGTTATTATTTACTATCGCAAAAACTATCTATCACTACTATCATTGCTTTTAACCCTTTGTGAACTACATGGCCGGAGAGATTGACAACCTCTCTGTACTCGTTGGGAGCAAAGTTATTTGTATCTGTGTGCAGGTCCACGTTGATTGCTACTAATCTGGCGCTGTAGCAATTGACACCTACTTGTTGAACCTAGGAGTCTCTGGGGAATCGATCCTTGGCATCTTTTCTAGGGGAAAACACTTCTACTTGCTGCATCTTACACCTTCCACTTGGGGTAACCAACGAGGGGTCCGAGGCCCATCAGTGACAAGCCTCATCTTTACCATTTATGCATTTTCCGATAAAGAGAGCAAAGTAATGAATAGCAGGAAAATGTATGCTCCCCATGGTGGCATGTGTGATGTCCCTGGATTCTCCCACTGTAATACTAGCAAGGAATTCTCTAAATTCAGATTTACGAGGATCACTCATACTGCCCCACTGTGGGAGCTTGCAGGCTACATTAAAATCCTCTAAGTCCATGGTATAAGATTTATCATAAAGATCAAACAGGACATTGTGAGAATTACGTGAAGATGAAAATTTAAACCTTCTCACAAAGCTATCAGTCAAGCCACGGTATTGGAGGCACTTATCTTGCATGAAGTCCTCGAGGTCAGCGTTACGCACATATGCGTAAAATTCATCTTTGATGCCTGCTTGACTCATAAATTCATCTGACGGCCATTCACAAGGCCGTACATCAGCATCCCTTGGTGGTTCATCGTTCGGCTCACGCAACGCGAGCCTCGGTTCTTGCTTCCTTGAAGGACCATCTTGGAAGTTTCTCCTAGACATTTTTTCTAAAAAAAAATAGTAACTCACAATAAAAGTTAACCAAACTCAACAAGATTGATAGCAACAACTCCTATAAGTGCCTAGAGGCTATATCATGCATTAGAACTACTTGGGACCAAGAAAATTTGACATGCAAGCTCAAGAACAAGGTCACCACAGCAGCACAAATTTGCAACAAATAAAGCACTAGAACAAAAACTAATTGGACCAATGGAGGAGTAACATACCAAGGAACAATCTCCCCAAACAGTTTGGTGAATTGTGCTTTGAGCAAGGAGATCGAAAATGGCAGCAAAATGAGCTAGAACTCGGGTTTGAGCTGGTTGGGGATTTTTTTGGGTGGAAGAAGAAGAGCATGGGTGAAAGGATAAGTGGAGGGGGGCCACGTGGGGCCCTCGAGGCAGGGGGCGCGCCCTGTGCCCTCGAGGCCACGTGCTGGCTCCCCTCGCTGTGTGTTTGGTGCCATATTTTCTTAAATATTCTAGAAAAAATCATATTTCATTTTCATGGCATTTGGAGAACTTTTATTTTCGGGATATTTTTTATTGCACGGATAAGTCTGGAAACAGACAGATAATGCTTTTTTTCTTTTATTTATCCTAATTAACAGAAAGTAGAAGGGGGGTTACAGAAGGTTAGTGCCATCTAGATTCACCTATCCCATGTTCATCAAAAGGAATCCATTAACAAGGTTGATCAGGTCTTGTTAATAAACTCTTTCCGAGTAACATCAAACCGGAGAATTTTCGAATAACACTATGTTACCTCAATGGGGATATGTATGTCCCCGACGATAAGTATGTCATATGCCTTCTTGATAGTAGGAATAGGAAACTCAAAACTTCCAATAGTAATAGTTGAAGCTTTTCCAATATAATTGATACTATGAACCTGAGGTTGTTTCCTCGGAAAGTGTACCGTATGCTCATTACCATTGACATGAAAAGTGACATTGCCTTTGTTGCAATCAATAACAGCCCCTGCAGTATTCGAAAAAGGTCTTCCAAGAATAATAGACATACTATCATCCTCGGGAATATCAAGTATAACAAAGTCCGTTAGAATAGTAACATTTGCAACTACGACAGGCACATCCTCACAAATACCGACAGGTATAGCAGTTGATTTATCAGCCATTTGCAAAGATATTTCAGTAGGTGTCAACTTACTCAAGTCAAGTCTACGATATAAAGAGAGAGGCATAACACTAACACCGGCTCCAAGATCACACAAAGCAGTTCTAACATAGTTTCTCTTAATAGAGCAAGGTATAGTAGGTACTCCTGGATCTCCTAATTTCTTAGGCATTCCACCCTGAAAAGTGTAATTGGCAAGCATGGTGGAGATTTCTACTTCAGGTATCTTCCCTTTGTTGGTAATAATATCTTTCATGTACTTGGCGTAAGGATTTGTTTTAAGCACATCAGTCAAACGCATACGCAAAAAGATAGGTCTAATCATTTCAGCAAAGCGCTCAAAATCTTCATCATCCTTTTTCTTGGATGGTTTCGGAGGAAAAGGCATGGGTTTTTGAACCCATGGTTCTCTTTCCCTACTGTGCTTCCTAGCAACAAAGTCTCTCTTATTATAACGTTGATTCTTTGATTGTGGGTTATCAAGATCAACATCAGGTTTAATCTCTACATCATTATCATTGCTAGGTTGAGCATCATCATGAACATCATCGTTAATATTATCACTAGGTTCATGTTCATTACCAGACTGTGTCTCAGCATCAGAAACAGATATATCATTGGGATTCTCAGGTGGGTGAGCTACAGGTTCACTAGAGGCATGCAAAGTCCTATAATTTTTCTTTTTCTTCTTCTTAGAAGAACTAGGTGCATCTAAATTGGCTCTCTGAGAATCTTTCTAAATTCTCTTAGGATGGCCTTCAGGATACAGAGGTTCCTGAGTTATTTTACCACCTCTAGTTGCAACTCTAATAGCATAGTCATTATTCTTACTATTTAATTCATTGAGCAAATCGTTCTGAGCCTTAAGTACTTGTTCTACTTGAGTGGTGACCATGGAAGCATGTTTACTAATAAGTTTCAGTTCACTTTTAGCACTAGATAGATAATCACTCAAGCGTTCAATCATATAGGCATTGTGTTGTAGTTGTCTACCAACATAAGCATTGAAGTTTTCTTGTTTCACAATAAAATGGTCAAACTCATCTAAGCATTGGCTAGCAGACTTATAACGAGGAATATCACCTTCATCAAATCTATAAAGAGAATTTACCTTTACTACCTGTGTCGGGTTATCAAGACCATGTATTTCTTCAATAGGCGGTAAATTCTTAACATCTTCAGCTTTAATACCTTTTTCTTTCATAGATTTCTTTGCCTCTTGCACATCTTCAGGACTGAGAAATAGAACACCTCTTTTCTTCGGGGTTGGCTTAGCGGCTGGTTCAGGAAGTGTCCAATTATTTTCATTGGCCAGCATATTATTCAATAGTAGTTCAGCTTGTTCAACTGTTCTTTCCCTGAAAACACAACCAGCACAACTATCCAGGTGGTCTCTGGAAGCATCGGTTAGTCCATTATAAAAGACATCAAGTATATCATGCATCTCAAGAGGATGATCAGGCAAAGCATTAAGTAACTGGAGAAGCCTCCCCCAAGCTTGTGGGAGACTCTCTTCTTCAGTTTGAGCAAAGTTATATATTTCCCGTAAGGCAGCTTGTTTCTTATGAGCAGGAAAATATTTAGCAGAAAAGTAATACATCATATCCTGGGGACTACGGACACAACCAGGATCAAGAGAATTAAACCAAGTCTTAGCATCACCCTTTAACGAGAACGGAAACAACTTAAGGATATAGTAGTAGCAAATCTTTTCATCATTGGTAAACAGGGTGGCTATATCATTCAACTTAGTAAGATGTGCCACAACAGTTTCAGACTCATAGCCATGGAAAGGATCAGATTCAACCAAAGTAATTAACTCAGGATCAACAGAGAATTCATAATCCTTATCAGTGACACAGATAGGTGAAGTAGCAAAAGCAGGGTCATGTTTCATTCTAGCATTCAAGGACTTTTCTTTCAGCTTAGCTAATAACTTCTTAAGATCATATCTATCATTTCAAGCAAGAAAGTCTCTAGCAGTTTCTTCATCCATAACATAACCCTCTGACGCAACAGGCAATTCATATCTATTGGGAGTAGTTTCATCATCACTTTCATAAATATCATCAACATTTGCACTCTCCCTAACCTTAGCAATTTGTTCATCTAGAAATTCACCTAGTGGCATAGTATCAGGCATAGAGGTAGTTTCATCATACATAGCAGAAGTAGCATCATCAAGAACATACGACATATCATATTCAAAAGCAGGAGTAGGTGTCGCAAGTTTACTCATAACAGAGGGAGAATCAAGTGCAGAGCTAGATGGCAGTTCCTTACCTCCCCTCGTAATTGAGGGTAAGATCTTTGTTTTTGAGTCCTTCAAATTCTTCATAATGATAAACAGATATAAATCCCAAGTGACTTAAAGAATAGAGCTATGCTCCCCGGCAACGGCGCCAGAAAATAGTCTTGATAACCCACAAGTGTAGGGGATCGCAATAGTTTTCGAGGGTAAAGTATTAAACCCAAATTTGTTGATTCGACACAAGGGGAGCCAAAGAATACTCTTAAGTATTAGCAGCTGAGTTGTCAATTCAACCACACCTGGAAACTTAGTACCTGCAGCAAGATAGTTCAGTTGCAAAGTAATATGATAGTGGCGGTAGCAGCAATAAAAGTAAAGATAGTGTTTTTGTATTTTTTTTGTGATAATAGCAGCGGAAAAGTAAATAAGCGACTAACAATATAGGTAAAGCTCGTAGGCATTGGATCGGTGATGGGAAATTACGTCGGATGCAATTCATCATGTAGAAGTTATAACCTAGGGTGACACAGAACTAGCTCCAGTTCATCAATGCAATGTAGGCATGTATTCCGAATATAGTCATCCGCGCTTATGGAAAAGAACTTGCATGACATCTTTTGTCCTACCCTCCCGTGGCAGCGGGGTCCTATTGGAAACTAAGGGATATTAAGGCCTCCTTTTAATAGAGTACCGGACCAAAGCATTAACACATAGTGAATACATGAACTCCTCAAACTATGGTCATCACCAGGAGTGGTCCCGATTATTGTCACTTAGGGGTTACCGGATCATAACACATAGTAGGTAACTATAGAATTGCAAGATAGGATCAAGAACACACATATATTAATGAAAACATAATAGGTACAGATCTGAAATCATGGCACTCGGGCCCTAGTGACAAGCATTAAGCATAGCAAAGTCATAGCAACATCAATCTCAGAACATAGTGGACACTAGGGATCAAACCCTAACAAAACTAACTCGATTACATGATAGATCCCATCCAACCCATCACCGTCCAGCAAGCCTACGATGGAATTACTCACGCACGGCGGTGATCATCATGGAATTGGTGATAGAGGAAGGTTGATGATGATGATGGTGATGATGATGGCGACGATCTCCACTCTCAGGAGCCCCGAACAGACTCCAGATCAGCCCTCCCGAGAGAGATTAGGGCTTGGCGGCGGCTCCATCTCGTAAAACGTGATAATTCTTTCTCTCTGATTTTTTTCCACGAAACGGAATATATAGTACCTGGGGATACGTCGGTGGAGCATCGGGGGGCCCTCGAGGCAGGGGGGCGTGCCCTGGGAAGGGGGGCGCGCCCCCCACCCTCAAGGACAGGGTGTGGGCCCCCCGGTGCAGATCATCTTGCGGATATTTTTTATATTTTCTGAAATAATTCTCCGTTGATTTTCAGGCGATTCCGAGAACTTTTTATTCTGCACAAAAACAACACCATGGCAGTTCTGCTGAAAACAACGTCAGTCCGGGTTAGTTCCATTCAAATCATGCAAGTTAGAGTCCAAACCAAGGGTAAAAGTGTTTGGAAAAGTAGATACGTTGGAGACATATCAGCCTGCACCGACTAGAGAGGAAGTTAATGATAATGATCATGAAGCTTCGGACCAAGTTACTGCTGAACTTCGTAGGTCCACGAGGACACGTTCCGCACCAGAGTGGTACGGCAACCTTGTCCTGGAAATCATGTTGTTGGACAACGGTGAACCTTCGAACTATGAAGAAGTTATGGCGGGCCCGGATTCCAACAAATGGCTTGAAGCCATGAAATCTGAGATAGGATCCATGTATGATAACAAAGTATGGATTTTGGTTGACTTGCCCGATGATCAGCAAGCCATAGAAAATAAATGGATCTTTAAGAAGAAGACGGACGCGGATGGTAATGTGACCATCTATAAGGCTTGGCTTATCGCTAAAGGTTATAGACAAGTTCAAGGAATTGACTACGATGAGACTTTCTCTCCCCTAGCGATGCTGAAGTCCATCCGAATCATGTTAGCAATTGCCGCATTCTATGATTATGAGATATGGCAGATGGACGTCAAAACGGCATTCCTTAACGGCTTCCTTGAGGAAGAACTGTATATGAGGCAGCCGGAAGGTTTTGTCGATCCTAAGAATGCTAACAAAGTATGCAAGCTCCAGCGCTCCATGTATGGGCTGGTGCACGCATCTCGGAGTTGGAACATTCGCTTTGATGAGGTGATCTAAGCGTTTGGGTTTATACAGACTTGGGGAGAAGCCTGTATTTACAAGAAAGTGAGTGGGAGCTCTATAGCATTTCTCATATTATATGTGGATGACATATTGCTGATGGGAAATGATGTAGAATTCTTGGAAAGCATAAAGGCCTACTTGAATAAATGTTTTTCAATGAAGTACCTTGGAGAAGTTGCTTACATATTAGGCATCAAGATCTTTAGAGATAGATCAAGACGCCTCATTAGTCTTTCACAAAGCACATACCTTGACAAGATATTGAAGAAGTTCAATATGGATCAGTCCAAGAAAGGGTTCTTGCCTATATTACAAGCTATGAGATTGAGCACAGCTCAATACCCGACCTCAGCAGAATATAGAGAAAAGATGAGTGTCATCCCCTATGCCTCAGCCATAGGTTCTATTATGTATGCCATGCCGTGTACCAGACCTGATGTGAACCTTGCCATAAATATGGTGGGGAGGTACCAAAGTGATCCCGGAATGGAACACTGGACAGCGGTCAAGAACATCGTGAAGTACCTGAAAAGGACTAAGGATATGTTTCTCGTTTATGGAGGTGACGAAGAGCTCGTCATAAAGGGTTACGTCGATGCTAGCTTCGACACAGATCTGGATGACTCCAAGTCACAAATCGGATACGTGTATGTTTTGAATGGTGGGGCAGTCAGTTGGTGCTGTTGCAAGCAAAGCGTGGTGGCGGCATCTACATGTGTAGACGAAGACATAGATATTTGTAAAGTGCATACGGATCTGAATGTCGCAGATCCGTTGACTAAACTTCTTCCACGAGCAAAACATGATCAACACCAGAACTCTATGAGTGTTCGATTTATCACAATGTAACTAGATTATTGACTCTAGTGCAAGTGGGAGACTGTTGGAAATATGCCCTAGAGGCAATAATAAAATGGTTATTATTATATTTTCTTGTTCATGATAATTGTCTATTGTTCATGCATTAAATGTATTATCCGGAAACAGTAATGCATGAATACATAGACCACAACATGTCCCTAGTGAGCCTCTAATTGACTAGCTCGTTGATCAATAGATGGTTACTGTTTCCTGACCATGGACATTGGATGTCATTCATAACGGGATCACATCATTAGGAGAATGGTGTGATGGACAAGACCCAATCCTAAGCCTAGCACAAGATCGTGTAGTTCGTATGCTAAAGCTTTTCCAATGTCGAGTATCCTTTCCTTAGACCATGAGATTATGCAACTCCCGGATGTCGTAGGAGTACTTTGGGTGTGCCAAATGTCACAATGTAACTGGGTGCCTATAAAGGTACGCTACGGGTATCCCCGAAAGCATCTGTTGGGTTGGCACGAATCGATACTGGGATTTGTCACTCCGTATGACGGAGAGGTATCTCTGGGCCCACTCGGTAAGACATTATCGTAATGAGCTCAATGTGACTAAGGGGTTGGTCATGAGATGATGTGTTATGGAATGAGTAAAGAGACTTTCCGTAACGAGATTGAACAAGGTATCGGTATACCGACGATCGAATCTCGGGCAAGTACTGTACCGACAAACAAAGGGAATCGTATACGGGATTGATTGAATCCTTGACATCGCGGTTCATCCGATGAGATCATTGTGGAACATGTGGGAGCCAACATGGGTATCCAGATCCCGTTGTTGGTTATTGGCCGGAGAGATGTCTCGGTCATGTCTGCATGGTTCCTGAACCCGTAGGGTCTACACACTTAAGGTTTGATGATGCTAGGGTTATAGGGAATGTATGTACGTGGTTGCCGAATGTTTTTCGGAGTCTCGGATGAGATCACGGACGTCACGAGGAGTTCCGGAATGGTCCGGAGGTAAAGATTTATATATGGGAAGTCCCGTTTTGGTCACCGGAATTGTTCTGGGCATTATCGGTAACATACTGGGACCACCGGGAGGGGCCACCAGCCCCAGGGGCCTGCGTGGGCCCAGTGTGGGAAGGGACCAGCCCCTAGGTGGGCTGGTGCGCCTCCGACCAAGGCCCAGGGTGCAAGGGATAGGAGAGGGGGGAAACCCTAGGTGCAGATGGGCCTTAAGGCCCCCCCTAGGGGCGCCCCCCCCTCTCTCCCCCTCCTAGCCGCCCCCCAGATGGGATCTGGGGCTACCTCCACCCCTAGGGGGAAACCTAGATGGGGGCGCAGCCCCTCCCCTCCCCCTATATATACTGGGGGTTTTGGAGCTGCCAGATGCACGAGTCTCCCTCTCTCTTGGCGCAGCCCTACCCCTCTCCCTCCTCATCTCTCGCAGTGCTTGGTGAAGCCCTGCTGGAGTGCCACGCTCCTCCACCACCACCACGCTGTCGTGCTGTTGCTGGACGGAGTCTTCCCCAACCTCTCCCTCTCCCCTTGCTGGATCAAGGCGCGGGAGACGTCATCGGGCTGCACATGTGTTGAACGCGGAGGCACCGTTGTTCGGTGCTTAGATCGGATTCGGTCGCGATCTGAATCGCTTCGTGTACGACTCCACCGACCACGTTCTTGCAACGCTTCCGCATCGCGATCTTCAAAGGTATGAAGATGCACTCCCCTCTCGTTGCTAGTAAACTCCATAGATGGATCTTGGTGATGCGTAGGAAAATTTTTGTTTTCTACAACGATCCCCAACACTTATGAACTTTGGTTTGGCAAGACACCAAAGTTGTCGTTTCTTAAAGTATGGGGCCGCGATGCTTATGTGAAAAAGCATCAACCTGATAAGCTCGAACTCAAGTCGGAGGAATGTGTCTTCACAGGATACCGAAAGGAGACTGTTGGGTACACCTTCTATCACAGATCCGAAGGCAAGATATTCGTTGCTAAAAATGGATCCTTTCTAGAGAAGGAGTTTCTCTCGAAAGAAGTGAGTGGGAGGAAAGTGGAACTTGATGAGGTAATTGTACCTTCTCCCAAATTGGAAAGTAGTACATCACAGAAACTAGTTCCAGTGATTCCTACACCAATTAGTGAGGAAGCTAATGATGATGATCATGAAACTTCGGATCAAGTTACTGCTGAACTTCGTAGATCAACCAGAGTATGTTCCACACCAGACTGGTATGGTAACCCGGTTCTGGAAGTCATGTTACTAGACCATGATGAACCTACAAACTATGAGGAAGCGATGATGAGCCCAGATTACGCAAAATGGCTTGAGGCCATGAAAACTGAGATGGGATCCATGTATGAGAACAAATTGCGGACTTTGGTTGACTTGCTCGATGATCGACAAGCCATCAAAAATAAATGGATCTTCAAGAGGAAGACCGACGCTGACGGTAATGTTACTGTTTACAAAGCTTGACTTGTTGCGAAAGGTTTTTGACAAGTTCAAGGAGTTGACTACGATGAGACTTTCTCACCCGTAGCGATGCTTAAGTCTGTCCGAATCATGTTAGCAATTTCCGCATTTTATGATTATGAAATCTGGCAAATGGATGTCAAAACTGCATTCCTGAATGGATATCTCCAAGAGGAGTTGTATATGATGCAACCAGAAGGTTTTGTCGATCCTAAAGGTGCTAACATAGTGTGCAAGCTCCAACGATCCATCTATGGACTGGTGCAAGCATCTCGGAGTTGGAATATACTCTTTGGTGAGGTGATCAAAGCATATGGTTTTATACAGACTTTTGGAGAAGCCTGTATTTACAAGAAAGTGAGTGGGAGCTCTGTAGCATTTCTGATATTATATGTGGATGACATATTATTGATTGGAAATGATATAGAATTTCTGGATGGCATAACAGGATACTTGAATAAGAATTTTTCAATGAAAGACCTCGGTGAAGCTGCTTACATATTAGGCATCAAGAACTATAGAGATTGATCAAGACGCTTAATTGGACTTTCACAAAGCACATACCTTGATAAAGTTTTGAAGAAGTTCAAAATGGATCAGTCTAAGAAAGGGTTCTTGCCTGTATTGCAAGGTGTGAATTTGAGTAAGACTCAATGCCCGACCACTACAGTAGATAGAGAGAAAATGAAAGTCATTCCCTATGCCTCAACCACAGGATCTATCATGTATGCAATGTTGTGTACCAGACTTGATGTGTGCCTTGCTATAAGTTTAGGAGGGAGGTACCAAAGTAATCCAGGAGTGGATCACTTGACAGCGGTCAAGAACATCCTGAAGTACCTGAAAAGGACAAAGGATATGTTTCTTGTTTATGGAGGTGACAAAGAGCTCGTCGTAAACGGTTACGTCGATTCAAGCTTTGACACTGATCCGGATGACTGTAAGTCCCAAACCGGATATGTATTTTTTTTTTGAACGGTGGAGCTGTCAGTTGGTGCAGTTCCAAGCAGAGCGTCGTGGCGGGATCTATGTGTGAAGCACAATACATAGCTGCTTCGGAAGCACCAAATGAAGGAGTCTGGATGAAGGAGTTCATATCCGATCTAGGTGTAATACCTAGTGCATCGGGTCCAATGAAAATCTTATGTGACAACACTGGAGCAATAGCCTTCGCGAAGGAACCCAGGTTTCACAAGAGAACAAAGCACATCAAAAGACGCTTCAATTCCATCCGCGATTAAGTCAAGGAGGGAGATATAGAAATTGGCAAGATACATACGGATCTGAATGTAGCAGACCCGTTGACTAAGCCTCTTCCACGGGCAAAACATGATCAGCACCAAGACTCCGTGGGTGTTAGAATCATTACTTTGTAATCTAGATTATTGACTCTAGTTCAAGTGGGAGACTGAAGGAAATATGCCCTAGAAGCAATTATAAAGATGTTATTTTGTATTTCCTTATATCATGATAAATGTCTTTTATTCATGCTAGAATTGTATTAACCGGAAACTTAGTACATGTGTTAATACATAGACAAAACAGTATGTCCCTAGTATGCCTCTACTAGACTAGCTCATTGATCAAAGATGGTTATGTATCCTAGCCATAGACATGAGTTTTTATTTGTTCAACGAGATCACATCATTAGGAGAATGATGTGATGGACTAGACCCATCCATTAGCTTAGCACTATGATCGTTTAGTTTTACTGCTATTGCTTTCTTCATGACTTATACACGTTCCTATGACTATGAGATTATGCAACTCCCGAATACTAAAGAAACACCTTGTGTGCTATCAAACGTCACAACGTAACTGGGTGATTATAAAGATGCTCTACAGGTGTTTCCAAAAGTGTTCGTGGTGTTGGCATAGATGAAGAATAGGATTTGTCACTCCGAGTGTCGGAGAGGTATCTCTGGGCCCTCTCGGTAATGCACATCATAATAAGCCTTGCAAGCAAATGACGAATGAGTTAGTCACGAGATGATGTATTACGGAACGAGTAAAGAGACTTGCCATTAACGAGGTTGAACTAGGTATTGAGATACCGACGATCGAATCTCGGGCAAGTAACATACCGATGACAAAAGGAACAACGTATGTTGTTATGCGGTTTAACCGATAAAGATCTTCGTAGAATATGTAGGAGCCAATATGAGCATCCAGGTTCCACTATTGGTTATTGACTGGAGATGAGTCTCGGTCATCTCTACATAGTTCTCGAACCCGTAGGGTCCGCACGCTTAACGTTTGATGACGATCGGTATTATGAGTTTATGAGTTTTGATGTACCGAAGATAGTTCGGAGTCCCAGATGAGATCACGGACATGACGAGGAGTCTCGGAATGTCCGAGGCGTAAAGATTGATATATTTAACGACTATGTTTGGACACCGGAAGGGTTCCTGTAGGTTTCAGGCATATACCGGAGTACCGGGGGTTACCGGAACCCCCAGGGGGAGTTAAATGGGCCTCATGGGCCCTAGTGGGAGAAGAGGAGGGGCGGCCAGGGCAGCCGCGCGCCCCTCCCCCTCTAGTCCTAATTGGACAAGGAGGGGGCGGCGCCCCCTTTCCTTCTATTCCTCTCTGTAGGATCGAAAGTATGTCTAGAGGGGGGGTGATTAGACTACTTGTAAATATAAAAATTCTGCCTTTTGACAAAGAACAGTTTTTGGCAGATTCACAATTATGATCAAGTTAAGCATCACCCTACACATGCAATTCTAGAGTATAGGCAGCGGAAAGTAAATTGCACATGTAGTAAAGAGAGGTGGAGAAGAGCAAACGCAATTTTGGAGACGCGGTGATTTTTCCCGTGGTTCCGATAGGTGGTGCTATCGTACATCCACGTTGATGGAGACTTCAACCCACGAAGGGTAACGGCTGCGCGAGTCCACGGAGGGCTCCACCCACGAAGGGTCCACGAAGAAGCAACCTTGTCTATTCCATCATGGCCTACGCCCACGGAGGGCTAGCCTTACTCGGGGTAGATCTTCACGAAGTAGGCGATCTCCTTGCCCTTACAAACTTCTTGGTTCAACTCCACATCTCGATGACGGAGGCTCCCAAGCGACACCTAACCAATCTAGGAGGCACCACCCTCCAAAAGGTAATAGATGTTGTAGATGATGATGAACTCCTTGCTCTTGTGCTTCAAATGATAATCTCCCCAACACTCAACTCTCCTCACTGATTTGGCTGTGGTGGAAGAAAGGATTGAGTGGAAAGCAACTTGGGAAGGTTAGAGATCAAGTTTCATATGGTGGGAGTGGAGCAACTTGATCTCAACACAAGGGTAGGTAGTTCTCTTCTCAGAAATGTAAGGTAGGAGTGGTAGTTCTTTCTGATGGCTCTCTCCATGAATGAAGAGGGGGTGGAGGGGTATAAATAGCCTCCACACAAAATCCAACTGTTACACACACATTTGAGCAAACTCGGTGGGACCGAAGTGGACAACTCGGTGAGACCGAAAGTTCAAATAATGTGAACGTTGGGGTTTTCGGTGGGACCGAAAATACCATCTCGGTTAGTCCGATTCGTGCAAAAGACAAGAGCTTGCCAGTTTCGGTGAGACCGACTTCATCATCTCGGTGACACCGATTTGATGACAGAAGGTTACAGAAGCTTGGCAACTCATGTTTCGGTGAAACCGATTTCAGAATCGGAATATCCGAGATTTCTAGGGTTTGGCTTATGGCTGAGGTGGTTCATCTCGGTGTGACTGAGTTTGGAATATCGGTGGGACCGAGATTACTTATGAGTGTATATGGTAGTGAAAGTTGCTGATAGTTTAAGGAGATACATCACTAAGCACTTGAGCAACCAGATCATCATCATAACCTCATCCCCTTTTAATAGTATTGGCTTTTCCTATGGACTCAATGTGATCTTGGATCACTAAACCAAAAATGGAGTCTTGAGCTTTTGCCAATGCTTGCCTTAGCATTTTGAGGGGTCCACTTCTTCAGTCCTTGCCATACCCATATCACTGAACTTCTCTGAAATGATTCTCAAGTAACTATTAGTTCAATGATATATATGTTGTTATTAATTGCCAAAACCACCCGGGGATTAGTTGCACTTTCAATCTCCCCCTTTTTGGTAATTGATGACAACATATAGATCAAAGCTTCGACAAAGGATATAATCAATGAATAATATCGTCGCTTTGAGAAGTATGTGATAAGCAAGACCTCCCCCTAAATTTGTGCATTATTTAAGATTTGCGTTTGAATGCAAATGCACAATCGATTAGGATCATGGGTCACTCTTCCATGTCACATACATCTTGGTGGAGCGCACAAAATGATAAGAATGAACAACATGCACCCAATCACCAAGACATGAGTAAATAGTCATACAAGATAGGAATTGCATATGATAAGCATTAAGCACACATTAAAGCATAGTACGACTAAACACTCATTAAAGTAGCATCAAACGGAGTATCAAGCACACTGAAAGTCTCGAAAACCAAAAGTGTCTCAAAGAAACCGCAAAAGAACGAAAGAGCACTCTCTCTCTCGAAGCCCTATGATCTATACAATTTCTCCCCCTTTGGCAACAAGTTACCAAAAAGTCCGAAAAAGCATAGAGCTAAACGTCACTGTGGGCTCTGCTGGCGGCTCCCGTCTGGGTTGATGTCGGAGTAGATATGACGGCATCGGCGAAGACTTCAGCTGATGTCTGTGCTGGAGGAGTGGACACTGGAGCTGGAGCTGGAGTATCTGCTGGAACTGTGGAAGGTGCTGAAGCTGTAGTCCTGGTGTCAGTCACTGGAATAGCAGCTGATCGAGATCCTTTGGGAACTGGAGCAGTCTGTCGATGAGAATCCTGGACTAAGTCATCCTGCACAAGCTCTGCCTTGTCGTGCTTTGCTTCCTCAAAGTCTGCCTCAAGCTTGTTGACGGTCACTCGTATTTCAGTCAGCTTCACGTCCAGAGCGTGGATCTTCTCGTCAACAATCCTCTCGAAGCTCTCCTGAGGCTGTTCAATGCTGGCCAGGCGTTGTTCAATCCTTTGGGTAGCTTCAAGAATTTGCTCTCCGAAACTCTTTGGTTTAGCTGCTGCTGCTGCTGCTTCCTTGTCAGCTTTGGCTTTCTTAGCAGCTTCGATCTTGGCTTGACCTTCAACAGATGTCGGATCCTCCTCATCCATCACAACAACATTGTCTTCATGCTCTGGCTGCAGGGGTAAATGTTTCCTATCCAACAAGAATTTGCCCGTGCCAAACTTGGCATTGATAAGCATCTGAATCTGCGGGGCAAATCCACATGACCTTTTCTGGTCCGCTGCAGTCCTCTTAATGGTTTCTACCATCAAGTCCATCACCTTCAAAGGTGCTTTCTCATCAAGTATATGCAGCATGTTGATAGAATATCCTCTGATCATGCGATGATCTCCAGACTTGGGCATCAAGGTATGCCTCAAAATGGTATTAGTGGTAGGTAAGCCTGCCTGGAGATAGTAGACTGAGCCGAGCTTCCAAATTTCCAAATCTGCTGCTGGAATCTCTTTGTACATGTTCTTCATGGATTCATGATTCTTCTTTGGAATCCCATAGACATCAATATCATCTTCTCGCTGCACTGGAGCATTCAGAATTTCTGCCCATTCTTCAACAGAAGAAGAGAACCTTTGACCTTCAGTCATCCATGTGATCTTTCCATCAGGATAGAAGTGAGATGTGGCATAGAATTGCATTATCATCTCATTGTTCCAATCGGTCAATTTCTGACCTACAAACTCTACAACGCCACATGCAGTGAAACTTTCATGCACATGTGGAAAGAAATCTCTGTGCTCTTCGCTGTCAATGTATTCCCAGTCAATATATCTGGTGTCTGGGACTATTGGCTTCTTGTCCATCAGCACGGTCTCATAGAAGTCCTGCTGCTCTCTGGTGTGAAATCTGGGATCTACAGCAGTTCTTCTCCTCACGGCATATGGGTCAGCTTGTCTCCATAGCCTGAGACCTCTATCTTTCCTTGCCTTCATATCCTCGGCTTGAGGATGAGCATCATTGTGAAGTGGCAGTTTTGGACGAAGTTTCAGCAACACTTGTCCTTCTTCATCAGACTCAGCTGGTGGCACATCATCCTTGTTCTTTTCAGACGCTGGAATGTTTCTGGTGGTTCTCTTGGGCTTGGCAGCAGGCTTTGCTGGAGCTGCCTTAGCTTGAGCAGATTTCTTGGGCTTTGAAGTGGCTCCGGCCTTAATGGCATCACCCATGAGCTTAGCCTTCTGAGGAGGAGGCTGGGGTGCTTCCTCATCCTCATCCTCGACTGTTGTATCTGCATACACTACCCTCTTTCTCTTGGAGGTTTTCTTCACTTTGCTTGGAGCTGCCTCTCCCAAATTCAGCTTCTTAGCAACAGTTGACTGCTTTACTTTGCTGGTGCCCTTCTTAGTTTGCTGACCTTGTTGCTCTTTGGCAACAACCTTCCTCTTAGGCTTTGAGGTCACCTCTTCCTCAACAACGAAATCTGAATCCTCATCATCGGAATTCTTCTCCTTTCTAGCTCTGGTGGCTGCAGGAGGCATGCCACTTGGTGTACTCCTCTCACCATCATCAAATGGGCTACTAGGATCAGGACTAGTGTCTGCCTCTGGAATGTCTGCAATGGGTGTCTCTGACCTGTTCTGACTGTCACTGGCATCTGACATGGCTGACAACCTGTGAATAGATAAGGTATAGGCAGAGAAGAAGAGTTATCACAAACTGCAGAAGTTTTTGCAAAAAAAAATGAGTTCAAATTCTAGTTTTAAGTTTTCACAGAAGACATTTCGGTCAGACCGAGTTTCAGTTTCGGTGAATCCGAAGTGTTAAACAGGGCTTGGCACACCACTTTCGGTTTGACCGAAGTGGGTTTCGTCCTGCCGAAAACACTAGGGTTTCACAAAAACTACATTTCGGTCACACCGATTTGCACAACTCGGTTGGACCGAAGGGTGCAGTGCAATGGCCAGAGGCCAAATCGGTCACACCGAAATTTTAAAGTCGGTCTCACCGAGATGTGTTCTGAGGAAACCTAACCCTAAAACTTTTACTCGAATCTAGTTCAAACGAACCAATCTGGTGTAAAGGAAGATTTTCAATCGTGGCAAGATATTGGGCAATCCAAACGTGCATTGAATCGGAGATGGGAGCACGAGTGGGATCAAAACTCACCCTAACTTGGTGGAGTTTCTCTACGGCGGCAACGGCGCGGAGGAGATGTCCGTTGACGGCGATGGAGACCTACGGCGAGGGCGCACAGGCGACGACGGCGACGATCCGGAGATCAAGGCGACGGCAGCAGGAGATGAGGGAGCGAAACGTTTGAAGGAGGAATCAACGCGCGCGACCCTTGGTATATATATCCCTTTGCTGTCGGTGGGACCGAGTTGAAAAACTCGGTGGCACCGAGATGGATAACTGCTGGGCAGTTATGCACTTCGGTCACGCCGAGATTTACAACTCGGTTTCACCGAGATTAAACCTAGATCAGTCTAAATGATTTCGGTTCGACCGAGTTTGAGTGAGTTGGTCTGACCGAAATCAATTAGAAGGTTTTGGAAATTTAGCCCTTGACGGATCGGTGGCTCCGAGTGCTCCTCACCCGGAGGGTCCGAAAATGACTTGTTCAAAGTTTGTGATGTAAGCATGAATAGAATTTGAGACAAGAAAGCATGGATAGCTAGGGGAGGTACTTAGGCATTCTTGTCCATCCATTTGGTCAGAAAAATCAAAACAACCAAAACAACAAATGGATGTCCTCGAATGGATAAAATCATGCATCCAACATGCTCACACAATAAGATAGCAAATGAAATATGTGTCAAACATGCACAACCAAAACTCTAGCAATTAACACACAATTTGTCGATGACTAGGTCATCTTTATATGAGTATTTTGACTTAGGAGCCAAATGAGGACATTTGATCATAGGTCATACTCATCGTTTAAGCACAAGTGGGGTTACCACTTTTACATAAAGCTTTGATGTGTTCACATCATTTGAAGATGCTTTAGCTCAATTTTTTGAGTAAAGCTCCCCCTAGATGTGAGAACCCCTTTTAAAGGGTCAAACTAACCTTGGGTTGTCGTAGAAGACTTCATGTAGATGTTGAAGATGTGGATGCTCAATGTTGATGGAGATCATCAAGAGTTGGGAGCTATCCTTTGGATTCGGGCACTTTCAATACCTACATGGGTTAGTCCCACAAGGAACAAACAAAGATATCCATGGACATAGATTGAAGTTCACAATAGATGATGTCCATGAAAGCAATGATTACCTTGTCCCTTGACTTACCAACAAGAGGGTTTGTGACTCCATGAACTAGTGCATGATGTGGAAGTTGATTGCACAAGTTCTCTGCCAAAATGAATGTGAGTGAAGTATGTTGGCGGAGTCACCCTCAAGAACTTTCTAGTTCTTCTTCTTCGGGATCCACATCATCTTGATGGGAATCCTTGGGGTTGTAGTTGAGCTTGACGAAGTAGAACTTGACGTTTCCTTGGGAACCCACTTGATCATGGCTTGAGGTGCTTCAATGAATGCATCAATCTCCTTTTGAAGCTTGTCCTTGGCTTTTAGCCTGTGGTCTTGTGGTGGAAGGTCATCTTGAGCTTGTTCCACATTGGAAGAAGTAGGATCATACTTCTCCTTTTGAGGAACAAACTGTGGAGTAGCATATTGACCTTCTTCCCACTCAACACCTTCGGCGTTGAACTTTCGCTCAAAACCAATCCCTTGATTCTTCCGGTGCCTTCCTTGCTTGCGAACAATTTCCTCAAAGTTCTTGCTTCCGGCAAGGCTCTTGTAGACACCTTTCTCTATGATCCCTTTCAATAAACTATTCTCTTGCTCAAGTGTAACTTGGCTTGAAACATTGTTAGTGGAATCAAGAGAACTACTAGAAGCAACAATATTGGATTTAGCATGGTTATTGTTACTGCTAGAGGAAGAATTTTTCTTATGCTTGTCATGCTTAGTCTTAATGGGTGGCAAGAAATTAGACAAGAGAAGTCGTTTGGCAAGATATGAAGAACTCTTCTTTCGAAGATTGTCATTGATTGCTTTTAGAAACTCATGTTCTTGCTCTAGAGTGAGCTTCTCATGAGATCTTAGGAGCTCTCTATGATCTTCTTGAGTTGTTTCATGAGCTAACTTAAGAATGTTTAGTTCTTTAGTTAGACGCTCAATCTCCTTCATAGCATTGTCATTCGACTCTTCTCGACTATAAAGACTACTAGCATTTTCATCGTTACTAGGCTCATTGGATTTATCATGCAAGAGCTCATCTTCACCAAGCAAGTCATCCTCATCACTATTGAAGTCAATGAATTCAGGGTGTGATACCTTGGGGCCTTTAGCCATGAAGCATCTTCCAATTCCCTCATTTGGTGAATCAAATAAGTCGTAGGAGTTGGAGTTGGAGGATACGAGAGCAAGACCGGCAACACCTTCATCTTGACTGTAGTCGGAGTCGGAGTGATAGCTTCCATTGGATTGATTGTCGGAGTCGGAGCCGGAGACCCATTCACCTACATGAGCTTGATGTCTTCTTCTTGTGTAGCTCCTTGATGACTTGTCTTTCCTCTTCGAATCCTTGCTTCTCCGAGAGGGTCTTCGTTCATAACGATCATCTCTACTCCTTCTCTCTTTCCGAGGTGACTCATCTCTTGAACTTCTTCTTCTTGGAGATTCTTCTCTTCTCTTGTGGGGAGCCGTACACTCATTTGAGTAGTGTCCGGGTCTTCCACAATTGTAGCAGTTTCGATCACGACTAGAAGATCTCTTTTCATCATATGACCTAGACTTTGAGCTTCTCTCTTTGCCTCTATTCTTGTAGAATTTGTTGAAGTTCTTAACCATTAGGCTTATCTCTTCATTGGAAACTAACTTGTCACTTGAGGTTGTGGGAGCATCACTTGTAGCTTTGTATGCACCACTCGACTTGTTGTGAAGCTCTTCCTTATCCTTAAGTGTCATCTCATGAGCAACAATTCTTCCAATGACTTCGGTTGGCTTGAGAGTCTTGTAGTTTGGCATCATTTGGATCAAAGTGCACACGGTGTCATACTTTCCATCCAAAGCTCTGAGGATCTTCTTGATGATGAATCGGTCGGTCATTTCTTCGCTTCCTAAGCCGGCAATCTCATTTGTGATGAGAGCAAGCCTAGAGTACATTTCAGCGACTCCTTCACCATCCTTCATCTTGAACTTGTCAAGTTGACCTTGAAGAATATCTAGCTTTGATTCCTTCACAGACTCGGTACCTTCGTGCATTTCAACCAAATTATCCCAAATCTCTTTAGCATTCTCAAGACGGCTGATTTTGTTGAACTCCTCGGGACACAAGGCATTGAAGAGAATGTCACAAGCTTGAGCATTGTTTTGCAACATCCGCAATTCTTCCGGTGTAGCTTCACGATCCGGAACTTTTCCTTCCTCGAAGAATTCACCTTGCATACCAACACAAATAATGCCCCATGCGGCTGGGTTATGACCAAGAATATGCATTTTCATTTTATGCTTCCAACTAGCAAAATTTGTACCATCAAAGTAAGGACCTCTACGAAAATTACCCTCACTAGACGCCATACTCTCCTAGGTTGTGAAACCAAGCTTATGGAGTCCAATGCAATGGAAACCAAAACAATGGAGACCAAAGCTCTTATACCACTTGTAGGATCGAAAGTATGTCTAGAGGGGGGGTGATTAGACTACTTGTAAATATAAAAATTCTGCCTTTTGACAAAGAACAGTTTTTGGCAGATTCACAATTATGATCAAGTTAAGCATCACCCTACACATGCAATTCTAGAGTATAGGCAGCGGAAAGTAAATTGCACATGTAGTAAAGAGAGGTGGAGAAGAGCAAACACAATTTTGGAGACGCGGTGATTTTTCCCGTGGTTCCGATAGGTGGTGCTATCGTACATCCACGTTGATGGAGACTTCAACCCACGGAGGGTAACGGCTGCGCGAGTCCACGGAGGGCTCCACCCACGAAGGGTCCACGAAGAAGCAACCTTGTCTATTCCATCATGGCCTACGCCCACGGAGGGCTAGCCTTACTCGGGGTAGATCTTCACGAAGTAGGCGATCTCCTTGCCCTTACAAACTTCTTGGTTCAACTCCACATCTCGATGACGGAGGCTCCCAAGCGACACCTAACCAATCTAGGAGGCACCACCATCCAAAAGGTAATAGATGTTGTAAATGATGATGAACTCCTTGCTCTTGTGCTTCAAATGATAATCTCCCCAACACTCAGCTCTCCTCACTGATTTGGCTGTGGTGGAAGAAAGGATTGAGTGGAAAGCAACTTGGGAAGGTTAGAGATCAAGTTTCATATGGTGGGAGTGGAGCAACTTGATCTCAACACAAGGGTAGGTAGTTCTCTTCTCAGAAATGTAAGGTAGGAGTGGTAGTTCTTGCTGATGGCTCTCTCCACGAATGAAGAGGGGGTGGAGGGGTATAAATAGCCTCCACACAAAATCCAACCGTTACACACACATTTGAGCAAACTCGGTGGGACCGAAGTGGACAACTCGGTGAGACCGAAAGTTCAAATAATGTGAACGTTGGGGTTTTCGGTGGGACCGAAAATACCATCTCGGTTAGTCCGATTCGTGCAAAAGACAAGAGCTTGCCAGTTTCGGTGAGACCGACTTCATCTCGGTGACACCGATTTGATGACAGAAGGTTACAGAAGCTTGGCAACTCATGTTTCGGTGAAACCGATTTCAGAATCGGAATATCCGAGATTTCTAGAGTTTGGCTTATGGCTGAGGTGGTTCATCTCGGTGTGACTGAGTTTGGAATATCGGTGGGACCGAGATTACTTATGAGTGTATATGGTAGTGAAAGTTGCTGATAGTTTAAGGAGATACATCAGTAAGCACTTGAGCAACCAGATCATCATCATAACCTCATCCCCTTTTAATAGTATTGGCTTTTCCTATGGACTCAATGTGATCTTGGATCACTAAACCAAAAATGGAGTCTTGAGCTTTTGCCAATGCTTGCCTTAGCATTTTGAGGGGTCCACTTCTTCAGTCCTTGCCATACCCATATCACTGAACTTCTCTGAAATGATTCTCAAGTAACTATTAGTTCAATGATATATATGTTGTTATTAATTGCCAAAACCACCCGGGGATTAGTTGCACTTTCACTCTCTCCCTTCCTTCTCCCCTCCTACTCTAACTAGGAAAAGAGGGAGTCCTACTCCCTGTGGGAGTAGGACTCCTCCCTTGGCGCGCCCTTCCCCTGTCCGGCCGCCTCCCCCCTAGCTCCTTTATATATAGGGCGGTGGCACCTCTAGACACACTAGTTGATCAGTTGATCTCTCCCAACCGTGTGTGGTGCCCCCCTCCACAGAAACACAGCTCGGTCATACCATTGCAGTGCTTAGGCGAAGCCCTGCGCCGGTAGCTTCATCATCTTCGTCACCACGCCGTCAAGCTGACGAAACTCTCCCGTGAAGCTCTACTGGATCAATAGCTCGTGGGACGTCATCAAGCTGAACGTGTGCTGAACGCGGAGGTGCCATACGTTCGGTGCTTGATCGGTTGGATCGCGAAGAAGTCCGGCTACATCAGCCGCGTCAGTAGACGCTTCCGCTTTCGGTCTATGAGGGTACGTAGACACACTCTCCCCTCTCGTTGCTATGCATCTAGTAGATAGATCTTGCGTGATCGTAGGAATTTTTTTGAATTACTACGTTCCCCAACACACAAAGCAAAAGCTCACAACTAGATCATGCTATCTTTATTCTACTAGATCAAAATATTGCAAAAAGGATCGAACTAAGAAAAATGGTAAAGATAGGAGTGTGATGGTGATACGATACCGGGGAACCTCCCCCAAGCTTGGCATTTGCCAAGGGGATTGCTCGTACCCATATGATTATGTCTCCTTCTTCGGAGGTGGTGACAGAGTTGTTGATGATGTAGGCCTGTCATCCATCTTCCAAGGCATGGGCTCACCATCGTAGAAGGATGATCGAGTCTCCGGGATCCTCAAATCTGCTGCCAAACTCATCTTCTTGAATCTATATTCATACTCACAGTTTTGGTTTTGCAGGTCATAGATCTGGGCGTGGAGGTGCTCGATTTTCTCTTGGAGATTGGAGATGGCTTCCCCAACGATCTTGGCGTCCAGCTTGTGGTTGTTGGCGAGCTCCATGATCATCATGTGGTTGGCGTTGAGTCCTCGTTCCGCCATACCTTGGCACTTGAAAACTTGCTGCTCCGTTGCTTCGAGTCTTGTCTCCACGCTTTCGGTCCTCCTTGGTCCCTCAACATCGTGGATGTGCAGCACCCCCTCACGCACCTCGATGGTTTGAGGGTGATGCAGCACCTCCGCGAGGTAGGGGTTGATGACCTTCTCAAAGAACTTGTCCTTGGGGGTGTTGGAAGACATCATGATGATCTAGATCTGTCAGAAACAATAGCTCGAAACGAAAACAGAATATTTTTGCGTGATACGGTGGTCAAAACCTCTGAGAGAATATATAGTGAATTTTTACCGACCAAAATTAGTATCGTGCAAGAAATCGGATTCCGGAAGGCACACGAGGTGCCCACGAGGCAGGGGGCGTGCCCAAGGGGTAGGGCGCGCCCTCCACCCTCGTGGACGCCTCGTGTCCTTTCCAGACTGCCACTTATTTTTCTATTTTTCTAAATATTCCAAAACGATAAAAAATTGTCATTAGAACTGTTTTGGAGTAGGTTTACTTACCGTACCACATACCTCTTCCTTTTCGGGGTCTAAATTGTTCTAGAGAGTGTCCCTTATGTATTCCTCCGGGGTTACGGTTTCAATAACATTGGTTTCAAGATTTATAGGGTTACTTGAGATATAATGTTTGATTCTTTGACCGTTCACCACCTTCGGATTTGTGCCTTCAAAGTTGTTGATTTTTATGGCACTGAAACGATAGACCTCCTCGATAACGTAAGGACCTTCCCATTTAGAGAGAAGTCTTCCTGCAAAAAATCTTAGACGAGAGTTGTATAGCAAGACATAATCACCTACGTTAAACTCACGCTTTTGTATCCTTTTGTCATGCCATCTTTTAACCTTTTCTTTAAACAGCTTGGCATTCTGATAAGCTTGGGTTCTCCATTCATCAAGCAAGCTAATGTCAAACAACCTCTTCTCACTGGCAAGTTTGAAATCATAATTGAGCTCTTTAATAGCCCAATATGCCTTATGTTCTAGTCAAGAGGTAAGTGACATGCTTTTCCATAAACCATTTTATATGGAGACATACCCATAGGATTCTTGTATGCAGTTCTATAGGCCCATAATGCATCATCAAGTTTCTTGGACCAATTCTTTCTAGACCTATTAACAGTCTTTTGCAAAATTAATTTCAGCTCTTTGTTACTTAGTTCTACTTGGCCACTAGATTGTGGGTGATAAGGGGATGCAATTATATGGTTAACATCATACTTTGCAAGCATTTTACGGAAAGCACCATGAATAAAGTGTGAACCACCATCAGTCATTAAGTATCTAGGGACTCCAAACCTCGGAAAAATGACTTCTTTAAGCATCTTAATAGAGGTGTTGTGATCGGCACTACTAGTTGGAATAGCTTCAACCCACTTAGTAACGTAATCAACAGCAACTAAAATATGTGTATACCCATTAGAGGAAGGAAAGGGTCCCATATAATCAAAGCCATAGACATCAAATGGTTCAATAACTAGTGAATAATTCATAGGCATTTCTTGACGTCTACTAATATTACCAATTCTTTGACATTCATCACAAGATAAGACAAACTTACGAGCATCCTTGAAGATAGTAGGCCAATAAAAACCAGATTGCAATACCTTATGTGCAGTTCTATCTCGATCATGGTGTCCTCCGTAAGCTTTAGAGTAGCACTTGCATAGGATATGTTCCTGTTCATGCTCGGGTACCCAACGTCTAATAATACCATCTACTCCTTCTTTATAAAGGTGTGTGTCATCCCAGAAGTAATGTCTCAAATCATAGAAGATTTTTTTCTTTTGCTGGTATGTGAAACTAGGAGGTATAAATTTAGCAACAATGTAATTAGCATAATCAGCATACCATGGAGCAGTACAAGAAGCATTTATGACAGCTAATTGTTCATGAGGAAAGCTATCATCAATAGGTAGTGGGTCATCAAGAATATTCTCTAGCCTAAACAAGTTGTTTGCAACAGGGTTCTCAGCTCCCTTTCTATCAGTAATATGCAAATCAAATTCTTGCAGCAAGAGAACCCATCTAATAAGTCTAGGTTTAGCATCTTTCTTTTCCATAAGGTATTTGATAGCAGCATGATTAGTATGAATAGTTACTTTAGAATCAACAATATAAGGCCTAAACTTATCACATGCAAATACAACTGCTAAAAACTCCTTCTCAGTAGTAGCATTATTTCTCAGGGCACTGTCTTGAATTTTACTAGCATATTGGATAACATTCAATTTCTTACCAACTCTTTGTCCTAGAATAGCACCTACAGCATAATCACTAGCATCGCACATAATCTCAAAGGGTAAATTCCAGTCAGGAGGCTGGACAATAGGTGCAGATATCAATGCTTTCTTAAGTATTTCAAATGCTTCTACACAATCATCATCAAAGACAAAAGGAACATCTTTTTGTAAGAGATTAGTCAGAGGCCTAGAGATTTTGGAGAAGTCCTTAATGAACCTCCTATAAAACCCGGCATGACCAAGGAAACTTCATATACCTTTGATGTCCTTGGGACACGGCATCTTTTGAATAGCATCAACTTTAGCTTTGTCGACTTCAATACCTCTTTCAAAAAATTTATGTCCCAAAACAATGCCTTCATTAACCATAAAGTGGCACTTTTCCCAATTCAAGACAAGATTAGTTTCTTCACATATCTGCAAAACTCGATCAAGGTTGCTCAAGCAATCATCAAAAGAAGTTCCGTAAACGGAAAAATCATCCATGAAAACCTCAACAATCTTTTCACAAAAATCAGAGAATATAGCCATCATGCATCTTTGAAAGGTAGCAGGCGCATTACGTAAACCAAAAGGCATACGTCTATAAGCAAAGGTACCGAAGGGACAAGTAAAAGTGGTCTTTTCTTGATCCACTTTTGACACAGGTATTTGAGAGAAACCAGAATAGCCATCTAGAAAGCAAAAGTGGGTATGTTTGGATAACCTTTCTAGCATTTGATCAATAAAAGGCAAAGGGTAATGATCTTTCTTAGTGGCTTTATTTAATTTGCGGAAATCAATTACCACCCTATAACCTCTAACAATTCTTTGCGGGATCAATTCATCTTTATCATTAGGAACAACAATCATACCTCCCTTCTTAGGGACACAATGGACATGACTTACCCACTGGCTATCAGCAACTGGATAGATTATACCTGCCTCTAGAAGCTTTAGTATTTCCTTCTTTACCACTTCTTTCATCTTAGGATTTAACCATCGTTGATGATCGATAACCGGTTTCGCATCCTCTTCTAGATTTATCTTGTGTTGGCATAAAGTGGGACTAATGCCCTTAAGATCATCCAGAGTATATCCAATAGCAGGACGATGCTTCATCGGAGTTTTCAATAATTTTTCTTCGTCCTACTCTGAAAGGTTAGCACTAATAATAACAGGATATATCTTCTTTTCATCGAGATAAACATACTTAAGAGTATCAGGTAATGGTTTAAGTTCAAACACGGGATCACCCTTGGGTGGAGGAGGATCCCCTAGAATTTCAACAGGCAAGTTGTTTTTCAATAAGGGTCCCTGCTTAAAGAATACTTCATCTATTTCCCTTCTCTCATTCATATACATATCATTTTCACGGTCTAGCAGATATTGTTCTAAAGGATCGTTAGGAGGCACAACAATAGAAGCAAGTATTGGGGATCGTTGCAGAAATTCAAAAAAAATTCTACGCATCACCAAGATCTATCTATGGAGTTTACTAGCAACGAGAGGGGAGTGCATCTTCGTACCTTTGAAGATCGCGATGCGGAAGCGTTGCAAGAACGCGGTTGGTGGAGTCGTACACGAAGCGATTCAGATCCATCAAGTGCAGCCCGGTGACATCTCACGCGCCTTGATCCATCAAGGAGAGAGGGAGAGGTTGGGGAAGACTCCATCCAGCAGCAGCACGACGGCGTGGTGGTGATGGAGGAGCATGGCAATCCTGCAGGGCTTTGCCAAGCACCGCGAGAGAGGAGGAGTAGTTGGGAGAGAGGGAGGGCTGCGCCAAAGCTTGGGTGCGGCTGCCCTCCCACCACCCACATATATATAGGGGCAAGGGAGAGGGGGCCGGCCCCCTCAAATGGGATCTGAGGAGGGGCGGCGGCCAGGGAGGGTGCCTTGCCCCCCAAGGCAAGGGGGGCGCCGCCCTTACGGTTTCCCCCCAAACCCTAGGCGCATGGGCCCTAGGGGGGAGGCGCCCAGCCCACTTAGGGGCTGGTCCCTCTCCACATACAGCCCATAGGGCCCTCCGGGGCAGGTGGACCCCCAGAACCCCTTCGGTGGTCCCGGTACAATACCGGCACCCCCCCGGATTATTCCGGTGACTGTATGATGACTTCCCATATATAAATCTTTACCTCCGGACAATTCCGGAACTCATCGTGACCTCTAGTATCTCATCCGGGACTCCGAACAACATTCGGTAACCACGTACATCTATT
>LR738715.1:697913590-698065323 GCA_902687465.1 Secale cereale
CCCCCCGAATTATTCCGTTGACCGTATGATGACTTCCCATATATAAATCTTAACTCCGGACCATTCCGGAACTCCTCGTGACATCTGGGATCTCATCCGGGACTCCAAACAACATTCGATAACCACGTACATCTATTCCCTATAACCCTAGCGTCATTGAACCTTAAGTGTGTAGACCCTACGGGTTCGGGAACCATGCAGACATGACCGAGACATCTCTCCGGCCAATAACCAACAGCGGGATCTGGATACCCATGTTGGCTCCCACATGTTCCACGCTGATCTCATCGAATGAACCACGATGTCAAGGATTCAATCATCCCGTATACAATTCCCTTTGTCTATCGGTATAGTACATGCCCAAGATTCGATCGTCGATATACCGATACCTTGTTCAATCTCGTTACGGCAAGTCTCTTTACTCGTTCCGTAACACATCATCTCGTGACCAACCCCTTAGTCACATTGATCTCATTACGATGATGTCTTACCGAGTGAGCCCAGAGATACCTTTCCATCATACGGAGTGACAAATCCCAGTCTCGATTCGTGCCAACCCAACAGATACTTTCGGGGATACCCGTAGTGTACCTTTATAGCCACCCAGTTATGTTGTGACATTTGGCACACCCAAAGTACTCATACGGCATCCAGGAGTTGCACAATCTCATGGTCTAAGGAAAGGATACTTGACATTGGAAAAGCTTTAGCATACGAACTACACGATCTTGTGCTAGGCTTAGAATTGGGTCTTGTCCATCACATCATTCTCCTAATGATGTGATCCCGTTATCAATGATATCCAATGTCCATGGTCAGGAAACCGTAACCATCTATTGATCAACAAGCTAGTCAACTAGAGGCTCAGTAGGGACATGTTGTGGTCTATGTATTCACACATGTATTACTGTTTCCGGATAATACAATTAAAGCATGAACAATAGACAATTATCATGAACAAGGAAATATAATAATAACCATTTTATTATTGCCTCTAGGGCATATTTCCAATAGCAAGACCAATAATTTCATCTTTACGAGGCAATTCTTTATCACGGGGTTGTCTATGAAATTTAGCGAAGTTAAAATCATGAGACATATCCCCTAATCCAACAGTGACAATATCTTTTATGCAGTCTGTCTTAGCATTAACAGTATTCAAGATGGGTCTACCAAATATAATAGGGCAAAAATCATCTTGTCGGGAACTAAGAATAAGAAAATCAGCAGGGTATTTAACCTTCCCACACAAGACTTCAACATCTCTAACAATCCCAACGAGGCTAATAGTGTCTCTATTAGCAAGTTTAATAGTAACATCAATCCCTTCTAACTCGGTGGGTGCAATATCGTGCATAATTTCCTTATATAAGGAATGAGGTATTATACTCGCACTAGCACCTACGTCATATAAACCATGATAGTAATGATCTCATAATTTAACAGAAATAACAAGCATGCCTACAACAGGTCTATGTTTATTCCTAGTATCAGGTTTGGCGATTCTAGCAGCTTCCTCTTGGAGATAAATACCATGTCCATCCACATTTTCAACCAAGAGATCTTTAGCCATAGCAATACTAGGTTCAACTTTAATTTGCTCACAGGGTGTAGGTGTTCTAGTACTACTCTTACGAACCACGGTTGAAGCTTTAGCATGATCCTTTATCCTAACAGGGAAAGGCGGTTTCTCAATATAAGTAGTAGGAACAATAGGATCAACATTATAAGTGATAGTCTTTTCTTCAACTTTAACAGGTTCAACTACTTTTACTTCAATGGGAGGATGATATTTAAACCACTTCTCCTTAGGGAGGTCAACATGAGTAGCAAATGATTCACAGAAAGAAGCTACTATCTCATAATCAAGTCCATATTTAGTGCTAAATTCATGGAAAACATCGGTATCCATAAAAGATTTAACACAATCAAACTTAGGGTCATAACTGCCTCCTTACCTTCGTCGAGATCCCAATCTTCAGAATTACGTTTAATTCTTTCCAATAAATCCCATTTGAATTCAATAGTATTCATCATAAAAGAATCAGTACAAGAATTATCAAGCATGGAGCGATTATGGATAGAAAGCCGAGCATAAAATTTTTGAATGATCATTTTTCTTGAGAGCTCATGATTGGGGCATGAATATAACATTGACTTAAGCCTCCCCCAAGCTTGAGCGATACTTTCTCCTTCGCGAGGCAAAAAATTATATATATAATTACGATCACGATAAACGTGATGCATAGGGTAGAACTTCTGATGAAATTCCAACTTCAATCGGTTGTAGTTCCATGATCCAATATCATCGCATAGCCTAAACCATGTCAATGCATCTCCCTTCAACGATAAAGGGAAGACATTCTTCTTGATAACATCCTCGAGCATACCTGCAAGCTTAAATAATCCACAAACTTCATCCACATAGATTAGGTGCAAATCGGATGCAGTGTTCCATCTCCTGTAAAGGGATTATCTAGCAGTTTCTCTATCATACCCGAAGGAATTTTAAAGCAAACATTTTCAGTAGGTTCAGTAGGTTGAGGAGAAACTCTTTGCTCTACTAGTTGGGGTGAAGATACCCCAAACAAGCCCCGCAAAGTATTATGAGCCATAGTAACAAGTAACGGTAAATTTCAGCACACTATATAAATTTCTCCTTACCAAATTCCACTTACCAAAGGCACTTCACTCCCCGACAACGGCGCCAGAAAAGAGTCTTGATGACCCACAAGTGTAGGGGATCTACCATAGTCCTTTCGATAAGAAAGAGTGTCGAACCCAACGAGGAGCAGAAGGAAATGATAGGCAGTTTTCAGTAAGGTATTTTCTGCAAGCACTGATATTATCGGTAACAGATAGTTTTGTGATAAGATAATTGGTAGCAAGTGACAAATAGTAAAAGTAAATAAGGTACAACAAGATGGACCAATCCTTTTTATAGCAAAGGACAAGCCTGGACTAACTCTTATATGAAGGAAAGCGCTCCCGGGGACACATGGGAATTATCGCCAAGCTAGTTTTCATCACGTTCATATGATTCGCGTTCGTTACTTTGATAATTTGGTATGTGGGTGGACCGGTGCTTGGGTACTGCCCTTACTTGGACAAGCATCCCACTTATGATTAACCTCTATTGCAAGCATCTGTAACTACAAAAGAAGTATTAAGGTAAACCTAACCATAGCATGAAACATGTGGATCCAAATCAGCCCCTTACGAAGCAATGCATAAACTAGGGTTTAAGCTTGTGTCACTCTAGCAACCCATTATCTACTTATTACTTCCCAATGCCTTCCTCTAGGCCCAGACAATGGTGAAGTGTCATGTAGTCGATGTTCACATGACACCACTAGAGGAAAGACAACATACATCTCATCAAAATATCGAACAAATACCAAATTCACATGACTACTTATAGCAAGACTTCTCCCATGTCCTCAGGAACAAACGTAACTACTCACAAGACATATTATTGTTCATGATCAGAGGAGTATTAATATGCATAATGGATCTGAACATATGATCTTCCACCAAGTAAACCAACTAGCATCAACTACAAGGAGTAATCAACACTACTAGCAACCTACAGGTACCAATCTGAGGTTTTGGTACAAATATTGGATACAAGAGATGAACTAGGGTTTGAGAGGAGATGGTGCTGGTGAATATGTTGATGAAGATAACCCTCCCCAAGATGGGAGAGTTGTTGGTGATGACGGCGGTGATGATTTCCCCCTCCCGAAGGGAAGTATCCCCGGCAGAACAGCTCCGCCGGAGCCCTAGATTGGTTCCGCCTCGAGACGTCAGCGTCTGGTCCCGAAAGCCTCCTTATAATTTATTCCAGGTCAAAACACCTCATATAGGAGAAGATGGGCATCGGGGGGGTCACCGGCTGGCCCACGAGGCACGGGGCGCGCCCAGGGGGGCACCCTCACCCTCATGGATAGGTGGTGGCCCCCCTGGCAGATCTCTTTCGCCAGATATTTTTTATATTTTTTGAAATGGTGTTTCATGGAGTTTCGGAGATTTTTGAGTTGTGCAGAATAGGTCTCCAATGTTTGCTCCTTTTCCAGCCCAGAATTCCAGCTGCCGGCATTCTCCCTCTTCATGTAAACCTTGTAAAATAAGAGAGAAAAGGCATTAGTATTGTGACATAACGTGTAATAACAGCCCATTGTGCAATAAATATCAACATAAAAGCATGATGCAAAATGGATGTATCAGCATTTTGTGGAACCTATGGAAAGCTAGAAATAATCTTTTGTTTAACGACAAAAAATGGAGGAACATGCAAGTCATCCATGCCACAAAGTCTATGCTTATTGCAGGTTTAATGGAGGATAAGGTGGTAAAGAACAAACCTCTTGATGACAACTCCATGAGTTCTTCAAACACAATTTTTCCTATCAAAATGCGGGTCTACTAGCCTATGTTGATGCAGCATATAACCCGATGGTGGTGACTGATGAAGCAACTCTTGGATTCCTTCAGAAGACCAAAAAGGACAGTCAATGTTCATTCAAGCTACAACCAGCAATGGTTATTCTGTCTTGCAGTTGCAGGCGGAACTGCTTGGATTTATTCTGGCGGCTACAGTTGTCAAGGCGCTAAAATGAAACAAAGTTTATTTTCTTTCTGATTGCAGCTGAAGCCAAGGATTTAATTCTAAATCTAGGATATTGAAAGATCAGACCGGAGTTAGCAGAATTTTTCAATCCTACCTCTGTTTGTTAGACTTAATCCTGTAGGGTTTACTTAACACGAACGTTAGCCTAGACTTCAGATCACCTAATGGCATATGAACAGAGAGGGGTTTGGTGGTCTTACCACCAATGGGAGATGCCATTGGTGTACGCGATGCGAAGTCCCATGCCTGCTCGATGCAGGCTTGATGCAGGCTCGGTGTAGATGCTCGCTGCAGGTAGCGGCGTCCCTCCGGGCGCCAGCGGCACTGCCCCTGCATCGGGGCAGAGGTGGGAGTAGGCCTTCCCGTCGCGCAGCGCTCCCCCAGATCAGATTAGGGTTTAGGGGTGTAGGAGGGCAGAGTGGACGCACGTGAACTGGGTCAGATCGTGCGTGGCCAGCTACCTCCCCCCTTTTATGTAGCACTGGCCATCAGGGGACCTAAACCACATTGGTTTGGGTCGCCCCCGACCAGGGCGCATTAGTTGGACCAGGGGAAACTAACGTTGGCTAGTGGCCCCTCTTCATTACGTTAATGTTTATCCTTTCTGTTCTTTTAGCCCGTTGGGCCTTAGATCAAATACCAACATTCTCCCCCTAGATCGTTAGGCTCTGTAACTTTTGCTAATTCACCATAGGAATGATATACCAGAGTAAGGTGTTACAACAACCAATGAAAATCCATTGAACCTCAATACTCATAGCACACATCCTATTTCGAAATGGAAACATTTTACTTATTGGGAGTGGTTTTATATTAGCGGTCCCATAATTCCAGAATCAAGAGGCTTCCAATAATCCCATGTCGGCTACATGCTCATGAAATATATTGGGTGGTAAGCCTTTAGTGAGCGGGTCCGCAAGCATATGTGTCGTACTGATATGCTTAACATTAATAGTTTGATCCTGGATTCTATGTTGAACAACACGGTACTTTATGTCGATGTGCTTGGCAGCAGCACTTGACTTGTTGTTATTTGCATAGAAAACTGCAGGTTCATTATCGCAGTACAATGTTAGTGGTTTGGAAATGCTGTCAACCACTTTAAGTCCGGGAAGGAAATTCTTTAGCCATACAACCTGCCTAGTGGCCTCAAAACATGCTAGATATTCTGCCATCATCGTAGATGAGGCAACTATAGTTTGCTTGGAGCTTTTCCACGATATGGCTCCTCCAACGAGTGTGAATATATAACCTGACGTGGATCTCTTACTATCCACACACCCGAAAAATCAGAGTCTGAGTAACCAATAACTTCCAGGTTATCGGACTTTCTATATGTAAGCATGAAATTTTTAGTACCTTGCATATAATGCAAGACTTTCTTTGCGGCCTTCCGGTGGTCCGGTCCTGGATTAGATTGAAATCTGCCAAGCATCCCAGTTACAAAAGCTAAGTCAGGGCGTGTACAAACTTGAGAATACACGATGCTTCCAACAGTTGAAGCATAAGGAACCGACTTCATCTGATCAGGTTCATTTTGGTTCCTCGGACATTGGAATGTCCCAAACTTATCACCCTTGACTATGGGGACATGTGAGGAAGAGCACTTATGCATATTGTATTTCTTTAGTACTCTCTCAAAGTATGCCTCTTGTGATAGTCCTAATGTTCCTTTGGACCTATCTCGATGAATCACAATGCCAAGGACATACGAGGCTTCACCGAGATCCTTCATGTCAAATTTTGAGGACAAAAATCTCTTGGTCTCATGCAACATATCTTTATCGCTGCAAGCCAATAGAATATCGTCCACATATAGGACTAAAATTGTGAACCTACTGCCTTTGAATTTAACATATATGCAATTGTCCACTTCATTTTCTTTAAAACCAAAAGTTCTAATAATCTCGTCGAACTTGAGGTACCACTGCCTTGAAGCTTGCTTCAAGCCATATATGGATTTCTTTAAACGACATGCCATATGTTCTTTTCCTTTGACGATGAAACCTTCATGTTGAGTCATGTAAACTTCTTCTTTTAAGTCGCCATTCAAAAATGTCGTCTTGACATCCATTTGATGAAACTTCAAATCATAATGAGCTACAAGTGCCATGACAATTCTAAAAGAATCTGTAGTTGACACGGGCGAGAAGGTATCCTTATAATCAATCCCTTCTCTTTGTGTATAACCTTTTGCTACAAGTCTCGCTTTAAACCTTTCGACGTTCCCTTTGGAATCATATTTGGTTTTGTAGACCCACTTGCAGCCTACCCTTTCGGCTCCATCAGGAACTTCTACTAAGTCCCAAACATCATTTGAGCTAATATATGAAGGAAATATGCCCTAGAGGCAATAATAAAGATGTTATTTTGTATTTCCTTACATCATGATAAATGTCTTTTATTCATGCTAGAATTGTATTAACCGTAAACTTAGTACATGTGTGGATACATAGACAAAAACAGTATGTCCCTAGTATGCCTCTACTAGACTAGCTCATTGATCAAAGATGGTTATGTTTCCTAGCCATAGACATGAGTTGTCATTTGATCAACGGGATCACATCATTAGGAGAATGATGTGATGGACTAGACCCATCCGTTAGCATAGCACTATGATCGTTTAGTTTTACTGCTATTGCTTTCTTCATGACTTATACATGTTCCTATGACTGTGAGATTATGCAACTCCCGAATACCGTAGGAACACCTTGTGTGCTATCAAACGTCACAACGTAACTGGGTGATCATAAAGATGCTCTACAGGTGTCTCCGAAAGTATTCATGGTGTTGGCATAGATCAAGATTAGGATTTGTCACTCTGAGTGTCGGAGAGGTATCTCTGGGCCCTCTCGGTAACACACATCATAATAAGCCTTGCAAGCAAAAGACTAATGAGTTAGTCACGAGATGATGTGTTACATAACGAGTAAAGAGACTTGCCGGTAACGAGATTGAACTAGGTATAGAGATACCGACGATCGAATCTCGAGCAAGTAACATACCGATGACAAAAGGAACAACGTATGTTGTTATGCGGTTTGACCGATAAAGATCTTCGTAGAATATGTAGGAGCCAATATGAGCATCCAGGTTCCACTATTGGTTATTGACCGGAGATGAGTCTCGGTCATGTCTACATAGTTCTCGAACCCGTAGGGTCCGCACGCTTAACGTTTGATGACGATCGGTATTATGAGTTTATGAGTTTTGATGTACCGAAGGTAGTTCAGAGTCCCGGATGAGATCACGAACATGATGAGGAGTCTCGGAATGTCCGAGACATAAAGATTGATATATTGTACGACTATATTCGGACACCGGAAGTGTTCTGGAAAGATTCGGAATTTACCGGAGTGCCGGGGGGGTTACCGGAACCCCCCGGGGGAATGGTGGGCCCTGGTGGGCCATAGGGTAGAGAGAGGGCAGAAGCCAGGAGGTGGCGCGCCCCCTCCCTAGGAGGAGTCCGAATAGGACAAAGGGAGGGGGCGGCCCCTCTTTCCCTCTCCCTCTCCCTTTCTTTCCTTCCCCCTTCTTCCTTCTTTGGTAGTTCCTACTAGGAATAGGATTGCAATCCTATTCCTAGTAGGATTGCAGCCCTAGCCACACCATAGGAGGGCCAGCCGGCCTCCCCCCTTGCTCCTTTATATACGGGGGCAAGGGGGCACCCAAAGACACACAAGTTGAATTGTTCCAGCCGTGTGCGGTGCCCCCCTCCACAGAAACACACCTCGGTCATACCGTCGCAGTGCTTAGGCGAAGCCCTGTGCCAGTAGATACATCATATCCGTCACCACGCCGTCGTGCTGATGAAACTCTCCCGTGAAGCTCAACTGGATCAAGAGCTCGTGGGATGTCATCAAGCTGAACGTGTGCTGAACGCGGAGGTGTCGTACGTTCGGTGCTTGATCGGTTGAATCGCGAAGAAGTTCGACTACATCAACCGCGTCACTTGATGCTTCCGCTTCCGGTCTACGAGGGTACGTAGACACACTCTTCCCTCTCGTTGCTATGCATCTGGTAGATAGATCTTGCGTGATCGTAGGATAATTTTAAAATACTACGTTCCCCAACAGTGGCATCATGAGCCAGGTCTATGCGTAGATGATATGCACGAGTAGAACACAATGAGTTGTGGGCGATACTAGTCATACTACTTACCAGCATGTCATACTTTGCTTCGGCGGTATTGTGAGATGAAGCAGCCCGGACCGACATTACGCGTACGCTTACGCGAGACTGGTTTCACCGTTACGAGCACTCGTTGCTTAAAGGTGACTGGCGGGTGTCTGTCTCTCTCACTTTAGCTGAATCAAGTGTGGCTACGCCCGGTCCTTGTGAAGGTTAAAACAGCACATACTTGACGAAACATCATTGTGGTTTTGTATGCGTAGGTAAGAACGGTTCTTGCTAAGCCCGTAGCAGCCACGTAAAACTTGCAACAACAAAGTAGAGGACGTCTAACTTGTTTTTGCAGGGCATGTTGTGATGTGATATGGTCAAGACATGATGAGTTATACGGTTTTGTATGAGATGATCATGTTTTGTAATGTTATCGGCAACTGGCAGGAGCCATATGGTTGTCGCTTTATTGTATGAAATGCAATTGCCATGTAATTGCTTTACTTTATCACTAAGCGGTAGCGATAATCGTAGAAGCAATAGTTAGCGAGACGACAACGATGCTACGATGGAGATCAAGGTGTCACGCCGGTGACGAAGGTGATCATGATGGTGCTTTGGAGATGGAGATCAAAAGCACAAGATGACGATGGCCATATCATGTCACATATTTTGATTGCATGTGATGTTTATCTTATTATGCTTCTTATTTTGCTTAGAACGACGGTAGCATTATAAGATGATCCCTTACTAAATTTCAAGGTATAAGTGTTCTCCCTGAGTATGCACCGTTGCGAAAGTTCGTCGTGCCGAGACACCACGTGATGATCGGGTGTGATAAGCTCTATGTTCAAATACAACGGGTGTAAGCCAGTTTTGCACACGCAGAATACTCGGGTTAAACTTGACGAGCCTAGCATATGCAGATATGGCCTCGGAACACTGGAGACCGAAAGGTCGAGCGTGAATCATATAGTAGATATGATCAACATAAGATGTTCACCATTGAAACTACTCCATCTCACGTGATGATCGGACATGGTTTAGTTGATTTGGATCACGTGATCATTTAGATGACTAGAGGGATGTCTATCTAAGTGGGAGTTCTTAAGTAATATGATTAAATTGAACTTTATTTTATCATGAACTTAGTCCTGGTAGTATTAGCATATCTATGTTGTATATCAATAGCTCGCGATGTTGCTCCACGTTTATTTTTTTATATGTTCCTAGAGAAAACTAAGTTGAAAGATGTTAGTAGCAATGATGCGGAATTGTTCCGTGATCTGAGGATTATCCTCATTGTTGCGCAGAAGACTTATGTCCTTAATGCACCGCTAGGTGACAGACCTATTGCAGGAGCAGATGCAGACGTTATGAACGTTTTGACAAAAGCTCGGTATGATGACTACTTGATAGTTTAAGTGCACCATGCTTTACGGCTTAGAACCAGGACTTCAAAAACGTTTTGAACACCACGGAGCATATAAGATGTTCCAAGAGTTGAAATTAGTATTTCATACTCATGCCCGTGTCGAGAGGTATAAGACCTCTGACAGTACTTTGCCTACAAGATGGAGGAGAATAGCTCAACCAGTGAGCATGTGCTCAGATTGTCTGGATACTACAATTACTTGAATCAAGTGGGAGTTATTCTTCCAGATAAGATAGTGATTGACAAAGTTCTCTAGTCACTATCACCAAGTTAGTAGAACTTCGTGATGAACTATAATATGCAAGGGATGACGAAAGTAATTCCCGAGCTCTTCGCAATGCTGAAATCGGCGAAGGTAGAAATCAAGAAAGAGCATCAAGTGTTGATGGTTAACAAGACCACTTGTTTCAAGTAAAGGGCAAAGGTATAGAAGGGAAACTTCAAGAAGAATGACAAGCAAGTTGTCACTCCCATGAAGAAACCCAAAGCTAAACTCAAGCCTGAAACTAAGTGCTTCTACTGCAAAGAAAATGATCACTGGAAGTGGAACTGCCCTAGATACTTGGCGGATAAGAAGGATGGCAAAGTGAACAAAGGTATATTTTGATATACAGATTATTGATGTGTATTTTACTAGTGTTCATAGCAACCCCTAAGTATTTGATACTGGTTCAGTTGCTAAAGAGTAGTAACTCGAAATGGGAGTTGCATAATGAACAGAAACTAGTTAAAGGTGAAGTGACGATGTGTGTTGGAAGTGGTTCCAAGATTGATATGATCATCATCGCACACTCCCTATACTTTCGGATTAGTGTTGAACCTAAATAAGTGTTATTTGCTGTTTGTGTTGAGCATGAATATGATTTGATCATGTTGATTGCAATACGGTTATTCATGTAAGTTAGAGAATAATTGTTGTTCTGTTTACATGAATAAAACCTTCTATGGTCATACACCCAATGAAAATGGTTTGTTGGATCTCGATCGTGTGATACACATATTCATAATATTGAAGCCAAAAGATGCAAGGTTAATAATGATAGTGCAACTTATTTGTGGCACTGCCGTTTAGGTCATATTGGTGTAAAGCGCATGAAGAAACTCCATAGTGATGGACTTTTGGAATCACTTGATTATGAATCACTTGGTGCTTGCGAACCATGCCTCATGGGCAACATGACTAAAACTCCGTTCTCCGGAACTGTGGAGCGAGCAACAGAGTTGTTGGAAATCATACATACTGATGTATGCGGACCAATGAGTGTTGAAGCTCGCGACGGGTATCGTTATTTTCTGACCTTCACTGATGATTTAAGCAGATATGGGTATATCTACTTAATGAAGCACAAATCTGAAACATTTGAAAAGTTCAAAGAATTTCAGAGTGAAGTGGAGAATCATCGTAACAAGAAAATAAGAGTTTCTACGATATGATCGTAGAGGTAAAATATTTGAGTTAGCGAGTTTGGCCTTCAATAAAAACAATGTGAAATAGTTTCACTACTCACGCCACCTGGAACACCACAGTGTAATGGTGTGTCCGAACGTCATAACCGTACTTTATTAGATATGGTGCGATCGATGATGTCTCTTACCGATCTACCACTATCGCTTTTGGGGTTATGCATTAGAGACAGCAACATTCACGTTAAATAGGGCACCATCTAAATCCGTGGAGATGACACCGTATGAACTGTGGTTTGACAAGAAACCTGAGCTGTCATTTCTTTAAGTTTGGGACTGCGATGCTTATGTGAAAAAGTTTCAACATGATAAGCTCGAACCCAAATCGGATAAGTAAATCTTCATAGGATACCCAAAAGAAACTATTGGGTACACCTTCTATCACAGATCCGAAGGCAAGTTCTTTGTTGCTAAGAAGTGGATCCTTTCTAGAGAAGGAGTTTCTCTCGAAAGAAGTGAGTGGGAGGAAGTAGAACTTGATGAGGTAATTGTACCTTCTCCCGAATTGGAAAGTGGAACATCACAGAAACTAGTTCCAGTGATTCCTACACCAATTAGTGAGGAATCTAATGATGATGATCATGAAACTTCGGACCAAGTTACTGCTGAACTTCGTAGATCAACCAGAGTACGTTCCGCACCAGAGTGGTACGGCAAACCGGTTCTAGAAGTCATGTTACTGGACCATGATGAACCTACGAACTATGAGGAAGCGATGATGAGCCCAGATTCCGCGAAATGGCTTGAGGCCATGAAATCTGAGATGGGATCCATGTATGAGAACAAAGTGTGGACTTTGGGTGACTTGCCCGATGATCGGCACGCCATCAAAAATAAATGGATCTTTGAGAGGAAGACCGACGTAGACGGTAATGTTACTGTTTACAAAGCTCGACTTGTTGCAAAAGGGTTTTGACAAGTTCAAGGAGTTGACTACGATGAGACTTTCTCACCCGTAGCGATGCTTAAGTCTGTCCGAATCATGTTAGCAATTGCCGCATTTTATGATAATGAAATCTGGCAAATGGATGTCAAAACTGCATTCCTGAATGGATATCTCAAAGAAGAGTTGTATATGATGCAACCAGAAGGTTTTGTCGATCCTAAAGTTGCTAACATAGTGTGCAAAGCTCCAGCGATCCATCTATGGACTGGTGCAAGCATCTCGGAGTTGGAATATACGCTTTGATGAGGTGATCAAAGCATATGGTTTTATACAGACTTATGGTGAAGCCTGTATTTACAAGAAAGTGAGTGGGAGCACTACAACATTTCCGATAAGTATATGCGAATGACATATTGTTGATCAGAATAATGTAGAATATTCTGGAAAGCATAAAGGAGTGTTTGAAAGGAGTTTTTCAAAGAAAGACCTTGATGAAGCTGCTTACATATTGGGCATCAAGATCTATAGAGATAGATCAAGACGCTTGATAAGACTTTCGATGAGTACATACCTTGATAAGATTTTGAAGTAGTTCAAAATGGATCAGTCAATGAAGGAGTTCTTTCCTGACTTGTAAGGTGTGAAGTTGAGTAAGACTCAAAGCCAGACCACGGCAGAAAAATATAGAGAGAATGAAAGTCATTCCCTATGCCTCAGCCATAGGTTCTATAAAGTATGCCATGCTGTGTACCAAACATGTTGTGTACCTTGCCATGAGTTTGTCAAGGGGGTACAATAGTGATCCAGGAGTAGTTCACTGTACAACGGTCAAAATTATCCTTAGTAACTGGATGACTAAGGAAATGTTTCTCGATTATGGAGGTGATAAAGAGTTCGTCGTAAAGGGTTACGCCGATGCAAGCTTTGACACTAAATCCAGATGACTCTAAGTATCAATCTGGATGCGTATTGAAAGTGGGAGCAATTAGCTAGAGTAGCTCCATGCAGAGCATTGTAGACATAGAAATTTGCGAAATACATACGGATCTAAATGTGACAGACCCGTTGACTAAACTTCTCTCACAAGCAAAACATGATCACACCTTATTACTCTTGGGTATTAATCACATAGCGATGTGAACTAGATTATTGACTCTAGTAAACCCTATGGATGTTGGTCACATGGCGATGTGAACTATGGGTGTTATTCACATAACGATGTGAACTATCGGTATTAAATCACATGGCGATGTGAGCTAGATTATTGACTCTAGTGCAAGTGGGAGACTGAAGGAAATATGCCCTAGAGTCGATAATAAAGATGTTATTTTGTATTTCCTTACATCATGATAAATGTCTTTTATTCATGCTAGAATTGTATTAACCGGAAACTTAGTACATGTGTGGATACATAGACAAAAACAGTATGTCCCTAGTATGCCTCTACTAGACTAGCTCATTGATCAAAGATGGTTATGTTTCCTAGCCATATACATGAGTTGTCATTTGATCAACGGGATCACATCATTAGGAGAATGATGTGATGGACTAGACCCATCCGTTAGCATAGCACTATGATCGTTTAGTTTTACTGCTATTGCTTTCTTCATGACTTATACATGTTCCTATGACTATGAGATTATGCAACTCCCGAATACCGTAGGAACACCTTGTGTGCTATCAAACGTCACAACGTAACTGGGTGATCATAAAGATGCTCTACAGGTGTCTCCGAAAGTATTCGTGGTGTTGGCATAGATCAAGATTAGGATTTGTCACTCCGAGTGTCGGAGAGGTATCTCTGGGCCCTCTCGGTAACACACATCATAATAAGCCTTGCAAGCAAAAGACTAATGAGTTAGTCACGAGATGATGTGTTACGGAACGGGTAAAGAGACTTGCCGGTAACGAGATTGAACTAGGTATAGAGATACCGACGATCGAATCTCGGACAAGTAACATACCGATGACAAAAGGAACAACGTATGTTGTTATGCGGTTTGACCGATAAAGATCTTCGTAGAATATGTAGGAGCCAATATGAGCATCCAGGTTCCACTATTGGTTATTGACCGGAGATGAGTCTCGGTCATGTCTACATAGTTCTCGAACCCGTATGTCCGCACGCTTAACGTTTGATGACGATCCGTATTATGAGTTTATGAGTTTTGATGTACCGAAGGTAGTTCGGAGTCTCGGATGAGATCACGGACATGACGAGGAGTCTCGGAATGTCCGAGACATAAAGATTGATATATTGGACGACTATAATCGGACACCGGAAGTGTTCTGGAAAGATTCGGAATTTACCGGAGTGCCGGGGGGTTACCAGAACCCCCCGGGGGAATGGTGGGCCCTGGTGGGCCATAGGGTAGAGAGAGGGCAGCAACCAGGAGGTGGCGCGCCCCCTCCCTAGGAGGAGTCCGAATAGGACAAAGGGAAGGGGGCGCGGCCCCTCTTTCCCTCTCCCTCTCCCTCTCTTTCCTTCCCCCTTCTTCCTTCTTTGGTAGTTCCTACTAGGAATAGGATTGCAATCCTATTCCTAGTAGGATTGCAGCCCTAGCCGCACCATAGGAGGGCCAGCCGGCCTCCCCCCTTGCTCCTTTATATACGGGGGCAAGGGGGCACCCAAAGACACACAAGTTGAATTGTTCCAGCCGTGCGGTGCCCCCCTCCACAGAAACACACCTCGGTCATACCGTCGAAGTGCTTAGGCGAAGCCCTGCGCCAGTAGATACATCATATCCGTCACCACGCCGTTGTGCTGATGAAACTCTCCCGTGAAGCTCAACTGGATCAAGAGCTCGTGGGACGTCATCAAGCTGAACGTGTGCTGAACACGGAGGTGTCGTACGTTCGGTGCTTGATCGGTTGAATCGCGAAGAAGTTCGACTACATCAACCGCGTCACTTGACGCTCCCGCTTCCGGTCTACGAGGGTATGTAGACACACTCTTCCCTCACGTTGCTATGCATCTGGTAGATAGATCTTGCGTGATCGTAGGAAAATTTTAAAATACTACGTTCCCCAACAATATATTTCAATTCGTCTTCCATGGCTACCAACCATTTGGACGAGTCTTCACTTTTCGTGGCTTCTTTATATGAGGTCGGATCTTGTGCCTTCCCTATGTCATTTTCGTCCTCACACATGAAAGTGACATAATCGCTAGAGATGGCCTTTTTCTTTTCCCGTTGTGATATTCTCGTAGGCTGATTAGTATATGCATTTTCTCTTGCCCGAGAAGGTTGAGGATTAACATTGGGTTGAGGCTGATCATTTGGCTGAGGATCCTCATCATGCTGAGAATCTTCATTATGCTGAGGCTCCTCATCGGACTGAGGATCCACTTCAGGTTCGGGATCACCAGTAGGCATCTTGTGCATAGTAGGCATAGGGATAAAGTTCTGTTGGACAGTGGGGGTTGGAACATACACCCGCTTCTCCTCAAGATCAATCGCCCTAACCTCAGTGATTTCATTATCCTCAAAAAACACCGCTTGCCTGGTTTCCACAAACTTGGTGGTATGACCTGGGCAATAAAAACGGTATCCTTTTCCTCTATGAGGGTACCCAATGAAAAAGCAACTAACTGTCTTTGGGTCTAACTTCTTAATATGTGGATTGAATACTTTAGCTTCAGCTTGGCAGCCCCACACACGCAAGTAATTCAAGCTCGGTTGCTTTCCCGCCCACATCTCATAAGGTGTGCTCGGTGCTGACTTAGTTGGAGCAAGATTCAGGATGCGTGCAGTTGTTTTCAATGAATCCATCCAAAGGCTTACAGGTAAGTTTGCATGACTAAGCATGCTACGTACCATATCCATAAGAGTGTGGTTGCGATGCTCAGCGACGCCATTTTGCTGAGGTTCGCCAGGCATTGAATATTGGGCAACAATTCCATTTTCAGCAAGATATTTCGCGAATGGTCCTGGAATTTGCCCATAAGGAGCATGCCTGCCATAATATTCTCCCCTGCGATCAGACCGTACTACTTTGATCTTTAGGTTGAGTTTATTTTCAACCTCGGCTTTATAAATCTTAAATTTGTCCAAAGCTTCAGATCGATCACGTATAGGGTAGATGTGGCCGTGAAGGTAATGAAGAAATCAAAACCATCCATAGACTTTACGTTAAAAGGTCCGCATATGTTAGTATGAATAAGTTCAAGGACCGATATGGCTCTTACTGCTCCGTTCTTAATTGTTTTCACATTTCCCTTAATGCCAATACAATTGCCCGCATCAGAGAAATCTAGCGGGTGAAGTATTTCTTCTTTAATCAATCGTTCCATTCTCCCCCTCGAAATGTGGCCCAAGTGATGATGCCACAATTTCGAAGAAGGATTGATACTTCTCCCATTCTTTTCATGACTGCGTTCATTCATATTCATCTCACAGAGATTCACACACATATGATAACTGGAAAGATTTAACATATAAAGTTTGCCTAGTCGAACGACGAGACCAACATCTTTATTACAATACTTTAAAAAACATTGTTTCTCCTCGAAGGTACAATGAAATCCAAAATCATCTAAACATGAAACTAAAATCAATTCCTACTTAAAGTAGGCACATAAAGAACATCCTTGAGCTGAAGTAGGAAGCCAGTGTGCAACTTCAAGGTGAGGGAGCCCACGGCTTCAACTTCAGCCTCCTTCCCATTCGCGACATTAAGTCTTCTTGTACCCCTTAGGGTGTGGCTTATATGGAATCCCTGCGAAGAATTCGCGACATGAACAGTCGCACCTGAGTCAATACACCATGTAGATTTAGAAAAATCAACATATAGAGATTCATCTTCAAGAGTGATCTCATCCTTACCCTTTTTATTCAGCCACTCAAGAAAACCCGGACAGTCCGCATGATTTAGCTGCTTGCAAAAATTGCAAAGTCTTTCTCCAGCGGCATTTGTAAGATTAGCTAAAGTAGCCGTTGGAGGAGCGGAACATAAACAACTTGCCTCGTTGCATTGCTTAGGCTTTGGATGATTCGTCTTGGAATACTGCTTTTTGTTGGGGACATTATTGTTATGACCATTGCTCTCATGCTTCCTCTTTGCTGAGTTAACATGTAGAGCTTGATCTTTCTGCTCACTCTTCATTCTCTCTTCCTCCTGAACACAATGTGCAATGAGTTCAGATAGTTTCCATTTGGTTTCGAGAGAATTATATTTTATCTTGAATGGGTTGAACTGTGAGGGTAGTGACCTAAAAACTAGGAGCACAAGAAGCTCTTCGTTCAAGTCACACTTCATGGTTTTAAGCTTTGCCGCGGCATTGCTCATGCTCAAAATATGCTCCCTCACATTTCCATTTCCTTCATATTTTGCAAGCAGCTTGTGCAAAAGCTCATCTGCATACACTTTCTCTAAGCCTTTAAATTGTTCTTCCACCGATTTCAAATATTCGGCGGCACTTTCATTAGGGGGAATCGCCCCTTTAATCTCAGTGGAGATGGAAAAGTTCATAATTAGGAGTGCCATTCTGTTGGATCTTTCCCACTTCTCGGCTTTAGTGTCATACGCTTTCTTAAGCTCAGCATACCCAGTGGCAGTCTTTGCAGGCTCCTCTGGTTTACTTTCCCTTAGGGCGAGGTCAACCTCATGCCAACCAAGGTGCAATAGCAACGAGTCCTTCCAATTTTGGAAGTTGTTTCCCGTGAGTGGCTCGATGTTCTCGAATCCACGAGGACCGGGAGCTGTCATCATTTCAAAATATCATAAGTAACGGAAATGAACAACATGATTAAAATAAACTGCACAAAAATTAACCTACGTTGGTTGATCAATTTTCATGCAAAAAATTAACTCCAAATTATATCACCGTTGGGCAGAAAATAATAAGGAATTAACATGGTGATCCAAAATTGTAAAACAACGTTGGTCAGCATTACAAAATGGATCACATTAATATGTCAGAAAATGACACGAACATTAATTTCATAAAAGTTTTCTAAATAAAATATCTCGTTGGTTCCATTAAATTCAGAAAACTAGAACATAATTTAACAACATTATTTTCTATTTATAACAGTGCGAGAACATTTTAGGAGTATTCATAATACAAAAATACACTGGATAACTAGAAAAAATGCACATAAACTTTAATTTTAGCCCATCAACCCACGGCTGCCCATTATGCAGTCGGGCCAGCAGCAAAAATGCTCAAAAAAATTGTTCGTGCTAGGCCAAGACAACTTGGGGAGAGGCCCGGCCGCGAAAATGGCCCATTCAGCGCCCGAGGGCCCGTCTGGAGCCGCTCGTCGCTCACGGCCGTCCGATCGAGCCGACGACTGCGATCGTCCTGCACGGAGTAAACCAGCGGTGGGCAAACCCTAGCAGCCATTTTCCCCATTCCGCCCCGCATTTCCAGGAGCGGCGACGCAAGGCGACGGCTACGCGGTGGCGCGTTGCGCCCGGCCATGGCGGCGCGGTGGCTGCGCTCGACGGATTAGCGTGCTGCGGACTGAGTCCGGAGCGCTCCTCCGGCGAGCGTGGCTACTAGCGTCGCGAGCATGGCCTGTTAGGCGGCGCCGTTGGGGAGCCATTTCACCAGCGGCGCTAGTGCCCGGCCACGACGACAGCGACGTTCAAGGCACGGAGGCCAGGCGACGTGCTCGTCCATCAGCGCAGCAGGAGCACCTGCTTCCTTCCGCACGCCATCCTGAAGGGCGGCGGCGTTCCAACCATGGTGTGCACGCATGGCTGCAGCGGGGCTGATTTCCGCGCGTCGTCCGGAGAGACGACGACGTCGTTGACATCGAGATCCATAGGAGGAGCACCGGCGCGACGTCATTAGGTAAGCTGTAATGTCCAGTATACGGCTATGTCCCCCACGTGTCGAGGCACGACTTAAGGACATAAACGCATACTAGAATGATCTCAAGTATGGTATCTTTGCACAACTCATGTAAAAATCAGGGATGAAAGTGTAAAATGATAGTTGGCTTACACTCGCCACGTCACACAAATAAATACAATAGCACACATCATCCAAAGAACATCAGGATCCGACTACGGACGAAAACCAAACGAAAAGATACCATAAATAACACAAGCCCGGATCCTCCTAGTAAGAACCACTACTGATCGTCGGGATAAGACACATAGTAACGTCCACGCTCTTCATCGAACTCCCAGTGCAGCTCTGAACCATCTTCTGCATAGTTCTCAACGGTACCTGCATCTAGTGTGTTGAATCTGTGAGCCACATAGGACTCAGCAATCCCGTTCCCGGGTATCAAAACTACCAAAGCCTTAGGTGTGGAAAGGCTATAAACAAAGGTTGCAGCAAGCACTAAGCACTCGCTTACGTGTTTTAGAGCAACAAGAGAACAAGTGCCAACAATCGCCAAGTTGATCAAGAAGTGATCCTAACTACTCACGATCAAACATAGCCCCACCGTGTTCACTTTCCGAAGCCCTTCAGAAAGAGACCATCACAGTTACTCAAGTAGGTAGTGTATTCATGAATAAGGTGTCAAGTTATCTACAACCGGACATTAAGAAATTCCCATCTGCCACATAACCGTGGGCATGGCTTTCGAAAGATCAAACCTTGCAGGGGTGTCCCAACTTAGCCCATCACAAGCTCATGATCTGCGGAGTCGCAACTCCAAAGTGGGAAGACCCGGGTATTCTTAGAATCCCATGCTCAAGATATTTCAACAAAGGTAAAACTAATCCAGCAAGACCTCCCAGCGTGCCGACACCCTGATAGTAGCCGCGCGTATCTCGTCTCAGGCCACGACCGGATGAGCGATTCTACAGGTTATACCAGATACCTCGGGTTTCCCCAAGGCGGCCCCGCAGAACCCCCAGTTTGGACCAACACTCATGAGAGCACTGGCCTGGGTTGTTAATTAAGACCTCGGGTTTGCAATGCCCTATGCAAGTTTTTGTTATTAGGCAAATGTAAAACCAATGTTGGGCCTTGCTGGAAAAGCTTTAGCACAGAGCGAACTATCAAGGGGGCCCCATAAACCCCAACCATGTTAGGAACGCAAAATCAAGGAACATAACACCGGTTTATCGGTTCCTAGGGTGGCATGAGTGGAACAAAACACCAAGCAGAAAGGCTTAGCCTTCCACCCATTACTAATATATAGGTGAATTGGTTTAATAGATTATATATTGTGATATCCCAACAACAACTTCATCACGGAGCAATCTTCAAAACTTCACCTGCAACTAACAACGCTATAAGAGGGGCTGAGCGATGCGTACTTAGCCAAACAACGGTTTTCTAGGAGGGTGGTTAGAGTGTTTCATGGCAACAATAGGAGGGCTGACAAGCAGGAATAGGCATCGAGGCAATATCTAAAGAGTGAGACATCTAGCATAGGCAAAGATAGAAGTGATATCTGGGAATGGTCATCTTGCCTGTTGATTCCACGGAGGGATCGTAACCTTGCTCCTCAAACTCAGCCTCGATAGGAACCTCGAACTCCGAATCGTCACCGGGCTCTAACCAACACAACAATGAAAACACCGGAACAATCAATCACCATGCAATGCTCAACCACATGATCCATGAGTATGACGCATATGGACATGGATAAGATATGATGCATCATAGCAAACAAGATCACAACACATGTATGAACACAAGCAAAAGAACAAAACAAACATGTTCACAAGGTTATGTAGATTATTTGAACAAGCACCCAACAAGTTTAAAAGAGTTGATTAACATGGCAAGGGTGCTCCTAGGACTACAGCAACATGCTAGCATTTTAAATGGGCCGGAAAGAACAAACATCAATTTCCGGTAACTCCCATATTCATTTAAATGCATTTGGGACAGAACTAGAAACTCATGTTTTCATGTTGTTAAACATGCAAAACAACATCACCACATTATTCTACACATTTTTCCACCTCAAATGCATATAAAGTTTGTTAAATTTGGAGTTGTAGATATTTAATTGTGATTTTTACAAGTTTTAAGCACATTTTAAACACAAAATAATTCAAACAACATTTTAAATGTTTTAAACATGGCAACAAACAACATATAAATATTCTACACGAAAAACTAAGCAGTTTTCATATATAACTCATTTCCATCAGATGCATAATTTAAAAGATATTAATTATGCAAAGTTAATGCAGAAAAACAAAATAGAAAAAGAAAAACAGACGCAAAAACAAAACTGACTCGGTCTGGCTCTAGCCAGAGGCACTGACGGGTGGACCCAGGGGTAACCAACGTGGCATGGTTGGTGAGCTAGTGGCTGGAGCGGCACAGAGAGAATGATAGGTGGGGCCTGCCTGTCAGACTCACAGGAGGCACAAATTGGGGGGAATAGTCCCACTGCCCCCAATAGGTTTCGAACCCAGGACCTCTCCATTTACTGACGAAGAGCCGAGCCACTGGGCTAGGCAAGTGTTCTAGACATAATACAGACATGGCACCTTAAGAGATAATTGAAGAAGCCAGCAGCAGGGGAAAACAGGGGCTCGTCGGAGCTGCTCCGGCGACCTAAACTGACGGCGGAGGGGTGCAGGCTGTTCCTGGGGGAACTCCGCATCCACGCCACGCACTAGCACTACCTAACAACAACTACAACGCCGGCGGCGAGCTCAAAACAGAACGGCGACGGCGGACCTCGACGAGGCGAAGCAGAGGCCTAAACAGAGCGGCGACTGCTCTGGCAGCATCTACACGACTAGGCAAAGCAGACGGGCAACAGGGGAAGGCCTACGGTGGTCGGAATACTCGCCGGAGACGAGTCCCGACGGCGACACGCTCGAGTGCATGACGAACTATGGTCTAGACGGCGAGAAGGAAGGGGAAAACTGCACGGGGAGGTGGAGATGCTCACCACGAACACGACGAGGTGTTCGGCTGGCCCGGAGGTGGTAGGAGTCAACGACAACGACGATCAAACAGCTGCGGCCGCCGGAGTGGAAGAAGAGGAAGGAGACGTCGCAAGCGAGGCGATCGGCTCCGCGTAGAGGACGTAGGCGACGTAGTCGACAACGAGGAAGTAGTTCGGCAAGGTTGGCGAGGTCGAGGTCAACGGGAGGCACGTCGGCGACGTGCTCGCGCTCCCAGATGCGCTCGGGATAGCTACGGTGCGACGGATCTGGTGGCCCGTAGCTTACCAGGCGGGGGGAGGAGGAAGGAGGAACCTTAGGGAGTGGGTTGGACACGCTGAGAGCTTAAAAGGGGGGGCCAGAGGCGCGACGGTGCGACGACGGCGTCGGGCTCGCGGTCCCCATGGCGTTGCGGCAGGAGGAAGAAAAGGTGGGTAGATTAGCGGGCGCAGTCGCTGACTAGTGGGGCCAAGGAGTCCACGTGTGTCGTGGAATTGTCACGACAGATGTCCGGGTTAACGGACTTAGTCATGAAGCCACGCATCTATGTAGTAGCTTGAGAGGGGTTGAGCGGAATCGAGAGACGCAATGCAAGACAAGGGATTTAGACAGCTTCGGGCCCCGGGAAACATCATCCGGTAATAGCCCTACGTGCTGTTTGAGGCTAGATCTCATTATGATCCTCATGGTGTCGCTGGTAAACCGGCTCTTGGTGTCTAGCCCTAGAAACTTGTGAGAAATTCTCCAAGACTTGTCCCTCTTTGGGGAGCCCTGCCCCTCCTTATATATGTTGAAGGGGCGGGTTACCTGACTAGTCCTAGTAGGATTAGGATTACTCTATTACAAGGAGTCCTAGTCTTGCTTCCTTTGTAGGAGAATATTCCTTGTGCTTTCTTCATAAACCGGCCCACCATAACATGAACCGGCCTTCTGGGCCTTGGGCCTTGTCATCCGTGATCCACCCTCCGGGTTACGAGTGAGTGATATTATTTAGGCAGGTTGCTTGTAAACCGTTTGGTTAGGACGGATCGCCAATGAATCACCAAGTGTAAACCAGGTCTCAAGTAAAACCGCCAAGTCCGGCCGGGTTATGCCTCCGGCCGGGTTACTCCACGGGGTATATCCCCAACATTAGCCCCCAGTTTAGCTTGGATTTATCCATGGTAAACTTATGCTGCAACACAAGAACAAAATCTGACAAATTGTGCTCCGGGTTAAGAATTTCTTGTAAACCGGTACCTGACCATCCGTAAATCCTTGTCCTTTTTCTAGAAAATCCAAGTCAATAGCCCAGCTTCATAATCCATTTGCTGACGTTGGTGTCTCATAGAGAAATATTGTAAGAGATAATCCTGTTGAATCGGCTTCCAATGCAAAAAATATTGGTGTTTGAAATACTCAAACTGATATCCAGCCGGCTTGAAGATGCCGGTTTATGATTACCACCATTGCTAGGTTATAAAAACTGATAATTCCGGGTCATGAATGTTAATAAATGCCGGGTTACTGTTGCCAACACCGGGTCACACAATTGATCTTCCTGGTTTGTTCAAAACTGAGAATTTGAAGATATTCCTCGTTTATATGCATATTACCTGTAGCCCCCAAGTCTTAAGAGGAGAACATAGTGATATCTTAAGACTTGTTTCAATATAAATCTTGCAACCTTGAAGAAATCTAGATTGTTCATCTCAGTCACTAGTTAAAACTGAATATTCCACATATGTAGCCCCCAAGTGCCGGGTCATTATGTAATAATGAGCAGGGACTTTGTATATACTTCATTGAAAATAGCATTGTATAATGTAACTCCCATTATGGGGCTTGGACCCACGTCCACAAGGTTAAGAGCTTTGTGCTTTACCAACTGAGCTGTGGATACTTCAATATAATGGATTAATACTTGTGTACCTTGAATTGTTGACATGAGCAATTGGTAGCCCCCAAGGGCCGGCTCATTACGATGTGATGAGTCGGGTCTTCAATAAGGTGAGCAAAAAATGACTTTGCATTAGCCCCCAAGTGTCATGGTGCATGCTTGCAGCGACATGAGACTTGTGTATTTGATGTAATCTTAACTTGAATAATGTAGCCCCCAAGTGTCGGGTTGTAAGCATGCAGTGACTCGGGACTGTTCCTTCCATTGATGAAATAATATCCATTGCGCTCAAAACGACTTTGAAAAGTTCAATCATAATATTGGTTATTAATAACCATAATAAACATCCAGCCATGTTGGCTATTTAAAGATTTGAAGAATATAATCCGGCTTGAAGACCGGTTCCAGTGATATTTGATCATACTGTTGGTTTTACCAAGCCAGTGTAGTAAGGATGATAACCCAAAACTTGAGTATTGATAACTCCTACAATATTTCGCCGGTTTATAATAAAACCATACCGGGTTGTGATAAACACCGGATTATCCATATATGACACTGGCGATTTATAATCAAAAGCCAGGCCGGGTTAACAAATACCGGTCATTATCTTGTCTCATACTGGCAACTTATAGTCAAAGCCAGGCCGGTTTAAAAAACACCGGTCATTATCTTACCTGTGATTAAGTGTATCTGTAGACCTTAACCTAGCAGGAATAATGTAAGGCACGGGTGCTGATGAAACCCTTAGCTCTTTTGTCGGCTTAATATGATGGCCGATCCGGGTTACGATGAGTGCCGGTTTAACTCTCGCTGGTGTTCATGACCCAGACTTTAATTTTGTAGATATATGGTCAACCTTGTAGTTGCCCAATCCCAAATCAATAGACTTGGTTAAAAACAAAATTTGTAAAAATCACAGAAACAAAGCACTTTTGGCAAATAAGACCATGTAGTCGAGGCTTTTTACGAGCTGCCAGGCTCCAAATTCGAGGCTTTTTAAGAGCTGCCAGGCTCGAAATCGAGGCTTTTTATGAGCTACCAGGCTCTGGCTTTTTGCGAGCTGCCAGGCTCCAGGCTTTTTGTGAGCGGCCTTTAAGCTCTAGGCATTTTTTTATGAGCGGCCTTTAAGCTCTTGGCTTTTTGCGAGCTGTCAGGCTCCATATTTAACGCATCAAGGGCGCCGGTTTAGGAGGTCGGGTTCCTATGTTTGAGTTGCGCTATGCGACAAACCCTCTTTGGTCCCTTAATTTTTCCTAAGAACTCGAACTTGCGAGAAACACTTCTTCTTGAACCGGATGTTAAACCGGATATTGAGAGCTTAAAAGCTTCATGGGAGACATCTTTCCCTTGAACTGAATCTTAAACCGGAATTATCATTTTCAGCCGGCCTTTAAATTTGCACCAATATGGCGGTTCAGGGTCCTGCATTATATAACTTTGCAAGACGGGGTAACTGCTCTTCTAAAGAAAGCAATATATAATAAAATATACTGGATGGATTTCACCTGATATGTTAAGCCAGTATTTATCCGTCGCAGAGTTGATGATCACCATGGTGAAGCGGAAATCAATCATGGGTGAATCCACCGTAGGAGTTGACAGATGAGTTGGCCGCGATATTATAGGCCGGTGTGGGCGCGTGAACTGGCCGTCCGTTCATCAGGTAATGTGACACAGAGGAAAATGCCGCTGTAGAATATTGCCAGTGCGTGTTTTATATCCGCAGTATAGCAATGATTTTACCTGTATATAAAAATACCAATAGGGCAGTGTAATGTTGCTCAGAGGAATTAAAATGTCATGATAAAATATATAGGAGGGATAACACCTGATTTGCTCGAACAACAGATGGGTCGGTCGGCGCTGACGGGCTAGTTGCCCTCCTCGTTGTAAGCCGGCGCGGTCGCGAAAGACGGCCATGGTGTTGTAAACTGGCGCGATCGTGAGAGACGGTCACGGCGTTGTAAACCAGCGCGGTCGCTAGAGACGGCCATGAACCGGCCGCGAGGGTGGATGGGTGAATCGTTCGAGGCGTTTTAAGGCGACGCAGATGGACGAGTCATGCCATGTTGAGGTGAATTAGGTCGTAAAGCGGCGATTTGCACATATATTCATCATGGCATGGTCATCGCTCTCGCAATGAACAATTGCCCTGCATGAACAATATTGCAGACCAAGGCAAAGATTAACTATTTTTTTGACAAAAATAATATGTGCTAAATAAACAAACTTAGATAGATATCACCTGGTTCGCCCGGACAACAGATGAGTCGGTCACGGCCTTGTAAGCCGGCACGTGCGGGCGAGTTAATCGCAGGCGCAGACAGCTGAATCGGCCACGTATTGATGTAAGCGCAGCAACGGGTGCATCGACTTGTACGCGTATCCGCCGGGCGGTTTATGAGAACGGGTGCGGCACCGGAGTGTTAATGTAAACCGGCCATGAAAGCGGTGGTGTGCGCACGTCCATTGGCGAGGGGAGTCGGCCGCGGTGTTGGAGACCAGTGCGCGTGTGCGCGGACTGACGAGTCGGCCGCAGCAGTGGTAGCCGGCGCAGGCACGAGAGCTGGCCACGACATTTAGGCCGGTGCAAGCCTCATATTTATGTCGTCATTTTTCTAGTAGACCTTTGTCCTGCATAAAATATATTGCGAACCAGAATAACTGTTTTTTGATAAAAACAATAAATGTTAATAAGATAAATTCAGATGGATATCACCTGATATTTTTGGCGGATGAATACGGATGCTGACGCTGGTTTTGCTTTCCCACGTAGCAGTTAGGCCAATAAAAAAGTTGGATTCGTAGACCATCTTGGCCATCACGTGGCAGAGTACTAATTGAAATAGTACCATTGCTCCTTGTTGGCTCTCCCATTACCTTGTAGGCTTCCCGTGAGGATACGGCAGCTGGATTGACTCGGGCCAGCAGCGGCTGTACACCGCAGACGCACTGTGCCATGAGTAGGTTGAATTAATTTGGCCTTGTCAATAGAACGTCTTGTCAAAACGAAGCAAAGGCAGCCACGCAAAGCACGGCCGTGACGGTAAAGATTTTTGTCTTGGCATCAGCAGCAGCAACGGCGGCTGGCGGTAATGAAGCGACGGGCTGGAACAGGAGGCGGCTCGCGGTAGAAATTAGGCATCTCAAGGCTGGAGCGAGGCGCGGTCATGCGAGTTGAATATGGCAGGCAGCGGCTCTCCAAGGCAAGCGCTGTAGAAAACGGCTCGTCGGCCACGGACCGGACTGGAGACGAAGGTGCGACTGTCACTCGGACGGAGACGAGGCTTGATGGCGACTCGGACAGAAAAGACGGAGTCTAGACCAGTTTGGGCACCTTTCCGGATTGTGGACTAGCGATGTTCTGATTTTTATCTCCGAAGAAGACACGGCTAAGGCACAAGTTTTGAGTCCTCCGACAGATCGATTTTGACGAAGACGGGAAGAAATCTTCAGCCTCGGCGACTTGCAAGATGGCGACCGAGCAGAATTGATCGCAACCCTAATTCCTCCCAAAACCTTAAATCTTATCCATTGTAAATTTGAACTTGATGAACGCAAAGCTGATGCAAATCCTCCCAGACCTGTTCTTTCTCATCCGAAATTTTACGAACTTCTCAACCATTGGAAAAAATCCCTCCAAGAACTCAACACCACCGTGCGCAGGCCCCACGGTGGGCACCAACTGTCGTGGAATTGTCACGGCAGATGTCCGGGTTAACGGACTTAGTCGTGAAACCACGCATCTATGTAGTAGCTTGAGAGGGGTTGAGCGGAATCGACAGACGCAATGCAAGACAAGGGATTTAGACAGCTTTGGGCCCCGGGAAACATCATCCGGTAATAGCCCTACGTGCCGTTTGAGGCTAGATCTCATTATGATCCTCATGGTGTCGCCGGTAAACCGGCTCTTGGTGTCTAGCCCTAAAAACTTGTGAGAAATTCTCCAAGACTTGTCCCTCTTTGGGGAGCCCTGCCCCTCCTTATATATGTTGAAGGGGCGGGTTACCTGACTAGTCCTAGTAAGATTAGGATTACTCTATTACAAGGAGTCTAGTCTTGCTTCCTTTGTAGGAGAATATTCCTTGTGCTTTCTTCATAAACCGGCCCACCATAACATGAACCGGCCTTCTGGGCCTTGGGCCTTGTCATCTGTGATCCACCCTCCGGGTAACCAGTGAGTGATATTATTCAGGCAGATTGCTTGTAAACCGTCTGGTTAGGACGGATCGCCAATGAATCACCAAGTGTAAACCGGGTCTCAAGTAAAACCGCCAAGTCCGGCCGGGTTATGCCTCCGGCCGGGTTACTCCACGTGGTATGTCTGTGACACCCTGCATTTTGTAACATGTTATTTAAGTCTTTGAAGCATGAAAATTTGGACCAGCAAATTTTTTTAGCACCATTGGCTTTTATTTGGATTTGAGTTTTTCTTCATGTGCTTTTCCTTGTGCTCATTAAAGTCAACTATGACCTCTTGTAGAATTCATCTCCATACCCAAAACTTCTGCCCAATGATCATGCCAAGTGTTATATAGCAGTATAATATTTTCTTACAAAAATAATTTGGCCAAAATGTATTTTATAAATTTAGCTTTCCAAAAACCCCTGAATTGATATTTGCACTGCAAGTACTTGATTTAGGGTGAGAAAATTATTTCAAAAGGTTTATTTGAGACCTAGTAGTCATAGGACTCCCAGAAACCACAAAGGTATAATTTTAAAAGTTATTTTCCTATTTTATTTAAAAGCTTTTTCTTAAGGCCAGAAGTGGTCTTTAATAGGGGAAAATTATTTAACTGTTTCAAAAATATTTGCCAAAATTCAGAGAGACTCAGAGGACATATATTGTCCATATATAAGAGTTTCAACACTTGGTCATGTTCAAAATAATGGGCTAAACCCTCTAAAACCCTTTCTGGATATTTCAAGCTTTTGAAATATTTACAAAGGAAACTTTCGCCAAAAATTCCAGGGAAATTCTACCATGTCATAAATGACATATTTGATGATCTTGCCAAGTCCCATGCCTTGGGAAGCAAGAAACCACCCTCAAACCCCTTCATAACCATTCTGTCCATATTTGAAGTTTGAGCAACTCTACATTGCCAAACTTGTCCAAATGCTCTCAAACTTGGTGCACTTGCTAGAAATGCCTAATGATGCATCTAGACCAATTGGCACAAGATTTGGAATAGAGCAACTTGATCAGATCACCCCAAAACCCTTTCTGTTCAAATGCAAATTTGAACAACTTTACATTACCAACTTTTCATCTGGAGCTTCAAACTTTGTGGGCATGATCAATACCCCAAATGATGATGCTACACCAAGTGGTGCATCAAGGGGAGATGATTAGCTTGACTCAATCAAGATGAAACTGTTTCTGTTGATTTCTAGGGTTCACCAAAGTTACATTGGCTAGTTTCTTCAAATGAGCCCAAATTTGGTGAATCACCCTATTTTCATATGTTATTCAATCCTGTTAAGTGCCATGTCAAGTGGAGGTCATTTGCTTGACCAAACACTGATCAAACACCTTCTGGCTTTTTACTAAAACCTCCATCTTGATCACTTTTACTCTTCTCCATGGCCTCAACTTTTTACCACATGTTCATTCAGTCGCTGGCTACCCCCAGTAACTTCCCCAGCACCCCAGCTCCATGATTGAGGGGTAAGAACCCAAGTTTACCTTGCTGGACAGCAAGTTTTCACCAAGTCACCAGCATTCCCCTTCTCTCTCAGCATCTCCAGGGCATCCAAGGCCGCAGGCCAATTCTTTACTCCTCCCTCAACCTTCTAGACACTCTTGGGCACGTTGGTTTTGAACAGAGCGGCGAGGGCACGATGATGCCAGCCATACGCGCGCTCTGGGGCGCGCTACAGTGCACCCCCGCACGGTGGCTTCAGCCAATCGCTGGCCCCCGACAGCCTCGGGCTCCCCCTTCGCGCCAGTCGAGGCCCCTCGACGTCCGCAATCGCCCCGGTGCTGTCCCCCCTCCTCCTGCGCCCTCCAGTGAACATCGTTGCACGCGCACCGGCCGCCCGCTACGGCCACTCCTCTGCCTCGCACGCGCGCACGCTCCAGAAGCTCCCCCGCTCCTCCTCTCGCCTCAGCTGGACGTGGAACAAGTCCACGATCCTCCCCGGCTTGATCACAGGCACCAGAACCTCTCCTAACCTCGCCTGCAACCTCGCCGACGCACGAGTCCACGGTGGACCGTGGGCGCGGCTATATACGCCCCTCCCGAGCCTCTCCAGCAGCACCAATAGCCTCACCTCACCTCACTGAGCCCCCCAGCACCATCAGTTCGACCCCAGGAGGTCCCAGTGCTCGGGATTGACCGGAGCTCCGCCGCGTCGGGCCGCTGTGATCCCGCAGTATGAGCCTCCCCTGCCCTTCCTTTCGCCCGATCTGGAACCGCCGTGCTCCACTGACCATTTCCCCCCTGTTTCCCCTCTCTGTGGCAGTTGGAAACGGCCGGAGCGACGACCTCCCGTAGCTCCTCCGCCGTCCCACCTCGCCGCCGGCGAACCGGACCTCCCCGGCGTGCCGCACCACCACCCCTACAACCGCCACTCGACGCTGAGTCCATTCCTGGCCTCCGTTGCCGTCGCCGTGGCCGGAAACCTCGCCGGTGAGCTCGCCGTCGCCGTGGCCGCAAGGTTGGAGATGACAGGCGGGCCCAGCCTGTCATCCCCACACCTCTCTCCCCCTCCTCTCTGCCACTGACCCACGGGCCCCGCCCGTCAGGTTCAAAAACCAGACGTGCGCGCGCAGGCACCCGTGCGGCTGGGCTGGTCCGCCTGGGCCGTGCACTGTGGCCTTCTCTGGCCCAGTTGCACAGGACACTTTTCCTTTTTCTTTTCTGTAATTGTTTTAAACATTTCTACAGAAAAGAATAATGGTCCAAATAAAATAATTCCAACTCCTAAATTCTTTTAATATTCCAACCTATTTAATGGTACCACTTTCACACATATCCATGATACTTTTCTATACTGTTCAAATTTAAATTCAAATTTGGGCAGTAATACTCCTGTTCAAAAATCAATAGAATCCATTCTGTTGCTTCAAAACTCCAATTAAGATTTTTTTTCCCACCTTAGGAATTCCTCTAGTATTTTTTAAAAATAAGTTGACATTTTTCTGAGCACTTTGATTTTTCTGTTTTATTTGTGGACTTATTTTCCCGTGGTTATTATGCGACGTATAGATCCCGTATTTGACGAAGTTGCTGTGGAAGAAGAAGGAGAAGGATTTGAAGACTTTGAAGACCAAGCCAATCCACGCAAGCAGCCCTTTGACCATGATACACTTGTTCTTCGGAACCCGTTTGTTTCCGATGCATGATGTTAGGGTTACAATAGTGACCTAGTTGATTCCTCCATATGATGCATGCCATGATCTTGATCTTCCTATGTGCTAGATGACATGCATATGGGTAGTAGTAATGATTAGTGATGCATGTGTGACATGAACCTTCGTGGTTGAAGTCTTTACATAAAACCCCGTCGGGTGCCATTCATGCCCGAGGGAGATGATGATGAGTTAGGTGACCACTTGATGACGAAGTTGTGTACCGAGGCAAGTGTGTGTGTTTTTCAAACGGATTGGTTTAACTTGCGACCGTTATTGCAACCATACATGTGCAACCACACTACCCCTTATGGGACGGGGTTTTATTGATTACTTTGGTCGATACTAGCATGGTGCCCGCATTACTAGTGACGAGAAGACTTGAGATCTTTCCCGGGACGGGGTCGTGCTTGGATAGACGACCATGATTGTTTTCACAGGGCACCGGACACACCGTTGGTCCCTTCGGGTACGCGTGACATTGAAATTAGGGCAAGTCCCGTGATCTATTGTTTGTACCCGAGGGCCGTGTACCAACGAGTGGACTCTATGTTAGTGTCGTCTAAGGAAAGATAATGACCGGGTGCTTACCCCGGGTACTTGAGGTACCGCGGGTCGTGGATGACACGGAAGTTCCCCGGATCTTGTGGGTAAAGTGTACAACCTCTGCAGAGTGTCAAACTATTCGAATAGCCGTGTCCACGGTCATGGACAGTTGGGTAACCGCTCTTGGGCTACGTCCAATGTTTGTAAAGCCATGCGTGTGTATGTGAGTCAAGGTGGTGACTTGACTCGATGAGTTGGATCATATTCATGTTGATATCGGTAACCTGTCTTCGAGGTTACGCGAGGTTATTGATGCATAAACTTGATAGTAGAATGTTTATTTTAGCCTTTGCTAGATTGTTCATTATTGTTCCATTGCATTGTTACCACATCATGGGTTGCTTGCGAGTACATTCAAAGTACTCATTGGCTTGCCACTGGTTATTTAATTGGCCAGGCATGGAAGAACAGGAATATGAGGAAGAATTCTTTGGAGACGAACATGCGAACTAGGACGCTATCCCAGTCAGAATGCCTGTAGGGTTAAGGCAAATGGCATGGGTTCTACCCGTTATCAAGACTTCCGCTATTTGAGTTATTTGCTATTCAGCCCGTAAGGCTCTATCTATGTAAGACTTGGCCATAAGGGCCATAATTCGTGTAAGACTATTTGTATGGATGTAAGACTCTTGTTATTTCAGCTTCTGTGTGTTCAGTGAGCATTGATCTCTGGGATCATTGTACACGTGCATTCGGTGATCTCGACTTCTAAGTCGGGGTCCCCACAGAGCTGGTATCAGAGCCATCCTGACTGTAGGAAGCCTTAGTTAGCATGGGCGTTAGTTAGATGAGACCCCTTTTCAAAAACCTTCTGAACCTCTCTTCTTTTCTAAACCTGAGATTTCATCAGCTTATTAACCCCTCCTATTCCACCTTTGTAGATGGCCGCTGTACCCGAAGAGCACCTGACCACTGGGTTTCCCTTACTTCTCAAGGATAGCCTCCAGGAGTGTCAGTTCCACCGAGCACCCATCCTCACCTACCTTGAGCATTGGGTGAGCAATACTGAGGTGGAGTACCATGTGGAAGTGATCGTGAAGGCAAACGATCCTCCCACAAGTTGGTTCTTCGAGGGACCCCAGATGGCAACACTACCTCTCGCTGTCGAGGCTGCTGCACTCAAGGCATTAACCCGTCTCCGCGAGCTTCTTCCGGAGATGGCAGCCAAGATGACAACTCGCTTCTTACCTTACCGGAAGGAAGGTGTAGAAGAAAGCAGCGCACTAGCCCCTCCACTGAAGGAAGGACTCTCGCTTCGGTTCCAGACCTACTTCAGTCTATGTGCCGACAGCTTGGCACAAGACTTGGCCTCGGAATCAATGAAGCTTCGAGAAGAACTTCACAAGACCAAGGCACTTCTTCGTCGAGCTCAAGAGAAGACAAATAGGGTCAAGAAGGAAGGAGCACCTTCTGGACAGTCCGCTATCGCATATCGAGGCGGAAGGCCCTCCGAGGATGTATCTTCCAAGAATGAAGAACCACCTCGGCGACGCCGGATGACGGCAAGGGAATATCGCAAGCTTTTCCCTGCACCACCGACGAAGCACCGTCGTATCCAACTCCTCCACTCCCCCACACCCTCAAGTGACAAGGGGGCCCAGACAGATGAAGACAAGGAGGAAGACCCAGAAGAGCCGGAATACGCGACCGAGCATTCCGCCGCTTAGGCATTATTCGCTACTCGGATATGCCGGTTGTCACCTCTACGGTAGGATAGGTCGTGTAACCCCTATGCGCAGTCGAGTCCTTGTATGGTTCATATGAAACCATCTAGTGTTTGCTTTTGTTGTGTCTGGATGTATGTCGTATTCTTCCTTCGGGAATGTGTAAACAACTACATCACCCATTTGGATTTTAATGAATGTGTTTTGGCCTTTCGGCCCTTGCATGATTTGATTTAGTGTCACACCCACCCCCTTACTAGGCACCCATATATCTTGCTTTCCCTCTTCCGAGTCATGAGACCTTTTACCGCTCCAACAGGATGCCTGTTGTAACTCGTACTGGTACCTCTACCCAGCAGCCCGAAGCCGGAGCATCCGCTCAGCCATAGGCAGGCCACGACCAAACCAACGACCAAGCTCCACCACCACCACCTCCTCCAAGCATGGACATGGCTCAGCTTCTCCAAGCTTTCCGAGAGGAACGCCAAGCCAACACTGCAGCTCTTCAGCTGATTGCTCAAGCTGTCACCAACAACCGCCAGCCGGCGGGGAATGGCAATGGACGTTCCACATTGGCAGAGTTCAAGAAGCATGCACCGCCAACCTTCGTCAAGACTGCTGAACCCCTGGATGCAGACGACTGGGTCCGTTCCATTGAGGAGATACTGGAACTAGTCGGATGCACCGAAGACCGCGAGAAGGTGGCTTATGCAGCCCACTGCCTCGGGGGGACTGCTAGAGCTTGGTGGGATGGATTCAAGGTCATGCACGCTGAACAAGACATCACTTGGGTTAACTTCAAGGCAGAATTCCGCAAGGCCCACATTCCTTCCGGAATCATGGCTATCAAAAAGCGCGAGTTCCGAGCCCTGAAGCAAGGAAGTGGCACTGTCAAGGAGTACATGCAGAAGTTCAGTGTTCTGTCCAGGTATGCCCCTGAAGATGTCAGCACTGATGCTGCAAAAAGGGAGCGCTTCATGGAAGGCCTCAATCAGACTCTGTAATACTCGCTTGTCGTGTGCGACTGCCCATCCTTTCCTGACCTGGTGAACAAGGCACTTATGCTTGAAGACAAGCGGCGTGCTTTGGAAGACACTCGCAAGCGCAAGTTGGTCAGTAAAGGAAGTTCCAGCAACCAGAAGCCTCGTCCGTGGCAGTCAGCCCCGGCCAAGCCAACCTATCAGCAACCAAGAGCTCCTGCACCTCGCACCAACCCTCAGCCTCAGCAGTATGCCAACCCCAGGCCAGCTTTCAACCCCAATACCAGTGGTGGCAATAAGATCAACAATCCAAACCAAGTCACTTGCTTTGGATGTGGTCAGTCCGGACACATCTCAAGGGTGTGCCCCAACAAGAAGCCTGATGCCCCGCGCCCCAATACGCAGAACCAGGGACAAGGCCGTGGAATGCCACCAAGGAACCCCGCTCCTCGCAATCCACCTAACCAAGGGAACGGGCGTGTGAATCACGTCACTGCTGAAGAAGCCCAGGAAGACCCGGACGTCGTGCTGGGTACGTTCCTTGTCAACTCAGCATCTGCAACTGTCTTGTTTGATTCTGGAGCAACGCATTCATTTGTCACTCAAAGATTTGCATTAAAAAGTGGCATGACCCCTACACCCCTGAATAACCCTATGGTGGTACAAACCCCCGGAGCCGAGATGAGAGCCAAGATAGGCTGTAAAGGAGTCGGTATTACCATTAACGGTGTAGACTTCCTAGCAGACCTTATCATCCTAAGATCGCAAGGCTTGGATGTGATCTTAGGGATGGATTGGCTCAGTAAGCACCAAGGCTTGTTAGACTGTGCCAATCGGACAGTCACTGTGACCAATGACCAGGGAGTCGAAGTCAAGTTTGCTTCCAACTCCTCTTCCGCTCAAGCCGCTAAAGTCAACTATCTGTCTGAAGTTGGGCTAGATCAAGTACCGGTGGTATGTGAGTATCCTGATGTCTTTCCAGATGAACTACCGGGAATGCCCCCTGACCGTGACATTGAGTTCATCATCGAGCTCGTGCCCGGAGCAGGACCCATCTATAAGATGCCTTATAGAATGGGGACGGAAGAATTAGCCGAGTTGAAGAAACAGCTGGAAGAGCAGCTAAGGAAGGGATTTATCCGCCCAAGTGCCTCCCCTTGGGGATCTCCCGTTCTGTTTGTGGCAAAGAGGGACGGTACCATCCGCTTATGCATTGACTATCGTTCCCTCAATGAAGTTACAATCAAGAACAAGTATCCACTTCCCAAGATCGAAGATCTGTTTGATCAGCTCAGCGGAGCCAAGGTGTTCTCCAAGATCGACCTCAGATCTGGGTACTACTAGCTGAAGATCAGATCCCAAGATATTTCGAAGACGGCATTCGTAACCAGATATGGCCTGTACGAGTGCACGGTCATGTCCTTTGGGTTAACCAATGCCCCAGCTTACTTCATGTATCTCATGAATAAAGTCTTCATGGAATATTTGGACAAGTTTGTTGTCGTCTTCATTGATGACATTCTTGTGTTCTCGAAGTCGGAGGAAGAACACGAGCAGCATCTGAGGATGGTCCTAGACAAGCTTCGTGAGCACCAACTGTATGCCAAATTCAGCAAGTGTGAGTTCTGGCTGCATAAAGTTGGATTCTTAGGTCATGTCTTGACCGAGGAAGGATTATCTGTTGATCCTGCGAAGATCGAAGCTGTGACCCAATGGCAATCTCCAACGACCGTCAAGGAAGTTAGAAGCTTCCTCGGAATAGCAGGCTATTACCGCAAGTTCGTGGAAGGATTCTCTAGCATTGCACGACCAATGACTCAGCTCCTCAAAAAGGACAAGAAGTTCGAGTGGACGCCAAAATGCGAAGAGAGCTTCCAAGAGCTCAAGAAGAGGTTGACCACCGCCCCAGTTCTGGCAACACCTGATATTCACAAGGAGTTCGTGATATATTGTGATGCCTCTCGAACCGGATTGGGAAGCGTTCTGATGCAAGAAGGCGGCATCATAGCATACCTCTCCAGGAAGCTACGACCCCATGAGGAGAACTACGCTACTCACGATCTTGAGTTGGCGGCAGTGGTTCATGCCTTGAAGACATGGCGGCATTACCTCCTAGGGAAACGGTGTGAGATCTACACAGACCACAAAAGTCGGAAGTACATTTCCACCCAAAAGGAATTGAACATGAGGCAGCGGAGATGGTTGGAACTCATCAAAGACTATGACCTCAGTGTTCAATATCACCCTGGGAAGGCTAACGTGGTGGCCGATGCCTTAAGCAGGAAGGCTTGCTCTTTGAATGCCGTTATTCAAGAAAGGCAGCCAGCCTTGTTTAAGGAGTTCGAACAATTCAGTTTGGAATTGGTCACCCCTGGATTTCTGGATCATTTGGAAGTCATACCAACCCTGATGGACGAAGTCAAGAAGGCGCAAGATGGACACGCAAGCATCGAAGGCATCAAGAGGAAGATGAAGCTGGGCAAGGCCCCAGGATTCTCCGAAGACGAGCACGGGATTGTTTGGTACAAAGGTCGCATCTGCGTACCAAACAACACAGAGCTGAAGACCCTGATTCTGCAAGAAGCCCACGACACTCCATATTCCATCCACCCCGGAGGAACCAAGATGTACCAAGACTTGAAGGCACGATTCTGGTGGCACGGGATGAAAAGAGAGATTGCGACCTATGTTGCAAAGTGTGATGTGTGCCAAAGGGTCAAGGCTGAGTATCAGCGACCTGCTGGGTCAAGTTCCTGAGTGGAAGTGGGATAAAGTCGGAATGGACTTCATCACTGGATTACCAAGGTCGAATAGAGGACATGACTCTATCTGGGTCATAGTCGATCATTTGACCAAGGTGGCCCATTTCATTCCTGTCAAGACTACCTACTCAGGCAACCAGCTGGCAACTCTCTACATCAACCGAATCGTAAGTCTTCACGGCGTTCCCAAGGAGATTGTGTCAGATCGAGGCACCCAGTTCACTTCAAGGTTCTGGAGAAGATTCCAAGAAGCCTTGGGAACCAAGTTGTCTTTCAGCACGGCTTTCCACCCACAGACCGGAGGTTAGACGGAGCGAGTCAATCAGATTCTCGAAGACATGCACCGAGCCTGGGTTCTGGCGTATGGAGCCAAGTGGGAAGATTGTCTCCCTTTTGCCGAGTTCTCCTATAACAACAGTTACCAGTCAAGCCTTCAGATGGCACCATTTGAGGTGTTGTACGGACGCAGATGTCGCACACCCCTCAACTGGTCAGAGACTGGAGAAGGACTAGTCTTTGGACCGGATATTCTCCGCGCAGCAGAAGAGCAAGTCCAACTAGTCAGAGAGCGATTAAAGGCAGCCAAGTCAAGGCAGAAGAGTTATGCTGACACTCGACGCCGAGACATGAGTTTCCGTGTCGGAGATCATGTGTACCTGCGGGTAACTCCTCTAAAGGGAACCAAGCGTTTCCACGTTAAGGGGAAACTCGCGCCAAGGTTCATTGGCACATTCAAGATCACCGACCGACGAGGAGAAGTGGCTTACCAGTTGGAACTACCACCTGAGCTATCCGATGTGCACAATGTATTCCATGTGTCACAACTCCGGAAATGTCTCCAAGTTCCGGACAAGCCCAATCTCTACAAGGATGTGGATCACCAAGCCATTGATCTGCAGCCTGATTTAACCTACCGCGAGAAGCCCATTCGCATTCTGGACGAAGCAGAACGACGGACGCGGAGCCGTACCATCAAGTATTTCAAGGTCCAGTGGAGCAACCACACCGAAGCAGAAGCAACCTGGGAACGAGAAGACTATCTTAGATCCGAGTTTCCCGATCTCTTTTAAGCCCTAGTTTAGGAATCTCGGGGACGAGATTCTTGTAAGGGGGGTAGGTCTGTCACACCCTGCATTTTGTAACATGTTATTTGTATCTTTGAAGCATGAAAATTTGGACCAGCAATTTTTTTAGCACCATTGGCTTTTATTTGGATTTGAGTTTTTCTTCATGTGCTTTTCCTTGTGCTCATTAAAGTCAACTATGACCTCTTGTAGAATTCATCTCCATACCCAAAACTTCTGCCCAATGATCATGCCAAGTGTTATATAGCAGTATAGTATTTTCTTACAAAAATAATTTGGCCAAAATGTATTTTATAAATTTAGCTTTCCAAAAACCCCTGAATTGAGATTTGCACTGCAAGTACTTGATTTAGGGTGAGAAAATTATTTCAAAAGGTTTATTTGAGACCTAGTAGTCATAGGACTCCCAGAAACCACAAAGGTATAATTTTAAAAGTTATTTTCCTATTTTATTTAAAAGCTTTTTCTTCAGACCAGAAGTGGTCTTTAATAGGGGAAAATTATTTAACTTTTTCAAAAATATTTGCCAAAATTCAGAGAGACTCAGAGGACATATATTGTCCATATATAAGAGTTTCAACACTTGGTCATGTTCAAAATAATGGGCTAAACCCTCTAAAACCCTTTCTGGATATTTCAAGCTTTTGAAATATTTACAAAGGAAACTTTCTCCAAAAATTCCAGGGAAATTCTACCATGTCATAAATGACATATTTGATGATCTTGCCAAGTCCCATGGCTTGGGAAGCAAGAAAACACCCTCAAACCCCTTCATAACCATTCTATCCATATTTGTAGTTTGAGCAACTCTACATTTCCAATCTTGTCCAAATGCTCTCAAACTTGGTGCACATGCTAGAAATGCCTAATGAGGCATCTAGACCAATTGGCACAAGATTTGGAATAGAGCAACTTGATCAGATCACCCCAAAACCCTTTCTGTTCAAATGCAAATTTGAACAACTTTACATTACCAACTTTTTATCTGGAGCTTCAAACTTTGTGGGCATGATCAATACCCCAAATGATGATGCTACACCAAGTGGTGCATCAAGGGGAGATTATTAGCTTGACTCAATCAAGATGAAACTGTTTCTGTTGATTTCTAGGGTTCACCAAAGTTACATTGGCTAGTTTCTTCAAATGAGCCCAAATTTGGTGAAGCACCCTATTTTCATATGTTATTCAATCCTGTTAAGTGCCATGTCAAGTGGAGGTCATTTGCTTGACCAAACACTGATCAAACACCTTCTGGCTTTGTACTAAAACCTCCATCTTGATCACTTTTACTCTTCTCCATGGCCTCAACTTTTTACCACATGTTCATTCAGTCGCTGGCTACCCCCAGTAACTTCCCCAGCACCCCAGCTCCATGATTGAGGGGTAAGAACCCAAGTTTACCTTGCTGGACAGCAAGTTTTCACCAAGTCACCAGCATTCCCCTTCTCTCTCAGCATCTCCAGGGCATCCAAGGCCGCAGGCCAATTCTTTACTCCTCCCTCAACCTTCTAGACACTCTTGGGCACGTTGGTTTTGACCAGAGCGGCGAGGGCACGATGATGCGAGCCATACGCGCGCTCTGGGGCGCTCTACAGTGCACCCCCGCACGGTGGCTTCAGCCAATCGCTGGCCCCCGACAGCCTCGGGCTCCCCCTTCGCGCCAGTCGAGGCCCCTCGACGTCCGCAATCGCCCCGGCGCTGTCCCCCCTCCTCCTGCGCCCTCCAGTGAACATCGTCGCACGCGCACCGGCCGCGCGCTACGGCCACTCCTCTGCCTCGCACGCGCGCACGCTCCAGAAGCTCCCCGCTCCTCCTCTCGCCTCAGCTGGACGTGGAACAAGTCCACGATCCTCCCCGACTTGATCACAGGCACCAGAACCTCTCCTAGCCTCGCCTGCAACCTCGTCGGCGCACGAGTCCACGATGGACCGTGGGCGCGGCTATATAAGCCCCTCCCGAGCCTCTCCAGCAGCACCAACAGCCTCACCTCACCTCACTGAGCCCCCCAGCACCATCAGTTCGACCCCAGGAGGTCCCAGTGCTCGGGATCGACCGGAGCTCCGCCGCGTCGGGCGCCGGTGATCCCGCAGTACGAGCCTCCCCTGCCCTTCCTTTCGCCCGATCTGGAACCGCCGTGCTCCACTGACCATTTCCCCCATGTTTCCCCTCTCTGTGGCAGTTGGAAACGGCCGGAGCGACGACCTCCCGTAGCTCCTCCGCCGTCCCACCTCGCCGCCGGTGAACCGGACCTCCCCGGCGTGCCGCACCACCACCCCTACAACCGCCACTCGACGCTGAGTCCATTCCTGGCCTCCGTTGCCGTCGCCGTGGCCGGAAACCTCGCTGGTGAGCTCGCCGTCGCCGTCGCCGCAAGGTTGGAGATGACAGGCGGGCCCCGCCTGTCATCCCCACACCTCTCTCCCCCTCCTCTCTGCCACTGACCCACGGGCCCCGCCCGTCAGGTTCAAAAACCTGACGTGCACGCGCAGGCACCCGTGCGGCTGGGTTGGTCCGCCTGGGCCGTGCACTGTGGCCTTCTCTGGCCCAGCTGCACAGGACACTTTTCCTTTTTCTTTTCTGTAATTGTTTTAAACATTTCTACATAAAAGAATAATGTTCCAAATAAAATAATTCCAACTCCTAAATTCTTGTAATATTCCAACTTATTTAATGGTACCACTTTCACACATATCCATGATACTTTTCTGTACTGTTCAAATTTAAATTCAAATTTGGGCAGTAATACTCCTGTTCAAAAATCAATAGAATCCATTATGTTGCTTCAAAACTCCAATTAAGATTTTTCCCCACCTTAGGAATTCCTCTAGTATTTTACAAAAATAAGTTGACATTTTTCTGAGCACTTTGATTTTTCTGTTTTATTTGTCGTCTTATTTTCCCGTGGTTATTATGCGACGTATAGATCCCGTATTTGACGAAGTTGCTGTGGAAGAAGAAGGAGAAGGATTTGAAGACTTTGAAGACCAAGCCAATCCAGGCAAGCAGCCCTTTGACCATGATACACTTGTTCTTCGGAACCCGTTTGTTTCCGATGCATGATGTTAGGGTTACGATAGTGACCTAGTTGATTCCTCCATATGATGCATGCCATGATCTTGATCTTGCTATGTGCTAGATGACATGCATATGGGTAGTAGTAATGATTAGTGATGCATGTGTGACATGAACCTTCGTGGTTGAAGTCTTTACATAAAAACCCGTCGGGTGCCATTCATGCCCGAGGGAGATGATGATGAGTTAGGTGACCACTTGATGACGAAGTGGTGTACCGAGGCAAGTGTGTGTGTTTTTCAAACGGATTGGTTTAAGTTGCGACCGTTATTCCAACCATACATGTGCAACCACACTACCCCTTATGGGACGGGGCTTTATTGATTACTTAGGTCGATACTAGCATGGTGCTCGCATTACTAGTGACGGGAAGACTTGAGGTCTTTCCCGGGACGGGGTCGTGCTTGGATAGACGACCATGATTGTTTTCACAGGGCACCGGACACACCGTTGGTCCCTTCGGGTACGCGTGACATTGAAATTAGGGCAAGTCCCGTGATCTATTGTTTGTACCCGAGGGCCGTGTACCAACGAGTGGACTCTATGTTAGTGTCGTCTAAGGAAAGATAATGACCGGGTGCTTACCCCGGGTACTTGAGGTACCGCGGGTCGTGGATGACACGGAAGTTCCCCGGATCTTGTGGGTAAAGTGTACAACCTCTGCAGAGTGTCAAACTATTCGAATAGCCGTGTCCACGGTCATGGACAGTTGGGTAACCGCTCTTGGGCTACGTCCAATGTTTGTAAAGCCATGCGTGTGTATGTGAGTCAAGGTGGTGACTTGACTCGATGAGTTGGATCATATTCATGTTGATATCGGTAACCTGTCTTCGAGGTTACGCGAGGTTATTGATGCATAAACTTGATAGTAGAATGTTTATTTTAGCCTTTGCTAGATTGTTCATTATTGTTCCATTGCATTGTTACCACATCATGGGTTGCTTGCGAGTACATTCAAAGTACTCATTGGCTTGCCACTGGTTATTTAATTGGCCAGGCATGGAAGAACAGGAATATGAGGAAGAATTCTTTGGAGACGAACATGCGAACTAGGACGCTATCCCAGTCAGAATGCCTGTAGGGTTAAGGCAGATGGCATGGGTTCTACCCGTTATCAAGACTTCCGCCATTTGAGTTATTTGCTATTCAGCCCGTAAGGCTCTATCTATGTAAGACTTGGCCATAAGGGCCATAATTCGTGTAAGACTATTTGTATGGATGTAAGACTCTTGTTATTTCAGCTTCTGTGTGTTCAGTGAGCATTGATCTCTGGGATCACTGTACACGTGCATTCGGTGATCTCAACTTCTAATTCGGGGTCCCCACAGAGCTGGTATCAGAGCCATCCTGACTGTAGGAAGCCTTAGTTAGCATGGGCGTTAGTTAGATGAGACCCCTTTTCAAAAACCTTCTGAACCTCTCTTCTTTTCTAAACCTGAGATTTCATCAGCTTATTAACCCCTCCTATTCCACCTTTGTAGATGGCCGCTGTACCCGAAGAGCACCTGACCACTGGGTTTCCCTTACTTCTCGAGGATAGCCTCCAGGAGTGTCAGTTCCACCGAGCACCCATCCTCACCTACCTTGAGCATTGGGTGAGAAATACTAAGGTGGAGTACCATGTGGAAGTGATCGTGAAGGCAAACGATCCTCCCACAAGTTGGTTCTTCGAGGGACCCCAGATGGCAACACTACCTCTCGCTGTCGAGGCTGCTGCACTCAAGGCATTAACCCGTCTCCGCGAGCTTCTTCCGGAGATGGCAGCCAAGATGACAACTCGCTTCTTACCTTACCGGAAGGAAGGTGAAGAAGAAAGCAGCGCACTAGCCCCTCCACTGAAGGAAGGACTCTCGCTTCGGTTCCAGACCTACTTCAGTCTATGTGCCGACAGCTTGGCACAAGACTTGGCCTCGGAATCAATGAAGCTTCGAGAAGAACTTCACAAGACCAAGGCAATTCTTCGTCGAGCTCAAGAGAAGACAAATAGGGTCAAGAAGGAAGGAGCACCTTCTGGACAGTCCGCTATCGCATATCGAGGCGGAAGGCCCTCCGAGGATGTATCTTCCAAGAATGAAGAACCACCTCGGCGACGCCGGATGACGGCAAGGGAATATCGCAAGCTTTTCCCTGCACCACTGACGAAGCACCGTCGTATCCAACTCCTCCACTCTCCCACACCCTCAAGTGACAAGGGGGCCCAGACAGATGAAGACAAGGAGGAAGACCCAGAAGAGCCGGAATACGCGACCGAGCATTCCGCCGCTTAGGCATTATTTGCTACTCGGATATGCCGGTTGTGACCTCTACGGTAGGATAGGTCGTGTAACCCCTATGCGCAGTCGAGTCCTTGTATGGTTCATATGAAACCATCTAGTGTTTGCTTTTGTTGTGTCTGGATGTATGTCGTATTCTTCCTTCGGGAATGTGTAAACGACTACATCACCCATTTGGATTTTAATGAATGTGTTTTGGCCTTTCGGCCCTTGCATGATTTGATTTAGTGTCACACCCACCCCCTTACTAGGCACCCATCTATCTTGCTTTCCATCTTCCGAGTCATGAGACCTTTTACCGCTCCAACAGGATGCCTGTTGTAACTCGTACTGGTACCTCTACCCAGCAGCCCGAAGCCGGAGCATCCGCTCAGCCAGAGGCAGGCCACGACCAAACCAACGACCAAGCTCCACCACCACCACCTCCTCCAAGCATGGACATGGCTCAGCTTCTCCAAGCTTTCCGAGAGGAACGCCAAGCCAACACTGCAGCTCTTCAGCTGATTGCTCAAGCTGTCACCAACAACCGCCAGCCGGCGGGGAATGGCAATGGACGTTCCACATTGGCAGAGTTCAAGAAGCATGCACCGCCAACCTTCATCGAGACTGCTGAACCCCTGGATGCAGACAACTGGGTCCGTTCCATTGAGGAGATACTGGAACTAGTCGGATGCACCGAAGACCGCGAGAAGGTGGCTTATGCAGCCCACTGCCTCGAGGGGACTGCTAGAGCTTGGTGGGATGGATTCAAGGTCATGCACGCTGAACAAGACATCACTTGGGTTAACTTCAAGGCAGAATTCCGCAAGGCCCACATTCCTTCCGGAATCATGGCTATCAAAAAGCGCAAGTTCCGAGCCCTGAAGCAAGGAAGTGGCACTGTCAAGGAGTACATGCAGAAGTTCAGTGTTCTGTCCAGGTATGCCCCTGAAGATGTCAGCACTGATGCTGCAAAAAGGGAGCACTTCATGGAAGGCCTCAATCAGACTCTGCAATACTCGCTTGTCGTGTGCGACTGCCCATCCTTTCCTGACCTGGTGAACAAGGCACTTATGCTTGAAGACAAGCGGCGTGCTTTGGAAGACACTCGCAAGCGCAAGTTGGTCAGTAAAGGAAGTTCCAGCAACCAGAAGCCTCGTCCGTGGCAGTCAGCCCCGGCCAAGCCAACCTATCAGCAACCAAGAGCTCCTGCACCTCGCACCAACCCTCAGCCTCAGCAGTATGCCAACCCCAGGCCAGCTTTCAACCCCAATACCAGTGGTGGCAATAAGATCAACAATATAAACCAAGTCACTTGCTTTGGATGTGGTCAGTCCGGACACATCTCAAGGGTGTGCCCCAACAAGAAGCCTGATGCCCCGTGTTGGGGAACGTAGCATAATTCAAAAAAATTCTACGCTTTCACCAAGATCCATCTATGGAGACATCTAGCAACGAGCAAGTAAGAGTGCATCTACATACCGTTATGGAGATTGCGAGCGGAAGCTTTCAACGAAGCGTGGATGAAGTAGTCGTACTCTTCACGTTCTTCGTCACCGATGATCTAGCGCCGAACGGACGGCACCTCCGCGTTCAACACACGTACGGTGCAGCAACGTCACCTCCTTCTTGATCCAGCAAGGGGGGAGGAGAAGTCGTCAGAGATCCGGCAGCACGACGGCGTGATGACGGATGCAGTGGAGATCGCAGCAGGGCTTCGCCGGGCGCCCTGCGTTGGGAGTATGGAGGTGTGACGGGAGGGGGAGAGGCGCCAGGGCTTGGGTGCGGCTGCCCTCTCCCCCCCACATATATATAGGGGGCCAGGGGGGCGCCAGCCCCCTGCAGATCCAATCTGCAAGGGGGGGCGGCGGCCAGGGGGGAGTCCTTGCCCCCCAAGGCAAGTGGTGGCCCCCCTCCCCTTAGGGTATTAACCCTAGGCGCATGGGGAGGTGGGCCCCCTAGTGGTGCGCCAGCCCAGAGGGCTGGACACTTCCCCTCGCGGCCTAGGGGCCCCACCGGGATGGGTGGCCCCACCCGGTGGACCCCCGGGGCCCCTCCGGTGGTCCCGGGACGCTCCCGGTGACCCCCGGAGATCACCCGTTGGCCGAAACTGGACTTCCTATATATCAATCTTTACCTCCGGACCATTCTGGAACTCCTCGTGACATCCGGGATCACATCCGGGACTCCGAACAACTTTCGGGTTTCCACATGCATTTATCTCTACGACCCTAGCGTTACCGAACCTTAAGTGTGTAGACCCTACGGGTTCGGGAGACACGTAGACATGACCGAGACGACTCTCCGGTCAATAACCAACAGCGGGATCTGGATACCCATGTTGGTTCCCACGTGTTCCTCGATGATCTTCATCGGATGAACCACCGTGTCAAGGATTCACTTAATCCCGTACGTTATTCCCTTTGTCCATCGGTACGGTACTTGCCCGAGATTCGATCGTCGGTATTCCCGATACCTTGTTCAATCTCGTTATGGCAAGTCTCTTTACTCGATCCGTAATCCATCATCCCGTGACTAACTACTTAGTCACATTGAGCTCATGATGATGTCTTACCACGTGGGCCCAGAGGTACCTCTCCGTCATACGGAGTGACAACATCCCAGTCTCGATTCGTACCAACTCAACAGACACTTTCGGAGATACCCGATGCATACCTTTATAGCCACCCAGTTACGTTGTGACGTTTGGCACACCCAAAGTATTCCTACGGTATCCGGGAGTTGTACAACCTCATGGTCTAAGGAATAAATACTTGACACCGAAAAGCTTATGCATTACGAACTATACGATCTCGTGTTATGCTCAAGTTTGGGTCTTGCCCATCACATCATTCTCCTAATGATGTGATCCCGTTATCACTGACATCTCATGTCCATGGTCAGGAAACCGTGACCATCTGTTCATCAACGAGCTCGTAACTAGAGGCCTACCAGGGACTCATTGTGGTCTGTGTATTCACACATGTATCGTTGTTTCCGTACAATACAATTCAAGCATGAATAACAGACAATTATCATGAACAAGGAGATATAATAATAATGCTTTTATTATTGCCTCTAGGGCCTATCTCCAATAGTCTCCCACTTGCACTAGAGTCAATAATCTAGTTACATTGTGATGAATCGAACACCCATAGAGTTCTGGTGTTGATCATGTTTTGCTCGTGAAAGAGGTTTAGTCAACGGGTCTGCGACATTCAATTCCGTATGCACTTTACAAATATCTATGTCTCCATCCTGAACATAATTCCGGATGGAGTTGAAACGGCACTTGATGTGCTTGGTCTTCTTGTGAAACCTGGGCTTCTTGCTAATAGCAATAGCACCAGTGTTGTCACAGAAGAGAGTCATCGGGCTTGACGCGCTTGGAATGACTCCTAGGTCGGTGATGAACTCCTTCATCCAGACTCCTTCCTGCGCTGCTTCAGAAGCAGCTATGTACTCCGCTTCACATGTAGATGCTGCCACCACGCTTTGCTTGCAACTGCACCAGCTGACTGCCCCTCCATTCAAAATATACACGTATCCGGTTTGTGACTTAGAGTCATCCAGATTTGTGTCGAAGCTAGCATCGACGTAACCCTTTACGACGAGCTCTTCGTCACCTCCATAAACGAGAAACATATCCTTAGTCCTTTTTAGGTACTTCAGGATGTTCTTGATTGCTGTCCAGTGTTCCGTACCGGGATCACTTTAGTACCTCCCTACCAAACTTATGGCAAGGTTCACATCAGGTCTGGTACACAGCATGGCATACATGATAGAACCTATGGCCGAGGCATAGGGAATGACACTCATCTTTTCTCTATCTTCTGCCGTGGTCGGCGACTGAGCCTTGCTCAATCTCATACCTTGCAAAACAGGCAAGAATCCTTTCTTTGACTGGTCCATATTGAACTTCCTCAATATTTTGTCAAGGTATGTACTTTGTGAAAGACCAATGAGGCGTCTCGATCTATCTCTATAGATTTTGATGCCTAATATGTAAGCAGCTTCTCCAAGGTCCTTCATTGAAAAACTTTTATTCAAGTAGGCCTTTACATTTTCCAAGAATTCTATATCATTTCCCATCAGCAATATGTCATCCACATATAATATGAGAAATGCCACAGAGCTCCCACTCACTTTCTTGTAAATACAGGCTTCTCCATAAGTCTGTATAAATCCAAACGCTTTGATCACTTCATCAAAGCGAATATTCCAACTCCGAGATGCTTGCACCAGCCCGTAAATCGAGCGCTGGAGCTTGCATACCTTGTTAGCGTTCTCTGGATCGACAAAACCTTCCGGTTGCATCATATACAACTCTTCCTTGAGGAAGCCGTTAAGGAATGCTGTTTTGACGTCCATTTGCCATATTTCATAATCATAGAATGCGGCAATAGCTAACATGATTCTGACTGACTTTAGCATCGCTACGGGAGAGAAAGTCTCGTCGTAGTCAATCCCTTGAACTTGTCGATAACCCTTAGCGACAAGCCGAGCCTTATAGATGGTCACATTACCATCCGCGTCTGTCTTCTTCTTAAATATCCATTTGTTTTCTATGGCGTGCCTATCATCAGGCAAGTCCACCAAAGTCCATACTTTGTTTTCATACATGGATTCTATCTCGGATTTCATGGCTCCAAGCCATTTATTGGAATCTAGGCCCGCCATCGCTTCTTCATAGTTCGAAGGTTCACCGTTGTCTAACAACATGATTTCCAGTACAGGGTTGCCGTACCACTCTGGTGCGGAACGTGCCCTTGTGGACCTTCGAAGTTCAGTAGTAACTTGATATGTTTCTTCATGATCATTATCATCAACTTCCTCCCTTGTCGGTGCAGGCACCTCAGGAACAGTTTCCTGCGCTGCGCTACTTTCCGGTACAGGAGTGGTGACTGTCACCTCATCAAGTTCTACTTTCCTCCCACTCACTTCTTTCGAGAGAAACTCTTTCTCCAGAAAGCATCCATTCTTGGCAACAAAGACTTTGCCTTCGGATCTGTGGTAGAAGGTGTACCCAATCGTTTCCTTTGGGTATCCTATGAAGACGCATTTTTCCGATTTGGGTTCGAGCTTTTCAGGTTGAAGTTTCTTGACATAAGCATCGCAACCCCAAACTTTCAGAAACGACAGCTTCGGTTTCTTGCCAAACCAAAGTTCATATGGAGTCGTTTCAACGGATTTCGACGGAGCCCTATTTAAAGTGAATGCGGCAGTCTCTAAAGCATAACCCCAAAAAGATAGCGGTAAATCGGTGAGGGACATCATAGATCGCACCATGTCCAACAGAGTACGATTTCGACGTTCGGACACACCGTTACGTTGAGGTGTTCCGGGCGGTGTCAATTGTGAAACAATTCCACAGCTCCTAAGGTGTGTGCCAAATTCATGACTTAAATATTCACCCCCACGATCCGATCGCAAGAACTTTATTTTTCTGTCACGTTGATTCTCAACCTCATTCTGAAATTCCTTGAACTTTTCAAAGGTCTCAGACTTGTGTTTCATCAAATAGATATACCCGTATCTACTCAAGTCATCTGTGAGGGTGAGAACATAACGATAGCCTCCGCGAGCCTCAACACTCATTGGACCGCACACATCGGTATGTATGATGTCCAACAAGTTGGTTGCTCGCTCCATTGTTCCGGAGAACGGAGTCTTGGTCATCTTGCCCAAGAGGCATGGTTCGCACGTGTCAAATGATTCGTAATCAAGAGACTCTAGAAGTCCATCCGAATGGAGCTTCTTCATACGTTTGACACCAATATGACCAAGTCGGCAATGCCACAAGTATGTGGGACTATCATTATCAACTTTACATCTTTTGGCATCTACACTATGAATATGTGTATCACTACGTTCGAGATCCATCAGAAATAAACCATTGACCAGCGGGGCATGACCATAAAACATATCTCTCAAATAAATAGAACAACCATTATTCTCCGATTTGAAAGAGTAGCCATCTCGCATAAGACGAGATCCAGAAACAATGTTCATGCTCAAAGCTGGTACTAAATAACAATTATTGAGGTTTAAAACTAATCCCGAGGGTAGATGTAGAGGTAGCGTGCCGACGGCGATCATATCGACCTTGGAACCATTCCCGACGCGCATCGTCACCTCATCCTTCGCCAGTCTCTGTCTATTCCGCAGCTCCTGTTTTGAGTAACAAATGTGAGCAACTGCACCGGTATCGAATACCCAGGAGCTACTACGAGTGCTGGTAAGGTACACATCAATAACATGTATATCATATATACCTTTGACGTTGCCGGCCTTCTTGTCTGCTAAGTATTTGGGGCAGTTCCGCTTCCAGTGACCCGTTCCCTTGCAATAAAAACACTCTGTCTCAGGCTTGGGTCCATACTTTGGCTTCTTCCCGGCAACAGGCTTGCCAGGCGCGACAACTCCCTTGCCGTCCTTCTTGAAGTTCTTCTTACCCTTGCCTTTCTTGAACTTAGTGGTTTTATTGACCATCAACACTTGATGTTCTTTCTTGATGTCAACCTCCGCTGATTTCAGCATCGAATACACCTCGGGAATGGACTTCTCCATCCCCTGCATATTGAAGTTCAACACGAAGCTCTTGAAGCTTGGTGGGAGCGACTGGAGGATTCTGTCAACGACCGCTTCATCTGGGAGATTCATTCCCAGCTGAGACAAGCGGTTGTGCAATCCTGAAATCTTGAGGATGTGCTCACTGACAGAACTGTTCTCCTCCATCTTACAACTGTAGAATGCGTCGGAGACATCATATCTCTCGACTCGGGCATGAGCTTGGAAAACCATTTTCAGCTCTTCGAACATCTCATATGCTCTGTGGTGCTCAAAACGCTTTTGGAGCCCCGATTCTAAACTGTAAAGCATGCCGCACTGAACCAGGGAGTAATCATCACTACGCGACTGCCAGACGTTCAAAACGTCTTGGGCCGCATCGGGAGCAGGTGCATCACCTAGCGGTGCTTCTAGGACATATGATCTCTTGGCAGCTATGAGGATAATCCTCAGGTTACGGACCCAATCCGTATAGTTTCTACCATCGTCTTTCAGCTTGGTTTTCTCTAGGAACGCGTTGAAGTTGAGGGAAACTGGAGCGTGGGCCATTTGATCTACAAGAGATATTGTAAAGAATTTAGACTAAGTTCATGATAATTAAGTTCATCTTAATCAAATTTTAATGAACTCCCACTCAGAATGACATCTCTCTAGTCATCTAAGTGATACACGATCCGAATTGAGTAGTCCGTGTCCGATCATCACGTGAGACGGACTAGTCATCAACGGTGAACATCTTCATGTTGATCGTATCTTCTATACGACTCGTGTTCGACCTTTCGGTCTTCCGTGTTCCGAGGCCATGTCTGTACATGCTAGGCTCGTCAAGTGAACCCTAAGTGTATTGCGTGTGTAAATCTGTCTTACACCCGTTGTATGCGAACGTTAGAACCTATCACACGCGATCATCACGTGGTGCTTCGAAGCAACGAGCTTTAGCAACGGTGCACAGTTAGGGGAAACACAATACTTGAAATTTTAGTGAGAGATCATCTTATTTACTACCGTCGTTCTAAGTAAACAAGATGCATAAACATGATAAACATCACATGCAATCAATTAAAGTGACATGATGTAGGATCGAAAGTAGGTCTAGAGGGGGGGTGATTAGACTACTTGACAATATAAAAAATCTGCCTTTAGATCATGCAATGTTTTTGGCAGTTTCACAAACAAGATCAGTTCAAGTAACACCCTACACATGCAATTCTAGAGTTTATGCAGCGGAAAGTAAATTGCACATGTAAAAGAGAGGTGGAGAAGATCAAACGCAGTTTGGTGACACGGAGATTTTTGTCGTGGTTCCGATAGGTGGTGCTATCGTACATCCACGTTGATGGAGACTTCAACCCACGGAGGGTAACGGCTGCGCGAGTCCACGGAGGGCTCCACCCACAAAGGGTCCACGAAGAAGCAACCTTGTCTATTCCATCACGGCCTACGCCCACGGAGGACTAGCCTTACTCGGGGTAGATCTTCACGAAGTAGGCGATCTCCTTGCCCTTACAAACTTCTTGGTTCAACTCCACATCACGACGGAGGCTCCCAAGCGACACCTAACCAATCTAGGAGGCACCACCCCCCAAAAGGTAATAGACGATGTTGATGGTGATGAACTCCTTGCTCTTGTGCTTCAAGTGATAAACTCCCCAACACTCAACTCTCCTCACTGATATGGCTATGGTGGAAGAAAGATTTGAGTGGAAAGCAACATGGGAAGGCTAGAGATCAAGTTTCATATGGTAGGAATGGAATGGCTTGATCTCAACACAAGGGTAGGTGGTTCACTTCTCAGAAAGTGTGTGGTAGAAGTGGTGGTACTTTCTGATGGCTCTCCTCACGAATGAGGAGGGGGTGGAGGGGTATATATAGCCTCCACACAAAATCCAACCGTTACACACACATTTGACCAATCTCGGTCAGACCGAAGTGAAAACTCGGTTAGACCGAAAGTTCAAATATAGTGAACGTTGGGATTTTCGGTGGGACCGAAAATACCATCTCGGTGAGACCGAAGTGAGTCAAAGGTTAGGGTTTGCCATTTCGGTGAGACCGAAAATATAAACTCGGATATTCCGAATTGATGTCAACTGATCACAGAAGGTTGGCAGCCCTTTTTCGGTGAGACCGAAGCTCAGAATCGGTGTGACCGAGAATCTAGGGTTTGGAGAAACAACTGAAGTGGTTCATCTCGGTGGGACTGAGTTGGAGAAATCGGTGTGACCGAGATTACTTATGGGTGTGTGTTAAGAAGTGAATAGTGCTGATAGTTGAGGGAGTTAGATCACCAAGCACTTGAGCAACAAGATCATTAACACAACCTCATCCCCTTTTGATAGTATTGGCTTTCCTATGGACTCAATGTGATCTTTGATCACTAAACCAAAAATGGAGTCTTGAGCTTTTGCCAATGCTTGTCTTAGCATTTTGAGGGGTCCACTTCTTCAGACATTTCCATACCCACATCATCGAACTTTTCTGAAATGATTCTCAAGAGAATATTAGTTCAATGATATATATGTTGTTATTAATTACCAAAACCACCCGGGGATTAGTTGCACTTTCAATCTCCCCCTTTTTGGTAATTGATGACAACATATAGATCAAAGCTTCGACAAAAGATATAATCAAAGAATAATATCGTCGCTTTGAGAAGTATGTGATAAACAAGAGCTCCCCCTAAATTTGTGCATTATTTAAAATTTGCGTTTGAATGCAAATGCACAATCGATTAGGATTATGGGTCACTCTTCCATATCACATACATCTTGGTGGAGCGCACAAAATGATAAGAATGAATAGCATGCACTCAATCACCAAGACAAGAGTAAATAGCCATACAATAAGAAATAGCATATGATAAACAATAAGCACACATTAAGGCATAGTATGACTAAGCACTCATTAAGGTAGCATCAAACGTAGTAGCAAGCACACTTAAAGTATCTGGAACCAAAAGAAACCAATGTATCTCAAGGAAAACGGCAAAAGAACGAAAAGACGAAAGAGCACTCTCTCTCTCGAAGCCCTATGATCTATAGCAATTTCTCCCCCTTTGGCAACAAGTTACCAAAAAGTTCGAAAAGGTATAGAGCTAAACGTCACTGCGGGCTCGGCTGGCTGCTCCCGTCTGGGTCGATGTCGGTGTAGAGATAGCTGCGTCGGCGAAGACTTCTGCGGATGTCTGCGCTGGAGGAGTGGATGCTGGAGCTGAAGGAACTGCTGGAGCTGTAGCTGGTGCTGAAGTGGTAGCCCTGGAGTCTGTCACTGGGATAGCTGCAGACCTGGATCCTCTGGGAACCGGAGCAGTCTGGCGATGAGAGTCCTGGACTATATCATCCTGCATAAGCTCTGCCTTCTCCTGCCTAGTCTCCTCCATGTCTGCCTCAAGCTTGTTGACAGACACCTGAATCTCAGTCAGCTTCACGTCTAGAGCGTGGATCTTGTCCTCGACGATCCTCTCAAGGCTCTCCTGAGATTGCTCAATGCTGGCCAGGCGTTGTTCAATTCTCCGGGTTGCTTCAAGAATCTGATCTCCGAAGCTCTTTGGCTTAGCTGCTGCTGCTGCTGCTGCCTCTCTGTCAGCTTTGGCTTTCTTTGCAGCTTCGATCTTGGCTTGCCCTTCAACTGAGGTGGGATCCTCTTCATCCATCACAACTACGTTGTCCTCATGCTCTGGCTGCAGTGGTAAGTGCTTCCTATCCAACATGAATTTGCCCGTGCCAAACTTGGCGTTGATAAGCATCTGTATCTGCGGTGCAAACCCACACGACCTCTTCTGGTCAGCTGCAGTCCTTTTGATGGTCTCTACCATCAAGTCCATCACCTTAAAAGGTGCCTTCTCATCGAGAATGTGCAGCATGTTGATAGAATAGCCTCGTATCATCCGGTGGTCACCTGACTTAGGCATCAAAGTATGCCTCAGGATAGTGTTGGTGGTGGTCAGACCTGCCTGGAGATAATACACTGAGCCGAGTTTCCATCCCTCCAAATCAGCAGCTGGGATCTCCTTGTACATATTTTTCATGGAATCATGACTCTTCTTAGGAATCCTATAGACATCAATGTCGTCCTCTCTCTGCACTGGAGCGTTCAGAAGTTCTGCCCATTCTGCAACAGTTGAAGAAAACCGTTGACCTTCAGTCATCCATGTGATCTTGCCATCGGGGTAGAAATGGGCTGTGGCATAGAACTGCATGATCATCTCGTCGTTCCATGCTGTCAGTTCTTGACCCACAAAGTCAGCAACTCCACATGCAGTAAAGCTCTCATGCACATGGGGAAAGAAGTCCCGATGCTCTCTGCTGTCAATGTACTTCCAGTCAACATACCTGGTGTCAGCAACAATGGGCTTCTTATCCATTAGCACGGTCTCATAGAAATCCTGCTGCTCTTTGGTGTGGAATCTGGGGTCCACAGCAGTCCTTCTTCTTACGGCATATGGATCAGATTGTCTCCATAGCCTGAGACCTTTGTCCTTCCTTGCCTTCATATCCTCAGCTTGAGGATGAGCATCATTGTGGAGTGGCAATCTGGGACGGAGCTTGAGCAACACATGCTCTTCATCTGACTCAGAAGGTGGCATCTCACCTTTGTTCTTCTCAGAAGCTGGAATGCTTCTGGTTGTCCTCTTAGGCTTTGCTGGAGCTGCCTTAGCTGGAGCAGGCTTCTTGGGCTTGGAGGAGGCTTGAGCCCGAATTGCATCACCCATGAATTTAGCTTTCTGAGGTGGAGGCTGGGGTGCATCTTCTTCTTCTTCTTCAGCATCATCAACTTGAGGTTCAGCATAAACAACTCTCTTCCTTTTGGAAGTCTTCTTCACCTTGCTTGGAGCTGGCTCTTCCAAGTTGAGCTTCTTGGCAACTGCAGACTGCTTCACTTTGCTCGTGCCTTTCTTTGGCTGCTGTCCTTGGAGCTCTTTGGCGACCACTTGCCTCTTTGGCTTGGAGGTAACTTCCTCAGCAACAAAATCGGAATCCTCAGAATCAGACGTTCTCTTCTTCCTGGTTCTCGTAGCAGCAGGAGGCAGACCACTGGGGGTACTCCTCTCACCATCATCACTAGAGCTGCTAGCCTCAGGACTTGTACCTGCCTCTGGAATCTCAGCAAACGGTGATTCGGACCTGTTCTGGCTGTCACTGACATCTGACATGGCTGAAAGACCTGTGAATAGATAAGGTATAGGCAGAATAGAAGAGTTATCACAACTGCAGAAGTTTTTGCAAAAAAAATGAGTTAAAAGCTTAGTTTTGAGTTTTCACAGAATGTATTTCGGTCAAACCGATTTCAAGTTTCGGTGTAACCGAAGTGTTCAACAGAACCTACACACCACTTTCGGTCAGACCGAAATGGGTTTCGGTCCTACCGAAAAACTAGGGTTTCATAGAACCTTTACTTCGGACATTCCGATTTTCACAACTCGGTCAGACCGAACTGTGTAGTGCAATGGTCAGAGACCAAATCGGTCAGTCCGAGTTTCAGGAATCGGCTTCACCGAGATGCATTCCGTGGAAACCTAAACCTAAGAATTTTCCTCGAAACTAAACGATCTGAGCAATGTATTGGGATCATATCAAACGTGGATTGAATCAGGGCAGTCCTATCATGCAAGAATCAGAAGTGGAGCATGAATAGGGATTGAGACACACCCTAACTTGGTGGTGTCCCTCTACGGCGACAACGGAGGAGAAGATTACCGTTGACGGCGGCGGAGACCTGCGGCAAGGGCACACAGGCGACGACGGCGACGATCCTTAGATCAGGGCGGCGGCAGCAGGGGTCTTGGAGGGCGAACGGTTTGAAAGGAATAGATCGCGCGCAGCCCTCAGTATATATAACCCCGTACTGTCGGTGGGACCGAGTTGAAAAACTCGGTGTCACCGAGATGTATTTCTGCTGTGCAGTTACACATATCGGTCAGACCGAGATTTTGAACTCGGTTTCACCGAGATGAAACCTAGATCAATCTAAGTGTTTCGGTTGGACCGAGATTGAGAAGCCGGTCAGACCGAAATGGACTTAGAAGGTTTTGGAAGTCAGCCTTAGACGAATCGGTGGTTCCGAGTGCTCCTCACTCGGACTGTCCGAAAAAGACTTGTTCAAAGTTGTGATATAAGCATGAATAGAATTTTGAGACAAGATAGCATAGATAGCTAGGGAAAGTGCTTAGGCATTCTTGTCCATCCATTTGGCCAGAAAAAGAAACCAAAACAATCAAAACAACAAATGGATGTCCTTGAATGGATAAAATCATGCATCCAACATGCTCACACAATAAGATAGCAACTGAAATATGTGTCAAACATGCACAACCAAAACTCTAGCTACTAGCACACAGATTGTCGATGACTAGGTCATCTATATATGAGTATATTGACTTAGGAGTCAAATGAGAACATTTGATCATAGGTCATACTCATCGTTTAAGCACAAGTGGGGTTACCACTTTTACATAAAGCATTTATGTGTTCACATCATTTGGAGATGCTTTAGCTCAATTTTTAGGGCAAAGCTCCCCCTAGATGTGAGAACCCCTTTTAAAGGGTCAAACTAACCTTGGGTTGTCGTAGAAGACTTCATGTAGATGTTGAAGATGTGGATGCTCAATGTTGATGTAGACCATCAAGAGTTGGGAGCAATCCTTTGGATTAGGGCACTTTCAATACCTACATGGGTTAGTCCCACAAGGAACAAACAAGAATATCCATGGACATAGAGTGAAGTACACAAGAGATGATGTCCATGAAAGCAATGATTACCTTGTCCCTTGACTTACCAACAAGAGGGTTTGTGACTCCATGAACAAGTGCATGATGTGGAAGTTGATTGCACAAGTTCTTGCCAAAATGAATATGAGTGAAGTTTGTTGGCGGAGTCACCCTCAAGAACCTACTAGTTCTTCTTCTTTGGGATCCACATCATCTTGATGGGAATCCTTGGTGTTGTAGTTGAGCTTGACGAAGTAGAACTTGATGTGTCCTTGGGAACCCACTTGACCATGGCTTGAGGTGCTTCAATGAATGCATCAATCTCCTCAAAGTTCTTGCTTCCGGCAAGACTCTTGTAGACACCTTTCTCTATGATTTCCTTCAATAAGCTATTTTCTTGCTCAAGTGTAACTTGGCTTGAAACATTGTTAGTGGAATCAAGAGAACTACTAGAAGCAACAATATTGGATTTAACATTGTTATTGTTACTACTAGAGGAAGAATTTTTCTTATGCTTGTCATGCTTAGTCTTAATAGGTGGCAAGAAATTAGACAAGAGAAGTCGTTTGGCAAGATATGAAGAACTCTTCTTTCGAAGATCATCATTGATCGCTTTTAGAAACTCATGTTCTTGCTCTAGAGTGAGCTTCTCGAAGCGTAGCTTCTCATGAGATCTTAGGAGCTCTCTATGATCTTCTTGAGTTGTTTCATGAGCTAACTTAAGAGTGTTTAGTTCTTTAGTTAGACGCTCAATCTCCTTCATAGCATTGTCATTCAACTCTTCTCGACTATAAAGACTACTAGCATTTTCATCATTACTAAGCTCACTAGATTTATCATGCAAGAGCTCATCTTCACCAAGCAAGTCATCCTCATCACTATCAAAGTCAATGAATTCAGGGTGTGTTACCTTGGGGCCTTTAGCCATGAAGCATCTTCCAATTCCCTCATTTGGTGAATCAAATAAGTCGTAGGAGTTGGAGTTGGAGGATACTAGTGCAAGTCCGGCAACACCTTCATCTTGACTATAGTCGGAGTCGGAGTGATAGCTTCCATCGGATTGATTGTCAGAGTCGGAGCCGGAGACCCATTCACCAACATGAGCTTGATGTCTTCTTCTTGTGTAGCTCCTTGATGACTTGTCTTTCCTCTCCGAATCCTTGCTTCTCCGAGAGGGTCTTCGTTCATAACGATCATCTCTGCTCCTTCTCTCTCTCCGAGGTGACTCATCTCTTGCTCTTCTTCTTGGAGATTCTTCTCTTCTCTTGTGGGGAGCCGTACACTCATTTGATAAGTGTCCGGGTCTTCCACAATTGTAGCAGTTTCGATCACGACTAGAAGATCTCTTTTCATCATATGATCTAGACTTTGAGCTTCTTTCTTTGCCTCTATTCTTGTAGAACTTGTTGAAGTTCTTGACCATTAGGCTTATCTCTTCATTGGAAATTAGCTTGTCACTTGAGGTAGTAGGAGCATCACTTGTAGCTTTGTAAGCACCACTTGACTTGTTGTGAAGCTCTTCCTTATCCTTAAGTGTCATCTCATGAGCAACAATTCTTCCAATGACTTCAGTTGGCTTGAGAGTCTTGTAGTTTGGCATCATTTGGATCAAAGTGCACACGGTGTCATACTTTACATCCAAAGCTCTGAGAATCTTCTTAATGATGAATCGGTCGGTCATTTCTTCGCTTCCTAAGCCAGCAATCTCATTTGTGATGAGAGCAAGCCTAGAGTACATTTCAGCGACTCCTTCACCATCCTTCATCTTGAACTTGTCAAGTTGACCTTGAAGAATATCTAGCTTTGATTCCTTCACAGATTCAGTACCTTCGTGCATTTCAACCAAAGTATCCCAAATCTCTTTAGCATTCTCAAGACGGCTGATTTTGTTGAACTCTTCGGGACACAAAGCATTGAAGAGAATGTCACAAGCTTGAGCATTGTTTTGCAACATCCGCAACTCTTCGGGTGTAGCTTCGCGATCCGGAACTTTTCCTTCTTCAAAGAAATCACCTTGCATACCAACACAGATAATGCCCCATGCGGCTGGGTTATGACCAAGAATATGCATTTTCATTTTATGCTTCCAACTAGCAAAATTTGTACCATCAAAGCAAGGACCTCTACGATAATTACCCTCACTAGACGCCATACTCTCCTAGGTTGTGAAACCAAGCTTATGGAGTCCAATGCAATGGAAACCAAGGCAATGGAGACCAAAGCTCTGATACCACTTGTAGGATCGAAAGTAGGTCTAGAGGGGGGGTGATTAGACTACTTGACAATATAAAAATTCTGCCTTTAGATCATGCAATGTTTTTGGCAGTTTCACAATTAAGAATAATTCAAGTATCACCCTACACATGCAATTCTAGAGTATAAGCAGCGGAAAGTAAATTGCACATGTAAAAGAGAGGTGGAGAAGATCAAACGCAGTTTGGTGACACGAAGATTTTTGTCGTGGTTCCGATAGGTGGTGCTATCGTACATCCACGTTGATGGAGACTTCAACCCACGGAGGGTAACGGCTGCGCGAGTCCACGGAGGGCTCCACCCACGAAGGGTCCACGAAGAAGCAACCTTGTCTATTCCATCACGGCCTACGCCCACGGAGGACTAGCCTTACTCGGGGTAGATCTTCACGAAGTAGGCGATCTCCTTGCCCTTACAAACTTCTTGGTTCAACTCCACATCTCAAAGACGGAGGCTCCCAAGCGACACCTAACCAATCTAGGAGGCACCACCCCCCAAAAGGTAATAGACGGTGTTGATGGTGATGAACTCCTTGCTCTTGTGCTTCAAATGATAAACTCCCCAACACTCAACTCTCCTCACTGATATGGCTGTGGTGGAAGAAAGATTTGAGTGGAAAGCAACTTGGGAAGGCTAGAGATCAAGTTTCATATGGTAGGAATGGAATGGCTTGATCTCAACACAAGGGTAGGTGGTTCACTTCTCAGAAAGTGTGTGGTAGAAGTGGTGGTACTTTCTGATGGCTCTCCTCACGAATGAGGAGGGGGTGGAGGGGTATATATAGCCTCCACACAAAATCCAACCGTTACACACACATTTGACCAATCTCGGTCAGACCGAAGTGAAAACTCGGTTAGACCGAAAGTTCAAATATAGTGAACGTTGGGATTTTCGGTGGGACCGAAAATACCATCTCGGTGAGACCGAAGTGAGTCAAAGGTTAGGGTTTGCCATTTCGGTGAGACCGAAAATATAAACTCGGATATTCCGAATTGATGTCAACTGATCACAGAAGGTTGGCAGCCCTTTTTCGGTGAGACCGAAGCTCAGAATCGGTGTGACCGAGAATCTAGGGTTTGGAGAAACAACTGAAGTGGTTCATCTCGGTGGGACTGAGTTGGAGAAATCGGTGTGACCGAGATTACTTATGGGTGTGTGTTAAGAAGTGAATAGTGCTGATAGTTGAGGGAGTTAGATCACCAAGCACTTGAGCAACAAGATCATTAACACAACCTCATCCCCTTTTGATAGTATTGGCTTTCCTATGGACTCAATGTGATCTTTGATCACTAAACCAAAAATGGAGTCTTGAGCTTTTGCCAATGCTTGTCTTAGCATTTTGAGGGGTCCACTTCTTCAGACATTTCCATACCCACATCATCGAACTTTTCTGAAATGATTCTCAAGAGAATATTAGTTCAATGATATATATGTTGTTATTAATTACCAAAACCACCCGGGGATTAGTTGCACTTTCACATGATATGGCCAATATCATCTTGCTCCTTGGATCTCCATCTTCGGGGCACCATGATCATCTTGTCACCGGCTCGACACCATGATCTTCATCATCATGATCTCCATCATCGTGTCTTGAGGAGGTCGTCACGCCAACTATTACTTCTACTACTATAGCTAACGTTTAGCAATGAAGTAAAGTAATTACATGGCGTTATTCAGTGACACGCAGGTCATACAATAATTAAGACAACTCCTATGGCTCCTGCCGGTTGTCAAGTTCATCGACATGCAAGTCGTGATTCCTTATTACAAAAACATGATCAATCTCATACATCACATATATCATTCATCACATCTTCGTTTTGGCCATACCACGTCACATAGCACATGCTGCAAAAACAAGTTAGACGTCCTCTAATTGTTGTTGCAAGTTTTACGTGGCTTCTATAGGATTTCTAGCAAGAACGTTTCTTACCTACGCCAAAACCACAACGTGATTTGTCAACTTCTATTTACCCTTCATAAGGACCCTTTTCATCGAATCCGATCCGACTAAAGTAGGAGAGACAGACACCCGCCAGCCACCTTATGCATCTAGTGCATGTCTGTCGGTGGAACCAGTCTCACGTAAGCGTACGTGTAAAGTCGGTCCGGGCCGCTTCATCCCACAATACCGCCGAATCAAGATTGACTAGTAACGGTAAGAAAGTTGAACAAAATCAAACGCCCATAACTGCTTTGTGTTCTACTCGTGCAAGATGCTACGCATAAAACCTAGGCTCAGATGCCACTGTTGAGGAACGTAGCATAATTCAAAAAAATTCTATGCTTTCACCAAGATCCATCTATGGAGACATCTAGCAACGAGCAAGTAAGAGTGCATCTACATACCGTTATGGAGATTGCGAGCGGAAGCTTTCAACGAAGCGTGGATGAAGTAGTCGTACTCTTCACGTTCTTCGTCACCGATGATCTAGCGCCGAACGGATGGCACCTCCGCGTTCAACACACGTACGGTGCAGCAACGTCACCTCCTTCTTGATCCAGCAAGGGGGGAGGAGAAGTCGTGAGAGATCCGGCAGCACGACGGCGTGATGACGGATGCAGTGGAGATCGCAGCAGGGCTTCGCCGGGCGCCCTGCGTTGGGAGTATGGAGGTGTGACGGGAGGGGGAGAGGCGCCAGGGCTTGGGTGCGGCTGCCCTCTCCCCCCCCCCCACATATATATAGGGGGCCAGGGGGGCGCCAGCCCCCTACATATCCAATCTGCAAGGGAGGGCGGCGGCCAGGGGGGAGTCCTTGCCCCCCAAGGCAAGTGGTGGCCCCCCTCCCCTTAGGGTTTTAACCCTAGGCGCATGGGGAGGTGGGCCCCCTAGTGGTGCGCCAGCCCAAAGGGCTGGACACTTCCCCTCGCGGCCTAGGGGCTCCACCGGGATGGGTGGCCCCACCCGGTGGACCCCCCGGGCCCCTCCGGTGGTCCCGGGACGCTCCCGGTGACCCCCGGAGATCACCCGTTGGCCGAAACTGGACTTCCTATATATCAATCTTTACCTCCGGACCATTTTGGAACTCCTCGTGACGTCCGGGATCTCATCCGAGACTCCGAACAACTTTCGGGTTTCCACATGCATTTATCTCTACGACCCTAGCGTTACCGAACCTTAAGTGTGTAGACCCTACGGGTTCGGGAGACACGTAGACATGACCGAGACGACTCTCCGGTCAATAACCAACAGCGGGATCTGGATACCCATGTTGGTTCCCACGTGTTCCTCGATGATCTTCATCGGATGAACCACCGTGTCAAGGATTCACTTAATCCCGTACGTTATTCCCTTTGTCCATCGGTACGGTACTTGCCCGAGATTCGATCGTCGGTATTCCCGATACCTTGTTCAATCTCGTTATGGCAAGTCTCTTTACTCGATCCATAATCCATCATCCCGTGACTAAATACTTAGTCACATTAAGCTCATGATGATGTCTTACCGAGTGGGCCCAGAGGTACCTCTCCGTCATACGGAGTGACAACATCCCAGTCTCGATTCGTACCAACTCAACAGACACTTTCGGAGATACCCGATGCATACCTTTATAGCCACCCAGTTACGTTGTGACGTTTGGCACACCCAAAGTATTCCTACGCTATCCGGGAGTTGTACAACCTCATGGTCTAAGGAATAAATACTTGACACCGAAAAGCTTATGCATTACGAACTATACGATCTCGTGTTATGCTCAAGTTTGGGTCTTGCCCATCACATCATTCTCCTAATGATGTGATCCCATTATCACTGACATCTCATGTCCATGGTCAGGAAACCGTGACCATCTGTTGATCAACGAGCTGGTAACTAGAGGCCTACCAGGGACTCATTGTGGTCTGTGTATTCACACATGTATCGCTGTTTCTGTACAATACAATTCAAGCATGAATAACAGACAATTATCATGAACAAGGAGATATAATAATAATGATTTTATTATTGCCTCTAGGGCATATCTCCAACACCCCGCGCCCCAATACGCAGAACCAGGGACAAGGCCGTGGAATGCCACCAAGGAACCCCGCTCCTCGCAATCCACCTAACCAAGGGAAGGGGCGTGTGAATCACGTCACTTCTGAAGAAGCCCGGGAAGACCCGGACGTCGTGCTGGGTACGTTCCTTGTCAACTCAGCACCTGCAACTGTCTTGTTTGATTCTGGAGCAACGCATTCATTTGTCACTCAAAGATTTGCATTAAAAAGTGGCATGACCCCTACACCCCTGAATAACCCTATGGTGGTACAAACCCCCGGAGCCGAGATGAGAGCCAAGATAGGCTGTAAAGGAGTCGGTATTACCATTAACGGTGTAGACTTCCTAGTAGACCTTATCATCCTAAGATCGCAAGGCTTGGATGTGATCTTAGGGATGGATTGGCTCAGTAAGCACCAAGGCTTGTTAGACTGTGCCAATCGGACAGTCACTGTGACCAATGACCAGGGAGTCGAAGTCAAGTTTGCTTCCAACTCCTCTTCCGCTCAAGCCGCTAAAGTCAACTATCTGTCTGAAGTTGGGCTAGATCAAGTACCGGTGGTATGTGAGTATCCTGATGTCTTTCCAGATGAACTACCGGGAATGCCCCCTGACCGTTACATTGAGTTCATCATCGAGCTCGTGCCCGGAGCAGGACCCATCTATAAGAAGCCTTATAGAATGGGGACGGAAGAATTAGCCGAGTTGAAGAAGCAGCTCGAAGAGCAGCTAAGGAAGGGATTTATCCGCCCAAGTGCCTCCCCTTGGGGATCTCCCGTTCTGTTTGTGGCAAAGAGGGACGGTACCATCCGCTTATGCATTGACTATCGTTCCCTCAATGAAGTTACAATCAAGAACAAGTATCCACTTCCCAAGATCGAAGATCTGTTTGATCAGCTCAGCGGAGCCAAGGTGTTCTCCAAGATCGACCTCAGATCTGGGTACTACCAGCTGAAGATCAGATCCCAAGATATTTCGAAGACGGCATTCGTAACCAGATATGGCATGTACGAGTGCACGGTCATGTCCTTTGGGTTAACCAATGCCCCAGCTTACTTCATGTATCTCATGAATAAAGTCTTCATGGAATATTTGGACAAGTTTGTTGTCGTCTTCATTGATGACATTCTTGTGTTCTCGAAGTCGGAGGAAGAACACGAGCAGCATCTGAGGATGGTCCTAGACAAGCTTCGTGAGCACTAACTGTATGCCAAATTCAGCAAGTGTGAGTTCTGGCTGTATAAAGTTGGATTCTTAGGTCATGTCTTGACCGAGGAAGGATTATCTGTTGATCCTGCGAAGATCGAAGCTGTGACCCAATGGCAATCTCCAACGACCGTCAAGGAAGTTAGAAGCTTCCTCGGACTAACAGGCTATTACCGCAAGTTCGTGGAAGGATTCTCTAGCATTGCACGACCAATGACTCAGCTCCTCAAAAAGGACAAGAAGTTCGAGTGGACGCCAAAATGCGAAGAGAGCTTCCAAGAGCTCAAGAAGAGGTTGACCACCGCCCCAGTTCTGGCAACACCTGATATTCACAAGGAGTTCGTGATATATTGTGATGCCTCTCGAACCGGATTGGGAAGCGTTCTGATGCAAGAAGGCCGCGTCATAGCATACCTCTCCAGGAAGCTACGACCCCATGAGGAGAACTACGCTACTCACGATCTTGAGTTGGCGGCAGTGGTTCATGCCTTGAAGACATGGCGGCATTACCTCCTAGGGAAACGGTGTGAGATCTACATAGACCACAAAAGTCTGAAGTACATTTTCACCCAAAAGGAATTGAACATGAGGCAGCGGAGATGGTTGGAACTCATCAAATACTATGACCTCAGTGTTCAATATCACCCTGGGAAGGCTAACGTGGTGGCCGATGCCTTAAGCAGGAAGGCTTGCTCTTTGAATGTCGTTATTCAAGAAAGGCAGCCAGCCTTGTTTAAGGAGTTCGAACAATTCAGTTTGGAATTGGTCACCCCTGGATTTCTGGATCATTTGGAAGTCAGACCAACCCTGATGGACGAAGTCAAGAAGGCGCAAGATGGACACGCAAGCATCGAAGGCATCAAGAGGAAGATGAAGCTGGGCAAGGCCCCAGGATTCTCCGAAGACGAGCACGGGATTGTTTGGTACAAAGGTCGCATCTGCGTACCAAACAACACAGAGCTGAAGACCCTGATTCTGCAAGAAGCCCACGACACTCCATATTCCATCCACCCCGGAGGAACCAAGATGTACCAAGACTTGAAGGCATGATTCTGGTGGCACGGGATGAAAAGAGAGATTGCGACCTATGTTGCAAAGTGTGATGTGTGCCAAAGGGTCAAGGCTGAGTATCAACGACCTGCTAGATTGCTTCAACCACTCAAAGTTCCTGAGTGGAAGTGGGATAAAGTCGGAATGGACTTCATCACTGGATTACCAAGGTCGAATAGAGGACATGACTCTATCTGGGTCATAGTCGATCATTTGACCAAGGTGGCCCATTTCATTCCTGTCAAGACTACCTACTCAGGCAACCAGCTGGCAACTCTCTACATCAACCGAATCGTAAGTCTTCACGGTGTTCCCAAGCAGATTGTGTCAGGTCGAGGCACCCAGTTCACTTCAAGGTTCTGGAGAAGATTCCAAGAAGCCTTGGGAACCAAGTTGTCTTTCAGCACGGCTTTCCACCCACAGACCGGAGGTCAGACGGAGCGAGTCAATCAGATTCTCGAAGACATGCTCCGAGCCTGTGTCCTGGCGTATGGAGCCAAGTGGGAAGATTGTCTCCCTTTTGCCGAGTTCTCCTATAACAACAGTTACCAGTCAAGCCTTCAGATGGCACCATTTGAGGTGTTGTACGGACGCAGATGTCGCACGCCCCTCAACTGGTCAGAGACTGGAGAAGGACTAGTCTTTGGACCGGATATTCTCCGCGCAGTAGAAGAGCAAGTCCAACTAGTCAGAGAGCGATTAAAGGCAGCCAAGTCAAGGCAGAAGAGTTATGCTGACACTCGACGCCGAGACATGAGTTTCCGTGTCGGAGATCATGTATACCTGCGGGTAACTCCTCTAAAGGGAACCAAGCGTTTCCACGTTAAGGGGAAACTCGTGCCAAGGTTCATTGGCCCATTCAAGATCACCGACCGACGAGGAGAAGTGGCTTACCAGTTGGAACTACCACCTGAGCTATCCGATGTGCACAATGTATTCCATGTGTCACAACTCCGGAAATGTCTCCAAGTTCCGGACAAGCCCAATCTCTACAAGGATGTGGATCACCAAGCCATTGATCTGCAGCCTGATTTGACCTACCGCGAGAAGCCCATTCGCATTCTGAACGAAGCAGAACGACGGACGCGGAGCCGTACCATCAAGTATTTCAAGGTCCAGTGGAGCAACCACACCGAAGCAGAAGCAACCTGGGAACGAGAAGACTATCTTAGATCCGAGTTTCCCGATCTCTTTTAAGCCCTAGTTTAGGAATCTCGGGGACGAGATTCTTGTAAGGGGGGTAGGTCTGTCACACCCTGCATTTTGTAACATGTTATTTGTATCTTTGAAGCATGAAAATTTGGACCAGCAATTTTTTTAGCACCATTGGCTTTTATTTGGATTTGAGTTTTTCTTCATGTGCTTTTCCTTGTGCTCATTAAAGTCAACTATGACCTCTTGTAGAATTCATCTCCATACCCAAAACTTCTGCCCAATGATCATGCCAAGTGTTATATAGCAGTATAGTATTTTCTTACAAAAATAATTTGGCCAAAATGTATTTTATAAATTTAGCTTTCCAAAAACCCCTGAATTGAGATTTGCACTGCAAGTACTTGATTTAGGGTGAGAAAATTATTTCAACAGGTTTATTTGAGACCTAGTAGTCATAGGACTCCCAGAAACCACAAAGGTATAATTTTAAAAGTTATTTTCCTATTTTATTTAAAAGCTTTTTCTTAAGGCCAGAAGTGGTCTTTAATAGGGGAAAATTATTTAACTGTTTCAAAAATATTTGCCAAAATTCAGAGAGACTCAGAGGACATATATTGTCCATATATAAGAGTTTCAACACTTGGTCATGTTCAAAATAATGGGCTAAACCCTCTAAAACCCTTTCTGGATATTTCAAGCTTTTGAAATATTTACAAAGGAAACTTTCTCCAAAAATTCCAGGGAAATTCTACCATGTCATAAATGACATATTTGATGATCTTGCCAAGTCCCATGCCTTGGGAAGCAAGAAAACACCCTCAAACCCCTTCATAACCATTCTGTCCATATTTGAAGTTTGAGCAACTCTACATTGCCAAAATTGTCCAAATGCTCTCAAACTTGGTGCACATGCTAGAAATGCCTAATGAGGCATCTAGACCAATTGGCACAAGATTTTGAATAGAGCAACTTGATCAGATCACCCCAAAACCCTTTCTGTTCAAATGCAAATTTGAACAACTTTACATTACCAACTTTTTATCTGGAGCTTCAAACTTTGTGGGCATGATCAATACCCCAAATGATGATGCTACACCAAGTGGTGCATCAAGGGGAGATGATTAGCTTGACTCAATCAAGATGAAACTGTTTCTGTTGATTTCTAGGGTTCACCAAAGTTACATTGGCTAGTTTCTTCAAATGAGCCCAAATTTGGTGAAGCACCCTATTTTCATATGTTATTCAATCCTGTTAAGTGCCATGTCAAGTGGAGGTCATTTGCTTGACCAAACACTGATCAAACACCTTCTGGCTTTTTACTAAAACCTCCATCTTGATCACTTTTACTCTTCTACATGGCCTCAACTTTTTACCACATGTTCATTCAGTCGCTGGCTACCCCCAGTAACTTCCCCAGCACCCCAGCTCCATGATTGAGGGGTAAGAACCCAAGTTTACCTTGCTGGACAGCAAGTTTTCACCAAGTCACCAGCATTCCCCTTCTCTCTCAGCATCTCCAGGGCATCCAAGGCCGCAGGCCAATTCTTTACTCCTCCCTCAACCTTCTAGACACTCTTGGGCACGTTGGTTTTGAACAGAGCGGCGAGGGCACGATGATGCCAGCCATACGCGCGCTCTGGGGCGCGCTACAGTGCACCCCCGCACGGTGGCTTCAGCCAATCGCTGGCCCCCAACAGCCTCGGGCTCCCCCTTCGCGCCAGTTGAGGCCCCTCGACATCCGCAATCGCCCCGGCGCTGTCCCCCCTCCTCCTGCGCCCTCCAGTGAACATCGTCGCACGCGCACCGGCCGCCCGCTACGGCCACTCCTCTGCCTCGCACGCGCGCACGCTCCAGAAGCTCCCCCGCTCCTCCTCTCGCCTCAGCTGGACGTGGAACAAGTCCACGATCCTCCCCGGCTTGATCACAGGCACCAGAACCTCTCCTAGCCTCGCCTGCAACCTCGCCGGCGCACGAGTCCACGGTGGACCGTGGGCGCGGCTATATAAGCCCCTCCCGAGCCTCTCCAGCAGCACCAACAGCCTCACCTCACCTCACTGAGCCCCCCAGCACCATCAGTTCAACCCCAGGAGGTCCCAGTGCTCGGGATCGACCGGAGCTCCGCCGCGTCGGGCCGCCGGTGATCCCGCAATACGAGCCTCCCCTGCCCTTCCTTTCGCCCGATCTGGAACCGTCGTGCTCCACTGACCATTTCCCCCCTGTTTCCCCTCTCTGTGGCAGTTGGAAACGGCCGGAGCGACGACCTCCCGTAGCTCCTCCATCGTCCCACCTCGCCGCCGGCGAACCGGACCTCCCCGGCGTGCCGCACCACCACCCCTACAACCGCCACTCGACGCTGAGTCCATTCCTGGCCTCCGTTGCCGTCGCCATGGCCGGAAACCTCGCCGGTGAGCTCGCCGTCGCCGTGGCCGCAAGGTTGGAGATGACAGGCGGGCCCTGCCTGTCATCCCCACACCTCTCTCCCCCTCCTCTCTGCCACTGACCCACGGGCCCCGCCCGTCAGGTTCAAAAACCTGACGTGCGAGCGCAGGCACCCGTGCGGCTGGGCTGGTCCGCCTGGGCCGTGCACTGTGGCCTTCTCTGGCCCAGTTGCACAGGACACTTTTCCTTTTTCTTTTCTATAATTGTTTTAAACATTTCTACAGAAAAGAATAATGGTCCAAATAGAATAATTCCAACTCCTAAATTCTTGTAATATTCCAACCTATTTAATGGTACCACTTTCACACATATCCATGATACTTTTCTGTACTGTTCAAATTTAAATTCAAATTTGGGCAGTAATACTCCTGTTCAAAAATCAATAGAATCCATTCTGTTGCTTCAAAACTCCAATTAAGATTTTTCCCCACCTAAGGAATTCCTCTAGTATTTTAAAAAAATAAGTTGACATTTTTCTGAGCACTTTGATTTTTCTGTTTTATTTGTGGTCTTATTTTCCCGTGGTTATTATGCGACGTATAGATCCCGTATTTGACGAAGTTGTTGTGGAAGAAGAAGGAGAAGGATTTGAAGACTTTGAAGACCAAGACAATCCAGGCAAGCAGCCCTTTGACCATGATACACTTGTTCTTCGGAACCCGTTTGTTTCCGATGCATGATGTTAGGGTTACGATAGTGACCTAGTTGATTCCTCCATATGATGCATGCCATGATCTTGATCTTCCTATGTGCTAGATGACATGCATATGGGTAGTAGTAATGATTAGTGATGCATGTGTGACATGAACCTTCGTGGTTGAAGTCTTTACATAAAACCCCGTCGGGTGCCATTCATGCCCGAGGGAGATGATGATGAGTTAGGTGACCACTTGATGACGAAGTGGTGTACCGAGGCAAGTGTGTGTGTTTTTCAAATGGATTGGTTTAAGTTGCGACCGTTATTCCAACCATACATGTGCAACCACACTACCCCTTATGGGACGGGGCTTTATTGATTACTTAGGTCGATACTAGCATGGTGCCCGCATTACTAGTGACGGGAAGACTTGAGGTCTTTCCCGGGACGGGGTCGTGCTTGGATAGACGACCATGACTTTTTTCACAGGGCACCGGACACACCGTTGGTCCCTTCGGGTCGCGTGACATTGAAATTAGGGCAAGTCCCGTGATCTATTGTTTGTACCCGAGGGCCGTGTACCAACGAGTGGACTCTATGTTAGTGTCGTCTAAGGAAAGATAATGACCGGGTGCTTACCCCAGGTACTTGAGGTACCGCGGGTCGTGGATGACACGGAAGTTCCCCGGATCTTGTGGGTAAAGTGTACAACCTCTGCAGAGTGTCAAACTATTCGAATAGCCGTGTCCACGGTCATGGACAGTTGGGTAACCGCTCTTGGGCTACGTCCAATGTTTGTAAAGCCATGCGTGTGTATGTGAGTCATGGTGGTGACTTGACTCGATGAGTTGGATCATATTCATGTTGATATCGGTAACCTGTCTTCGAGGTTACGCGAGGTTATTGATGCATAAACTTGATAGTAGAATGTTTATTTTAGCCTTTGCTAGATTGTTCATTATTTTTCCATTGCATTGTTACCACATCATGGGTTGCTTGCGAGTACATTCAAAGTACTCATTGGCTTGCCACTGGTTATTTAATTGGCCAGGCATGGAAGAACAGGAATATGAGGAAGAATTCTTTGGAGACAAACATGCGAACTAGGACGCTATCCCAGTCAGAATGCCTGTAGGGTTAAGGCAGATGGCATGGGTTCTACCCGTTATCAAGACTTCCGCTATTTGAGTTATTTGCTATTCAGCCCGTAAGGCTCTATCTATGTAAGACTTGGCCATAAGGGCCATAATTCGTGTAAGACTATTTGTATGGATGTAAGACTCTTGTTATTTCAGCTTCTGTGTGTTCAGTGAGCATTGATCTCTGGGATCACTGTACACGTGCATTCGGTGATCTCGACTTCTAAGTCGGGGTCCCCACAATATCCCCGACAACGTGGGCAAGAGTTAGCGGGGGTAAGTGGGCGCGTGGGTGAGAAGAGGCGCGAGGGACGTGCTGGGCTGCTAACGCGGGCTGGCTGGAGCTGGGCCGAGGGGAAGAGATGGGCCTTCTGGCTGGGCTGCACTGTTGTGGCTGCTGTTGCTCTACTTCCTTTTCTTTTCTATTTTCCTCAGACAGAAAATAAAAGGAAAAGTGCAGGCTCAAGAAAATAGAGTTAGGAGATAAATAAAATATCCCCATTCTCCTGGATTTATGCCATATTTTATAAAATTGGTTTGGACATTTTTAGAGGTAGAAACATAAAATAAGTTTGAATAGGGTTCAAACTTCTGTCATTTTTGAACCTAACCAATCACTTTAGAATGGGGCATGGCTTTGCATGGCGACTCATGACAAGGCAACAAAGAGAAGGGAAGAAGATGAACATTAATGGAATAGGTTAGGATACTTGCAAAATTACTTAAAGAAAGGAAGAAAAAGGATGAAGGAAAGGAGATGAAGAGAAGGAGTGGGGTTTTAGGGTTTAAGCAAGGGCATGGCTAGACACCACCATCACACAACCACCACCAAGGTGACCTCACATCACAAACAAGACAAGTAAAAGAAGCTAAGATGAATATGATGCCATGTTGATGATGATGCAATGCATGGATGCATAAGAAAAATAAAATGACAATGCAAAACATAATAAAGCTTAAATGACAAGAACCCCCAAGGAAAGGACAAGGATCAAAATGAGAATTGCTTTATTGCCATAATTGGAAAGTATCACATATGGGGTGTTACAGACTCTCCTCCACTACAAAAAGATCTCGTCCCGAGATCTAGGACTGAAAGAAGGAGGTATACTCGAAATGGAGATGATCTTCTCGTTCCCATGTAGCTTCTCGGTCGGTATGGTGTGACCACTTCACTTTCAAGAATTTGATGGACTTGTTGTGGGTCTTGCGCTCAGTTTCTTCAAGAATAGCAACGGGGTGCTCACGATAAGACAAGTCTTGTTGAAGATCAATCTCTTCAAATGGAATGGTGTGTTCAGGCGTCTTGAAGCACTTGCAGAGTTGAGACACGTGAAACACATCATGCACATTTGCAAAGTTGGAGGGAAGCTCGAGTTGGTAGGCTAGATCGCCTCTCTTGCCAAGAATCTTGAAAGGGCCCACGTATCTTGGAGCAAGCTTGCCCTTGATACCGAACCTCTGAGTGCCCTTCATGGGAGAAACACGGAGATAGACATGGTCTCCAATGTCGAAAGCCAAGTCACGATGCTTGCCGTCATAGTAACTCTTTTGACGCGATTGTGCGGCTTTGAGATTCTCACGTATGACTTTGCACATTTCTTCGGCTTCTGAGATCAAATCATTTCCAAGAAGTTGACGTTCACCAGTCTCAGACCAGTTGATAGGGGTACGACACTTTCTGCCATAGAGGATTTCAAAAGGAGCTTTGCCGGCACTTGCTTGGAAGCTATTATTGTAAGAGAATTCGGCAAAGGAAGGCAATCTTCCCATTTCATACCGAAGGAGATGAAAAAAGCTCTTAGCATATCTTCGAGGATCTGGTTCACTCTTTCGACTTGACCACTAGTCAGAGGGTAAAACACAGTGCCGAAGCGAATCTTTGTGCCCATGGCTGACTGAAAAGAATCCCAGAACTTGGAAGTGAACAAGCTTCCACGGTCTGAGGAGATCAGTTGAGGAATGCCATGCAAAGAAACAATTCTGGAGGTGTACAGCTCTGCCAGCTGAGCTGCGTTGATTGATTCTTTGACGGGAAGAAAATGAGCTACTTTAGTTAGCTTGTCAATCACCACAAATATAGCATCATTTCCCTTCTTGGACTTGGGAAACCCAGTGACGAAATCCATCTCAATGTGATCAAATTTCCACTTGGGAAAAGGTAGAGGTTGAAGGAGTCCGGCTGGACGTTGATGCTCTGCCTTCACTCTTCTGCAGACATCACATTCATTCATGAATTGGGCAATCTCCCTTTTCATACGAGTCCACCAATATGGTTGCTTGAGGTCTTGGTACATCTTGGAGCTTCCTGGATGTATCGAGAGGAGGGAGTCATGTGCTTCGTTCATTATGAGCTTTCTGAGATCACCTTTGGGAACCACGATCCTGTCCTCAAAGAACAAGGTGTCTTTCTCATCAACGCGATAGCACTTGTACTTGGGAGTACCCTTAGCAATACCATGTTTCACTTTCTGCACCATAGCATCACTGAGCTGGGCCTCACGGATTTGATCTTCCAAGGTATGAGCAACTTGAAGGTTTGCAAGAAAGCCTTGCGGAACGACTTGGAGGTTGAGCTTCCTGAAAGATTCACAAAGTTCAGGCTGGAACGGTTTGAGAAGGAGACTGTTGCAATACACCTTTCTGCTCAAGGCATCTGCAATGACATTGGCCTTGCCAGGAGTATACTCAATGCTTGGATCGTACTCTTGAATCATCTCAACCCAACGAGTCTGGCGAAGGTTAAGGTTTGGCTGCGTGAAGATGTACTTCAAACTCTTGTGATCGGTGGAGATGTCCACTTTTCTGCCCAACAAAAGGTGTCTTCACGTAATCAAGGCATGTACAACTGCTGCTAGCTCAAGATCATGTGTGGGGTAATTCTTCTCATTTGGTTTCAGCTGACGTGAAGTGTATGCCACAATCTTCTTGTCTTGCATGAGAACACCACCAAGACCTTGCAATGAAGCATCACAAAAGACTTCATAAAGCTTGGACTCATCCGGAGGAGTAAGAACCTTAGCAGAAATGAGCTTCTCTTTGAGTGTCTTGAATGCCACATCACAATCAGGAGTCCATGAGTACTTGACATTCTTCTGCAACAGGTTGGAGAGAGGCTTAGCAATCTTGAAAAAGTTCTCAACGAACCTTCTGCAATAGCTAGCGAGACCAAGGAAGCTTCGGAGTTGCTTGACATTCTGCGGAGGTTCCCAGTAGACAATAGCTTCAACCTTCTCAGGGTTCACAGAAATGCCCTCGGCAGAGATAATATGGCCAAGATAGAGGACTTTATCCAGCCAGAATTCACATTTGGAGAACTTCACATAGAACTTGTGTTCACGGAGCCTGTCAAGGACCAAACGGAGGTGCTTGGCATGGTCTTCTTCATTCTTGGAGAATACCAAGATATCATCCAGATAGACGAGAACAAATTCATTGGTGTAGGGGTTGAATATGAAGTGCATCATCCGAGAGAAAGTGGGTGGAGCATTTGCAAGGCCGAAAGACATGATCGTGTATTCATAAGATCCAAAACTCGTTCTGAATGCGGTCTTAGGAATATCCTCTTCACGGATACAAATCTAATGGTAACCCATCCAGAGATCGAGCTTCGAGAACACCTTTGCTCCTTTGAGCTGTTCGAACAATTCATTGATATTGGGGAGCGGGTACTTATTCTTTATTGTCTTCTTGTTCAATGGCCGGTAATCAACGCAAAGGCGTTCCGTGCCATCCTTCTTCTTGACAAATAGAACACCACAGCCCCAAGGAGAAGTACTAGGCCTAATTAGACCCATACGTTCTTGCTCATCGAGTTGTTTCTTCAGCTCCTTCAACTCATCTGGAGAAAGCTTGTACGGACGCCGACATGCTGGCTCGGTACCGGGCTCGAGTTCAATGACGAATTCAACTTGACGATGGGGAGGCATGCCTGCAAGCTCTTCGGGGAATACATCCTCATATTCGCGAACCACCGGAATCTGAGAAATGGCATTAATCTCGCCCTTGTCATTGAGAGAGAATAGCCTGATTGTGTTATCTCGAGAGGCGAAGATAATCACATCTTCGTCAGGATGAGTAAGCTTGACTTCCTTATTTGCACAGTCAATGTTTGCATCATGCTTGGAGAGCCAGTCCATCCCAAGAATAAGATCAATGTCGGAGTTGCCGAAAATAACCGAAGAAACCATAAAACTGTAATCACCCATGTGAATAGATATGTCAGGAGCATACAAGCTAGAATGCATTTGTTTTCCCGGAGAAGTAATTGATAACTCCCTTGGTAAAGACACTGTGCCCACATTGTGCTTAGATGCAAATGGACATGACATGAAGGAATGTGATGCACCAGAATCAAACAAAACTTTAGCAGGTTTAAGGTTAACTGGAAGATTACCAAGTATCACATCTGAAGAATTCTCTGCTTGAGTTGCATTCATCAGATTCACTCTTGCAACCTTGGGATTGTGCTTGACAATAGCATTCCTGACAGGTGGAGGAGGCGGAAGGCGCCTTTGAGTACACTTGTTTGCATAGTGACCCTTCTGGCCACACTTGTTACAAGTAACTTCTGAAAGAGGCCGATGATAAGGACCACTTGATCTTGAAGCTTGGAACTGAGGCTTGGACTGATTGCTTGAGTTGGGTGGGTGGGAGAATCCACGACCACCTGAGTGCTTGTTGTTGTTTGGAGGACGGAGCACTGGAGGAGGCGGTAGCCAGAACTTCTGCTGCTTGGCAACCACTTGAGAGGAAGAGGAGGGGTGAACAACATCTCTAATCCTCTTTTTGGAAGCTTCACTCTTGAGCTGAGCTGCCTTTTGCTTGAGAGCCATATTGTAGAATTGGTCAAATTCATCCGGCTCGATCAAGGTGAGAGCAAGATGGAGTTCATCTTTCAGACCACCTCGAAACTGATATATCTTGCTCTTGGCATCGGGGATGTCTTGCTTCGCATAACGGGCAAGATTCTGGAACTTGACATTGTATTGATAGACGGACATGGTGCCTTGCTTCAGGTTGCGGAACTGCTCACACATGCCTTCAATGACACTGGTTGGAATGTGGTGAGAGCGGAAATCTTTGCAGAAGTCAGTCCACGAGATCTCACGATCACCTCTGGAATCTTTGTACTGTTGCCACCAATCAGTAGCTTGATCTTTGAGTTGGAAAGTGGCAAACTTGACATAATCCTCAGGCCTCACGTTACTGCATTCAAAGTGCTTTTTGATGTCTGTGATCCAGTCTTCAGCATCTAGCGGGTCCACACAGTAACTGAAAGACTTTGGTTGGTTTGCCAGGAATTGGTTCAGTGTCGCAAAGTGAGTTTGATTGAACAGATTGCCTTGGCCTTGGTTCCCATGATTTCCTTGATTTGCTTGGTTGGCTTGAAAGTTCTGCATCATTTGCATGAGCATCTGAGTGTTCTGGTTGGTCGCTTGCATAATTGCTCTCCATGCCTCAGATGGAGGAGGAGGGGAAGGAGGACGTTCAGGAACTCGCTCTTCTTTGCCCTCTTGGTTAGGGTTGGGAACCTTCTTGGGAGCCATCCTGAATATGATGACAACCGTTAGCCATTGATGCAAAATACATGAGCTGAATCAACGGCTAGATATTTGCAACATAAGTCTTCACAATAAACATTCGAACGAAATGAACGAATGAATTCCATAGTTTAATGGTACAACAATGTTCTCGAGAAGCCACTTGGGAGAACAAAAGGTAAATAAAAATAACAAGGTGCAGGTGGAACAAATACATGATAGAAGCTTCGTCCCACATGTTCGTGCTAAATGCCCCATGGAACGTGTTACAAAGGGTGTTGCAATCCCCGGATCAGCATAGCCAAGGACCCTTTAAGATGCAACTCCCAATTGGAACATCGTCCATGAAACCTCTTCACTCGATGTTGAACCCCAAACCTCAAACCATGCACTCGTTGGAAGAATGCCTACGAGCTACTTGAAGAACCCACCTATTAATTCCCGAAGGTTTCCGGTTATGCAATCTGGTGTTGGGGATACAAGGGAAGCACCGCGCACTCAACTCTAAACCTACATCCAGCTGTATCCATCCGTCAACACATAACCAGTCATCCTCGGAAACTGTTTACCTCGGACCTTCGAAACGCATCCGCTATACTAGTTGTGGCAATACTCCCGAACTATCCCACCAGTACTGGGTGACGTTGGGGTTATCTCACCACTAACAGCATATAAGAGTTTTCGATGTCGGTCGTCTTAAGTATTCTAGAATCGCTGCGATACATTTGTGATGACAACACCTTGGAGCTCAACTCCCCGGGACACTGCCACAACCCCTAAATGACATGAGGCATCGAGAACAATGTTCTCGTCACAAAGAACAACACCTCGGAGCTCAACTCCCCGGGACACTGCCACAACCCCTAAATGACATGAGGCATCGAGAACAATGTTCTCGTCACAAAGATATCGGAACAATCCAAACAATACTCGAGTGATCCTAATTTTTTTTTGTGAATTTTGAGAGTAGAGGAGATAGAACAACGTCAGGAGTCCTCACCAGAGCGATGAAGGGATGAGGAGTAAAAAGAAATCCTACTCTCCGATATATATATATAGGACTCAAAACATTTTTTCGTGTGTGCCTAGACTCAACCATCAACGATTCGATCAATCAGGGGGCTCCTAGGTCGGAGAAGGCTCTCAATACCAACTTGTAATGCCCAGTATGCGGCTATGTCCTCCACGTGTCGAGGCACGACTTAAGGACATAAACGCATACTAGAATGATCTCAAGTATGGTATCTTTGCACAACTCATGTAAAAACCAGGGATGAATGTGTAAAATGATAGTTGGCTTACACTCGCCACGTCACACAAATGAATACAATAGCATACATCATCCAAAGAACATCAGGGTCCGACTATGGACGAAAACCAAACGAAAAGATACCATAAATAACACAAGCCCGGATCCTCCTAGTAAGAACCACTACTGATCGTCGGGATAAGACACATAGTAACGTCCACGCTCTTCATCGAACTCCCAGTACAGCTCTAAACCATCTCCTGCATAGTTATCAACGGTACCTGCATCTGGTGTGTGTTGAATATGTGAGCCATAGAGGACTCAGCAATCCCGTTCCCGGGTATCAAAACTACGAAAGCCTTAGGTGTGGAAAGGCTGTAAACAAAGGTTGCAGCAAGCACTAAGCACTAGCTTACGAGTTTTAGAGCGAGAAGAGAACAAGTGCCAACTATCGCCAAGTTGATCAATAAGTGATCCTAACTACTCACGATCAAACATAACCCCATCGTGTTCACTTTCAGAAGCCCTTCAGAAAGAGACCATCACGGTTACTCACGTAGGTAGTGTATTCATGAATAAGGTGTCAAGTTATCTACAACCGGATATTAACAAATTCCCATCTGCCATATAACTGCGGGCACAGCTTTCGAAAGATCAAACCCTGCAGGGGTGTCCCAACTTAGCCCATCACAAGCTCACGATCTGCGGAGTCGCAACTCCAAAGTGGGAAGACCCGAGTATTCTCGGAATCCCATGCTCAAGATATTTCGACAAAGGTAAAACTAATCCAGCAAGACCTCCCGGCGTGCCGACACCCTGGTAGTAGCCGCACGTATCTCGTCTCAGGCCACGACCGGATGGGCGATTCTACAGGTTATACCAGATACCTCGGGTTTCCCCAAGGCGGCCCCGCAGAACCCCTAGTTTGGACCAACACTCATGAGGAGCACTGGCCCGGGTTGTTAAGTAAGACCTCGGGTTTGCAACGCCCTATGCAAGTTTTTGTTATTAGACAAATGTAAAACCAATGTTGGGCCTTGCTGGAAAAGCTTTATCACAGAGCGAATTATCAAGGGGGGCCCATAAACCCCAACCGTGTTAGGAACGCAAAATCAAGGAACATAACACCGGTTTATCGGTTCCTAGGGTGGCATGAGTGGAACAAAACACCAAGCAGAAAGTCTTAGCCTTCCACCCATTACCAATATATAGGTGAATTGGTTTAACAGATTATATATTGTGATATCCCAACAACAACTTCATCACGGAGCAATCTTCAAAACTTCACCTGCAACTAACAACGCTATAAGAGGGGCTGAGCGATGCGTACATAGCCAAACAACGGTTTGCTAGGAGGATGGTTAGAGTGTTTCATGGCAACAATAGGAGGGCTGACAAACAGGAATAGGCATCGAGGCAATATCTAAAGAGCGAGACATCTAGCATAGGCAAAGATAGAAGTGATATCTGGGAATGGTCATCTTGCCTGTTGATTCCACGGAGGGATCGTAACCTTGCTCCTCAAACTCAGCCTCGGTAGGAACCTCGAACTCCGAATCGTCACCGGGCTCTAACCAACACAACAATGCAAACACCGGAACAATCAATCACCATGCAATGCTCAACCACATGATGCATGAGTATGATGCATATGGACATGGATAAGATATGATGCATCTCTTAGGGACACAAGAGTGCATAAACATCATAGCAAACAAGATCACAACACATGTATGAACACAAGCAAAAGAACAAAACAAACATGTTCACAAGGTTATGTAGATTATTTGAACAAGCACCCAACAAGTTTAAAAGAGTTGATTAACATATCAAGGGTGCTCCTAGGACTACAGCAACATGCTAGCATTTTTAAATGGGCCGGAAAGAACAAACAACAATTTCCGGTAACTCCCATATTCATTTAAATGCATTTGGGACAGAACTGAGAAACTCATGTTTTCAGGTTGTTAAACATGCAAAACAACAGAACCACATTATTCTACACATTTTCCACCCGAAATGCATATAAAGTTTGTTAAATTTGGAGTTGTAGATATTTAGTTATGATTTTTACAAGTTTTAAGCACATTTTAAACACAAAATAATTCAAACAACATTTTAAATGTTTTAAACATGGCAACAAACAACATATAAATATTCTACATTAAAAACTAAGCAGTTTTCATATATAACCCATTTCCATCAGATGCATAATTTAAAAGATATTAATTATGCAAAGTTAATGCAGAAAAACAAAAAGAAAAAGAAAATAGAAAAAGAAAAACAGACGCAAAAACAAAACTGACTCGGTCTGGCTCTAGCCAGAGGCACTGACGGGTGGACCCAGGGGTAACCAACGTGGCATGGTGGGTGAGCGAGTGGGTGGAGCAGTACAGAGAGAATGACAGGTGGGGCCTGCCTGTCAGACTCACAGGAGGCAAAAATTGGGGGGAATAATCCCACTGCCCCCGATAGGTTTCGAACCCAGGACCTCTCTGTTTATTAACGAAGAGCCGAGCCACTGGGCTAGGCAAGTGTTCTAGACAGAATACAGACACATCGCCTTAAGTGATAACTGGAGAAGCCAGCAGCAGGGGAAAACAGGGGCTCGTCGGAGCTGCTCCGGCGACCTAAACTGACGGCGGAGGGGTGCGGGCTGTTCCTGGGGGAACTCCGCATCCACGCCATGCACTAGCACTACCTAACAACAACTACAACACCGGCGGCGAGCTCAAAATAGAACGGCGACGGCGGACCTCGACGAGGCGAAGCAGAGGCCTAAACGGAGCGGCGACTGCTCTGGCAGCATCTACGCGACTAGGCGAAGCAGACGGGCAATAGGGGAAGGCCTACGGTGGTCGGAATACTCGTCGGTGACGAGTCCCGACGGCGACACGCTCGGGTGCACGACGAACTATGGTCTAGACGGCGAGAAGGAAGGGGAAAACTGCACGGGGAGGTGGAGATGCTCACCATGAACACGACGAGGTGTTCGGCTGGCCCGTAGGTGGTCGGAGTCGACGACGATGATGATCGAACAGCTGTGGCCGCCGAAGTGGAAGAAGAGGAAGGAGACGTCACAGGCGAGGCGATTGGCTCCGCGTAGAGGACGTAGGCGACGTAGTCGACGATGAGGAAGTAGTTTGGCAAGGTTGGCGAGGTCGAGGTCGACGGGAGGCATGCCGGCGACGTGCTCGCGCTCCCAGATGCGCTCGGGACAACTACGGTGCGGCGGATCTGGTGGCCCGTAGCTCACCAGGCGGTGGGAGGAGGAAGGAGGAACCCTAGGGAGTGGGTTGGACACGCTGAGAGCTTAAAAAGGGGGGCCAGAGGCGCGACGGTGCGACGACGGCGTCGGGCTCGCGGTCCCCATGGCGTCGCGGGAGGAGGAAGAAAAGGTGGGTAGATTAGCGTGCGCAGTCGCTGACGAGTGGGGCCAGAGAGTCCACGTGGGCGAGAGTTAGCGGGGGTAAGTGGGCGCGTGGGTGAGAATAGACACGAGGGACGTGCTGGGCTGCTAACGCGGGCCGGCTGGAGCTGGGCCGAGGGGAAGAGATGGGCCTGCTGGCTGGGCTGCACTGCTGCGGCTGCTGTTGCTCTACTTCCTTTTCTTTTCTATTTTCCTCAGATAGAAAATAAAAGGAAAAGTGCAGGCTCAAGGAAATAGAGTTAGGAGATAAATAAAATATTCCCATGCTCCTGGATTTATGCCCTATTTTATAAAATTGGTTTGGACATTTTTAGAGGTAGAAAAATAAAATAAGTTTGAATAGGGTTCAAACTTCTGTCATTTTTGAACCTAACCAAATCACTTTAGAATGGGGCATGGCTTTGCATGGTGACTCATGACAAGGCAACAAGGAGAAGGGAAGAAGATGAACATTAATGGAATAGGCTAGGATACTTGCAAAATTACTTAAAGAAAGGAAGAAAAAGGAAGAAGGAAAGGAGGTGAAGAGAAGGAGGGTTTTTTTAGGGTTTAAGCAAGGGCATGTCTAGACACCACCATCACACAACCACCACCAAGGTGACCTCACATCACAAACAAGACAAGTAAAAGAAGCTAAGATGAATATGATGCCATGTTGATGATGATGCAATGCATGGATGCATAAGAAAAATAAAATGACAATGCAAAACAAAATAAAGCTTAAATGAAAAGAACCCCCAAGGAAAGGACAAGGATCAAAATGAGAATTGCTTTATTGCCATAATTGGAAAGTATCACATATGGGGTGTTACATAAGCCCCAATCCATTTTGGTCTCAATTGCAACATCTTGCCTCTGATTGACGATTTGGATTTCTAGGCTTTCGGTTACAGATGAAATTGGGGAAAAACTTGGATTTACATAATCATATATCCCCTCCTTCTAATTGCTTAACAGGATTAATCAGTGCTAATTTAAACAAAACTTGATGCGGAAGCGTGGGATATTTAAACGAACATAACATGATTCAAGGATCATAACCTTCTGGCTAGCATCAGTCCCGTAGCAAATTGGATCTAAACCGAAACCATTTAACCCTAGGCATTGCAACTTGACTCGTACAGAGGGCAAATTGGCAAAAAACATTAATCTTTAACCTTTAATAGTGATCAATCTGGACTTAATTAAACACTTTAACTTAACCAGAAGATCATTAGGGATCTAATCTAGGCATATACGACTCAAGATACCATTGTTAGACTTAATCCCGTTGGGTTTACTTAGCAGGAACGTTAGCCTAGACTTTAGATCACCTAATGGCATATGAACAGAGAGGGGTTTGGTGATCTTACCACCAATGGGAGATTCCATTGGTGTAGGTGATGCGAAGTCCCGTGCCTGCTCGATGCAGGCTTGATGCAGGATCGGTGTAGATGCTCGTTGTAGGTAGCGGCGTCCCTGTGGGCGCCAGCGGCACTGCCCCTGCACCGGGGTAGAGGTGGGAGTAGGCCTTCCCGTCGCACAACGCTCCCCCATATCGGATTAGGGTTTAGGGGTGTAGGAGGGCAGAGTAGACGCACATGAACTGGGTCAGATCGTGCGTGGCCAGCTGCCTCCCCCTTTTATGTAGCGCTGGTGATCAGGGGACCTAAACCACATTGCTTTGGGCCGCCCTCGATCAGGGCACATTAGTTGGACAAGGGGAAACTAACGTTGGCTAGTGGCCCCTCTTCTTTACGTTAATGTTTATCCTTTCTGTTTTTTAGCCCGTTGGGCCTTAGATCAAATACCAACAATGTTCTCACTCAGTGCATAGTTAAGCACATTCCCCGTATCAAGAATCTTATTACTCACTCTGTTGCTAAGAGAGCTTTCAGCTGTAGATCCTCTTCTAGATTCAACTTTCTATGCAGCAAACTCTTTGAATGTAATTCTAGAGTGGCCTTGGAAGCCATCTCTTTTCCCAAGGGGAAACTTATGTCTGTACATTGCCTTGGTTGCTAAATACTCCCTCCGTTTCTAAATATAAGTCATTTTAAATATTTCAATAAGAGTATCTACTGCCGGACTTTACAAATCCGCCCCCTCAAACGCCCGCGGACGCGCCCGGGCACAACAGTGGACACTGACCGACCACGCCTCAAATAATGCCATCCACATCTGGATAACTCAAATTAGAAACCTCAAATCCATATTAGTACATGCAACGTAGCGATCTGTAAGTGGAGCTCGTCCGGTCGCCGTGGCTATGTCCGGCGGTCGGCTTCACGCCCCAGAGTGTTGGCCCGGTCATCGGCAAGGTAGAGTAGGGCATGGGTCACAAGCCGGCTCACGAGACTCAAGGCACCGCCGTCTCCCATGTCCCACTCTTCCTCGTCAGAGCCCGAACCCGTTTGGTGTTGGTGGACGTTAAATCGATGATGGATCCATCTTGAAACGAGCCGGCGACGTCCACCATGATGCGGTTGCGGCGCCCGGACTGCTGCATCATACGAGGCACCGGAAAATGTGACACCACCTCGCCGACGTTCACTGCCGTGAGGGCTGCCGCCGCCTCGCACGGCGGGCACGCAGTGACAAATTCTCCTCGGACGAGGCCCATGGTGTGTCCCGATGCTCGACACGCCAATGAAGGGGTTGCACGTCCGCCAGCATGTTCGAACGCCACACGGACCGCACCGACTTCGGCGAGGCAGTGACGGCACACCTAGCGCCGGATCCATGCGCCATTTGGGCGGATGCAATGGATTCCCGACGAAGGAGTCCGAGCGCTGCTGGGCATGGGCCTCCTCCCAGGAGCGACGGAACGCAAGCCGGACTGCCAACTCCTCCTCGGGGTTGCGTGGGATGAGCTCGGGGTCGATGGATCTGGAGGTCAAGGACTCGGATCTCCTACCCGCCATGTCGGAGACTGACGGAGATCGCCGAAGATGAGCTTGGGTGTCGGAGGGTAGTGGAGTGGAGTGGAGTGAAGTGACTAGGGTTTGGTCCGACGAACGGATGGGGAGGAATATATGTGGGGTCGGGTCCGACGCGGCGGTCGTGCCCGAACGCCTCCATATCCATCCCATATTTGGGTTGGATACGATGGATGCTGGTCAGCCCACGCAGGTCTGGGTCGAAAATTCATGACTGATGAGTGATCGGGCGACCCGCCCGGGCGTTTGAGGAGGGTTCGGGATGCCTAATTATAGAATCTTTAAGGGCCCACACACAGAGCAAAACGTGTGAATATACGCTCTAAAATATGTCTATGTATATTTGCATGTAGTTTGCATTCAAATCTTTTAAAAGACTTTTATATATAGAAATGGAGGGAGTAAATAAATTTAGCCCTCTTTGATGTCTTAGGTTTGTCAAAAAAAAAAGTAAAAAAAACATGGTCCAGGCACCAGTCTCCTCCGTGCGTGCCAAAGCAAAAAGACGAGTACCAGGCGCAGGCGGGGGAACAGCAGAGCAGGACGGCCCGAGGCGCAACTATTCTCCCCCCTGCAGGCTGCAGCTGCCTCCGGGAAAGCTGACCGGCCCACTGATCGACGGAGAGGAGCTGTGCCCGGCAACTTCAAATTTTCCCGCTAGATTTTCGCCCGGCTCGTCCCCACGCAGCCAGCTCAATAGCCAAGCTCTGCACGCAGGCGGTGTGCGTGGCTCCGTCGAGCGGCGGTGGCTGGCGGGCGGAGCACACGAGGCCAGGCCACGGGCGACCGACCGACGCCGACGTGTCCGCACAACAGCAACGTCCAACGACCCACAGCCCGTCGCCCGTGTTCGCAACGTTTTTCCCCTCGGCATAAATGCTTGCACGGCTGGACAATCATCGCTCCTTTCCTGCAGCAGCACAGTACAGTTACGATTCATCCATGTGCCGACGACGGAGGAGGATCGTTTGAATCCCACCCCCAAAACCCGGCCGGGTTTCAAATTTCGAAACCTCCCCGACCGCCCGACCCGCACGCCATCGCCCTCGGTCCCACGCGCCTCGGCCCACCGAACGCCCGATGACAGGCGGGCCCGGGGGCGCGGTGGTGCCACCAAAGTCCGAACAGGGGGAAACGAATTTTCGTGTAGATTCCGCTCGGTGCACTCGAGGCTCGTTCGCCTCGCCATTCCCGTTCGTTATCTGGTACGGTAGTGCTCTGCTGCGACCGTCTTCGGCGGGGATTAGCGGCGGCAGCTCCAAAACCCTAGCCGCGGCCCTCGCCGGCGGCGATGGCAGCGATTGCGTTCCGGTCGGCGGCGAGGAGGGACGCGTTCGGGGCCGCGGAGGGCGACGGCGGCGGCGGCTCGGCCACGCGCGGCCGGACGCCAGATGGCGCGGGCGGCGGGGGCAGCCTCCGCCGGTCGAGGAGCCTGAACCGGTTCCCGCCGCCGTCGCCGTCCCCGGAGGACGCGCCGACGCCCTCCTCGAGGTTCGTCACCAAGGTGCGGGGCGGGGGGCCGTCGGGCGGCTTCCCGGAGATCAGCCTCGACGACCTGGCGGACGAGTTCTTCCGGGCCAGGGTGGAGTCCGAGGACGACGAGGAGGAGGTGGTGGTGCAGCGCGGGGAGGACGACTCGCGCGGGCGGCTCAGGTTCCCCGCGCCCGCGGAGAAGGGCCGCGGCGGCCGGCGGAGCTCCACCGCGCGCTATGCCAGGGAGACGGCGTCGTCCAGGCAGCGCGAGCGCTCGGTGTCGCGGCCCCCGCCGGAGCGGCGGGGCGGAGCCGCCGCGGCTGAAAATGGCGCTGCCGCCAGTAGGCAGAGGTATGCCTCGGTGGATCGGCGTGCCTCGATTGGTCGGCAACGGTATGCCTCGGTGGACCGCCGTGCTTCCACGGACCGGCAGCGGTGGTGTGAATCGGATGTAAGTTCAGTAGCATTTCCAGCTTGAATCTGCTGCATTTCTTAACCCAAAATTGCAATCTCATTTCGGTCTTGTATCCGAGTCTGTTTGATGTTTGAATTTATAACAGTGTTTATTTCGTACCCAAGTCTATTTGATCAGATTGTATAGATGAGATGGAGTACGTAGACGCCGTATCAGATACACTAGGAATGAACACTGATATTTTGTACTGTATTTCCAAATAAGGCCCAAGAATTTCTGCCATTATTTTGTGATGATGTCAGAAATGAGCAATTGGTTATGTTTTATTGTTTCTTTGTGCATGCTTTGCGATTCACATCCACATGCCTTTCTGTTTTTTCTTTGGTATTATTTGTGTTCTTGTTTAGATCTATTTACGGACAATCTGAAATTAATATTAGATTGGATGAAGTGGGGAATTATGTTATACGACAGATATATGTTGCCAATTGTATGTCCATGATAATAAGATGTTTCCCTTGGAAATAAGACAGTTTATCACTTCAAATTCAACAGCAGAATGTCCTGTACAATGTCAATTCTTCTTGTAACAAAACAAGTGACTGGAATCACTGTGAAGTCACTCTGTTTGATTCTCTGCTCCTTTGTACGTAGATAAACATAATGCCATTGATAGCTTGAAATTAAGTACTCAACTTCGTACTAACTTTAGTACAAAGTTGAGTCACTTATTTTGGGACGGAGGGAGTATATATTTTTCAAGTAAGTAGCAGCAGCTCTGCCTTTTCATTGGTAGAATGAAATTAAGAATGCCCTGATTTTCGAGTAACTAGCAGCAGCTCTGCCTTTTCACTATGAGTTTTTGAATACATGAGTTCAAAACTAGGCTATTACTCTGCTTTATCGTTGCCAATGTGCCTTTTAGTTTTAACTCACTTCTAGTGCAATTTCTGTAATTTTCATTAAAGTTAGTAATCACCTGATTCCTTATTTTGCCTTTTCATCCTGCACTTTGTTATTCTCATCATCACCTTCCGTCTTATTCTGCTTGAACAACCTAGAATACTTAACCTGTATTCATTGCATCTAGCATGTTTAATGCTGCTTCTAATTTTCTTTTGCATTTCTGGTTGCAGAACGATATGGACTTTTCTCGCCGGTCTGGTTCTAGGGGGACAAATACCAAATCTAGCAGTGGCCAGAGTCTGCAGAATTCATTTAACAAGTCTAAAGTGAATCAAACTCTGACAAGGTCTACAAGTCAAAATGATTTTGTACATTTACGAGATAGCGGCTCAGTGAGTACCTCCCATCTTGTATTTTCTGTGCTGCTAGAAACTATTGATCACTGATAATGCCCTTGCTATTTATGGATTTGAAAATTGAATCATCTATTGAACGTTAGCATCTATACGAAAAGTTGCAATGTAGCTGGTGCACAGCGCAATTATTTTCTGTTGCAGTGATGTAACATGGTGCGTAATAGTTCTATTTGTGCTGTGCTTTTTTGGGGGGAGGAAATTTGTGCAGTCTGTTTCTTGGTGCATAATAACACATTAACAATTGACACTGTCATGTGTTGTGGGCTTAATTTGTTTGTTTTTTGTGGTTGAAAGTCGACATTGAATATCTCCGTGTTTATTTTCGCAGAGCCATTCTTCGTTAACTGATGATGAATCTAGGGATGCTCATTCTTTTCATAGCAGAAATCACAGTGGAAATCAAGATGTTTATTCCCAGGAGAAGGTTGATTTCACAATATTTTTTCAAATTCCCACAACTAGAGTTTTTGGATGACCTAGCATTTAATAAATATGTGTTTTATGTTATCATTGGAGCAGCCAATTGAAAATAACGATTCAAATGTGCTGTATGATGTGATGCGTAAAGAAGTGAGGCAAGCTGTTGAAGAAATCAGAACTCAGCTTGAAAAGGTACCTTCTTACGTGTTAACTTTTCTAGAAACCTTTGTTTATTTTCTTGTGCTGCACCAGTTCTTTCAAGCTGCTTATATTTTCTAGGGTTTGATTGTTACAATGAATGGGATCAATTCAAGGTGCAACAATGGCCCCTCCATCTTTTATAGATTTTCAAATATTTCACATTAGTGCTACCATGTTGAGCATGAATGATATTACTGGTTGATGGCTAGGATTATGTTGGTTATGCTGAGGTGGTAGGACGATGAAATATCATCAAAATTGTCTTCGTTTCCACCTTGATTGTAGTGCTTTCAGAAATGACTGAAGAGAATAGGGTTACAACATGCTTATGTTGCTACATTGACTTCTCAGAATCGTAAGTGTAAAAAGAAATCATCAGTAAACCTGCTTGGTGTGGTTGTGAACAAACATGTTTGAGTACTTAGTCGAAGGCATGGTATTGGCTTGTTTAATATATATATATAAACATGTATGCTCTTGATTCCTAAAGTCTACTCCCTCCGTTCCGATTTACTCATCGTGGTTTTAGTTCAAATTTGAACTAAAACCACGACGAGTAAATCCGAACGGAGGAAGTATATCTTAGAACTGAAAATGTCTTTTTTTTCCTACTAACAAATAAGCAGAAAACTTAACGAAAAGTTGAAACAACACAGCTTCTTGGTAAGCAATGTTGAGGACTAACTAATGACATTGATGCATCAAAAGCATCTCTTTTGATCACTATTAACTTTAATATAATCTGTTTGTAGTACTCCTATATTTTAGAGCTGGATTTTAAAAAGTTTAGCTGTTGAATAGTCATCACTCATGCCTTCTGTGTTGTCCACACTGAAAGCTCTTATCTTGCCCATCTGCTGCCTACAGTAATGCTATTCAGTGTTACTCATACATTCTAAATTATATGATTCAGTAACTCTGATTATCTTTTCTTTAACCATACATTGTCCAGGCTGTGACAAAATCTGAACCTTCAGAAAAGGCAAGAAGTGGTGATGCACAACCAACCCAGGTTATTGGTGAGCTCCGTAGGAACTACACTAGCAAGTTGGAAGAGGTATGATTTGATGGAACCCAGAGGTTTTTCCTTTCTGTGTTTAGGCTCAATTCTTTCAATGTCTTGCAGTCAGAGAAGAGGAAGCAGGAATTACTAGCTCAATTGGCGGCAGAAGAACAACGTGGTCATGAACTCACAAAAATAGTTAAAGAATTACTGCCTACTACTAAGAAGAATGTTAAACCGGAGAGGCCGCCACCACGAAGAAGAGTATGCTTTCTTGGTTGTTTGCTGTATACTCCCTTCTATTATTGAGAATCTACAATTCAATTTTTCGTGTATATTTGTTTCAGAGGAGCAATGATAGAGCAAGGATGTCGAAATGCCTTACCAAAGAGGCCGAGCTATACTTTGAAGATTTCCTGTCAAATGTTGAAGACACCGATTTTTCATCGTTTGATGGTGAAAGAAGTGACACGAGTTCAACTAGACGAGATGTGGTACTTCGTGCTATGGCGGAAACTCATGTAGTCCTTCCGAAAGTTGCACCACCTGTTGTGTCAGATGGTGTTGTCCTTCCCTGGTTGCAATGGGAAACTAGCAATGATCTACATGCCTCCCCAACCACAATCGAAACACAGGTAAAATGGCCTAAACTATTTCTTGTGGTAATAGTAAATCAATCCATTGGTTTCTACTATGTTGCACCGCTTGTGTAGTTGTTTCCAACAATTCATTTTACACAAGGAAATGGACAAGCTTATATTTAGAACCCTCATAACCAGCTAATGTTTGCTGGGAGGCATGGCAAATGTGAACGATTTTTGTGGTAATTTGTGTTGTCCGCAGATGACAATTTTCTTTAGCGAACATGGTAACTCCGCTAAATTCATTTTTTTTGCCAGAATTTGCTGTGCTTCCAGAAGTAATTTGCCATCCTCGTGACAACTAAAACTGCCATAAAAAATGTTTGTTTTGCCATGCCTTCCCAGGGAACGTCAGCACACTAACATTCCCCTATATTTATCTTATTCTAAGATAAACCTCCAGACAACAATCCATTGGTTTCTACTGGTGGAAATGGACAAGCTTATACAGTATTTATCTTGTTCTGTATGCTATAGCATACAGTCTTGTTTCAAGTTCCTGATGGATCATTTCTTTCAGGACGCAAGTACTGCATGCAGCACCACCAGTCACACCATGAGCAGCCGTGGGAGCTGGAGCCCTGGAGACCATGATAGCTCAGCTGGCTTGAAAGATGGACTACTCTCCAGGTTCGATGAGGCCGCGACTCGCCTAAGCAGCTGCTCAGATAACAAGCGAAGCACTTCGTTCCATATGGACGACTATCTGCATCTGCGGAGGAGCGAGGATTTCCTCTTCGAGCGATTGAGTCAGAAGCAAAGAATCGACTATGGCGGTCTAACCGTATGCAGGAGATCGACAATAATGTAGATTATTATGGCCTAGGATTCCCCTGCTGGCTTCAGGCGGCCAACATATGTAGTGTGCCCAGTTGGTTAATTGATTGATTGGGCTAATAAGTGTGTAGATTTAGGGCATATTTGGTAGAGAGCCAACTTTGGCATAGTTGTGTTTTTTTCTTTCAGAAATTAACCCACCCTTTGGCTTGGTTAATATTACCTCTGTACACTAATATAAGATGCTTTTGCAGTTCAATTTGAAGTGGAAAAACGTCTTACATTAGTTCACAAGAGGGAGTAGAATCTTGTCACAGCTTTTGAGTGTTAGACTAGATGCATGAGGCATAGTTGTAAAAAGGAAATATATTGCCTAATGTGTGGCTAGAAGCAAGCATTCATCTAAGGAGACGTTCGGAAAACCTCCAGCTCCACCAATTCCAAGGATCCGAGCGGAATCACGGAGCGTGAGGGACTCCGAACGGGCCTTAAGTTGATCAAATTTGTTTATTTGTGTTTCACATTCATCTAAGTTGGTCAAATTTGTTTACTTGTGTTTCGGGAAAAAGGAAGTTTGCATGATTTTTTTGAGCAAATTGGAATTTACATGTAGAACCAAACATTACCTAAGTTAGGCTTGAGAAGTTGATTATGAGCCCGTTTGGTTCACGTGTCACTTGCATGAGGTCTCACGTGCCAACTCAGCCTGTCCCACCTCAGCTGGTCAAGCCAAGCCAAACAGTAGGAAAAGCAAGAGCTCTTAGGAGAGTATAGGTGGGGGTTGGTCGATTTGTACGCATTTGATTGTGGCGGCGTGATGCATGCGGTATGAGAGTCATGCAGGATGTCGGTTTACTTTTTATTGAGAGCAATTAGTTAACGAGCGCTTCTTCGAGAGCCTCGCAATGATCAGCGTCACTTGACGCATTCTTAGTCATTCGACACGTGTCGCGCTCTGAACGTTTTCTTTGGTTTTTTATTTTATTTTTTCACACGTGTTTTCGGCTTTTTTCTACATTTCGATTTTTCATCGGTCTTCCTTAGCTTTTCGATAAAAAACAAATTTTTTCCGAAAAAACATGTTTTTCTTTTTCTTTCGCGAGAGTCGCGGTTTTGCTTCAGCAAGAGGTACGGGTTTGCTTTCGCGAGAGTCACGGCCGTGCCTCTCGGAAACGAATAAAAAATGCGTTTTTTCTTTTTTTTTCTTTCTTTCGCTAGAGTCACGGTTTTGCTTCCGCGAGAGGCACGCTTGTGCTTTAGCGAGAGTCAAGACCGTGCCTCGGAAACGAGAAACAAACGCGTTTTCTCTTCTCTTTTTTTCTTCCGCGAGAGTCACAGTTTTGCTTCCGCGTGAGGCACGGTTGTGATTTCGTGAGAGACACGGGCGTGCCTCTTTCAGAAAGGGAAAAAACCCGTGCTCCCGGTTCGGTTTTTTCGTTCGTTTTTTCGTGAATAAAAAGTTCGTCAAAGCCTACAACATGGGATATAGTTTTGAAGATCTCGACGCGAGGAATCCAGCGGTGAAACCGGTTCAAGATCTGGACGCACGATTTAATGGATAAAATGTTTTGAATAAACAGATATAAGAAAAAAAAGGGAAAACTACCATGTTGCGACAAGTGGTGCACATGGTTGGAGTGATCTTTGCAACGAGTACTCCTCAACTAGTGATTTCGTTTTCTATCTACTATGACACATTTGGTTGCCCGCATATGGCCCAACCAGGCCCGGGTGAGATGAGTTTGGGCTGTTTGGTTGGCCTAAATACACCGTTCAGTCTGCATTACACGAAGTTTAAAGCACCTCTGGGCCTGTCTCGTGAGGCATGCTCGAATCGGCAGTTTCTCGCGAGCTAGGCCCGAGCGAGGCACGTGGGCTGCACGCGAGGAGCCACCCTCAAGAAGCCGCGTTGCTTCCTAAAGCGCCGACGGTTATTACCATCACCTTCCCTCACCGCTCTCTCTCCCCTCTCCCCTCTCCCCACTTTCACCGACGGCGGCGGCGGCGTGCATCAGATCAGAGAACAACAAGTCGACTTCTGGCCACCTTCACCGGCATCCGCAGCAGCAGCACTTCCGCAATGGCGGTAAGCTATTTTCCCCCTCCTCACGTACTACATTGCATTCGATTCGAGTTTCGATTCGATTTGCGTTAGGGGAACGGGGAGTCGGGGTAAACTTCATAAGCGACCATAACATCGTCATGACTACCGGTACATATGATGAGGTTCCAGATCCGGATTGAGTACAATAGTAATGGGGATTAGTGTGCATCTTACATAGTACGCACAGATCTTAGCCTCGGGCACCCTGGAGGCAATTGGAGCGCCGTGTGGGCTTGGTCTTGATCTTGGTCTTGGTTTTCTCCTGCACCATCGTTCTCCTGCACCATCGTCTCTTCTTCCTCGCCGGAGTCCACCTCGATTGGCATGCTTCGGTTTCCTGGCTCCGGCGCCCTCACAATCATCGCCACCGCATAATCTTCTTCCTCTTCCGTAGGTACATTATTTGTGGTCAAGTAGACGCTGACACGATGGTCATGACGACGTTGTTACTATTTGTACTTGGCCCACTTTGCTCTCTGTCCAGCGTCACCGAATTTAGCCTGATTCATGGCCCATCGAAGTATGTCGACTGACATAGCGCCCTTCGCTGGGTCAGGAGTCAGTGTCTTCAACTCCTCGGGCGTCGCCTTGTAGGATCGAAAGTAGGTCTAGAGGGGGGGGGGTGATTAGACTACTTGACCAAAAAAAAAATCTAGCTTTTCCAAATTTTAAGTGTTGGCAGATTTTAGCAACTAGTACAAGTCAAGCAAGCAACATACACATGCAATTCTAAGAGCGTAGCATCGGAAAGTAAAACATTGCATATGAAGGTAAAGGGAAGGGATTTGAGATTGCAAACGCAATGAAGACACGCAGATTTTTGGCATGGTTCCGATAGGTGGTGCTATCGTACATCCACGTTGATGAAGACTTCAACCCACGAAGGGTAACGGCTGCGCGAGTCCACGGAGGGCTCCACCCACAAAGGGTCCACAAAGAAGCAACCTTGTCTATCCCACCATGGCCATCGCCCATGAAGGACTTGCCTCAATTGGGTAGATCTTCACGAAGTAGGTTATCTCCTTGCCCTTACAAACTTCATGGTTCAACTCCACAATCTTGTCGGAGGCTCCCAAGCGGCACCTAACCAATCTAGGAGACACCACTCTCCAAAAGGTAATATATGGTGTGTTGATGATGAAATCCTTGCTATTGTGCTTCAAATGATAGTCTCCCCAACACTCAACTCTCTCTCACATATTTGGCTATGGGTGGAAAGATGATTTGAGTGGAAAGCAACTTGGGGAAGGCTAGAGATCAAGATTCTTGTGGTTGGATTGGAATATCTTGGTCTCAACACATGCGTAGGTGGTTCTCTCTCGGAAAATGAGTAGTGGAAGTGTAGGCACGTTCTGATGGCTCTCTCTCAGATGGAGAAGGGGTGAGGGGTATATATAGCCTCCACATAAAATCCAACTATTACACACATTTGAGCCAACTCGGTTAGACAGAATAGGTGAACTCGGTGAGACCGAAGCAGTTCAAAATGTGAATGTTAGGAATCTCGCTGGGACCAACGGGAACAACTTGGTGGGATCGATGTGCTAGGGCTAAGGCAAAACCTCATCTCGGTGATGCCGATTGCATGAACTGGGTGAGACCTATTTCAGCAATGAGCAACCAAAGAGTTGGTCAGGCAAACTCGATGGGACCAATCGCTCATTTCGGTGAGACCGAAATGTTACGAAAGAATCACAGAGAGTATGCAAGGCCATCTCGGTGAGACCGAGATCTATATCGGTGTGACCGAACTGTCTAGGGTTTCTGGCAGTGGCTATGTCTAATTAACTCGGTGGCGTCGGATAGATCAAATCGGTGGGGCCGAGTTTGACTTCGGGTTTTGAAAAAATGTGGACATGAGAAAGTGGCTGAGGGTTTTGGAGCAATATCACTAAGTACTTGAGCAACCAGATCATTAAGCAACACCTCATCCCCATTTAATAGTATTGGCTTCCCTATAGACTCAATGTGATCTTGGATCACTAAAATAGAAATGAAGAGTCTCGAGCTTTTGCCAATCTTTGTCCTTAGCATTCTGAGGGGTCCACATCTCTAGTCCATGCCATGCCAATCATTGAACTTCCTAAAATATTTAGCTTGAATGAATGTTAGTTCAATGAGCTATACGTTGTTATGAATTATCAAAACCACCTGGGGATTAGGTGCACTTTCAATCTCCCCCTTTTTGGTAATTGATGACAACATATAGATCAAAGCTTCGACAAATGATAATATGAATGAAATACATCTTCGCTTTGAGAAGTATGTGATAAGCAAGAGCTCCCCGGAATTTGTGCATTATTTAAAATTTGCTTTTGAATGCAAATGCACAGTCGATTAGGATCATGGGTTACTCTTCCATGTCACATACATCTTGGTGGAGCGCACAAAATGATAAGAGTTAAACAACATGCACTCTTCACCAAGGGAAAACATGATTGATCATACGCAAATGTCATAGATATCATCATGCAAGCACACATTAAAACATAGTATGATCAAACACATGACCATGTAAGTATCTCACGAGCATAAGCAAATTGTGGCAAGGGGTAGCAATAACCAAACGAACCAAGTAGTGATGACCCACAAGTGTAGGGGTCTATCGTAGTCCTTTCGATAAGTAAGAGTGTCGAACCCAACGAGGAGCAGAAGGAAATGATAGGCAGTTTTCAGTAAGGTATTTTCTGCAAGCACTGAAATTATCGGTAACAGATAGTTTTGTGATAAGGTAATTGGTAATGAGTGACAAATAGTAAAAGTAAATAAGGTGCAGCAAGATGTCCCAATCCTTTTTGTAGCAAAGGACAAGCCTGGACAAACTCTTATATGAAGGAAAGCGCTCCCGAGGACACATGGGAATTATCGTCAAGCTAGTTTCATCACATTCATATGATTCGCGTTCGTTACTTTGATAATTAGGTATGTGGGTGGACCGGTGTTTGGGTGCTGCCCTTACTTGGACAAGCATCCCACTTATGATTAACCTCTATTGCAAGCATACGCAACTACAAAAGAAGTATTAAGGTAAACCAAACCATAGCATGAAACATATGGATCCAAATCAGCTCCTTACGAAGCAACGCATAAACTAGGGTTTAAGCTTCTATCACTCTAGCAACCCATCATCTACTTATTACTTCCCAATGCCTTCCTCTAGGCCCAAACAATGGTGAAGTGTCATGTAGTCTACGTTCACATGACACCACTAGAGGAAAGACAACATACATCTCATCATAATATCGAACGAATACCAAATTCACATGACTACTTATAGCAAGACTTCTCCCATGTCCTCAGGAACAAGCATAACTACTCACAAAGCATATTCATGTTCATAATCAGAGGGATATTAATATGCATAATGGATCTGGACATATGATCTTCCACCAAGTAAACCAACTAGCATCAACTACAAGGAGTAATCAACACTACTAGCAACCTACAGGTACCAATCTGAGGTTTTGGTACAAAGATTGGATACAAGAGATGAACTAGGGTTTGAGAGGAGATGGTGCTGGTGAAGATGTTGATGAAGATAACCCTCCCCAAGATGGGAGAGTTGTTGGTGATGACAACGGTAATGATTTCCCCTTCCAGAGGGAAGTATCCCCGTTAGAACAGCTCCACCGGATCCCTAGATTGGTTCCGCCAAGGTTCCGCCTCGAGACGGCGGCGTCTGGTCCCGAAAGCCTCCTTATGATTTTTTTCCAGGTCAAAACACCTCACATAGGAGAAGATGGGCATCGGGGGGTCACCGGCTGGCCCACAAGGCAGGGGGGCGTGCCCATGGGGGGCGCCCCCACCCTCGTGGACAGGTGGTGCCCCCCCTGGCAGATCTCTTTCGCCAGATATTTTTTATATTTTCCGAAACGGTGTTTCGTGGAGTTTTAGAGTTTTTTGAGTTGTGCAGAATAGGTCTCCAATGTTCGCTCCTTTTCCAGCCCAGAATTCCAGCTGCGGCATTCTCCCTCTTCATGTAAACCTTGTAAAATAAGAGAAAAAAGTATAAGTATTGTGACATAACGTGTAATAACATCCCATAATGCATTAAATATCAACATAAAAGCATGATGCAAAATGGACGTATCAACTCCCCCAAGCTTAGACCTCGCTTGTCCTCAAGCGAAAGCCGATATCGAAAAATATGTCCACATGTTTAGAGATAGAGGTGTCGATAAGAATAAAATACGGACATGAGGGCATCATGATCAATCTTATAACAGCAACACACACACACACACACACACACACTAGTTCGGCGAAGAGATGGTGATACAAGTGCAATATGGATGGTAGATATATGTTTTAGTAATAAGAAAATATAAAAACAGCAAGGTAGCAAGTGATAAACGTGAGCATAAACGGTGTTGCAATGCGTTGAAACAAGGCCTAGGGTTCATACTTTCACTAGTGCAAGTTCTCTCAACAAGGATAACATAACTGGATCATATAACTATCCATCAACATGCAACAAAGAGTCACTCCAAAGTCACTAATAGCGGAGAACAAACGAAGAGATTATTGTAGGGTACAAAACCACCTCAAAGTTATTCTTTCTGATCGATCAATTCAAGAGTCCGTAGTAAAATAGCATGAAGCTATTCTTTCCGTTCGATCTATCATAGAGTTCATACTAGAATAACACCTTAAGACACAAATCAACAAAAACCCTAATGTCACCTAGATACTCCATTGTCACCTCAAATATCCGTGGGCATGATTATACGATATGCATCACACAATCTCAGATTCATCTATTCAACCAACAAAAAGAACTTCAAAGAGTGCCCCAAAGCTTCTACCAGAGAGTCAAGATGAAAAAGTGTGCCAACCCCTATGCATAGATTCCCAAGGTCACGGAACCCAGAAGTTGATCACCAAAACATACATCAAGTGGATCACGTGATATCCCATTGTCACCACAAATAAGCACATGCAAGACATACATCAAGTGTTCTCAAATCCTTAAAGACTCAATCCGATAAGATAACTTCAAAGGGAAAACTCAATTCAACACAAGAGAGTAGAGGGGGAGAAACATCATAAGACCGAACTATAATAGCAAAGCTCGCGATATATCAAGATCGTGCCATCTCAAAAACATGAGAGAGAGAGAGAGAGAGAGAGAGAGAGAGAGAGAGAGAGAGAGAGATCAAACACATAGCTAGTGATACATACCCTCAGCCCCGAGGGTGAACTACTCTCCCCTCATCATGGAGAGCGCCGGGATGATGAAGATGGCCATCGGAGAGGGATTCCCCCCTCCGGCAGGGTGCAAGAATGGGTCTAGATTGGTTTTTGGTGGCAACAGAGGCTTTCGGCGGCGGAACTCCCGATCTAGGTTACTTTTCGGAGGTTTCAATATATATAGGAGGTGTTGGAGTCGGGGACAAGTAAAGGGGGTCTTCGGGCTGTCCACGAGGCAGGGGGCGCGCCCCCACCCTCGTGGGCAGCCCGTGGACCTTCTGGTCCTCCTCCGGTACTCTCTGGTCTTCTTCTGGTCCAAAAAGTCCTCCGTTGAGTTTCTGGTCAATTGGGCTCCGTTTGATATTCCTTTTCTGCGATACTCAAAAACAAGGGAAAAACAACAACTGGCGCTGGGCTCTGGGTTAATAGGTTAGTCCCAAAAGTCATATAAAAGTGTATATAAAAGCCTATAAAACATCATAGAAGGATAATATAATAGCATGGAACAATCAAAAATTATAGATACGTTGGAGACATATCAAGCATCCCCAAGCTTAATTCATGCTCGTCCTCAAGTAGGTAAATGATAAAATCATAATTTTGGATGTGGAATGCTACCTAACATAATTCTCAATGTAATTTCTTTATTGTGGCATGAATGTTCAGATCCGAAAGATTCAAGATAAAAGTCTGTATTGACATAAGAATAATAATACTTCAAGCATACTAACAAAGCAATCATGTCTACTCAAAATAACATGGCCAAAGAAAGTTATCCCTACAAAATCATATAGTCTGGCTATGCTCCCTCTTCATCACACAAAATATTCATATCATGCACAACCCCAGTTTCAGCCAAGCAATTGTTTCACACTTTAATTCTTTCAAACCTTTCAACTTTCACGCAATACATGAGCGCGAGCCATGGATATAGCACTATGTGGAATAGAGTGGTGGTTGTGGAGAAGACAAAAGAGAAAGATAGTCTCACATCAACTAGGCGTATCAATGGGCTATGGAGATGCCCATCAACAGATATCAGTGTGAGTGAGTAGGGATTGCCATGCAACGGATGCACTAGAGCTATAAGTGTATGAAAGCTCAACAAAATAAACTAAGTGGGTGTGCATCCAACTTGCTTGCTCATGACGACCTAGGGCGCTTTGAGGAAGCCCATCATTGGAATATACAAGCCAAGTTCTATAATGAAAATTCCCACTAGTATATGAAAGTGACAAAACAAGAGACTCTCTATCATGAAGATTATGGTGCTACTTTGAAGCACCAGTGTGGAAAATGATAGTAGCATTGTCTCTTCTCTCTTTTTTTGGAGATTTTTTTCTTTTAGCCCCACTCTTTTTTTTTGGGCCATCTTTTTTTTTATTTGGCCTTTCTCTCTCTTTTAGTTTCCTCACACGGGACAATGCTCTCATAATGAAGAAAATCACACTTTTATTTACTTACAACTCAAAGATTACAACACGAAGCTAGAACAAAATATGACTCTAAGTGAATGCCTCCGGCGGTGTACCGGGATGTGCAATGAATCAAGAGTGACATGTATGAATGAATTGTGAAGGGTTGCTTTTGCCACAAATACGATGTCAACTACATGATCATGCATGGCAATATGACAATATGAAGCGTGTCATAATGAAGGAACGGTGGAAAGTTGCCTAGCAATATATCTCGGAATGGCTATGGAAATGCAATGATAGGTAGATATGGTGGCTTTTTTGAGGAAGTTATATGGTGGGTGTATGGTACCGGCGAAATTTGCGCGGTACAAGAGAGGCTAGCAATGGTGGAAGGGTGAGAGTGCGTATAATCCATGGATTCAACATTAGTCATAAAGAACTCATATACTTATTGCAAAAATCTATGAGTCATCAAAACAAAGTATTCAACGCATGCTCCTAGGGGAAGTGTTGGTAGGAGTTAACCATCTCGCTATCCCGACTTCCACACAAAGGATGATAATCAATAAATACCTCATGCTCTAACTTCGTCACATAGCGGTTCACCATACGTGCATGCTACGGGAATCACAAACTTTAACACAAGTATTTCTTGAATTCATAATTACCCCGCTAGCATAACTCTAATATCACCATCCTCATATCTCAAAACAATCATCAAGTATCAAACTTCTCATAATATTCAATGCACTTGTATGAAAGTTTTTACTATACCCAACTTGGATGCCTATCATATTAGGACTAGTTTTCTAACCAAAGCACATTACGATGCTGTTCTAAAAGACTCTCAAAATAATATAAGTGAAGCATGAGAGTTCATCTATTTCTTCAAAATAAAATCACCACCGTGCTCTAAAAGATATAAGTGAAGCACTAGAGCAAAAGACAAACTACTCTAAACGATATAAGTGAAGATCAGTGAGTAGTTGAATAATTATGTAACTATGTGAAGACTCTCTAACATTTAAGAATTTCAGATCTTGGGATGTTATTCAAACATCAAGAAAAACAAAATAAAACAAAATGACGCTCCAAGCAAAACACATATCATGTGGTGAATAAAAATATAGTCCCGAGTATAGTTACCGATAGATGAAGACGAAAGAGGGGATGCCTTCCCGGGGCATCCCCAAGCTTAGGCTTTTGGTTGTCCTTGAATTTTACCTTGGGGTGCCTTGGGCATCCCCAAGCTTAGGCTCTTGCCACTCTTTGTTCCGTAGTCCATCAAAGCAATACTCAAAACTTGAAAACTTCACAACACAAAACTTAGACAAAAATCTCGTGAGCTCCGTTAGTATAAGAAAACTAACCACCACTCAAAGGTACTGTAATGAACTCATTCTTTGTTTATATTGGTGTTAAACCTACTGTATTACAACTTCTATATGATTCATATCCTCCAATACTACTCATAGATTCATCAAAATAAGCAAACAACACACGAAAAACAGAATCTATCAAAAACAGAACAGTCTGTAGTAATCTGTCCACTTGGCAAATCGAGTTGCAAGCTTTTGCTTGATCTTATGTCAAAGGAGTTTTAAGTCTTTTTTGAGGTGGAATCTCCAAGAATAAACTGAATGTGGAAGTGCTCTGAAAACTATATTGTTCCTCCGTATCCAAATATTCCAACAACCCAAAATGATGATTTCAGGAGCAAATTGTTTTGGCAGGAGCTGAGTGGCCAAGATGGTGTCCTCATAAACTGATGTGCCTCTTCTTCTATTTGGAATCAAAGAATTCTAGCACTCTTGTGCAAAACTGCAATCCCATAATAAGTGCATAGAAGTCTCTTCTGCCTGTTGATTACAATTTTGGCAATAAATATCATCAAGGTGCATGCCTTTTCTTAGGAGAAGAGCCCTGGTGTTGATTCTACAGTGAGCTACCAGCCAAAAGAAAATTTTGTGCTTGAGCCTGCTGGAGCTATCCCAAATGAGGCTGAAAAAAGGATGTTCCTCATGCTTTTCTAGAAGCAAATTATAAATATGAATTGCAGAAGGTCTGCCTGACCCAATGATGCTCCATTTATCATTAACATTTGGCTGCAAGGTTGGGGCCAAAGTGGGAAGCTGGTTGAACTCATCAAATGCTTCAATAGAGATAGGTAAGTGGAACTGATCAATCCAATTTTCCTCCTGAAAAAAACTTAGCACCGAGTGATCCTCATGGAGTGCAAAGGAGTGGGAGCATAGTTTGGAGACTCTATTCCATCCAACTGCCAGTCCTACAGAGAATAGATTGCCCAGACCCAATGGAGCATCTGCTGATTTTTTTTAATCTCTCAAGGAGGGCAATATGAGATTTCCACCAGAAAGAGCCTTCAACCTTTCCTCTTGGCGGTTCAGAAAGATAATATTTCTCCCAGATCAAATTAATCCATGCTATATCCTCCTTATTAAGAAATTTAAGGAGGTTTTTCATTAGAAGTGCCTTATTGTGTAGGGAGATATCTAGGATTCCAAGGCCCCCTTGCTTCTTTGGCCTACAAATCTTGGACCAAGCAATAAGTGTTGTTCCTCTGTCCTCCATGCCAAACTTCCTCCAGAGGAAATTCCTCAAGTATTTGGTGACTTGCTGCAGGACTCCAACTGGGAGAGCTAGAGAGCTCATGAAGAAGATTGGCAGTGATGCAAATACATATTTGATAAGTAGAAGCCTTCCATCATAAGATAACATAGTGGAGCAGCCAGAAAGCCTTCTTTCAATTCTTCGCATCATTGGGCTGAAATCGTCGATTTTTGGTTTTGTTGTGCCAAGAGGAAGACCCAAATAAGTGAAAGGGAAATGACCCTGCTGACAACCCAAAACATGTAGCAAAGAGCTGATTTGTAAGTCAGGTACATTCAGAGGCACCATGAAAGATTTCTCATAATTAACTCTCAGCCCAGTGAAAGCAGTATAATGTAAGATGAGATTCTTGACTTGCTCAGTTTGTCTAACATCAGCTGGCAGGACTAGTATTGTATCATCAGCATATTGAATCACAGGAAAGTCAAGGCAAGCTTGGCTTACAATAGGGGGAAGAATGAGCTAATTATGCATGGCTTCATTGAGTATGGATTGCAGGAGATCAACTGCCAGCACAAAAAGCAAAGGGGAAACAGTGTCTCCTTGTCTGACCCCTTGATTACAATGAAATTTTTTTCCCAGGCACCCCATTAAGCAATACAGAAGAAGTGCCTGAATAAAGGAGCATTGAGATCCGATTCATCCACCTTTCTCCAAAACCTCTAGCTTGTAGAATTGCAAGAATAGCTTTATGATTAAGAAGATCAAAAGCTTTTTCAAAATCAAGCTTGAGGAGCACAATAGGCTGCTTAGATTGCTGACATTGATGTAAGTACTCATAAGCCCACCCTAAATAGTCATTAATGGTTCTGCTCTTAATAAAACCATATTGGTTGATGTGCACCATTTTGATAATAACAGTCTGAAGTCTGTTGGCCAGCAATTTGGTTATGATCTTGATGGAGCAGTTGAGGAGAGAAATTGGTCTGAAGTCATTAGCAATGACAGGATTGTTTTTCTTAGGAATGAGAGTGATGAAAGAAGCATTTATACTCTGCAGAAAAATACTTCCATGATAGAAATCATTGATCATCCTGTAGAAATCTTCAGCAATGATGCTCCAACAAGCTTTAATGAAGTCACCATTAAAGCCAGTAGGTCCAGGTGCCTTATCAGAAGGAAGATCCTTGACCACAGAGTCAATTTCCTGTTTTGAGAAAGGAACTTCTAAATCCTCTAATCCCTCAATTCTGTAAATAAGGTTTATCAGATTAAGAGGATCTAAAATCTCACTAGTCTGTCCCAATCTCTCCTTGAATGCTGACCAAAGAACTGCAGCCTTGGCATGATGCTCTGTCATTTCAACCCCCTGATCATTGATAAGTGCCTGATGAAGTTGTGTCTGTATTTAATTGTAGCCTTTGCTTGAAAGAACTTTGAGTTTTCATCTCCAAATTGCACCCATCTAATTGTTGCTCTTTGCCTCCAATAAATACTCTGAAAAGACAACAACTTGAGTAGATGTTCTTTCAACATATCCCTTCCATTTTGTTCCACATCTGAGAGCATTCTAAATTCCTCAAAATAATCCCGCATCAAGATAACATTATTGGTGGCCTGAATGCTGAGAGACAGATTTGAAATGCTCTTACTCCAAATTTTTAGGCCTTTCCTTAGCCTTTTAAACTTAGTAGTGATGAGTTTTGCACTGTTACTGGCCTGAATAGGTTGTTGCCAAATGGACTTTACTACCTCTTGAAAATCTGAAAGTTGAAGCCAAAAATTCTCAAATCTGAAAACTTTAGCTTTGGGAATACTAGTACCAATTTGGACAACAAAGGGGCAGTGATCAAAAATAGGTTTTGCCAAGGGAAGAGCCAAGGTATTGGGATAATGGGAGGACCAAATCTCAGAAGTGAACACCCAATCAATTTTTTCGAGCACAGGGGCTTGTTGCATGTTACTCCAAGTAAAACTTCTCCCCTTCAAAGGAACTTCAACCAAAGCTAACTGACTGATTGCAGCATTGAAATCCATCATATTATTAATATTTCCAGCTCCATCATTTCTATTGGAAGGGTATCTAATGTAATTAAAATCCCCTGTAATAATCCAATCAGTTTCAATAGGCATCTGTATGTTTTTGAACCAGTCCAGGAAAATTTGTCTCCCTTCATCATCACATGGACCATAAATGTTAGTCAAGATCCAAGAATCCCCTGTGTGAACTGAAATAGACCTAATTGAAATGGAGAAAGCATTTTTAAACAAGCATTCTCCTTGAAACATAGCATCATTCCAAGCCACAAGCAAACCCCCAGATGCACCAACAGAAGGAGTAAAGTCAAATTTATTTAATCTTTTTGGGGCAAATTTTCTCAAGTAAGAACTATCAAAAGTCTCTCTCTTGGTTTCTTGCAGACAAATAACTGAACACTATGATTCCTCAATTTTATTAGATATAGAAAGCCACTTGTCACTTGAGTTAATACCTCTCACATTCCAGTTCAAAATATTCCAGGATCTATTCATTGCAGAACAAACAGACACAATGCAAGAACATAAACCTTTAAGACAGGACAAATACTCAATCCAGTTACAGTCCCACAATCTGAAGATTTTCTGAGAAGTCAAGAGAACAGAGAGAGAGTTCATTACAATAAAGTTCAGATACCATTCCAGGAGCATGATTCTTAAACAAAAGGTGCTAATCAAGACCAAAAGAAGGGCAACTACAAAGGTTCCCAACATTGCCATCAAAGACTTCAATCTTTCCATGCTGGTGGCTTTCCTCCTCTTTTGACTTTCTTCTGCAAGAGATTTTCTTCAGAGCAGATCTTGGGATCCACCTTGCAATAAGAAGAGTTCAGATTCTTAATTATTTTTGAGTTGCAGACAGGAGGTTTAGTAGAACATGCCATACAGCTACTATCATGACAGGTTTTCTTCCTATAGCCCTCATTTAGCTGCTGTAGTCTCTCACTTCTTCTTACCTCAGATTCCACTATAGGCACCCTGTCTTTTCTTTTGCCCTTGACAGCAACAGGACTGCAGAAGCTGACCTCCTCAGCAGCAGGGATGGGTTGGATTTCCTCCAAACTAGGATCCTGCAACTGAAAGCAAGAGGGGGCCACTGCTACTAGACAATTAGGGGGAATAGAGAAATCAAGATGCTGAGATTTCTGAAACCCTTCACAAATAATAGACGACATAGGAGACACAAGAACATCTTGGCCCACTCAAATTTATCAGGGGTCAAAAGAGCACAACAAATAAAATCCACCCAGTCATAAGGTACCTAGACATCTGTGTGGACTTCAGAACCAATAGAAAAATGCTTCTCCCAAGCAGAAAAACAAGCCACAACTTGACTGCCAGAATCTGCAATAGATTCATCATGTGGGTAATTAGGTAAATATCTCCCTTTGACAGTAAACCCTGGTGGTGCTGAAGAATTTGAGGTGGAAGAGCATGAAACAGCCCTACTTGCATAGTCAGGTTTGGAAGAGGTATATGAAGAGCAATCCAGGATTTCAATTTCCTCATCAACAAAAGAGCTTTGGTCATCTTCCCTATTTTGAGCTGCCAAGATTTCCGCAGGAGAAGCTAACTGAATTACTGGGTCCTTTCCTTCAGCAAGATTCAGGTTGAAAAAAGATCCATCCTCCTCCTCAAAGAACAAGTTGCCCTCCATCTGGTTAATCTCCAAAGAAGTGATCACCTGAGCTTGATTGAAGGAAGGTGATGGAGGCAGCACTTGATTTAAATCAAAACCAGCACTAATAGTTGGCTCCACAGGTGGCAAAATGTGAATGAATTCCAAAGGGGTAGCGATAATGGGCTGAGAAAGTTCAGGTTGATCCTGTGGTTGAATAACTTCCTGCCGCCCCACCTGCATGGGCCCAAGGGCCAAGTTGAGGTCTCGGAGATCCACATGTGCCTGGCCCAATATATTTAAAATCACATTTCCCTTCAGGATTGGCTGAGCATTGGCAGCTTGCATATCAATCTCCACCTCATTTGGCCCCACTGAAAGAGTCAGGTTACTCTGCATGTCCATATCAGGAAGATTCACTTGCACCTGTTCTTCCAAAGGCCGAAACAAATCATCCAGCTCCATAAACTCTCCTTCAATCCCACGATCAATGAGATCATCATCATCAGCTGGCATTGCCCAATGTCCCCATCCAGGGAGATCAACTTCCTCATCTTCAAGCTCCTCCTCTGCTGCCTGAATCTGCATTGCCTGGTGATGAAAGTTTTGAGGATCACCCCCATAACATCTTGAGCCTGGTGTTGCTGGATGGGCCCAATAAAGTGATTAAGCTGGTTTGGATGAAAGAAGTTGTTTGCTGGCTGTGGATGAGGATTTCCATCGACAGGTACAAGGTCTTCATCCGGAGGACCAACACCCAGCGGTTCATGCTGAAGAATAACCACTGGCACAGACCAAGACTTAGCATTTGGATCATCTGATTCTCCAACCACAATACTAACAGGAACATCTCTTAAATTTTCAAGCCTTATTTTAACCATGAGAGCAGCCCTAGTACTTCTGGCCCTGTCCCAGAGCAACAGTCTACCAAAGCTTCTAACTACATCAGCCAGCTCATGCATCTCTCGTTAATCAAAAGGGAAATCGACTAACAGAGCCCAGATATCTCTATCAAGGGCCAAGTTTCTCCAGTTAAGACCCTGGTTGTGCCTCTGAAAAATAATATGCACATCTCCATGAACATGCGGGCTTTGCAAAACCAGAGCATCACGATCAAAAGGTGAATTCAATCTGACGTAGGCCTGACCAAAAGGGCATTGGAAAATCTCTTGGAACCCTAGATGTTTGACTTGGGTAATGAACTCACCGATGATCTGCCGAACATTGGGGAAGTGAACCTGCTGATTGGGCATTGGCACAATGGTGGCGATTGCCCAATCCTCATGTCGTGGCAAAGCAGGGTCCGAGATAACCCTGACTCTCGCCGGTCTTCCCTCCACCCGGACTGCCTGATGATGCGGTGGAAGGAAAGGAGTCGGGTTGAACATGAAGTTGGCCATGGCGTGAGGAATCAGCTCTCCTCCTTGCTCTAAAGATTGCAAGAGCCTGCTGACTGTGAGCGGGGGCGGCGGTGGAAGAGGTGGAGAACGGGCAGGGAGCAACTCTGTGGCAGGAGGATTGGTAGGTGAGAGGCTGATAGGAGCTTGATTGTCGGGTGGCTCTAAAGCAGACCTCGATTGTTGCCCCTGAATCGCACCACTAACGGGAGCAGCAGCGGCAGGAGCAGATACTGAGGCAGTCAATTGATATGACAACGTGAGGGAGTGGAAGGCCGATCGACATTCACTGGCAATATAGCCCCACCTTTTGCAATTATGACATCAAATTTTATTCTTGCAGCCCGAACGTTTGTGGCCCGAGAGCAGGTAACGAACACAAAAGAGCTTGGGCTGGGCCAATGCGCTTGAATGGGCCGGCCGTGAACCAGCAATAACCCTTGGGCCAGTTTGAATTTGCTGATTTGCCGCCTCATTATTTCCCACTGCAGGAAATTGAATACGATCAAAGACCGTAGTAACTGCTACAGTAGATTGAGCGGGGCGTGATCTTTGGGACTGAACTGGAACTGATGCTTGCTGGAAAAATCTCGGTGTTCTAACTGCATCTGCAAGAATTCCCATTTCTAGATCTTGAGACTAAAGTCCAGCTATTCTTGATTCGAATCGGAAAGAGGATGAAATTTTGGTCCATTTGAGCCCCAAAGAAGAAACCCGAGATTGAATTCAGGCAGAGAGATGGTTCCTCCATTGTAGATCACAAAGCCAAGATTGGTCGAAGAAACAGAGAACTTGTAGAGATGATCACGCATCTTGCAAACTTTGAAAAGCGAAGCACGACCACCAAAACATGAGAGGAGGATAGTACCTACTGACTCCTCAGTGAGCCTAATCTTTGATCTGGTGAATTCCGCCACCAGAAAGAATTCCCGTTGCCCTTGCTCCGCGGTGAAGTTGATAGGAAGATTCAGGGTGGATCGAATGCGATCTTCGAAGGCGAGCCCCCATTCAAAACGAAGATCAGACGGAGACATGGCTTGACTAGAGGAGATGCGGCCAAAAGCTACGATGGTCGTCACGGCCGAAGTGACCAGCGACGGACTGGCTAGGCGGTGACCGCCACGACCGGAGTGGCCAGCGGAGGAAGAGCTAGGCGGTGGCCGCCGTGGCCGGAGTGGCCAGCGGCGGGGCTAGGAGCGCGGAGGGGCTAGGAAAGAACACCGTTCGTCCATATATTGGTCACCACGGTATCGTCTCGAATCTCAAAAGAAACGGAAGGATCCCCAAGAAAAAAGAGCGGAAGGGTTCCCCAAGCTTAGGCTTTTGGTTGTCCTTGAATTTTACCTTGGGGTGCCTTGGGCATCCCCAAGCTTAGGCTCTTGCCACTCCTTATTTCATAGTCCATCGAATCTTTACCCAAAACTTGAAAACTTCACAACACAAAACTTAACAGAAAACTCGTAAGCTCCGTTAGTATAAGAAAATAAAACCACCACTTAGGTACTATTGTGAACTCATTCTAAATTCATATTGGTGCAATATCTACTATATTCCAACTTCTCTATGGTTCATACCCTCCGATACTACTCATAGATTCATCAAAATAAGCAAACAACACATAGAAAACATAATCTGTCAAAAACAGAACAGTCTGTAGCAATCTGTAACTTTCGAATAGTTCTGTAACTCTAAAAATTCTGAAATAAATTGGTGAACTTGAGGAATTTGTCTATTAATCATCTGAAAAAAGAATCAACTAAAAATCACTCTCCAGTAAAAAATGGTAGCCAATCTCGTGAGCGCTAAAATTTTTGTTTTTTACAGCACGATCGCATAAACTTCACACAAGTCTTTCCAAAGGTTCTACTTGGCACAAACACTAATTAAAACAAAAAACCACATCTAAAGAAGCTAGATGCAATATCTATTCCTAAACAGAAGAAAAAGCAAAGAAAATAAAATTGGGTTGCCTCCCAACAAGCGCTATCGTTTAGCGCCCCTAGCTAGGCATGATGATTTCAATGATGCTCGCATAAAAGATAATAATTGAAACATAAAGGGAGCATCTTGAAGAATATGACTAGCACATTTAAGCCTAACCCACTTCATATGCATAGGGATTTTGTGAGCAAACAACTTATGGGAACGATAATCAACTAGCATAGGAAAGCAAAACAAGCATAACTTCAAAACTTCAAGCACATAGAGAGGAAACTTGATATTATTGCAATATGTAGAAGCATATGATCCTCTCTCATAATAATTTTTAGTAGCATCATGAATGAATTCAACCATATAACCAGCACATAAAGCATTCTTTTCATGATCTACTTGCATAGAAATTTTACTACTCCCATCATAAGCAAAATTCTTCACATTCATACTAGTGGGAGGAGCAAATTCAACAAAATAGCTATCATGTGAAGCATAATCCAATTGAAAATTTAAATCATGATGACAAGTTTCATGGTTATCATAGATAGCATACAAGTCATCACAATAACCATCATAGATAGGAGGCATGCTTTCATCATAATAAATTTGCTCATCAAAACTTGGGGGACTAAACATATCATCTTCATCAAACATAGCATCCCCAAGCTTGTGGCTTTGCATATCATTAGCATCATGGGTATTCAAAGAATTCATACTAAAAACATTGGAATCATGCTCATCATGCACATATTTTATGCCAAGCATTCTATGTAATTCTTCTTCTAGTACTTGAGCACAATTTTCCTTCCCATCATTTTCACGAAAGATATTAAAAATATGAAGCATATGAGGCAACCGTAATTCCATTTTTTCTAGTTTTCTTTTATAAACTAAACTAGTGATAAAACAAGAAACTAAAGGATTCGCTTGCAAGATATAAAGATACCTTCTAGCACTCACCTCCCTGGCAACGGCGCCAGAAAAGAGCTTGATGTCTACTACACAACCTTCTTCTTGTAGACGTTGTTGGGCCTCAAAGTGCAGAGGTTTGTAGGACAATAGCAAATTTCCCTCAAGTGGATGACCTAAGGTTTATCAATCCGTGGGAGGCGTAGGATGAAGATGGTCTCTCTCAAGCAACCCTGCAACCAAATAACAAAGAGTCTCTTGTGTCCCCAACACACCCAATACAATGGTAAATTGTATAGGTGTACTAGTTCGGCGAAGAGATGGTGATACAAGTGCAATATGGATGGTAGATATAGGTTTTTGTAATAAGAAAATATAAAAACAGCAAGGTAGCAAGTGATAAACGTGAGCATTAACGGTGTTGCAATGCGTTGAAACAAGGCCTAGGGTTCATACTTTCGCTAGTGCAAGTTCTCTCAACAAGGATAACATAACTGGATCATATAACTATCCCTCAACATGCAACAAAGAGTCACTCCAAAGTCACTAATAGCGGAGAACAAACGAAGAGATTATTGTAGGGTACGAAACCACCTCAAAGTTATTCTTTCTGATCGATCTATTCAAGAATCCGTAGTAAAATAGCACGAAGCTATTCTTTCTGTTCGATCTATCATGGAGTTCGTACTAGAATAACACCTTAAGACACAAATCAACCAAAACCCTAATGTCACCTAGATACTCCATTGTCACCTCAAGTATCCGTGGGCATGATTATGCGATATGCATCACACAATCTCAGATTCATCTATTCAACCAGCACAAAGAACTTCAAAGAGTGCCCCAAAGTTTCTACGGGAGAGTCAAGGTGAAAACGTGTGCCAACCCCTATGCATAGATTCCCAAGGTCACGGAACCCGCAAGTTGATCACCAAAACATACATCAAGTGGATCACGTGATATCCCATTGCCACCATAGATAAGCACATGCAAGACATACATCAAGTGTTCTCAAATCCTTAAAGACTCCATCCGATAAGATAACTTCAAAGGGAAAACTCAATTCAACACAAGAGAGTAGAGCGGGAGAAACATCATAAGATCCAACTATAATAGCAAAGCTCGCGATACATCAAGATCGTGCCATCTCAAGAACACGAGAGAGAGAGAGAGAGAGAGAGAGAGAGAGAGAGAGAGAGAGAGAGAGAGATCAAACACATAGCTACTAATACATACCCTCAGCCCCGAGGGTGAACTACTCTCCCCTCGTCATGGAGAGCGCCGGGATGATGAAGGTGGCCACCGGAGAGGGATTCCCCCTCCGGCAGGGTGCCTGAATGGGTCTAGATTGGTTTTCGGTGGCAACAGAGGCTTTCGGCGGCAGAACTCCCGATATAGGTTACTTTCCAGAGGTTTCAGTATATATAGGAGGTGTTGGAGTCGGGGACAAGTAAAGGGGGTCTCCGGGCTATCCATGAGGCAGGCGGGTGCGCCCAGGGGTGTTGGAGTCGGGTACAAGTAAAGGGGGTCTCCGGGCTATCCACGAGGCAAGGGGGCGTGCCCAGGGGGGCGCCCCCCCACCCTCGTGGGTAGCCCGTGGACCTTCTGGTCCTCCTTCGGTATTCTCTGGTCTTCTTCTGGTCCAAAAACATCCTTCGTTGAGTTTCAGGGTAATTGGGCTCCGTTTGATATTCCTTTTCTGCGATACTCAAAAACAAGGGAAAAACATCAACTGACATTGGGCTCTGGGTTAATAGGTTAGTCCCAAAAATCATATAAAAGTGTATATAAAAGCTCATAAAACATCATACAAGGATAATATAATAGCATGGAACAATAAAAAATTATAGATACGTTGGAGACGTATCAATTATGAGAACTCACATCCAAGTGGGTATATATGTCAGGATCTTTCCAACACAATGCACTTGCCAAAGGATAAAGTGTAAAAAGGAAAGGTGATTTTCACCTTGACTCTTATAAGGCAAGAATAATAGATAGGCCCTTCGCAGAGGGAAGCAAAGGTTGTCATGTGCTTTTATGGTTGGATGTACATAATCTTAGCGTAAAAGAACGTCACTTTATATTGCCACTTGTGATAGGGACCTTTATTATGCAGTCTGTCGCTTTTATTACTTCCATATCACAAGATCGTATATAGCTTATTTTCTCCACACTAATAAATCATACATATTTTAGAGACTTCGCATCAATGACAACTTACTTGAAGGATCTTACTCAATCCATAGGTAGGTATGGTGGACTCGCATGGCAAAACTGGGTTTAAGGATGTATGGAAGCACAAGTAGTATCTCTACTTGGTGCAAGGAGTTTTGGCTAGCATGAGGGGGAAAGGCAAGCTCAACATGTTGGATGATCCATGACACTATACTTTATTTTGGATATAAGAAAACATAACCCATTATGTTGTCTTCCTTGCCCAACATCAACTCTTTAGCATGTCATATTTTAATGAGTGCTCACAATCATAAAAGTTGTCCAAGATAGTATATTTGTATGTGAAACCTCTCTTTCTTTATTACTTCCTATTAATTGCAACGATGACCAAAACTATGTTTGTCAACTCTCAACAACTTTTATTCATCATACTCTTTATATGTGAAGTCATTACCTTCCATTAGATCAATATGATCTCTTTGATACTTTTTATATTTTCTTTTATTCTCTCATGACCATAGCGAGGAAATCAAGCCCTTGACTCAACACTAATCCTTATTATATAGCTCACGGACTCGATTACAAAGATAAAGATCAACAAGCAAAAGCTCACAACTAGATCATGCTAACTTTATTCTACTAGATCAAGATATTACCAAAAGGATCGAACTAAGAAAAATGGTAAAGATAGGAGTGTGATGGTGATACGATAATGGGGCACCTCCCCCAAGCTTGGCAGTTGCCAAGGGGAGTGTCCATACCCATATGATTATGTCTCCTTCTTCGGAAGTGGTGATGGAGTTGCTGATGATGTAGGATTGTCGTCCATCTTCCAAGGCATGGGCTCACCATCGTAGAAGGATGATCGAGTCTCTAGGATCCTCAAATCTGTAGCCAAACTCATCTCCCTGAATCTATATTCATACTCACAATTTTGGTTTTGCAGGTCATAAATTTGGGCTTGGAGGTGCTTGATTTTCTCTTGAAGCTTGGAGATGGCTTCCCCAACGATCTTGGCGTCTAGATTGTGGTTGTTGGCGAGCTCCATGATCATCATATGGTTGGCGTTGAGTCCTCGTTCCACCATACCTTGGCACTTGAAAACTTGCTGCTCCATTGCTTGGAGTCTTGTCTCCACGCTTCCGGTCCTCCTTGGTCCCTCAAGATCGCGGATGTGCAGCACCCCCTCACGCACCTCGATGGTTTGAGGGTGTTGCAACACCTCCGCGAGGTAGGGGTTGATGACCTTCTCGAAGAAATTGTCCTTGGGGGTGTTGGAATATGTCATGGTGATCTAGATCTGTTAGAAGCAACAGCTCGAAACAAGAACATATGATTTTTGGGTGATACAGTGGTCAAAATCTTCGGGAGAATATATAGTGCATTTTTACCGACCGAAAGAAGTAATGTGCAAGAAATCGGAGTCCGGGAGGCACACGAGGTGCCCACGAGGCAGGGGGCGCGCCCAGGGGGTAGGGCGCTCCCTCCACCCTCGTGGACGTCTCGTGTCCTTTCCGGACTGCCTCTTATTTTTCTATTTTTCTAAATACTCCAAAACGGTGAAAAATTGCCATTAGAACTGTTTTGGAGTCGGTTTACTTACCACATACCTCTTCCTTTTCGGAGTTTGAATCGTTCTGGAAGGTGTCCCTTATGTATTCCTCCGGGGTTACGGTTTCAATAACATTGGTTTCAATATTTATAGGGTTACCTAAGATATAATGTTTGATTCTTTGACCGTTCACCACCTTCGGATTTGTGCCTTCGAACTTGTTGATTTTTATGGCACCGGAACGATAGACCTCCTCGATAACGTAAGGACCTTCCCATTTAGAGAGAAGTTTTCCTGAAAAAATCTTAAACAAGAGTTGTATAGCAAGACATAATCACCTACGTTAAACTCACGCTTTTGTATCCTTTTGTCATGCCATCTTTTAACCTTTTCTTTAAACAACTTGGCATTCTCATAAGATTGGGTTCTCCATTCATCAAGCGAGCTAATGTCAAATAACCTCTTCTCATCGGCAAGTTTGAAATCATAATTGAGCTCTTTAATAGCCCAATATGCCTTATGTTCTAGCTCAAGAGGTAAGTGACATGCTTTTCCATAAACCATTTTATATGGAGACATACCCATAGGGTTCTTGTATGCAGTTCTATAGGCCCATAATGCATCATCAAGTTTCTTGGACCAATTCTTTATAGACCTATTGACTGTCTTTTGCAAAATTAATTTCAGCTCTCTGTTACTTAGTTCTACTTGACCACTAGACTGTGGGTGGTAAGGGGATGCAATTCTATGGTTAACATCATACTTAGCAAGCATTTTACGGAAAGCACCATGAATAAAGTGTGAACCACCATCAGTCATTAAGTATCTAGGGACTCCAAACCTCGGAAAAATAACTTCTTTAAGCATCTTAATAGAGGTGTTGTGATCAACACTACTAGTTGGAATAGCTTCTACCCACTTAGTAACGTAATCAACATCAACTAAAATATGTGTATACCCATTAGAGGAAGGAAACGGTCCCATATAATCAAAGCCCCAGACATCAAATGGTTCAATAACAAGTGAATAATTCATAGGCATTTCTTGACGTCTACTAATATTACCTATTCTTTGACATTCATCACAAGATAAGACAAACTTACGAGCATCCTTGAAGAGAGTAGGCCAATAAAAACTAGATTGCAATACCTTATGTGCAATTCTATCTCCAGCATGGTGTCCTCCATAAGCTTTGGAGTGGCACTTGCGTAGGATCTATTCCTGTTCATGCTCAGGTACAGAACGTCTAATAATACCATCTACTCCTTCTTTATAAAGGTGTGGGTCATCCCAGAAGTAATGTCTCAAATCATAGAAGAATTTTTTCTTTTGCTGGTATGTGAAACTAGGTGGTATAAACTTAGCAACGATGTAATTAGCATAATCAGCATACCATGGAGCAGTACGAGAAGTATTTATGACAGCTAATTGTTCATCAGGAAAGCTATCATCAATAGGTAGTGGGTCATCAAGAATATTCCCTAGCCTAGACAAGTTGTATGCAACGGGGTTCTCAGCTCCCTTTCTATCAATAATATGCAAATCAAATTCTTGCAGCAAGAGAACCCATCTAATAAGTCTAGGTTTAGCATCTTTCTTTTCCATAAGGTATTTGATAGCAGCATGATCAGTGTGAATAGTTACTTTAGAATCAACAATATAAGGTCTAAACTTATCACATGTAAATACAACTGCTAAGAACTCCTTCTCAGTAGTAGCATAATTCATCTGGGCATTGTCTAGAGTTTACTAGCATATTGGATAACATTCAATTTCTTATGAACTCTTTGTCCTAGAACAGCACCTACGGCATAATCACTAGCATCGCACATAATCTCAAAGGGTAAATTCCAGTCAGGAGGCTGGACAATAGGTGCAGAGATCAATGCTTTCTTAAGTATTTCAAATGCTTCTACACAGTCATCATCAAAAACAAAAGGAACATATTTTTGTAAGAGATTAGTCAGGGGCCTAGAGATTTTGGAGAAGTCCTTAATGAATCTCCTATAAAACCCGGCATGACCAAGGAAACTTCTTATACCTTTGATGTCCTTGGGACACGGCATCTTTTCAGTAGCATCAACTTTAGCTTTATCAACTTCACTACCTCTTTCGGAAATTTTATGCCCCAAGACAATGCCTTCATTAACCATAAAGTGGCACTTTTCCCAATTCAAGACAAGATTAGTTTCTTCACATCTCTGCAAAACTCGATCAAGGTTACTCAAGCAATCATCAAAAGAAGTTCCGTAAACGAAAAAATCATCCATGAAAACCTCAACAATCTATTCACAAAAATCAGAGAATATAGCCATCATGCATCTTTGAAAGGTAGCAGGTGCATTACATAAACCAAAAGGCATACGTCTATAAGCAAAGGTACCGAAAGGGCAAGTAAAAGTGGTCGTTTCCTGATCCCCTTTTGACGCAGGTATTTGAGAGAAACCAGAATAACCATCTAGAAAGCAAAAATGGGTGTGTTTGGATAACCTTTCTAGCATTTGATCAATAAAAGGCAAAGGGTAATGATCTTTCTTAGTGGCTTTATTTAATTTGCGGAAATCAATTACCATCGTATAACCTGTAACAATTCTTTGTGGGATCAATTCATCTTTATCATTAGGAACTACAGTCATACCTCCCTTCTTAGGGACACAATGGACATGACTTACCCATTGGCTATCAGCAACTGGATAGATTATACCTGCCTCTAGAAGCTTTAGTATTTCCTTCCTTACCACTTCTTTCATCTTAGGATTTAACGGTCGTTGATGATCGATAACCAGTTTCACGTCCTCTTCCAACTTTATATTGTGTTGGCATAAAGTGGGACTAATGCCCTTAAGAGTTTTCAATAATTTTTTTTCTTCCTGCTCTGAAAGGTTAGCACTAATAATAGCAGGATATATCTTCTTTTCATCAAGATAAACATACTTAAGAGTATCAGGTAATGGTTTAAGTTCAAACACGGGATCACCCTTGGGTGGAGGAGGATCCCCTAGGATTTCAACAGGCAAGTTGTTTTTCAATAAGGGTCCCTGCTTAAAGAATATTTCATCTATTTCCCTTCTCTTATCCATATACATATCATTTTCATTGTCTAGCAGATATTGTTCTAAAGGACCGTTAGGAGGCACAACAATAGAGGCAAGATCAATAATTTCATCCTTACTAGGAAATTCTTTATCATGGGGTTGTCTACGAAATTTAGCAAAGTTAAAATCATGAGACATATCCCCTAATCCAACAGTAACAATATCCTTTTAGCAGTCTATCTTAGCATTAACAGTGTTCAAGAAGGGTCTACCAAATATAATGGGGCAAAAATCATCTTGTGGGGAACTGAGAACAGGAAAATCGGTAGGGTATTTAACCTTCCCACACAAGACTTCAACATCTCTAACAATCCCAACTGGGCTAATAGTGTCTCTATTTGCAAGCTTAATATTAACATCAATCCCTTCTAACTCAGAGGGTGCAATATCGTGCATAATTTCTTTATATAAGGAATGAGGTATTACACTCGCACTAGAACCTAAGTGACATAAACCATGATAGCAATGATCTCCTATTTTAACAGAAATAACAGGCATGCCTACAACATGTCTATGTTTATTCCTAGTATCAGGTTTGGCGATTCTAGCAGCTTCCTCTTGGAGGTAAATAACATGTCCATCTAATTTTTTGACCAAGAGATCCTTAACCATAGCAATACTAGGTTCAACTTTAATTTGCTCAGAAGGTGTAGGTGTTCTAGTAATACTTTTATGAACCACAATTGAAGCTTCAGCATGATACTTTATCCTAACAGGGAAAGGCGGTTTCTCAATATAAGCAGTAGGAACAATAGTATCAACATTATAAGTGATAGTCTTTTCTTCAACTTTAACAGGTTCAACTACTTTTACTTCAATGGGAGGTGATACGTCTCCAACGTATCTATAATTTTTGATTGTTCCATGCTATTATATTATCCTTCTAGGATGTCTTATGGGCTTTTATATACACTTTTATATGATTTTTGGGACTAACCTATTAACATAGAGCCCAGTGCTAGTTTCTGTTTTTTCCTTGTTTTTGAGTTTTACAGAAAAGGAATATCGAACGGAGTCCAATTGACGTGCCAATTTTTGATGATTTTTTCTGGACCAAAAGAAGCCCCCGAAGTAAAGGAGTTGGGCCAGGAGAGCCACGGGCTGCCCACGAGGGTGGGGGCGCGTCCGGGGCAGGGGGGCGCGCCCTCCTATCTCGTGGACAGCCCAGAAGCCCCCCTGACTTGTGCCCTACGCTAAAAATCCTATAAATATTGAATCCTTCGGAAATTAACCTAGATCGGGAGTTCCGCCGCCGAAAGCCTCTGTAGCCACCGAAAACCAATCTAGACCCTGTTCTGGCACCCTGCCGGAGGGGGGAACCCTCACCGATGGCCATCTTCATCATCCCGGCACTCTCCATGAGGAGGAGGGAGTAGTCCACCCTTGGGGCTGAGGGTATGTACCAGTAGCTATGTGTTTGATCTCTCTCTCTCTCGTGTTCTTGAGATGGCACAATCTCTATGTATCGTGAGCTTTGCTATTATAGTTGGATCTTATGATGCTTCTCCCCCTCTACTCTCTTGTAATGGATTGAGTTTTCCCTTTGAAGTTATCTTATCGGATTGAGTCTTTAAGGATTTGAGAACACTTGATGTATTTTTTGCACGTGCTTATCTGTGGTGACAATGGGATATCATGTGATCTACTTGATGTATGTTTTGGTGATCAACTTACGGGTTCCGTGACCTTGGGAATCTATGCATAGGGGTTGGCACACGTTTTCGTCTTGACTTTCCGGTAGAAACTTTGGAGCATTCTTTGAAGTTCTATGTGTTGGTTGAATAGATGTTTCTGAGATTGTGTGATGCATATCATATAATCATGCCCACGGATACTTGAGGTGACAATGGACTATCTAGGTGACATTAGGGTTTTGGTTGATTTGTGTCTTAAGGTGTTATTCTAGTACAAACTCTATGATAGATTGAACGTTACTACGGACTCCTAAATAGATCAATCAGAAAGAATAACTTTGAGGTGGTTTCGTACCCTACCATAATCTCTTCGTTTGTTCTCCGCTATTAGTGACTTGGGAGTGACTCTTTGTTGCATGGTGAGGGCTAGTAATATGATCCAATTATGTTATCCTTGTTGAGAGAACTTGCACTAGTGCAAGTATGAACCCTAGGCCTTGTTTCCTATCATTGCAATACCGTTTATGCTCACGTTTACCACTTGCTACCTTGATGTTTTTATATTTTCAGTTTACAAATACCTATATCTACCATCCATAGTGCACTTGTATCACCATCTCTTCGCCGAACTAGTGCACCTATACAATTTACCATTGTATTGGGTGTGTTGGGGACACAAGAGACTCTTTGTTATTTGGTTGCAGGGTTGTTTGAGAGAGACCATCATCATCCTACGCCCCCCATGGATTGATAAACCTTAGGTCATCCACTTGAGGGAAATTTGCTACTGGCCTACAAACCTCTGCCTTGGAGGCCCAACAACGTCTACAAGAAGAAGGTTGTGTAGTAGACATCAAGCTCATTTCTGGCGCCGTTGCCGGGGAGGTGAGTGCTTGAAGGTATATCTTTAGATCTTGCAATCGAATCTTTTAGTTTCTTGTTTTATCACTAGTTTAGTTTATAAAAGAAAACTACAAAAAAATATGGAATTAAGCTTACCTCATATGCTTCATATTTTTAATATCTTTCGTGAAAATGATGGAAAGGAAAATTGTGCTCAAGTACTAGAAGAATAATTACATAGAATGCTTGGCACTAGAGTCTTGAATGATGTGCATGCTTGCAATATTGTTAGTGTGAATCCTTTGAATATCCATGGTACTAATGATGATTGCACTAGTCATGATGAATATATCTCATATAAGCATGTTGATTTCTGTGGAGTGCATAGAGTTTGCAAGTACATACCAAATACAGAAGATAGATTTTGCAAGAGGCATAAGTATTTAGAAACTAAATGGTTGCTACAGATGCTAGATGATTGTGTTGAAAATTTAAAATGTCTTAGCCATACTTTTGAACTTTGCAATGAACGTGGTCATTTCATTACCCAATGCGAATTGTTTCAAGATCGAATTGTGTCCAAAAATTGTGATGACTTGATTTCCCTTGCACATCATAATGAACTTATCTTGCTTTTGGGTTATGAAGAAATTAAATGTAGAACTAAGTTTCTTTCAGGATTTGCCATTGATAAACTTCTTGGTTTTGATATAGAGGAAATATATATGTATTGTGCGGTCAATTGCATTGAAAATCCTTATATTGCCAATTACCTTAAGTCAAGAAAACAAATAGGAGATGAAGAGAATACTAATGAAAGGGAAGAGATTTCCCAATATCCTCCTATTATTTCTTATGATGAATCAGGTAACGAGGAGGAGCCTCCCATTCTACCAATCTCATTAATAAGGAGCTCCAAAAAGAATATTAAACCCATACTTAATGTGAAGAAGAAAAAGAAAAGACGGAGAAGCAAAGACAAAAAGGTATCCCTTCCAAATGATTTTGCTCCTATTATTCATTGTGATGATGATAATTGCTATACTATCGATGCTATCCATACTATTAATGATGAGATTGATTATGCTTATGATATGGAAAGGCCCAATCTTGGGGATGCTATGTTTGATGAGAATGATATATTTGAGATTTTATTTGCTGCAATTAATGTTTGTCCCAAGCTTGGGGAGGCTACGTTTGATGAAGAGGATATTTTTAGCCTCCCAAGTTTTGATGAGCAAAGCTATTATGATGAAAGCATGCCTCCTATTTATGATGATTATTGTGATGCCACTTATGCTATAAAACATAGTGATGATTATACTGATAAAACTTGTCATGATTATGATTACCCTTTCTCTGAACATTACTCTTTTAGTGTGGAAACAATCTATAGTATTCAAGTGTCTTATGATACTCCCACTATTCCGAATGAGAAGAATTTTGCTTATGTGGAGAGTAGTAAAATTTCTATGCAAGTAGATCATGAAAAGAATGCTTTATTTGCTTGTTATATTGTTGAATTCATTCATTATGCTACTGAAAATTATTATGAGAGAGTATCATATGCTTGTAGGAATTGCAATAATATCAAGTTTCCTCTCTATGTGCTTAAAGTTTTGAAGCTATGCTTGTTTTCCCTTCCTATGCTAGTTGATTATTGTTCCCATAAGTTGTTTGCTCACAAAATTCCTATGCATAGGAAGTGGGTTAGTCTTAAATGTGCTAGTCATATTCTTCATGATGCTCTCTTTATTTTTCAACTCCTATCTTTTATGCGAGCATCATTGAAATCATCATGCCAAGCTAGGGGCGTTAAACGATAGCGCTTGTTGGGAGGCAACCCAACTTTATTTTAGTTTCTTTGTTTTTGCTTCTGTTTATGAATAAATATTGCATCTAGCTTCTTTTTAGATGTGGTTTTGTGTTTTAATTAGTGTTTGTGCCAAGTAGAACCTTTGGGAAGACTTGTGTGAAGTTTATATGATCTTGCTGTGAAAAACAGAATCATTAGCGCTTGCTAGAATGGTCATCAGATTTTACTGGAGCGTGCTATTTAGTTGATTCTTTTTGCAGATGATTAATAGACAAATTCCTCATGTTTACCAATTTAGGTTGAATTTTTTGGAGTTACAGAAGTATGCGAAACCTGCAGATTACTACAGATTGTTATGTTTTTGACAGATTCTGTTTCTCGTGTGTTGTTTGCTTATTTCAATGCATCTATGAGTAATATTGGGAAGTATGAACCATAGAGAAGTTGGAATACATTAGGTTTAACACCAACATAAACAAATAATGAATTCATTACAGTAACTTTGAGTAGTGGTTTGTTTTCTTATACTAACGGAGCTCACAAGATTTTTGTCTAAGTTTTGTGTTGTGAAATTTTCAAGTTTTGAGTATTGCTTCGATGGACTATGGAACAAAGAGTGGCAAGAGCCTAATCTTTGGGATGCCCAAGGCACCCCAAACTAAAATTCAAGGACAACTAAAAGCCTAAGCTTGGGGATGCCCTGGGAAGGCATCCCCTCTTTCGTCTTCATCTATCGGTAACTATACTCGGAGCTATATTTTTATTCACCACATGATATGTGTTTTTCTTGGAGCGTCATTTCATTTTAGTTTGTTTTGCTTGCTGTTTGAATAATATCACAAGATATGAAATTCTCAAATGTTAGAGAGTCTTCACATAGTTACATAATTATTCAACTACTCATTGATCTTCACTTATATCGTTTGGAGTAGTTTGTCTTTTGCTCTAGTGCTTCACTTATATCTAATAGAGCACGGCGGTGGTTTTATTTTGAAGAAATTGTTGATCTCTCATGATTCACTTATATCTATTTGAGAGTCTATTAAAACATCATGGTAATGTGTTTAGGCTATAAAACTAGTCTTCACTAATAGACATCCAATATCAATGTAGTAAAAACTTTCACACTTAGTGCATTGAATATGATGAGAAGTTGGATGCTTGATAATTGTTTTGAGATATGAGGATAGTGATATTAGAGTCATGCTAGTGGAGTTATTATGAAATTGAGAAATACTTGTTTTAAGGTTAGTGATTCCCGTAGCATGCACATATGGTGAACCGCTATGTGACGAAGTTAGAGCATGATGTATTTGTAGAGTGTCAATCTTTGTGTGGAGGTCGGGGGCGCGCGATGGTTAACTCCTACCAACCTCCCCCCTAGGAGCATGCGTTGATTGCTTTGTTTTGATGACTCGTAAATTTTTGCAATAAGTATATGAGTTCTTATGACTAATGTTGAGTCCATGGATTATACACACTCTCACCCTTCCACCATTGCTAGCCTCTCTTGTACCGCGTAACTTTCGCCGGTACCATACACCCACTATATATCCTTCCTCAAAACAGCCACCATATACCTTCCTCAAAACAGCCACAATACCTTCCTATCATGGCATTTCCATAGCCATTCCGAGATATATTTCCATGCAACTTTCCACCGTTCCGTTCATATGACACGCTTCATATTGTCATATTACCATGCATGATCATGTAGTTGACATCGTATTTGTGGCAAAGCCACCGTGCATAATTTTTCATACATGTCACTCTTTATTCATTGCACATCCCGGTACACCGCCGGAGGCATTCATATAGAGTCATACTTTGTTCTAGTATCGAGTTGTAATATCGAGTTGTAAATCAATATAAGTGTGATGTTCTTCATTATTAGAGCATTGTCCCGTGTGAGGAAACAAAAAAACAAAAACAAAAAGATAAAGGCCAAATAAAAAAGGAGATGGCCCAAAAAATAGAGAGGGGCTAAAAAAAAGAGGAAATCCCGTCCAAAAAAATGAGAGAAAAGAGAGAAGGGACAATGCTACTATCTTTTTCCACAGTTGTGCTTCAAAGTAGCATCATGTTCTTCATGATAGAGAGTCTCACATTTAGTCACTTTCATATACTAGTGGGAATTTTCATTATAGAACTTGGCTTGTATATTCCAACGATGGGCTTCCTCAAATGCCCTAGGTCTTCGTTAGCAAGCAAGTTGGATGCACACCCACTAGTTTCTTTTGTTGAGCTTTCATACATTTTTTAGCTCTAGTGCATCCTTTGCATGGCAATCCCTACTCACTCACATTGATATCTATTGATGGGCATCTCCATAGCCCGTTGATACACCTAGTCGATGTGAGACTATCTCCCTCCTTTTTGTCTTCTCCACAACCACCTCTCTATTCCACCCATAGTGCTACGTCCATGGCTCACGCTCATGTATTCCGTGAAAGTTGAAAGGTTTGAAAGAATAGAGTATGAAAACAAGTGCTTGGATGAAACCGGGGTTGGGCATGATATGAATATTTTGTGTAATGAAGAGGGAGCATAGCCAGACTATATGATTTTGTAGGGATAACTTTCTTTAGCCATAGTATTTTGAGAAGACATGATTGCTTTGTTAGTATGCTTGAAGTATTATTATTCTTATGTCAATATAAAATTTTATCTTGAATCTTTCAGATCTGAACATTCATGCCACAATAAAGAGAATTACATTGAAAAACTATGTTGGTTAGCATTCCACATCAAGAATTCTGTTTTTATCATTTACCTACTCGAGGACGAGCAGGAATTAACCTTGTTGAGAGAACTTGCACTAGTGAAAGTATGAACCCTAGCCTTGTTTCCTATCAATGCAATACCGTTTATGCTCACGTTTACCACTTGCTACCTTGCTGTTTTTATATTTTCAGTTTACAAAAACCTATATCTACCATCCACATTGCACTTGTATCACCATCTCTTCGCCGAACTAGTGCACCTATACAATTTACCATTGTATTGGGTGTGTTGGGGACACAAGAGACTCTTTGTTATTTGGTTGCAGGGTTGTTTGAGAGAGACCATCTTCATCCTACGCCTCCCACAGATTGATAAACCTTAGGTCATCCACTTGAGGGAAATTTGCTATTGTCGTACAAACCTCTGCACTTGGAGGCCCAACAACGTCTACAAGAAGAAGGTTGTGTAGTAGACATCAGGAGGTTGGTATTTAAACCACTTCTCCTTGGGGAGATCAACATGAGTAGCAAATGATTCACAGAAAGAAGCTACTATCTCAGAGTCAAGTCCATATTTAGTGCTAAATTCACGGAAAACATCGGTATCCATGAAAGATTTAACACAATCAAACTTAGGGGTTATACCTGACTCCTTACCTTCATCGAGGTCCCAATCATCAGAGTTGCGTTTAATTCTTTCCAATAAATCCCATTTGAATTCAATACTCTTCATCATAGAAGAACCAGTACAAGAAGTATCGAGCATGGAGCGATTATTGAGAGAAAGCTGAGCATAAATTTTTTGAATGATCATTTCTCTTGAGAGCTCATGATTGGGGCATGAATATAACATTGACTTAAGCCTCCCCCAAGCTTGAGCGATACTTTATCCTTTGCGAGGCCACAAATTATATATATAATTACGATCACGGTGAACCTGATGCATAGGATAGAACTTCTGATGAAATTCCAACTTCAATCGATTGTAGTTCCATGATCCAATATCATCGCATAGCCTAAGCCATGTCAATGCATCTCCCTTCAAAGATAAAGGGAAGACCTTCTTCTTGATAACATCCTCGGGCATACCTTGTGATGCCCAGTATGCGACTATGTCTCCTACGTGTCGAGGCATGACTTAGAGACATAAGTGCATACTAGAATGATCTCAAGTATGGTATCTTTGCACATCTCATGTAAAAGTTTAGGGATGAAATCGCAAAAGATAGTTGGCTTACACTCGCCACGTCACACAATGAATACATTAACATACATCATCCAAAACACAGGGTCCGACTACGGACGAAAACCAAACGAGAAAGATACCATAAACACATGGTCCGATCGCCCCTAGTAGGAACCACTACTGATACTCGAAAAGCGTCACATACATACGGCCACTCTCTTCATCGAGCTCCGAGTGAAGTTCTGAACCATCTCCTGCACTGAACTCAGTGGTACCTGCATCTGGTGTCGTAGTATCTGTGAGCCACGAGGACCCAGCAATCCCATAACCATGGGTAACAAGACTAGCAAAGCTTAATGGGTATGGAAAAGGATAGTGGTGAGGTTGCAGCAGCGGCTAAGCATATATATGGTGGCTAACTTACGAGTACAAGAATAAGATGAGCATCTACGCAAACGATCGCAAACCAGTAGTGATCGCTAAAGATCCTGAACTACCTACGAGTCAAACATAACCCCACCGTGTTCTCTTCTCCAAGTGAAAAGAGACAATCACGGTTACTCACACAGTTGTGTGTTTTACTTCGGTTCCTCTGTCAAGTTTTCTACAACCGGACATTAATAAATTCCAATCTGCCACATAACCGCGGGCACGGCTTTCGAAAGATCATAACCCTGCAGGGGTATCCCAACTTAGCCAATCACAAGCTCTCACGATCAACAGAGATAATAATAATATTACCCCTTATCTTAGGGAAGGCCCGATCAGACTCGGAATTCCCGGTGCACAAGACATTTCGACAATGGTAAAAAAAGTCTAGCAAGACCTCCCGGCGTGCCAACACCCTTATAGTAGCCGCGCGTATCTCATCTCAGGCCACATCCGGATGGGACAAGCTACGGGAGCCAGCCCACGAGTTTCCCCGCGGTAGCCCCGCAGGTTGCCCGTTTGGGACCAACACCATCAGCACTGGCCCCCCTGCTATGTAGAAAGAATCCTCGAGGGTGCGACCCCCTATGCAATTTAATTAATTAATTAAGTTGTTATTATGAGGCAAATTAAAACCAATGTTGGGCCTTGCTGGAGGAGTTTTACTCAAAGGCGAACTGTCAAGGGGTCCCCATATACCCAACCATGTAAGGAACGCAAAATCAAGGAACTTAATGCCGGTTTATCGGCTCCTAAGGTGGCATGAGTGGAACAAAACACCGAGCAAAAGGCCAAGCCTTCCACCCATTGCCAAGTATATAGGTGTGTTTAAATAGTAATAGATATTGTGATATTCCCACAACAAGATCCGACATGGATCTAATCTTCATCTTCACCTGCAACTAACAACGCTATAAGAGGGGCTGAGCAAGCGGGTAACATAGCCAAAGAACGGTTTGCTAGGAAGGTGTCAAAGGTTAGGGGTTTCATGGAAACAAGGAGAGGCTAACAACAAAAGATAGGTAGCGCGACATATAGCGATAGCATCGAGACATCTAGCATAGCAATGATAGTAAAGGTATCCAAGGTGATGGTCATCTTGCCTGGTATTCTGCAAGGAAGCAGAACGAGTCCATGAAGTAGTCGAACAAAACCTCACAACTCCGGAGCGAAACCGAAGCTAAATATTGAAGCGAACCGGAAAGAAGCAAACAACACGGTAAACACACATATCATAACCATGGCATATGATGCACAACCAAGTATGATGCATGTCCGGTTTAAATATGCATGGAATGGCAAAGTGCACAAACAAGTACTACAAGTTAAGTGGAGCTCAATATGCAACGAGTTGCATATTGACAAAACACCACATTATTTTTATTTAGTTGACTCCCGTTTATTTACAAGACAAGGTTAAATGTTTGTTAACATGGCAAGAGGTGAAGCATGAGCAAAGTACACTATCTAGGCATTTTAAACGAGGCCGAAAATAAGAACAACAATTCTCGGAAACTCCCCATGTCATAATTAGCAATTATTAAAGCAATCAACAATTTTAAGCATTTAAAGGTTGTTATCATGATGCGGATGTCAAATGCAAGTTTTATCAGTTTTTAGTTAAAAGTTGACATGAATAGATATGAAGTATTAGTCACCGTGGTGGAAAGAAAGGGGCCACGGCGGCGAATCCTAAAATGATGCCACGCAACATATCGGTTCCGGTAACTCGTTGAGAGTCTGGTTTAAAAGATGACGGAGAGCGTGACATGCAAAAGAGATGGGGTGCTCCCAGTTTCTGGGTTCCCACGGGTCGGCGACAAAAGAGGGGCACAACGGCACAGTGCAACAAGGGATGCATCTCATACAACCACATTCGTTCCCGGGCATCATTTCGACGGTATACCTTCGAAGCGTGCGTTTCAGGGCGGTTCGAGTCGTCGAGGGAAGTAGTGGTACTCGCAGTTCGTAGTGGAAGTAGGTGTTCACGTATCGTTTCAGAGAGGTACTTGACGAATCAAACGTCCTCGGGGCGACGGTAGTGGTACATGCACGTAGTTGAACTTGACGGGTCGACGCGGTCGTCGTGGGAGGTAGTGGTACACGTTTTCGTAGATGTCACGGCGGCGGTAGTCGTTCACGAGTCATGGAGGAACTTGGCGGTTCCGAGGCTCCGGGAGTCATGGTACTTGGCGATGTTCTTGCTGGTCCAAAAACAAGACAAGAGGCCGTATCCGGTTGCCTCTGAGGCTTGGGCGCACCGCTTTGAGCTGGAGGCGGCGGACAGCATCCATGGCCATGGCGGCTTGAACTCCCGTGGTGGAGATTCTCCTTGATGCCAACGGGTTGCAGAGGTTGGGGATGCCGACGAGGCAGTGGTCATGCTCGTGTGCCCGCTCCCGTGCGGGGCCCGAAGGAGCTGCTGGTCCTGCACTGGACGCAGGGAAGGAGGCGAGGCGCGGAGCTCGGAGACGAAGGGCTCGAGCACAGCGCCTTGCTGGAGGGGCGACGCCGCAAGGCTTGGACGGCGACGGCGGCTCCGGACCGAGGCTGCTCGAGGGGCTCCTCCCCTCGGGTGAGCTCGCGCGGGGCGGCGCCTACGAGGGTGGGGCGACGAAGCATAGGACGGCGACGCAGGAGGGATGGCGGCGGCACTGGAGATGGGGGTGCTCGGCGGTCGCGGCACGGCGCGGCGGAGCATTGGCCCGCGGCTGGCACGGCGATGGAAGGGGCGACAGGAGAAGAAGTGTCTGGCGCAGAGGAGGCCGTGCGCGAGGCCATCGGCGACAGTTGCTGGAGGTGTGGCTTCTGTGTGCGGGCGAGCCAAGGCGAGGAGAGGGGAGAGCGAGGGGGATCGGGAGAAGAGATGGGGATCGAGCCAGAGAGGGGGCACTGCGGTGTGTGCGATGGCGGAGTGGGAGGACGAGGGGAGGATGAGCGGGGGTCGGATAGGTTAGGGTTAGGAGTAGGAGGGGTCGGCTGGGCCTTGGGCCATGGTGCGGCCCTGGCTGGGCCGCCGGCGACGGTTGGGCCTGGGGCGCAGAGGCCTCTCCCAGATCCTCTCTCTTCTCTCTAAAAAAACAGAAAAAGAGAAAGAAAAGAAAGGGAGGTCTGGGAAGGAATTTGCACATGAGGTTATTTTTCTCGGGCTCATAAAAATGAGCGCAATCCAAGAAAAATAGAAGTGGCATGATCGAGATATAATTCAAACATATTTGAATTTTAATTCAAATGGGTTTGAACTAAGACTTGATTTTTGAAGTGTCCAAAAATGTTGAGGTTTTTGGAGGAACCTCGATAAACGGGAAAAGAATTATAGAGAAGGTTTGACGGTGAAACTTGGAGTAAAAGAGGCATGGGAATATTTGCAAGTGTGTTGAGGTAAATTCCAAGAACAGAATATTTATCATAGCTCCCTAAATATTGAGAGGATATGTTATAAAGAGAAGTCACTCTTCCCTCGATTTAAATGGAACGAAGATCCGTACAATTTATTTAGTTCAGATGCAAAATATTAATGACATGATGGCATGATGACATGATGCAATGCAAAATAAAATAGAGCAAGCAAATAAAACACACGGCGGAACCCGGAACATATGGAAGTCTTCTGGAGCGTCGGTCTTGGGTCATCACAACTCTCCCACACTAACAGAGGATCTCGACCCGAGATCCTGGAGATGGCACCGGATAAAACAGAAAAAGGAAGAAGTAAAACAAAGTTGCTTCTTCGACAAACGAGTGAAACCACGAACCTTGAGAGGTTGAAAAATCTTGAAAGAAAGAATACAACAGAGATGAACGAAGTTAAGAGCACTCCGGTAAAATGAGGAAGGAACATTACGAGAACCTTGTAGGTTGAAAGACATGAAACAAGAGCTCACGGATGACGAAAGAATTTCAAAACCACTCCGGTTAACCAAGATTGAGAAGGAATAAGAACGAAATAATTTGGACAGCATTCCGACTGTAAATGGAAGGAATTAACATAAACTTGAGGAGATGGGATGATACTTGATGAAATCAACAACACACTGCCTCTGAAAGAATTGAATGATTGGCACAAGGGGTAAGAAAAGCTTGAGACAGCACTCCGGTTAACAGAGAGTCAAAACTTGATAAGATGAGAGAACTTGAACGTTGGGCACAACACTCTAGTTAAATAGATAAACAAGGAAAAGAACATGATCTTGACAAAACGAGATAATGGGACGAAGAGGGCAATATCATAATGCCTCCGGAATGAAAGAATAGATGCTAGATCAATGAAAGAAATGAACGGAGAAGAAAATGATAACTTATCCCACAACCAAATTTGAAAATCATCCTTACGAAGAAGGGTTGAACAGAGTTGTTGGAAATTCAACAACGAAAAAGAATAAGCTTGATGTGGGCTTATGGAAAACATCTCGAAACTTGACGTGAAATTCTGCCACTAACTTAAACAATTGATTTGATTGAGAGCAGCAAAGGGAGGAAAATTTTCTTCCACCAAGATGATAAAGAGATAACTTGGATCACTGATAAACACCACAATAGCAACAATCCTTAGGGGAAAGCTTTTAGGTGAGACACAACCCAAGATAACTTCAACGAAGAAATTGACGGGATTAAATATCTCATTCTTGATAACTTGTGAATCATGGAACATGAAGGAAATTGTCAAGAATGACATAACACCATCTGAAAAGATAAGGTAGAAAGGATTGCAATTGGAAAGCATGATGAAGAATGCTTGAGCTCCAACAATAATCTTGATGAAGACTTCGAGGATGAATTAAATCATGATGAACCACCATGAGAACTCCGGTAATGAAAGCATGAGAAGCGAAAGATGAAAGGAATAAGATTCAAGGCCTGCGATGAATTAGATGGAGCTTTGAAATGATATAATTGAAATAACTTGGAGCTCCAGAAAACAAGATGAACAACTTAGAACCAAGGATATGATATGATGAACAAGCTCCGGAAAAAGAGATTAATTACTTCGAGGAAATAAGAATAAGATTTACTATATGCTTCTCCTTCATCAAATTAAATTGATGACAAGCAACGGATTTGGCCTACTACTTATTCTTCTTGAAAAGGATTGGAGAGAGATATAGCCAAACCAGAGAAAAATCTTGAACGACTCACCGGTAGGATTATGAAAAGAACAAATGAATTAATACGATAACAAAGGAAGAGAAATCTTGAACGAGCCACCGTAAGAATATGGAGACGAGCGAAGAGACATCAACTAAGAATAGTGGGAGGGCAAAGTTGAAAACTGAGAACAAAGAATCTTCTAAAATGATGGCCTTCGGAGGATCACAATGGAAAGAATTCATGAAATGCTTCGGATGATATGAAAAGATTCCTTGTGATCAAAAGAACTTATGAGGATGTCATGAAGCTAGACCCACGAATCTTCAAGAGAACGGGCCAAGATTTAAGAGAAACACTTCTCCGGTCTTCAAATGTTGAGAATGAAGACGAGAAATGCCATGAAGAATTTCGAGATACTCCGGACGAATGCGAATAGAGAAGGTTGAACCAAAGTTGAAAAGAATTTGAAAACGGTCTTGGAGAAGCCATGTGACTGATGGAATCCATACTTCCGTCACACTTTGAAAAGAATTTGAGTATAACTCCGGAAAAATTAAAAGAGTCAGGTAAGATCCTGGAAAAATACATGTGGGTTAGGGCCCACTAAAGAAATCGCCGTTGAAAAAGATTGCTTAAGAGATATTGCACCGGTTGAATTAAATGGCTTGAATAAGATGACAATCCTCAAAATAGCTTGAACGGATTAAGAATTGAAACACGAATCTCTGAGATACCTTGTACACTCCGGATAAGATTTAGAGAGAGTTGAATAAACAAGAGAGACTTCGGATAAGAAATTCCAACATGTGAAAACAAGTGAAACAAGAAGAAGAGATATAATCAACACGAAAGCTTGAATTAAATCCACCGGATAAGAAACGAGAACGGAGAGTGATAAACTTGAAGCTCCTGAGCATCTTCCTGAGGAATCACCGGATAATGAAATTGAATGAAAGAATGAAGAAACATCACATGAATATAAGGGCACTTGATTAAGGACTCAGACTCCATAAAGAAAAAAGGGTGGGAGGGTGGGGAAAAACAAAGACAACTTGGGATGAATGAAACAGGCACCGTTGAGAAAAACCAAGACTTGGTCTTGCACATATAAAAAGGATCGGGTTAACTTGAAGAGAAGCACACCGGTTGAAAAGAATTTACATGACAAACTTGATTGATCAAGAAGGATTAGCACCCCCATAAAAGTATTAGAAAACCGATTAGGAAAGGTATGGAATCAACATTTGACATTGAAGCAACTCGAATACTAGAATCAAAACAAAAACAAAGGATTGATATGTTGCAACATAATCTTCACAATATCATTCGTACAACGAATGAATTCCATAGCTTAATGGTACATCAACTTGACGAGAAGACACTTGGGAGAGCAAAAGATAAATAAAAACAACAAGGAGCAGATAGAACAAATACATGATAGAAGCTTCGTCCCACATGTCCGTGCTGAAAGCTCATGGAACGTGTTACAAAAGGGTGTTGCAATCCCCGGATCAGCATAGCCAAGGACCCTTTAAGATGCAACTCCCAATTGGAATAACGCCCATAAAACCTCTTCACTCGATGTTGAACCCCGAACTTCATACCATGCACTCGTTGGAAGAATGCCTTCAAGCTACTAGAAGAACCCACCTATTAATTTCTGAAGGTTTCCGATTATGCAATCGGGTGTTGGGGATACAGGGGAAGCACCGCGCACTCAACTCTAAACCTACATCCAGCTGTATCCATCCGTCAACACATAACCAGTCATCTTCGGAAACCGTTTACCTCGAACCTTCGAAACGCATCCGCTATACTAGCTGTGGCAATACTCCCGAACTATCCCACCAGTACTGGGTGACGTCAGGGTTATCTCACCACTAACCGCATAGAAGAGTTTCGATGTCGGCCGTCTTAAGTATTCTAGTACTGCTGCGATACATTTGTGACGACAACACCTCGGAGCTCAACTCCCAGGGACACTGCCACAACCCCTAAATGACAGGAGGCATCGAGAACAATGTTCTCGTCACAAAGATATCGGAACAATCCAAACAATACTCCCGTGATCCTAAAAAAATTAGTGAATTTCTAAGAGTAGAAGAGGTAGAACATCGTCAGGAGTCCTCACCAGAGCGATGAAGGGATGAGGAGTAAAAAGAAATCCTACTCTCTGATATATATATAGGACTCAAAACATTTTTATGTGTGTGCCTAGACTCAACCGTCAGCAATTCGATCAATCAGGGGGCTCCTAGTCGGAGAAGGCTCTGAATACCAACTTGTGATGCCCAGTATGAGACTATGTCTCCTACGTGTCGAGGCACGACTTAGAGACATAAGCGCATACTAGAATGATCTCAAGTATGGTATCTTTGCACATCTCATGTAAAAGTTTAGGGATGAAATCGCAAAAGATAGTTGGCTTACACTCGCCACGTCACACACTGAATACATTAACATACATCATCCAAAACACAGGGTCCGACTATGGACGATAACCAAACGAGAAAGATACCATAAACACAAGGTCCGATCGCCCCTAGTAGGAACGACTACTGATCCTCGAAAAGCGTCACATACATACAGCCACTCTCTTCATCGAGATCCGAGTAAAGTTCTGAACCATCTCCTGCACTGAACTCAGTGGTACCTGCATCTGGTGTTGTAGTATCTGTGAGCCACGAGGACCCAGCAATCCCATAACCATGGGTAACAAGACTAGCAAAGCTTAATGGGTATGGAAAAGGATAGTGGTGAGGTTGTAGCAGTGGCTAAGCATATATATGGTGGCTAACTTAAGAGTACAAGAATAAGATGAGCATCTACGCAAACGGTCACAAACTAGTAGTGATCGCTAAAGATCCTGAACTACCTATGAGTCAAACATAACCCCACCGTGTTCTCTTCTCAAAGTGAAAAGAGACAGTCACGGTTACTCACACAGTTGTGTGTTTTACTTCGGATCCTCTGTCAAGTTTTCTACAACCGGACATTAACAAATTCCAATCTGCCACATAACCGGGGGCACGGCTTTCGAAAGATCATAACCCTGCAGGGGTGTCCCAACTTAGCCCATCACAAGCTATCACGATCAGCAAAGATAATAATAATATTACCCCTTATCTTAGGGAAGGCCTAATCAGACTCGGAATTCCTGGTGCACAAGACATTTCGACAATGGTAAAACAAGTCTAGCAAGACCTCCCGGCGTGCAGACACCCTGATAGTAGCCGCGCGTATCTCGTCTCAGGCCACGTCCGGATGGGACAAGCTACGGGAGCCAGCCCACGAGTTTCCCCGTGGTAGCCCCGCAGGTTGCCCATTTGGGACCAACACCATCAGCACTGGCCCCCCTGCTATGTAGAAAGAATACTCGAGGGTGCGACCCCCTATGCAATTTAATTAATTAATTAAGTTGTTATTATGAGGCAAATTAAAACCAATGTTGGGCCTTGCTGGAGGAGTTTTATTCAAAGACGAAGTGTCAAGGGGTCCCCATATACCCAACCGTGTAAGGAACGCAAAATCAAGGAACATAACGCTGGTTTATCGGCTCCTAAGGTGGCATGAGTGGAAAAAAACACCGAGCAAAAGGCCAAGCCTTCCACCCATTGCCAAGTATATAGGTGTGTTAATATAGCAATAGATATTGTGATATTCCCACAACAAGATCCGACATGGATCTAATCTTCATCTTCACCTGCAACTAACAACGCTATAAGAGGGGCTGAGCAAGCGGGTAACATAGCCAAACAACGGTTTGCTAGGAAGGTGTCGAAGGTTAGGGGTTTCATGGCAACAAGGAGAGGCTAACAAAAGATAGGTAGCGCGACATATAGCGATAGCATCGAGACATCTAGCATAGCAATGATAGTAAAGGTATCCAAGGTGATGGTCATCTTGCCTGGTATTCCGCAAGGAAGCAGAACGAGTCCATGAAGTAGTCGAACAAAACCTCACAACTCCGGAGCGAAATCGAAGCTAAAGATAGAAGCGAACCAGAAAGAAGCAAACAACACGGTAAACACACATATCATAACCATGGCATATGATGCACAACCAAGTATGATGCATGTCCGGTTTAAATATGCATGGAATGGCAAAGTGCACAAACAAGTACTACAAGTTAAGTCGAGCTCAATATGCAACGAGTTGCATATTGAAAAAACACCACATTATATTTATTTAGTTGACTCCCGTTTATTTACAAGACAAGGTTAAATGTTTGTTAACATGGCAAGAGGTGAAGCATGAGCAAAGTACACTATCTAGGCATTTTAAACGAGGCCGGAAATAACAACAACAATTCCCGGAAACTCCTCATATCATAATTAGCAATTATTAAAGCAAGCAACAATTTTAAGCATTTAAAGGTTGTTATCATGATGCAGATGTCAAATGCAAGTTTTATGCACTTTGTAGTTAAAAGTTGACATGAAGAGATATGAAGTATTTGTCATCATGGTGGAAAGAAAGGGGCCACGGCGGCGAATCCGAAAATGATGTCACGCAACATATTGGTTCCGGTAACTCGTTGAGAGTCCGGTGCCAAAGATGACGGAGAGCGTGACTTGCAAAAGATATGGGGTGCTCTCGGTTTCCGGGTTCCCACGGGTCGGCGACAAAAGAGGGGCACAACGGACACGGTGCAACAAGGGAAGCATCTCATACAACCACATTATTTCCCGGGCATCGTTTCGGCGGTATACCTTCGAAGCGTGCGTTTTGGGGCGGTTCGAGTCGTCGAGGGAAGTAGTGGTACTCGCAGTTCATAGTGGAAGTAGGTGTTCACGTATTGTATCAGAGAGGTACTTGACCAATCGAACGTCCTCGGGGCGACGGTAGTGGTACATGCACGTAGTTGAACTTGATGGGTCGACTCGGTCGTCGTGGGAGGTAGTGGTACACATTTTCGTAGATGTCACGGCGGCGGTAGTCATTCACGAGTCGTGGAGGAACTTGGCGGTTCCGAGGCTCCGGGCGTCGTGGTACTTGGCGATGTTCTTGCTGGTCCAAAAACAAGACAAGAGGCTGTATCCGGTTGCCTCCGAGGCTTTGGCGCACTGGCTTTGAGCTGGAAGCTGTGGACAACATCCATGGCCATGGCGGTTTGAACTCCCGCGGTGGAGATTCTCCTTGATACCAACGGGTTGCAGAGGATGGGGATGCCGACGAGGCAGGGGTCACGCTCATGTGCCCGCTCCCGTGCGGGGCCCGAAGGAGCTGCTGGTCCTGCGACTGGACGCAGGGAAGGAGGCGAGGCGCGGAGCTCGGAGACGAAGGGCTCGAGCACAGCGCCTTGCTGGAGGGGCGTCGCTGCAAGGCTTGGATGGCGACGGCGGCTCCGGACCGAGGCTGCTCGAGGGGCTCCTCCCCTCGAGTGAGCTCGCGCGGGGCGGCGCCTACAAGGGCGGGGCGATGAGGCATAGGACGGCGGCGCAGGAGGGATGGCGGCGGCGCTGGAGATGGGGATGGCTGGCGGTCGCGGCACGGCACGGCGGAGCGTTGGCCCGCGGCTAGCACGGCGATGGAAGGGGCGACAGGAGAAGAAGCTGTCGGCGCGGAGGAGGCCGTGCGCGAGGCCATCGGCGGCGGTTGCTGGAGGCGCGGCTTCTGTGTGCGGGCGAGCCAGGGCGAGGAGAGGGGAGAGCGAGGGGGGTCGGGAGAAGAGATGGGGATCGAGCGAGAGAGGGGGTGCTGCGGTGTGTGCGACGGCGAAGTGGGAGGACGAGGGGAGGATGAGCGGGGGTCAGACAGGTTAGGGTTAGGAGTAGGAGGGGCCGGCTGGGCCTTGGGCCATGGTGCGGCCGTCCTGGCTGGGCTGCCGGCGGCGGTTGGGCCTCGGGCGCACAGGCTTCTCCCAGATCCTCTCTCTTCTCTCTAAAAAAACAAAAAAATAGAAAGAAAAGAAAGGGAGGTCTGGGAAGGAATTTGCACATGAGGTTATTTTTCTCGGGCTCATAAAAATGAGCGCAAACCAAGAAAAATAGAAGTGGCATGATCGAGATATAATTCAAACATATTTGAATTTTAATTCAAATGGGTTTGAATTTTAATTCAAATGGGTTTGAACTAAGACTTGATTTTTGAAGTGTCCAAAAATGTTGAGGTTTTTGGAGGAACCTCGGTAAACGGGAAAATAATTATAGAGAAGGTTTGACGGTGAAACTTGGAGTAAAAGAGGCATGGGAATATTTGCAAGTGTGTTGAGGTAAATTCCAAGAACGGAATATTTATCATTGCTCCCTAAATATTGAGAGGATATGTTATAAAGAGAAGTCACTCTTCCCTCGATTTAAATGGATCGAAGATCCATACAATTTATTTAGTTCAGATGCAAAAGATTAATGACATGATGGCATGATGACATGATGCAATGCAAAATAAAATAGAGCAAGCAAATAAAACACACGGCGAAACTCGGAACATATGGAAGTCTTCTGGAGCGTCGGTCTTGGGGCATCACATACCTGCAAGCTTAAATAATCCACAAACTTCATCCACATAGATTAGGTGCAAATCGCGATGCAGTGTTCCATCTCTTGTAAAGGGATTAGCTAGCAGTTTCTCTATCATACCCGAAGGAATTTCAAAGCAAACATTTTCAGTAGGTTCAGTAGGTTGAGGAGCAACTCTTTGCTCTACTGGTCGGGGTGAAGATACCCCAAACAAGCCCCTCAAAGGACTATGAGCCATAGTAACAAGTAACAGTAAATTTCAGCCCACTATATAATTTTTTGCTTACCAAATTCCACTTACCAAAGGCGCTTCACTCCCCGGCAACGGCGCCAGAAAAGAGTCTTGATGACCCACAAGTGTAGGGGATCTATCGTAGTCCTTTCGATAAGTAAGTGTCGAACCCAACGAGGAGCAGAAGGAAATGATAGACAATTTTCAGTAAGGTATTTTCTGGAAGCACTGAAATTATCGGTAACAGATAGTTTTGTGATAAGGTAATTGGTAACAAGTGACAAATAGTAAAAGTAAATAAGGTGCAACAAGATGGCCCAATCCTTTTTGTAGCAAAGGACAAGCCTGGACAAACTCTTATATGAAGGAAAGCGCTCCCGAGGACACATGAGAATTATCGTCAAGCTAGTTTTCATCACATTCATATGATTCGCGTTCGTTATTTTGATAATTTGGTATGTGGGCAGACCGGTGCTTGGGTGCTGCCCTTACTTGGACTAGCATCCCACTTATGATTAACCTCTATTGCAAGCATCCGCAACTACAAAAGAAGTATTAAGGTAAACCTAACCATAACATGCAATATATGGATCCAAATCAGCCCCTTATGAAGCAACACATAAACTAGGGTTTAAGCTTCTGTCACTCTAGCAACCCATCGTCTACTTATTACTTCCCAATGCATTCCTCTAGGCCCAAAAAATGGTGAAGTGTCATGTAGTCGACGTTCACATGACACCACTAGAGGAAAGACAACATACATATCATCAAAATATCGAACGAATACCAAATTCACATGACTACTTATAGCAAGACTTCTCCCATGTCCTCAGGAACAAGCGTAACTACTCACAAAGCATATTCATGTTCATAATCAGAGGGATATTAATATGCATAATGGATCTGGACATATGATCTTCCACCAATTAAACCAACTAGCATCAACTACAAGGAGTAAACAACACTACTAGCAACCTACAGGCACGAATCTGAGGTTTTGGTACAAAGATTGGATACAAGTGATGAACTAGGGTTTGAGAGGAGATGGTGTTGGTGAAGATGTTGATGAAGATAACCCTCCCCAAGATGGGATATTTGTTGGTGATGATGGCGGTGACAATTTCCCCCTCCCGCAGGGAAGTATCCCCGGCAGAACAGCTCCGCCGGAGCCCTAGATTGGTTCTGCCAAGGTTTCGCCTCGAGACGGCCGCGTCTGGTCCTGAAAACCTCCTTATGATTTTTTCCAGGTCAAAACACCTCATATAGGAGAAGAGGGGCATCGGGGGGTTACTGGCTGGCCCACGAGGCAGGGGGCGCGCCCAGGGGGCGCCCCCACCCTCTTGGACAGGTGGTGGCCCCCCTGGCAGATCTCTTTCGCCAGATATTTTTATATTTCCTAAAATGGCGTTTCGTGGAGTTTCAGAGCTTTTTGAGTTGTGCAGAATAGGTCTCCAGTGTTTGCTCCTTTTCCAGCCCAGAATTCCAGCTATCAGCATTCTCCCTCATCATGTAAACCTTGTAAAATAAGAGAGAAAAGGCATAAGTATTGTGACATAACATGTAATAACAGCCCATAATGCATTAAATATCAACATAAAAGCATGATGCAAAATGGACGTATCAAGTAGCAAGAGAACGAAGTAAAACCAACAAAGGCAAAACACTCTCCCTCTCGAAGCCTAATGATCTATACACTTTCTCCCCCTTTGGCAACAAGTTACCAAAAAGCTTGAAAATGCATAGTGTTATATGGCACTCTAGGCACGATCTCCGGGAGCTCCTGAAGGGGTCTTCTGGCTTGTCGCTCCAGTGTGCGTAGACGGCATGGAGATGAGGGCATATGCAAATGCTTTTTAGGAAGTATGTGGAGCTGGAGGAGTTGACACTGGAGGTACAACTGAGGCAATCGCTGCAGGTGCTGAAGTGGTAGTCCTGGAGTCGGCAACTGGCACAGCTGATGATCTTGGTCCCCTTGGGACTCTATGAAAAGCATCACTGGTTGGTGTGTCATTTCTATCCTCAGCGTCTTCTTAGAGCTTCTCCACAGTGGTTTGAATCTCAGTGACCTTCACATCAAGGTCATGCAGTTTTGTCTCAAATATCCTCTCAAGACTTTCTTTATTCTGAGTCAAGTTGGCCAAGCTCTTCTCAATCCTCGTTGTGGCCTCAAGCAGATAACTGAGCTGATCATGCTTGGTCTTGAGATTTGTAGGGGTTGTTCCAGAAGCACTTGCTGCTTTTGCTGCCTTTGCCTTCTCATTTTTCTCTTGGCCCTCAACAGAAGTAGGATGTGATGCATCCATGAAAACCTCATTGTGCTCAAATTCTGGGCTAAGAGGTAAATGCTTCTTGTCAAGCAGATATGTCCCGGTTCCTACCTTGGAATTCATCAACATATAAATGTGTGGGGCATATCCACAAGATCTCTTTTGGTCAGCTGATGTCCTCTTGACGTTTTCAACTATAAGGCTCATGACTTTGAATTTCTGTGTCGGTGTTCTGGGAATGGGGGTACCCAGACTTGCCTGCCTGCGGACCAGGGCGTGGCTCATCAGGCGGCCTGGTATGGCCCAACTTCTTCAGCAACCACTCAAGACCCTCGCGAGGGGCCAAGCCTCGCGAGGCGGATGACACAAAACACCCCTGGGGTGGCCTTACTAGGCTGGCTCATGAGGATCGGAGATATGAAGGCAAGGGGCACCTCGCGAGGTCCTCGTGACGTGAGCAGTGATGACCAAGGCCAGGCGGGTGCCAGCGGGCGCAGAGTGCCAGTTTCCTCTTTTGTGCTAAAGGAGCAGGTGCAGGCGAGGAGTCCCGAGGCATCAGGCAAAGGTCTCCATATCGGTGCAATGAGACCAAGACCAGCAGGACAGCAGAGCGGAGGTCATCGCGGAGCCCACGGTGGCATCACCACCAGAGCCTTTGGCAGGCGAAGACCACCTTTTGTCAGGATAGCTTGTACTACCTGCCCCCCTTCAAATTTGGCCATTGTGGGATCCCTTCCCGCTCAATATTTGGGAAGAGGACCCGGGGCACTATAAATAGGACTAGCCACCACCATTGATCTCATCTAGAGTTGATGAGATAGAAGGCCACACACCCACAAGCTCACCCGAGCACAAGAACACCTCTCCTCAGGGGGTTGTTCGTGCTATGTACTAGTTCTTCCTCAGCCTACAAGGCAATCCACCACACCACACTGGATTAGGGTATTACACCACAACGGTGGCCCGAACCAGTATAAACCTTGTGTCCCTTGTTCTTCGGATCTGACGAGTTAGGCCTAGGGATCAATGAGTAGACGAGCTAGGGCGGAAGGAGAGATCTTCGTGCACACCCTAGAGTTCGAACCACAAGGGTTTTGCCAGAACCCAAGATCCGACACACATCAAAGAAATGGAGCAAATTGATTGAGTGACCACGAATCATCATGTGATCTCCAGACTTGGGTAGTAGAGTGTGCCTCAAAATAGTGTTGATGGTGTTCAGTCCTGCAAACAAATAGTATATGGAGCCAAACTTGTGTGTCTCTATGACTGCATCTTGAATGGTCTTGTACATGTTAGCCATGGAGTTATGATCTTGCTTGGGCTTATTGTATACATCTAGATCATCATCACTTTCTTTGGGGGCATTGATTGCATTGACAGCCAAATAGGGCCTACAACCATTCAGAAACCCCTGCCAGCAAGCCTTGAAACAAACAAAAGCCCTCCTAAAGCACTCTTTCTCCACTGTCTTCCCTTTTAATTTGTACTGAACTACATGCTTGTCAATCTCTACAACACTCCCTAGACTAGTCGTATCCACTTCAGCTTTGAAGGTGTAAAGCAACTTAAAACTCTCATTCCATGGACCATTAATCCTATCAAGAGCCCTTTCCTTAGCATAGAAAATCCTCATGTAAGATATATTAATCTTGTGCTTCTCAAATAGCTTCCCATAGAGTGATGTTGGACCAATTGTTGGTGTTTCCCTCACCCAATCCAAGATTGGATCTGCCACCCACCTTGTCTTTGCAAGCTTTGATTTGTTCTTTCCCCCTCCCCCTCCGGGTGGGCAAGTGTGCCCGTGTTTTTTTATCTGAAACAAGATGAAAAATGATGTCAAATATAATTAAGAAATAGTACACATGATCCGAATATAGAATGGATAAATAATCTAGAAAAAAGATTCAGTTGTAATACCTCAATCAATTTGCTCTTTAGCATAGTGGATGCATGCAACCCCCACCTACGATGTCTACTACACAACCTTCTTCTTGCAGACGTTGTTGGGCCTCCAAGTGCAGAGGTTTGTAGGACAGAAGCAAATTTCCCTCAAGTGGATGACCTAAGGTTTATCAATCCGTGGGAGGTGTAGGATGAAGATGGTCTCTCTCAAACAACCCTGCAACCATATAACAAAGAGTCTCTTGTGTCCCCAACACACCCAATACAATGGTAAATTGTATAGGTGCACTAGTTCGGTGAAGAGATGGTGATACAAGTGCAATATGGATGGTAGATATAGGTTTTTGTAATCTGAAATTATAAAAACAGCAAGGTAACAAGTAATAAAAGTGAGCAAAAGCGGTATTGTAATGCTTCGAAACAAGGCCTAGGGTTTATCCATTCACTAGTGCAAGTTCTCTCAACAAGGATAACATAATTAGATTATATAACAATCCCTCAACATGCAACAAGGAGTCATTCCAAAGTCACTAATAGCGGAGAACAAATGAAGAGATTATTGTAGGGTATGAAACCACCTCAAAGTTATTCTTTCCGATCAATCCATTGGGCTATTCCTATAAGTGTCACAAACAGCCCTAGAGTTTGTAGTAAAATGACACCTTAAGACACAAATCAACCAAAACCCTAATGTCACCTAGATACTCAAATGTCACCACAAGTATCCGCGGGTATGATTATACGATATGCATCACACAATCTCAGATTCATCTATTCATACCAACACAAAGAACTTCAAAGAGTGCCCCAAAGTTTCCACCAGAGAGTCAAGACGAAAACGTGTGCCAACCCCTATGCAAAGATTCCCAAGGTCACGGAACCCGCAAGTTGATCACCAAAACATACATCAAGTGAATCAATGGAATACCCCATTGTCACCACGGGTATCCCACACAAGACCATACATCAATTGTTCTCAAATCCTTAAAGACTCAATCCAATAAGATAACTTCAAAGGGAAAACTCAATCCATTACAAGAAGGTAGAGGGGGAGAAACATCATAAGATCCAACTATAGTAGCAAAGCTCGTTGTACATCAAGATCGTGCCAAATCAATAACACGAGAGAGAGAGAGAGAGAGAGAGAGAGAGAGAGAGATCAAACACATAGCTACTACTACATACCCTCAACCCCGAGGGTGAACTACTCCCTCCTCGTCATGGAGAGCGCCGGGATGATGAAGATGGCCACCGGTGATGGATCCCCCCTCTGGCAGGGTGCCGGAACAGGGTCCCGATTGGTTTTTGGTGGCTACAGAGGCTTGCGGCGGCGGAACTCCCGATCTAGGTTTCTTTTCGGGGGTTTCTTTATTTATAGGAATTTTTGGCGTCGGGAACAAGTCAGTGGGTCTCCGAGTCATCCACGAGGCAGGGGGCGCGCCCAGGGGGGTAGGGCGCGCCCTCCACCCTCGTGGATGCCTCGGGACTCTTCTGGCCCAACTCTTCTACTTCGGGGGCTTCTTTTGGTCCATAAAAAAACCGCAAAAATCGGCAGGTCAATTAGACTCCGTTTGGTATTCCTTTTCTGAAAAACTCAAAAACAAGGAAAAAACTGAAACTGGCACTGGGCTCTAGGTTAATAGGTTAGTCCCAAAAATCATATAAAATAGCATATAAAACATCCAAGATGGATAATAGAATAGCATGGAAAAAACAAAAATTATAGATACGTTGGAGATGTATCAAGCATCCCGAAGCTTAATTCGTGCTCATCCTCGAGTAGGTAAATGATAAAAACAGAATTTTTGATGTGCAATGCTACCTAACATAATTCTCAAAGTAATTCAATTTATTGTGGCATGAATGTTTAGATCCAAAAGATTCAAGACAAAAGTTTAATACTGACATAATAATAATAATACTTCAAGCATACTAACAAAGTAATCATGTCTTCTCAAAATAACATGGCCAAAAAAAGTTCATCCCTACAAAATCATATAGTTTGGCTATGCTCCATCTTTGCCACACAAAATACCCATATCATGCACAACCCCGGTTTGAGCCAAGCAATTGTTTCATACTTTAATTTTTCAACTTTCACGCAATACATTAGCGTGAGCCATGGATATAGCTCTATAGGTGGAATAGGGTGGTGGTTGTGTAAAAGACAAAAAGGAGGAAGATGGTCTCACATCAACTAGGCGTATTAATGGGCTATGGAGATGCCCATCAATAGATATCGATGTGACTGAGTAGGGATTGCCATGCAACGGATGCACTAGAGCTATAAATGATGAAAGGTCAACAAAACAAACTAAGTGGGTGTGCATCCAACTTGATTGCTCATGAAGACCTAGGGCATTTTGAGGAAGCCCATTATTGGAATATACAAGTCATGTTCTATAACGAAAATTCCCACTAGTATATGAAAGTGACAAAATAAGAGACTCTCTATCATGAAGATCATGGTGCTACTTTGAAGCACAAGTGTGGAAAAAGGATAGTAGCATTGTCCCTTCTCTCTTTTTCTCTCTCTTCTTTTTTCTCTCTTTTTTTGTTTGGCTTCTTTGGCCTCTTTTTTTTACTCGCTTCTTTGGCCTCCCTTTTTTTATTTCCTCACACGGGACAATGCTCTAATAATGATGATCATCACACTTCTATTCATTTACACCTCAAGAATTACTACTCGATGCTTAGAACAAAATATGACTTTATATGAATGCCTCCGGCGGTGTACCGGTATGTGCAATGAATCAAGAGTGACATGTATGAAAAAAATATGAATGGTGGCTTTGCCACAAATACGATGTCAACTATATGATCATGCAAGGCATTATGACAATGATGGAGAATGTCATAATAAACGGAACGATGGAAAGTTGCATGCAATATATCTCGGAATGGCTATGGAAATGCCATAATAGGTAGGTATGGTGGCTGTTTTGAGGAAGGTAAATGGTGGGTTTATGGTACCGGTGAAAGTTGCGCGGTACTAGAGAGGCTAGCAATGGTGGAAGGGTGAGAGTGCGTATAATCCATGGACTCAACATTAGTCATAAAGAACTCACATACTTATTGCAAAAATCTACAAGTCATCAAAAAGAAGCAATACACGCATGCTCCTAGGGGAAGGGTTGGTAGGAGTTAACCATCGCGCGATCCCGACCTCCACACATAAGGAAGACAATCAAAGAAACACCTCATGCTTCAAATTTGTTACACAAGGGTTACCATACGTGCATGCTACGGGACTTGCAAACCTCAACACAAGTATTTCTCAAATTCACAATTACTCTACTAGCATTACTCTAATATCACCATCCTCATATCTCAAAACAATCATCAAGCATCAAACTTCTCATAGTATTCAATGCACATTATATGAAAGTTTTTATTATACCCATCTTGGATGCCCATCATATTAGGACCAGTTTTATAGCCAAAGAAAATTACCATGCTGTTCTAAAAGAGTCTCAAAATAATATAAGAGAAGCATGAGAGATCAATAATTTCTTTAAAATAAAACCACCGTCGTGCTCTAAAAGATATAAGTGAAGCACTAGAGCAAATGACAAACTACTCCAAAAGATATAAGTGAAGATCAATGAGTAGTTGGCTAATTATGTAACTATGTGAAGACTCTCTAACATTTAAGAATTTTAGATCTTGTGATATTATTAAAACATCAAGAAAAATAAAATAAAATAAAATAACACTCCAAGCAAAACACATATCATGTGGTGAATAAAAATATAGCTCCAAGTAAAGTTACCGATGAACGAAGACGAAAGAGGGGATGCCTTTCGGGGCATCCCCAAGCTTAGGCTCTTGGTTGTCCATGAATATTACCTTGGGTGCCTTGGGCATCCCCAAGCTAAGGCTCTTGCCACTCCTTATTCCATAGTCCATCGAATCTTTACCCAAAACTGGAAAACTTCACAACACAAAATTCAACGGAAAACTCGTAAGCTCCGTTAGTATGAGAAAATAAAATCACCACTTAGGTACTGTTGTGAACTCATTTTAAATTAATATTGGTGTAATACCTACTTTATTCTAACTTCTCTATGGTTAATACCCCCCGATACTACTCATAGATTCATCAAAATAAGCAAACAACACACGAAAAACAGAATTTGTCAAAAACAGAACAATCTGTAGCAATCCATAACTTTCGAATACTTCTGTAACTCCAAAAATTCTTAAATAAATTGGTGGACGTGAGGAATTTGTCTATTAATCATCTGTAAAGAGAATTAACTTAAAAGCACTCAACAGTAAAAATGAAACTAATATCGTGAGCGCAAAAGTTTCTGTTTTTTACAGCAAGATCACATTAACTTTCACCCGAGTCTTCCCAAAGGTTCTACTTGGCACTTTATTGAAACAAAAGCTATAAAACATGATTACTACAGTATCTTAATCATTGGGACACATAAAAACAGTCAGGGTAAATATTGGGTTGTCTCCCAACAAGCGCTTTTCTTTAATGCCTTTTTAGCTAGGCATAATGATTTCAATGATGCTCACATAAAGGATAAGAATTGAAACATAACGGGAGCATCATGAAGAATATGACTAGCACATTTAAGTCTAACCCAATTCCTATGCATAGGGATTTTGTGAGGAAACAACTTATGGGAACAAGAATCAACTAGCATAGGAAGGCAAAACAAGCATAACTTCAAAACTTTCAACACATAGAGAGGAAATTTGATATTATTGCACTTCCTACAAGCATATATTCCTCTCTCATAATAATATTCAGTAGCATAATGAATGCATTCAACAATATAACTATCACATAAAGCACTATTTTCATGATGCATAAACATAGAAATTTTATTACTCTCCACATAGGCAAATTTCTTCTCATCCGGAATAGTGGGATTATCATAAGAAACTCGAATACTATAAATTGTTTCCACATTAAAAGAGTAATGTTCAGAAAAAGGGTAATCGTAATCATGACAAGTTTTATAAATATAATCATCACTACTTTTTATAACATAAGTGTCATTACAATAATCATCATAAGTAGCAACTTTATTCTCATCATAATCAATTGAAACCTCTCCCAGGATAGTGGAATCATTACTAAATAAAGTCATGACCTCTCCAAATCCACTTTCATAATTATAATCATCATAAATAGGAGGCATGCTATCATCAAAATAAATTTGCCCATCAAAACTTGGAGGACAAAAAATATCATCTTCATCAAACATAGCATCCCTAAGCTTGGGACAACCATTAATTGCGGCAAATAAATTCTCAAACATGTCATTCTCATCAAACATAGCATCCCCAAGCTTGGGCCTTTTCATATCATAAGAATAATCACTCACATCATTAATAGTATGGATAGCACCAATAGTATAGCAATTATCATCATCACAATGAGTAATAGGAGCAACATCATTTGGACGGGATACCATTTTACTTTTGCTTCTCCGTCTTTTCCTTTTCTTCTTCACATCATGTGTGTGTTTAATCCTCTTTTTACAGCTCATTATTAATGAGATTGGTTGAATAGAAAGCTCCTCCTCCTTACCTGATTCATCATAAGAAGGAATAGGAAGATATTGGGAAATCTCTTCCCTTTCATTAGTCATAGGAACATGTATAAGTCATGAAGAAAGCAATAGCAGTAAAACTAAACGATCATAGTGCTATGCTAACGGATGGGTCTAGTCCATCACATCATTCTCCTAATGATGTGATCCCGTTGATCAAATGACAACTCATGTCTATGGCTAGGAAACATAACCATCTTTGATCAATGAGCTAGTCTAGTAGAGGCATACTAGGGACATACTCCCTCCGTCCCAAAATAAGTGACGCAAAAGTGACTCAATTTTGTTCTAATTTAGTACAAAATTGAGTCACTTTTGCGTCACTTATTTTGGGACGGAGGGAGTACTATTTTGTCTATGTATTCACACATGTATCAAGTTTCCGGTTAATACAATTCTAGCATGAATAAAAGACATTTATCATGATATAAGGAAATACAAATAACATCTTTATTATTGCCTCTAGGGCATATTTCCTTCAGTCTCCCACTTGAACTAGAGTCAATAATCTAGATTACAAAGTAATGATCCTCACACCCATGGAGTCCTGGTGCTCATCAAGTTTTGCCCGTGGAAGAGGTTTAGTCAACGGGTCTGCAACATTCAGATCCGTATGTATCTTGCAAATCTCTATGTCTCCCTCTTTGACTAGATCGCGGATGGAATTGAAGCGTCTTTTGATGTGCTTTGTTCTCTTGTGAAACCAGGATTCCTTCGCCAAGGCTATTGCTCCAGTGTTGTCACAAAAGATTTTCATTGGACCCGATGCACTAGGTATTACACCTAGATCGTGAAGGAAATATGCCCTAGAGGCAATAATAAAGTTGTTATTTATATTTCCTTATATCATGATAAATGTTTATTATTCATGCTAGAATTGTATTAACCGGAAACTTAGTACATGTGTGAATACATAGACAAAACAGAGTGTCCCTAGTATGCCTCTACTAGACTAGCTCATTGATCAAAGATGGTTATGTTTCCTAACCATAGACATGAGTTGTCATTTGATCAATGGGGTCACACCATTAGGATAATGATGTGATGGACAAGACCCATCCGTTAGCATAGCACTATGATCGTTTAGTTTTTCTGCTATTGCTTTCATCATGACTTATACATGTTCCTATGACTATGAGATTATGCAACTCCCGAATACCGTAGGAACACCTTGTGTGCTATCAAACGTCACAACGTAACTGGGTGATCATAAAGATGCTCTACAGGTGTCTCCGAAAGTATTCGTGGTGTTGGCATAGATCAAGATTAGGATTTGTCACTCCGAGTGTCGGAGAGGTATCTCTGGGCCCTCTCGGTAACACACATCACAATAAGCCTTGCAAGCAAAAGACTAATGAGTTAGTCACGAGATGATGTGTTACGGAACGAGTAAAGAGACTTGCTGGTAACGATATTGAACTAGGTATGGAGATACCGACGATCGAATCTCGGGCAAGTAACATACCGATGACAAAAGGAACAACGTATGTTGTTATGCGGTTTTGACCGATAAAAGATCTTCGTAGAATATGTAGGAGCCAATATGAACATCCAGGTTCCGCTATTGGTTATTGACCGGAGATGAGTCTCGGTCATGTCTACATAGTTCTCGAACCCGTAGGGTCCGCACGCTTAACGTTTGATGACGATCGGTATTATGAGTTTATGAGTTTTGATGTACCGAAGGTAGTTCGGAGTCCCGGATGAGATCACGGACATGACGAGGAGTCTCGGAATGTCCGAGACATAAAGATTGATATATTGGACGACTATATTCGGACACCGGAACTGTTCCGGAAAAGTTTCGGATTTAACGGGATTGCCGGAGGGGGTTACCGGAACCCCCTACGAAGGGGGATGGTCCATAGTGGGCCTTATGGAAAAGAGAGAGGCAGCCCATAGGGGCTGGCCGGTGCCCCACCTAGGGTTCCTAGTTGGACTAGGATTGGGGGGCGCCACCTCTCCCTCTTTTCCTTTCCCTCTCTTCCTTCTTTGGTAGTTCCTACTAGGAATAGGATTGCAATCCTATTCCTAGTAGGATTGCACCCCTAGCCGCACCATAGAAGGGCCGGCCGGCCTCCCCCCTTGCTCCTTTATATACGGGGGCAATGGGGCACCAAAAGACACACAAGTTGAATTGTTCCAGCCGTGTGCGGTGCCCCCCTCCACAGAAACACACCTCGGTCATACCGTCGCGGTGCTTAGGCGAAGCCCTGCGCTGGTGAATACATCATATCCGTCACCACGCCGTCGTGCTGACGAAACTCTCCCGTGAAGCTCAACTAGGATCAAGAGCTCGTGGGACGTCATCAAGCTGAACGTGTGCTGAACGCGGAGGTGCCGTACGTTCGGTGCTTGATCGGTTGAATCGCGAAGAAGTTCGACTACATCAACCACGTCACTTGACGCTTCCGCTTCCGGTCTACGAGGGTACGTAGACACACTCTTCCCTCTCGTTGCTATGCATCTGGTAGATAGATCTTGCGTGATCGTAGGAAATTTTTAAAATACTACGTTCCCCAACAGTGGCATCATGAGCCAGGTCTATACGTAGATGATATGCACGAGTAGAACACAATGAGTAGTGGGCGATACTAGTCATACTGCTTACCAGCATGTCATACTTTGCTTCGGCGGTATTGTGAGATGAAGCGGCCCGGACCGACATTACGCGTACGCTTACGCGAGACTGGTTTCACCGTTACGAGCACTCGTTGCATAAAGGTGACTGGCGGGTGTCTGTCTCTCTCACTTTAGCTGAATCAAGTGTGGCTACGCCCGGTCCTTGTGAAGGTTAAAACAGCACATACTTGACGAAACATCGTTGTGGTTTTGTATGCGTAGGTAAGAACGGTTCTTGCTAAGCCCGTAGCAGCCACGTAAAACTTGCAACAACAAAGTAGAGGACGTCTAACTTGTTTTTGCAGGGCATGTTGTGATGTGATATGGTCAAGACATGATGAGTTATACGTTTTTGTATGAGATGATCATGTTTTGTAAAGTTATCGGCAACTGGCAGGAGCCATATGGTTGTTGCTTTATTGTATGAAATGCAATCGCCATGTAATTGCTTTACTTTATCACTAAGCGGTAGCGATAGTCGTAGAAGCAATAGTTGGCGAGACGACAACGATGCTACGATGGAGATCAAGGTGTCGCGCCGGTGACGAAGGTGATCATGACGGTGCTTTGGAGATGGAGATCAAAAGCACAAGATGATGATGGCCATATCATGTCACATATTTTGATTTGCATGTGATGTTTATCTTATTATGCTTCTTATTTTGCTTAGAATGACGGTAGCATTATAAGATGATCCCTTACAAAATTTCAAGGTACAAGTGTTCTCCCTGAGTATGCACCGTTGCGGAAGTTCTTCGTGCCGAGACACCACGTGATGATCGGGTGTGATAGGCTCTACGTTCAAATACAACGGGTGTAAGACAGTTTTGCACACGCAGAATACTCGGGTTAAACTTGACGAGCCTAGCATATGCAGATATGGCCTCGGAACACTGGAGACCGAAAGGTCGAGCGTGAATCATATAGTAGATATGATCAGCATAAGATGTTCACCATTGAAACTAGTCCATCTCACGTGATGATCGGACATGGTTTAGTTGATTTGGATCACGTGATCATTTAGATGACTAGAGTGATGTCTATCTAAGTGGGAGTTCTTTAAGTAATATGATTAATTGAACTTTAATTTATCATGAACTTAGTCCTGATAGTATTAGCATATCTATGTTGTAGATCAATAGCTCGCGATGTTGCTCCACGTTTATTTTTTATATGTTCCTAGAAAAAACTAAGTTGAAAGATGTTAGTAGCAATGATGCGGAATTGTTCCGTGATCTGAGGATTATCCTCATTGCTGCACAGAAGAATTATGTCCTTGATGCACCGCTAGGTGACAGACCTATTGCAGGAGCAGATACAGACGTTATGAACGTTTTGACAAAAGCTCGGTATGATGACTACTTGATAGTTTAAGTGCACCATGCTTTACGGCTTAGAATCGGGACTTCAAAAACGTTTTGAACGCCGCAGAGCATATAAGATGTTCCATGAGTTGAAATTAGTATTTCATACTCATGCCCGTGTCGAGAGGTATAAGACTTCTGACAGTACTTTGCCTACAAGATGGAGGAGAATAGCTCAACCAGTGAGCATGTGCTCAGATTGTCTGGGTACTACAATTACTTGAATCAAGTGGGAGTTAATCTTCCAGATAAGATAGTAATTGACAAAGTTCTCTAGTCACTATCACCAAATTAGTAGAACTTCGTGATGAACTATAATATGCAAGGGATGACGAAAGGAATTCCTGAGCTCTTCGCGATGCTGAAGTCGGCGAAGGTAGAAATCATGAAAAAGCATCAAGTGTTGATGGTTAACAAGACCACTTGTTTCAAGTAAAGGGCAAAGGGATAGAAGGGGAACTTCAAGAAGAATGACAAGCAAATTGTCACTCCCGTGAAGAAACCCAAAGCTAAAACTCAAGCCAGAAACTAAGTGCTTCTACTGCAAAGGAAATGGTCACTGGAAGTGGAACTGCCCTAGATACTTGGCGGATAAGAAGGATGGCAAAGTGAACAAAGGTATATTTTGATATACAGATTATTGATGTGTATTTTACTAGTGTTCATAGCAACCCCTAAGTATTTGATACTGGTTCAGTTGCTAAAGAGTAGTAACTCGAAATGGGAGTTGCATAATGAACAGAAACTAGTTAAAGGTGAAGTGACGATGTGTGTTGGAAGTGGTTCCAAGATTGATATGATCATCATCGCACACTCCCTATACTTTCGGGATTAGTGTTGAACCTAAATAAGTGTTATTTGCTGTTTGTGTTGAGCATGAATATGATTTGATCATGTTTATTGCAATACGGTTATTCATGTAAGTTAGAGAATAATTGTTGTTCTGTTTACATGAATAAAACCTTCTATGGTCATACACCCAATGAAAATGGTTTGTTGGATCTCGATCGTGTGATACACATATTCATAAT
>LR738715.1:698065333-698112376 GCA_902687465.1 Secale cereale
AAAGATGCAAGGTTAATAATGATAGTGCAACTTATTTGTGGCACTGCCGTTTAGGTCATATTGGTGTAAAGCGCATAAAGAAACTCCATAATGATGGACTTTTGGAATCAGTTGATTATGAATCACTTGGTGCTTGCGAACCATGCCTCATGGGCAAGATGACTAAAACTCCGTTCTCCGGAACAATGGAGCGAGCAACAGATTTGTTGGAAATCATACATACTGATGTATGCGGACCAATGAGTGTTGAAGCTCGCGGCAGGTATCGTTATTTTCTGACCTTCACTGATGATTTGAGCAGATATGGGTATATCTACTTAATGAAGCACAAGTCTGAAACATTTGAAAAGTTCAAAGAATTTCAGAGTGAAGTGGAGAATCATCGTAACAAGAAAATAAGAGTTTCTACGATATGATCGTAGAGGTAAAATATTTGAGTTAGCGAGTTTGGCCTTCAGCAAAAACAATGTGAAATAGTTTCACTACTCACGCCACCTGGAACACCACAGTGTAATGGTGTGTCCGAACGTCATAACCGTACTTTATTAGATATGATGCGATCGATGATGTCTCTTACCAATCTATCACTATCGCTTTTTGGGTTATGCATTAGAGACAGCTACATTCACGTTAAATAGGGCACCATCTAAATCCGTGGAGATGACACCATAAGAACTGTGGTTTGACGAGAAACCGAAGCTGTCATTTCTTTAAGTTTGGGACTGTGATGCTTATGTGAAAAAGTTTCAACATGATAAGCTCGAACCCAAATTGGAGAAGTAAATCTTCATAGGATACCCAAAAGAAACTGTTGGGTACACCTTCTATCACAGATCCGAAGGCAAGGTCTTTGTTGCTAAGAGTGGATCCTTTCTAGAGAAGGAGTTTCTCTCGAAAGAAGTGAGTGGGAGGAAAGTAGAACTTGATGAGGTAATTGTACCTTCTCCCGAATTGGAAAGTGGAACATCACAGAAACTAGTTCCAGTGATTCCTACACCAATTAGTGAGGAAGCTAATGATGATGATCATGAAACTTCAGATCAAGTTTCTGCTGAACTTCGTAGATCAACCAGAGTTTGTTCCGCACCAGAGTGGTACGGCAACCCGGTTCTGGAAGTCATGTTACTGGAACATGATGAACCTACGAACTATGAGGAAGCGATGATGAGCCCAGATTCCGTAAAATGGCTTGAGGCCATGAAATCTGAGATGGGATCCATGTATGAAAAAAAAGTGTGGACTTTGGTTGACTTGCCCGATGATCGGCAAGCCATCGAAAATAAATGGATCGTCAAGAGGAAGACTGACGCTGACAGTAATGTTACTGTTTACAAAGCTCGACTTGTTGGAAAAGGTTTTTGACAAGTTCAAGGAGTTGACTACGATGAGACTTTCTCACCCGTAGCGATGCTTAAGTCTGTCCGAATCATGTTAGCAATTGCCGCATTTTATGAAATCTGGCAAATGGATAACAAAACTGCATTCTTTAAATGGATTTATTAAAGAAGAATTGTATATGATGCAACTAGAAGGTTTTGTCAATCCTAAAGGTGCTAACAAAATGTGCAAGCTCCAGCGATCCATCTATGGACTGGTGCAAGCATCTCGGAGTTGGAATATACGCTTTGATAAGTTGATCAAAGCATATAGATTTATACAGACTTGCGGTGAAGCCTGTATTTACAAGAAAGTGAGTGGGAGCACTAGAACCTTTCTGATAAGTATATGTGAATGACATATTGTCGATCAGAAATGATGTAGAATTTTCTGGAAAGCATAGAGGAATGTTTGAAATGAGTTTTTCAAAGAAAGACCTTGGTGAAGCTGCTTACAAATTGAGCATCAAGATCTATAGAGATAGATCAAGACGCTTGATAAGACTTTCGATGAGTACATACCTTGATAAGATTTTGAAGTAGTTCAAAATGGATCAGTCAAAGAAGGAGTTCTTGCATGACTTGTAAGGTGTGAAGTTGAGTAAGACTCAAAGCCTGACCACGGCAGAAAAATATAGAGAGAATGAAAGTCATTCCCTATGCCTCAGCCATAGGTTCTATAAAGTATGCCATGCTGTGTACCAAACATGTTGTGTACCTTGTCATGAGTTTGACAAGGAGGTACAATAGTGATCCAGGAGTAGATCACTGTACATCGGTCAAAATTATCCTTAGTAACTGGATGACTAAGGAAATGTTTCTCGATTATGGAGGTGATAAAGAGTTCGTCGTAAGGGGTTACACCGATGCAAGCTTTGACACTAAATCCAGATGACTCTAACTGTCAATCTGGATACGTATTGAAAGTGGGAGCAATTAGCTAGAGTAGCTCCATGAAGAGCATTGTAGACATAGAAATTTGCGAAATACATACGGATCTGAATGTGGCAGACCCATTGACTAAACTTCTCTCACAAGCAACAACATAATCACACCTTATTACTCTTGGGTATTAATCACATAGCGATGTGAACTAGATTATTGACTCTAGTAAACCCTTTGGGTGTTGGTCACATGGCGATGTGAACTATGGGTGTTATTCACATAACGATGTGAACTATCGGTATTAAATCACATGGCGATGTGAGCTAGATTATTGACTCTAGTGCAAGTGGGAGACTGAAGGAAATATGCCCTAGAGGCAATAATAAAGTTGTTATTTATATTTCCTTATATCATGATAAATGTTTATTATTCATGCTAGAATTGTATTAACCGGAAACTTAGTACATGTGTGAATACATAGACAAAACAGAGTGTCCCTAGTATGCCTCTACTAGACTAGCTCATTGATCAAAGATGGTTATGTTTCCTAACCATAGACATGAGTTGTCATTTGATCAATGGGGTCACACCATTAGGATAATGATGTGATGGACAAGACCCATCCGTTAGCATAGCACTATGATCGTTTAGTTTTTCTTCTATTGCTTTCTTCATGACTTATACATGTTCCTATGACTATGAGATTATGCAACTCCCGAATACCGTAGGAACACCTTGTGTGCTATCAAACGTCACAACGTAACTGGGTGATCATAAAGATGCTCTACAGGTGTCTCCGAAAGTATTCGTGGTGTTGGCATAGATCAATATTAGGATTTGTCACTCCGAGTGTCGGAGAGGTATCTCTGGGCCCTCTCGGTAACACACATCACAATAAGCCTTGCAAGCAAAAGACTAATGAGTTAGTCACGAGATGATGTGTTACGGAACGAGTAAAGAGACTTGCCGATAACGAGATTGAACTAGGTATGGAGATACCGACGATCGAATCTCGGGCAAGTAACATACCGATGACAAAAGGAACAACGTATGTTGTTATGCGGTTTTGACCAATAAAAGATCTTCGTAGAATATGTAGGAGCCAATATGAACATCCAGGTTCCGCTATTGGTTATTGACCGGAGATGAGTCTCGGTCATGTCTACATAGTTCTCGAACCCGTAGGGTCCGCACGCTTAACGTTTGATGACGATTGGTATTATGAGTTTATGAGTTTTGATGTACCGAAGGTAGTTCGGAGTCCCGGATGAGATCACGGACATGACGAGGAGTCTCAGAATGTCCGAGACATAAAGATTGATATATTGGACGACTATATTCGGACACCGGAACTGTTCCGGAAAAGTTTCGGATTTAACGGGATTGCCGGAGGGGGTTACCGGAACCCCCTACGAAGGGGGATGGTCCATAGTGGGCCTTATGGAAAAGAGAGAGGCAGCCCATAGGGGCTGGCCGGTGCCCCACCTAGGGTTCCTAGTTGGACTAGGATTGGGGGGCGCCACCTCTCCCTATTTTCCTTTCCCTCTCTTCCTTCTTTGGTAGTTCCTACTAGGAATAGGATTGCAATCCTATTCCTAGTAGGATTGCACCCCTAGCCGCACCATAGAAGGGCCGGCCGGCCTCCCCCCTTGCTCCTTTATATACGGGGGCAGGGGGGCACCCAAAGACACACAAGTTGAATTGTTCCAGCCGTGTGCGATGCCCCCCTCCACAGAAACACACCTCGGTCATACCGTCGCGGTGCTTAGGCGAAGCCCTGCGCCGGTGAATACATCATATCCGTCACCACGCCGTCGTGCTGACGAAACTCTCCCGTGAAGCTCAACTAGGATCAAGAGATCGTGGGACGTCATCAAGCTGAACGTGTGCTGAACGCGGAGGTGCCGTACGTTCGGTGCTTGATCGGTTGAATCGCGAAGAAGTTCGACTACATCAACCACGTCACTTGACGCTTCCGCTTCCGGTCTACGAGGGTACGTAGACACACTCTTCCCTCTCGTTGCTATGCATCTGGTAGATAGATCTTGCGTGATCGTAGGAAAATTTTAAAATACTACGTTCCCCAACAGATCGGATATGAACTCCTTCATCCAGACTCCTTCATTTGCTGCTTCCGAAGCAGCTATGTATTCCGCTTCACACGTAGATCCCGCCACGACGCTTTGCTTGGAACTGCACCAACTGACAGCTCCACCGTTCAATAAAAATACATATCCAGTTTGTGACTTAGAGTCATCCGAATCAGTGTCAAAGCTGGAATCGACGTAACCATTTACGACGAGCTCTTTGTCACCTCCATACATGAGAAACATATCCTTTGTCCTTTTCAGGTACTTCAGGATGTTCTTGACCATTGTCCAGTGATCCACTCCTGGATTACTTTAGTACCTCCCTGCTAAACTTATAGCAAGGCACACATCAGGTCTGGTACAACATTGCATACATGATAGATCCTATGGCTGAGGCATAGGGAATGACTTTCATTTTTCTCTCTATCTTCTGCAGTGGTCGGGCATTGAATCTTACTCAACTTCATACCTTGTAATTCATGCAAGAACCCTTTCTTCGACTGATCCATTTTGAACTTCTTCAAAACTTTATCAAGGTATGTGCTTTGTGAAAGTCCAATCAAGCGTCTTGATCTATCTCTATAGATCTTGATGCCTAATATATAAGCAGCTTCACCGAGGTCTTTCATTGAAAAACTCTTATTCAAGTATCCTTTTATGCTATCCAGAAATTCTATATCATTTCCAATCAACAATATGTCATCCACATATAATATCAGAAATACTACAGAGCTCCCACTCATTTTCTTGTAAATACAGGCTTCTCCAAAAGTCTGTATAAAACCATATGCTTTGATCACCTTATCAAAGCGTATATTCCAACTCCGAGATGCTTGCACCAGTCCATAGATGGATCGCTGGAGCTTGCATACTTTGTTAGCATCTTTTGGATTGACAAAACCTTCTGGTTGCATCATACACAACTCTTCTTTGAGATATCCATTCAGGAATGCAGTTTTGACATCCATTTGCCAGATTTCATAATCAAAAAATGCGGCAATTGCTAACATGATTCGGACACACTTAAGCATCACTACAGGTGAGAAAGTCTCATCGTAGTCAACTCCTTGAACTTGTCGAAACCCTTTCGCAACAAGTCGAGCTTTGTAAACAGTAACATTACCGTGTGCGTCGGTCTTCCTCTTGAAGATCCATTTATTCTCGATGGCTTGCCGGTCATCGGGCAAGTCAACCAAAGTCCATACTTTGCTTTCATACACGGATCCCATCTCATATTTCATGGCCTCAAGCCATATTGCGGAATCTGGGCTCATCATCGCTTCCTCATAGTTTGTAGGTTCATCATGGTCTAGTAACATGACTTCCAGAACTGGGTTGTCGTACCACTCTGGTGCGGAACGTACTCTGGTTGATCTACGACGTTCAGCAGAAACTTGATCTGAAGTTTCATGATCATCATCATTAGCTGCCTCACTAATTGGTGTAGGAATCACTGGAACAATTTTCTGTGATGTACTACTTTCCAATTCAGGAGAAGGTACAATTACCTCATCAAGTTCTACTTTCCTCCCACTCACTTCTTTCGAGAGAAACTCCTTCTCTAGAAAGGATCCATTCTTAGCAACGAATATCTTGCCTTCGGATCTGTGATAGAAGGTGTACCCAACAGTCTCTTTTGGGTATCCTATGAAGACACATTTTTCTGACTTGGGTTCGAGCTTATCAGGTTGAAGCTTTTTCACATAAGCATCGCAGCCCCAAACTTTAAGAAACGACAACTTTGGTTTCTTGCCAAACCATAGTTCATAAGGTGTCGTCTCAACGGATTTAGATGGTGCCCTATTTAACGTGAATGCAGCTGTATTTAAAGCATAACCCCAAAATGATAGTGGTAAATCGGTAAGAGACATCATAGATCGCACCATATCCAATAAAGTATGGTTACGACGTTCGGACACACCATTGCGATGTGGTGTTCCGGGTGGCGTGAGTTGTGAAACTATTCCACATTGTTTCAAATGAAGACCAAACTCGTAACTCAAATATTCTCCTCCACGATCAAATCGTAGAAACTTTATTTTCTTGTTACGATGATTCTCTACTTCACTCTAAAATTCTTTGAACTTTTCAAATGTTTCAGACTTGTGCTTCATTAAGTAGATATACCCATATCTGCTCAAATCATAAGTGAAGGTCAGAAAATAACGATACCCGCCGCGAGCTTCAACACTCATTGGCCCACATACATCAGTATGTATGATTTCCAACAAATATGTTGCTCATCCATAGTTCCGGAGAACGGAGTTTTAGTCATCTTGCCCATGAGGCATGGTTCGCAAGCACCAAGTGATTCATAATCAAGTGATTCCAAAAGTCCATCACTATGGAGTTTCTTCATGCGCTTTACACCAATATGACTTAAACGGCAGTGCCACAAATAAGTTGCACTATCATTATTAACCTTGCATCTTTTGGTTTCAATATTATGAATATGTGTATCACTACAATCGAGATCCAATAAGAATAGACCACTCTTCAAGGGTGCATGACCATAAAAGATATTATTCATAAAAATAGAACAACCATTATTCTCTGATTTAAATGAATAACCGTCTCGAAACAAACAAGATCCAGATATAATGTTCATGCTCAACGCTGGCACCAAATAACAATTATTTAGGTCTAAAACTAATCCCGAAGGTAGATGTAGAGGTAGCGTGCCGACGGCGATCACATCGACTTTGGAACCATTTCCCACGCGCAACGTCACCTCGTCCTTAGCTAATCTTCGTTTAATCCGTAGTCCCTGTTTCGAGTTACAAATATTAGCAACCGAACCGGTATCAAATACCCAGGTACTACTACGAGCATTAGTAAGATACACATCAATAACATGTATATCACATATACCTTTGTTCACCTTGCCATCCTTCTTATCCGCCAAATACTTGGGCAGTTCCGCTTCCAGTGTCCAGTCCCTTTGCAGTAGAAGCACTCAGTTTCAGGCTTGGCTCCAGACTTGGGTTTCTTCGTGGGAGTAGCAACTATCTTGCTATTCTTCTTGAAGTTCCCCTTCTTTCCCTTGCCCTTTTTCTTGAAACTAGTGGTCTTGTTAACCATCAACACTTGATGCTCCTTTTTGATTTCTACCTCCGCAGCTTTGAGCATAGCGAAGAGCTCGGGAATTGTCTTCTGCATCCCCTGCATATTATAGTTCATCACGAAGCCTTTATAGCTTGGTGGCAGTGATTGAAGAACTCTATCAATAACACTATCCTCGTCAACTTTGCAACCAAGTTGAGTCATATGATTGTAGTACCCAGACATTTTGAGTAAGTGTTCACTGATAGAAGTATTCTCCTCCATCTTGCAGCTGTAGAACTTATTGGAAATCTCATATTTCTCAATCCGAGCATTTGCTTGAAATATTAACTTCAACTCCTGGAACATCTCATATGGTCCATGACGTTCAAAACGTCGTTGAAGTCCCGGTTCTAAGCCGTAAAGCATGGCACACTGAACTATCGTGTAGTCATCAGACCGCGTCTGCCAGACATTCAAAACGTCTACATTGGCGGGAGGGGGCTTGTCACCTAGCGGTGCTTCAAGGACATAATTCTTCTGTGCAGCAATGCGGATAATCCTCAAGTTACGGACCCAGTCCGTGTAATTGCTACCATCATCTTTCAACTTAGCTTTCTCTAGGAATGCATTAAAATTCAAAGGAACAGTAGCACGGGCCATTGATCTACAACAACATAGATATGCAAAACTATCAGGACTAAGTTCATGATAAATTAAAGTTCAATTAATCATATTACTTAAAGAACTCCCACTTAGATAGACATCCCTCCGGTCATCTAAATGATCACGTGATCCAAATCAACTAAACCATGTCCGATCATCATGTGAGATGGAGTAGTTTCAATGGTGAACATCTTATGTTGATCATATCAACTATATGATTCACGCTCAACCTTTCGGTTTCCAGTGTTCCGATGCCATATCTGCATATGCTAGGCTCGTCAAGTTTAACCTGAGTATTCTGCGTGTGCAAAACTGGCTTACACCCATTGTATTTGAACGTAGAGCTTATCACACCCGATCATCACGTGGTGTCTCGGCACGATGAACTTTCACATGGTGCATACTCAGGGAGAACACTTATACCTTGAAATTTAGTAAGGGATCATCTTATAATGCTACCGTCGTTCTAAGCAAAATAAGAAGCATAATAAGATAAACATCACATGCAATCAAAATATGTGAAATGATATGGCCATCATCATCTTGTGCTTTTGATCTCCATCTCCAAAGCACCGTCATGATCACCTTTGTCACCGGCGCGACACCTTGATCTCCATCGTAGCATCGTTGTCGTCTCGCCAACTATTGCTTCTACGACTATCGCTACCGCTTAGTGATAAAGTAAAGCAATTACATGGCGATTGCATTTCATACAATAAAGCGACAACCATATGGCTCCTGCCAGTTGCCGATAACTTTACAAAACATGATCATCTCATACAAAACCGTATATCTCATCATGTCTTGACCATATCACATCACAACATGCCCTGCAAAAACAAGTTAGACGTCCTCTACTATGTTGTTGCAAGTTTTACGTGGCTGCTACGAGCTTAGCAAGAACCGTTCTTACCTACGCATACAAAACCACAACGATGTTTCGTCAAGTATGTGTTGTTTTAACCTTCACAAGGACCGGGCGTAGCCACACTTGATTCAGCTAAAGTGAGAGAGACAGACACCCACCAGTCACCTTTAAGCAACGAGTGCTCATAATGGTGAAACCAGTCTCGCGTAAGCGTACGCGTAATGTCAGTCCGGGCCGCTTCATCTCACAATACCACCGAAGCAAAGTATGACATGCTGGTAAGCAGTATGACTAGTATCGCCCACAACTCATTGTTTTCTACTCGTGCATATCATCTACGCATAGAGCTGGCTCATGATGCCACTGTTGGGGAACGTAGTACTTTCAAAATTTTCCTACGATCATGCAAGATCTATCTACTAGATGCATAGCAACGAGGGGGAGAGTGTGTCTACGTACCCTTGTAGACCGGGAGCGGAAGCGTCTAGTGACGCGGTTGATGTAGTCGAACTTCTTCGCGATCCAACCGATCAAGTACCGAACGTATGGCACCTCCGCGTTCAGCATACGTTCAGCTTCATGACGTCCCACGAGCTCTTGATCCAGTTGAGCTTCACGGGAGAGTTTCGTCAGCACGACGGCGTGGTGACGGATATGATGAAGTTACTGGCGCAGGGCTTCGCCTAAGCACTGCAATGGTATAACCGAGGTGTGTTTCTGTGGAGAGGAGCACCGCACACGGTTGGGAGAGATCAACTGATCAACTTATGTGTCCTAGGGTGCCCCCCTGCCCCAGTATATAAAGGACCAAGGGGAGGGGCCGGCCAGCCCTTCTATGGCGCACCTGGGAGGCAATCCTACTAGGAATAGGATTGCAATCCTATTCCTAGTAGGAGTCCATCAAGAAGGAAGAGGGGGAAAGGAAGGAGAGGGAGAGGTGGCGCCCCCAATCCTAGTCCAGCTAGGATTCCCTGGTGGGGCGCCGGCCAGCCTCTATGGGCTGCCTCTCTTCTTTCCTCAAGGCCCACTATGGACCATCCCCATTCGTGGGGGGTTCCGATAACCCCCTCCGGCAATCCGGTTAAATCCAAAACTTTTCCGGAACACTTCCGGTGTCCGAATATAGTCGTCAAATATATCAATCATTATGTCTCGGACATTCCGAGACTCCTCGTCATGTCCGTGATCTCACCCGGGACTCTGAACTACCTTCGGTACATCAAAACTCATAAACTCATAATACCGATCGTCATCAAACGTTAAGCGTGCGGACCCTACGGGTTCGAGAACTATGTAGACATGACCGAGACTCATCTCCGGTCAATAACCAATAGCGGAACCTGGATGCTCATATTGGCTCCTACATATTCTACGAAGATCTTTATCAGTCAAACCGCATAACAACATACGCTGTTCCTTTTGTCATCGGTATGTTACTTGCCCGAGATTCGATCATCGGTATCTCTATACCTAGTTCAATCTCATTATCGGCAAGTCTATTTACTCATTCCGTAATACATCATCTCGTGACTAACTCATTAGTCATTTGCTTGCAAGGCTTATTATGATGTGCATTACCGAGAGGGCCCAGAGATACCTCTCCGACACTCGGAGTGACAAATCCTAGTCTTGATCTATGCCAACACCACGAATACTTTCGGAGACACCTGTAGAGCATCTTTATGATCACCCAGTTATGTTGTGACGTTTGATAACACACAAGGTGTTCCTACGGTATTCGGGAGTTGCATAATCTCATAGTCATAGGAACATGTATAAGTCATGAAGAAAGCAATAGCAGTTAAACTAAACGAGCATAGTGCTAAGCTAACGGATGGGTCTAGTCCATCACATCATTCTCCTAATGATGTGATCCCGTTGATCAAATGACAACTCATTTCTATGGCTAGGAAACATAGCCATCTTTGACCAATGAGCTAGTCTAGTAGAGGCATACTAGGGACATACTATTTTGTCTATGTATTCACACATGTATTAAGTTTCCGGTTAATACAATTCTAGCATGAATAAAAGACATTTATCATGATATAAGGAAATACAAATAACATCTTTATTATTGCCTCTAGGGCATATTTCCTTCACAACATTGCAATCATGCTCATCATTCAAAGATTTAGTGCCAAACATTTTAATGCATTCTTCTTCTAGTACTTGGGCACAATTTTCCTTTCCATCATTTTCACGAAAGACATTAAAAAGATGAAGCATATGACGCACCCTCAATTCCATTTTTTTGTAGTTTTATTTTATAAACTAAACTAGTGATAAAACAAGAAACTAAAAGATTCATTTGCAAGATCTAAATATATACCTTCAAGCACTCACCTCCCCGGCAACGGCGCCAGAAAAGAGCTTGATGTCTACTACACAACCTTCTTCTTGTAGACGTTGTTGGGCCTCCAAGTGCAGAGGTTTGTAGGACAGTAGCGAATTTCCCTCAAGTGGATGACCTAAGGTTTATCAATCCGTGGGAGGCGTAGGATGAAGATGGTCTCTCTCAAACAACCCTGCAGCCAAATAACAAAGAGTCTCTTGTGTCCCCAACACACCCAATACAATGGTAAATTGTATAGGTGCACTAGTTCGGCGAAGAGATGGTGATACAAGTGCAATATGGATGATAGATATAGGTTTTTGTAATCTGAAATTATAAAAACAGCAAGGTAACAAGTAATAAAAGTGAGCAAAAACGGTATTGCAATGCTTCGAAACAAGGCCTAGGGTTCTTACTTTCACTAGTGCAAGTTCTCTCAACAAGGATAACATAATTAGATCATATAACAATCCCTCAACATGCAACAAAGAGTCACTCCAAAGTCACTAATAGCGGAGAACAAACGAAGAGATTACTGTAGGGTACGAAACCACCTCAAATTTATTCTTTCCGATCAATCCATTGGGCTATTCCTTTAAGTGTCACAAACAGCCCTAGAGTTCATAGTAAAATAACACCTTAAGACACAAATCAACCAAAACCCTAATGTCACCTAGATACTCCAATGTCACCACAAGTATCCGCGGGTATGATTATACGATATGCATCACACAATCTCAGATTCATCTATTCAAACCAACACAAAGAACTTCAAAGAGTGCCCCAAAGTTTCTACCAGAGAGTCAGGACAAAAACGTGTGCCAACCCCTATGCATAGATTCCCAAGGTCACGGAACCCGCAAGTTGATCACCAAAACATACATCAAGTGAATCAATAGAATACCTCATTGTCACCACGGGTATCCCACGCAAGACATGCATCAAGTGTTCTCAAATCCTTAAAGACTCAATCCGATAAGATAACTTCAAAGGGAAAACTCAATCCATTACAAGAAGGTAGAGGGGGAGAAACATCATAAGATCCAACTATAGTAGCAAAGCTCGCGGTACATCAAGATCGTGCCAAATCAAGAACACGAGAGAGAGAGAGAGAGAGAGATCAAACACATAGCTATTGGTACATACCCTCATCCCCGAGGGTGAACTACCCCCTCCTCGTCATGGAGAGCGCCGGGATGATGAGGATGGCCACCGGTGATGGATCCCCCCTCCGGCAGGGTGCCGGAACAGGGTCCCGATTGGTTTTTGGTGGCTACAAAGGCTTGCGGCGGCGGAACTCCCGATCTAGGTTTCTTTTCGGGGGTTCTGTATTTATAGGAATTTTTGGCGTTGGGAACAAGTCAGGGGGGTCTCCGAGTCATCCACGAGGCAGGGGGCGCACCCTGGGGGGTAGGGCGTGCCCTCCACCCTCGTGGATGGCTCGGGACTCTTGTGGCCCAAATCTTTTACTTCGGGGGCTTCTTTTGGTCCATAAAAAATCCACAAAAATTGGCAGGTCAATTGGACTCCATTTGATATTCCTTTTCTCTAAAACTCAAAACAAGGAAAAAACAGAAACTGGCACTAGGCACTAGGTTTATAGGTTAGTCCCAAAAATCATATAAAATAGCATATAAATGCATATAAAACATCCAAGATGGATAATATAATAGCATGGAACAATAAAAAATTATAGATACGTTGGAGACTTATCAACCTACACCTATCATAAGGGCAATGAACAGTGAATCTTCGTGGCTCACTCCTATCAAGCTCATAGGAGTTTTCAGCAAGAATTGCAATATGTAGTCACTGCATACGGCAGTCCACCATCGATTCGAATACGATTCCTGGAGTAAGCTGGGGATTCTCTCTGTTCCACTCAATTATTGGCATGTCCTCACCATCATATTCTCGTAAAACTAAGGAGTCGATGTTCTCCTCCCTCTCCTCATCATCAGTGTCATCAAATATAGCACGACTACTAGGCTCCTCTGGATATTCATCTTCCATTGCCTGTTGACTGACTCTATCTACCAGTTCAAGGAATAGAGTCTCATCCTCATCATCATCTCGAGGCACTTCGTCGCCAGGCTCTACATCTACTTATACATTAGGTGAAGAAGGGAGAGGAGAAGTGGAAGAATTAGCGGCAGCCAACATGTTGTAGATTTCAAAACCACTAGGTTTACTTGGTCTTGACCTACAAGGAGTGTGAGGACGCTCGCTATTAGCAGAGACAGATGATGTCTGAACACCCTTTCCTTTGGGATACGTTGTTTGCGTGCCTGAAGCACACAGATGTGGATTTTACCGAAACGACTGTCAGCATTCAAACTAAATAGCAATCCCATATGCTCATCACAAGTTAATGGGACAAATCTCTGCTCGGTACTATCGAAATATCTCAGTTCAACATCATCGACAGGGCTCCACGGATACTCACAACAGAGTGCCTCGTGGAAATCTGTGAACAAAACGCTGGTTTCTACCTCTTTCGGATAGAAAAATCCAGAAATCGGATACGGTTTAGTTCCACGCGCTCGCTAGTTTCCATTCTAACCACCAACCAAAAAGCAAGTGCAGGATCAACCCTATTTGATGAAATAAAGGGCGCAGTTAGGCCAAAATTTTTCAGAAAAATCGCACTGATTCACGCCAATGGTGGTCAAATACAGCCTAATTCATGGATCTCCTAATCAATTTGAGAGGCAAACGATGCTTACCCTGGTGGAATCCATGAATTATCCACCTCTGATTTGACCCAATCATCTCCACGGTCGATGGGCCAGACGGGGTGCTCCCCCGACATCGCTTCCTAATCCTAGAAGGGGAGAGAGCATAGATGCGGCAGAGGCGGCACGACAATGGCGGAGGCGGCACAATGGTGGCAGAGGCGGCACGACGGTGGTGGAGGGGGCGGCGTGGAAGCGACTCGATCTGAGGTTACAGTGAGTGTCAGTTTTGCGGTCCCACTCGTTAGCGCGTAACGGTCAAAATGTGGACTCGGCCCTATGCGGCCCCACTCGTCAGAGTTAAAAGGTCAAGCCATTGACCCGACGGTAACATCCGTTGTGACCAGTTCTGAGGGTTTTGGGCAAGGGAGTGGGGAAAAGTGAGCAAAAGTTTAGAGCGTGGGGATGAATGAGTAGAACTAACGAATCAGAGGCACAAAAATAAAAATCCCTGTTTATTATTTCTGAGAAATCTTAAGGAATACACATAAAGACCCAAACAAAAAAAAACATCGTAGTTTTTAAAGTCTTTCAACTCCATCTTCCTTACAAGCACCGGCGGAGCCTCTTGGAGGCCAAAGGGGGTCATGACCCCCCCCCCCTTCCAAAAGTGAACGTATTTTTGACTATATATATTAAGGAAATATGTATGTGGCAACCGTGTGGCAGACTGCAAAACTGCCACACGATCTCATCAACGTCTGTTTTGAATCTAGCGGACACGATCCCGCCTGGAAGCCCCCTGTTATCTCTCTCCCGTGCCCGCTCCAGCCGTGCCGCCAGGAAGGCTTCGTGCGCCCGCGCGATGCGCTCATCCTTGCAAAACTACCGAACGACTCTTTGGCCCTTCGATCCCGATCGAACCACAGCGCTCATCCTCTATTTTTTTCTCAGCGTTGACTGCTTGTCCCTTTCATCACCTCTCATCACAGGTGCGTCCGTTCTCGACGGCCGTTTCGGCCGGCCCTGCATGCCACCGGCTGCTGTCGACGTGCGCCTCCGTCCGCCTTCCGCACCAGATCTGCAACAGTGCCGCTGGATCCTAGCCCCCCGCGCATGCCCCACGAGCTCCTGCTCCACGAGGGGCCAACGTTCTGGAGGAGTACGCCATGAGGGCCGAGGTGGCCGCCGAGGACAGGGGGCGGTGGTGCCCAGCCGGCCTCGTCGCCCGGCGCCATGTTTGACGGGATCCTGGGGGCTTGCCTCGTGCTGGTGTGCTGTTACAGGTGTTGTCCTAGGGATCTCATGCTCGATGCTTCTCTGCATTTTTACTTCTTGTTTTGTATTTCTTCAGGAATTGGAGTGTGTGGTAGTTTTAGCTGAATAATTCTATGAGTGGCGTGCAGTCTCCATGGGAACATCCAACAAGTAAGAAGCCATCACTTAATCTGTACGTACATTGATGCGTGCACAGTGCAAAGCAGGTGTAGACTCTCTGGATTTTGATGATGATGATGATGAGTTTGCAGGTTCATTCAGGTGGGAAATGGGAAGATGTTCAGGCCTAAGAAGTTGCAGATGTTTGGGTCAAAGTTCAGGAGGATGGAGGAGACGCTCAAGGACAACATCGAGTCCTATATGTGTACATGCATATTGAGCTGAGCTTGGCTGTGCTGTCGGATGGGTTGAAAGATAGACGAGAATACATCATGCTTGCCTTCAAAGACGTGAAAATAACTCGTTTTGTTTTGTGGCTGCATCTGTAGAATGAAAGTAAAATGATAGCTTTATGTGTCGATACATATTGTTTTAAGCATCGTAGGCTTATGTATAAAGACCATGGTAAAAAAAATTATGTAAGCATATGATACATATTATCATGCTATTTATGTAAGGATTTACTGTAGGCTTACGTAAGTTACCATGTTATTTACACGAAAAATATGTTATTTGCACAAACAAAAATTGACTCGAAAACATGTTATTGAAATTATACCCAACGGTAATTTCTGCAAAGATAGCATGATAATATGTATTGTAGGCATGATAACTTGCGTTCAAAACACTGCGGTAACTTTTTGATCTGGAAAAAAAATTGTTTAAACGTACCCGATAATTTTTGTGTAAATAGCATGGTTTTTTAAGCAACGCGGACTTGATAACTTTACATCCAAAACGGCATGTTAACATTTGACCTAGATTCTTTTTTGTTCAAATATACCCGGGGAATTTATGTGTAAATAACATGACAATATAAGTGCCGCATAACCGAGAACCTAGATACAAACACCATAGTAACTTTTAGACCAGAAAAAAATTGTTGAAAAAAATACTCTCGATAACTTATGTAAAAGTAGCACGGTAATATACAAACCTCATACCCCCTGTAAATTATGAGAAAATAGCATGGTAATATATGAATCGTATACCCGATAATTTACGTATAAACACCGCGACAACTTTGATCAAGTGGAATTTTTGGTTAAAAAAACAATCCCCCGGCCGGTAACTTATGTGAACATAGCATGGTAATATACAAACCGCATACCAAATAACTTATGTACAAACACCACGGTAACTATGACCAAGAGGGAAAAAAGTTGTGGAAAAATATACCTCGATAACTTATGTGAAAATAGCACGATAATATACGAACTGCACACCCGATAACTTACGTACAAATACCGTGACAATATTGACCAAGGGGATTTTGTTGTTGAAAAACAATCCCCAATAACTTATGTGAAAATAGCACAGTAATATACGAACCACATACCAGATAACTTACGTGTAAACACCGCGGTAACTATGACTGAAAGGAAAAAATGTTGTTGAAAAACAATCCCCCGACAACTTATTGCAAAATAGCACGGTAATACACGAACCATACATACTCAATAAGTTAAGTACAAACAGTAACTATGACTAAGAGGAAAAAATGTTGTTGAAAAACAACCCCCGGCAACTTATGTCAAAATAGCACGATAATACACGAACCACATACCCAATAAGTTAAGTACAAACATTGTGGTAACTATGACTAAGAGGAAAAAAATTGTTAAAAACATAACCCAGTAACTTATGTGAAAATAGCATGATAATATATGTAGCACATACCTGATAATTTACGTACAAATACGACGCCAACTTTGACCAAGAGGAAATAGTTGTTGAAAAACATACAAACGGTAACTTATATGGAAATAGCACGGTAATATACAAAGCACAAATTCGATAACTTCTATACGAACACCATTGTAATGTTGACTAAGGGGGAAAATGTTGTTGAAAAACACACCCCGTCAACTTATGTGAAACTAGTACGATATATATGAACAACATACCCGATAACTTACGTACAAATATCGCGATAACATTTACATACCCGATAATTTTTGTGTAAATAGCATGGTAATATAAACACCACAGACATGATAACTTACATCAAAATACCATGATAACTTATTACCCTGGAACTAATAGTTGTTGAAAAGTGTATCCTCACTAACCCTTTTTTAAAGTAGATCCAATACACGCAACTAGACCTAATAGCTTATGCCTCATCTCTCTTTGCCATTTTTAAAAGTAGATCACTTGTTCAAACAAAAAAAAGACACATATACACATTCTATAATGCCTCCTGAGATACCCTGGAAAATAAAATTTTACAGAGAACTTCCTGCATAAATTTACACATAAAGTGCAGTGTCAATAATGCACCAAAAAAGGTCGGAGGATTCATTTTTCTATGTGTTAAGGCAGTAGTGCAAGGGATTAAAATGTTGATTTCCATTGATGTAACAAGAAAGAAGCCTTGGCCTGTTGGTTACTCTGTCTAGTATTTGTGCTTGACTACCCTTGTTATCAAGGTTCGAGTCCCATCAAAGGCAGAGTTTTTTGTACAAAAATTAACCCCTCGAGAACCAAAAAAACCCCTCGAGAATCGAGTCCCCTCAAGCGAGAGATGCGGAGGGCTCGTTCGAGTTGCTCAAGCCTGGTCGGATGGATGGTTTGGACGTTTTGCTAACGGGCACACAGTTGCCAGTTATCAAAGTCCATATATTAAACATTTTGGTACATTTTATCAATGAAGTATGTTGAGTTCAGAGCATCAAAGTGATTTACTGGGAGGATATACGTGCAAAGCTAGCTACCTAAAGCAGCTTGATTGGATTCCCTTTGTGTGAGTAGGACCTGTTTTCAAGCACAATTTGCTTTTGGTTCAAATTTTGCCCCTACCCTTAATTGTGTGTGACGCTCCGCCACTGCTTATAAGCTGTGAAGAAAGCCATCAACCTCATCGTCATAGAAACTATCAATCACAAAAGAGAGCTTATGGAAACCATACCATAAACTCTAGCAACAACACATGCGTCCATGGCCTATAGGAGCCACAATAGAAATGGAGGTAGGACAAAGTACAATATATTAATATCATCAAGGTACCAATTAAACTCAACTTCTGCATCAACAATATATTGAAAGGCACCAAGAATGCACACAATCTAGAACAAAATTAAAAAGAGTGAAATATAAACAAAGACACGTCACAGTGACGAAACACTCGCAACAACAACACTCTAACCACCACCAAAGACAACACCCAGACCGCAAAAGAGGTTCTCCAAAAACAACGCCTACGAAAAAAGAAACAATGCACAAGCATTGTCATCGCTCGATCAAGGATCTTGAGTTTTCACCCTAGAGAAAGTATGAGATCCCAAAACAATCCCTTATGTAAGTCCATTGACCAATGAAGGCCCGACCTTAGGCTTTCACCCTGAAAATTGCAGCTCGGTACTCGAGAAGCACCACCAGAAAATGTTGTCCACCTATGTTGTCATCCCCTCTTGCCAAGGTTGTTGCTGGAAGTCCTCAACACCCGACACATAGGAAAAACTTGTGTCACAAGTCTTCTTCCTAACCAAAACTCCTCCCCGCCATTACAAGCCTCTGATCGCAGCCACCATGATTTTATTCACCACTATCAATGGCATGGAAATCTATACTTGGACATGTCCCATGCACCGGAAAGACAATGAAGCTTCACGCCACGCCCCCATGAAGCCTCTCTGGCTGAAGATAAGGGTGCGCCCGATCGGATCAATTTTGATCTAAATATCCAATGGCCCACCAATAGCGGAGATATCCGAGAGGAAGACCGAAACTCGTCAGCGATCGGATCGAGGATGCCAACATGAAGTAGAATGATGATTTGGAACACGACGAACAGCATGGCCAACCAACTTTATTCAAGTCGAGCCAGTATCCCCCACGCCACAGGCCGATTGCAGAGGAGAAGACGAACCATAATGCCGCCGACCTATTAGATCGGACGCAGGTCAGACGCAAAAGGGCAGTCGCCCTGCCTCCCAGGGACAACAACCTGTCTAGCCGATGCTGGAACACATCGGCCCGGATCTGGCCCAGGACGAGCCCGCTACCACCGCCGCACGCCATGGCAGCAACACCTCAGATGTCGCCGTCGAGGATCGGCCTTGCTGGATGACGTGCGCTTGAGATGCATCGGTATTTCCCCAAAGAGGAAGGGATGATGCAGCACATCGACGGCAAGTATTTCCATCAGTTATGAAATCAAGGTTATCGAACCAGTACGAGGACCATGCAACACTATGTAAACGGTACCTACACACAAATAATAAATACTTGCAACCCGACGCGCAAAAGGGGTTGTCGATCCCTTTCGGGCAGCGGTGCCAGAAATTGACGTGTTGATAGGATAAAATTGTAGCAGATTGATAAATGCAAACAACGACAAATAAAACTCAGCGAGCTATTTTTTTAATAACATAGATCTGAAAATAAAAGCAAATAAAAATATATCTCAAAACCAAATAGTAGATCGGAAAGCAAATATGATAGAAAATAGACCCGGAGGCCGTAGATTTCACTAGTGGATTCTCTCAAGAAATAGCACACGGTGGGTAAACAAATTACTGTTGGCCAATTGATAGAAAATCAAATAGTTATGACGTTATCCAGACAATGATCATTATATAGGCATCACGTCCAAGATTAGTAGACCGACTCCTGCCTGCATCTACTACTATTACTCCACACATCGACCGCTATCCGTCATGCATCTAGTGTATCAAGTTTATGGAGAAACGGAGTAATGCAATAAGAATGATGCCATGATGTAGATGAGATCTATTCATGTAGGAACATCCCCCATCTTGTTATCCTTAATAGCAAAGATACAGGTGTGTCATGCTGCCCCTTCTGTCACTGAGAAAGAACACCGCAAGATCGAACCCATCACAAAGCACCTCTTCCCATGGCAAGAAAAAACGATCTAGTTGGCCTAACTAAACAAAAGATTTGAAGAAGAAATACGAGGCTATAAGAGATCATGCATATAAGAGATCAAAAAGACTCAAATAAATTTCATGGATATAGATCTGATCATAAACTCAAAGTTCAACATATCCCAATAAACGCACCGCAAAAAGAGTTACATCAAATAGATGTCCAAGAGACCATTGTATTGAGAATCAAATAGAGAGAAAAAGCCATCTAGCTATTGCCTACGGACCCGTAGGTCTATGGTGAACTACTCACACATCATCGGAGAGGCACCAATGAGGATGATGAACCCCTCCGTGATGGTGTATAGATTGGATATCATGGTTGTGGACCTTGCGGCGGCTGGAACAAAATTTCGTCGACTCCCCTAGGGTTTATGGAATATTTGGATATTTATAGAGCGAAGAGGCGGTGCGGGAGGCCACCGAGGTGGGCACAACCCACCTAGGCGCCAGGGGGCCCAAGCGCGCCCTGGTGGGTTGTGCTCCCCTCGGAGCCCCCTCTGGTACTTCTTTGGCCCATCTTGTGTCTTCTGGTCCAAAAAAATTCTCCAAAAAGTTTCACTGCGTTTGGACTCCGCTTGGTATTGATTTTGTGCGAAGTAAAAAACAAGCAAAAAATAGCAACTGGCACTGGGCATCGGACACAACTTATGCTAAGCAAGATACACTACTAGGTGATAGTAAGATATATGACAAGAAACAATATGGCTATCACAAAGTAAAGTGCATAAGTAAAGGGCTCGGTAAGAGATAACTGAGGCACGCGGAGACGATGATGTATCCCAAAGTTCACATGCTTGTGGATGCTAATCTCCGTTTTGAGCTGTGTGGAGGCACAATGCTCCCCAAGAAGCCACTAGGGCCACAGTAATCTCCTCACGCCCTCACACAATGCAAGATGCCGCGATTCCACTAAGGGACCCTTGAGGGCGATGACCGAACCGGCACAAATGGCAACCATTGGGGGCGGTCACCGAACCCGTACACTTTGGCAACCCTTGGGATGACCACCGAAACCCTTCAAATTGCTCGAGTGATCTCCACAGCCTAATTGGATACCCCGACACTTGATTGGAGCTTTACACCACAATGACTGAGCTCCGAACACCACCAACTGTCTAGGGCATCAAGGCACCCAAGAGGAACAAGCGGGTACCAAGCACCCAAGAGTAATAAGCTTCTCAAATTCACTTCCACGTATCACCATGGAGAACTCAAACCGATGCACCAAATGCAATGGCAAGGACACACAGAGTGCCCAAGTCCTTCTCTCCCAAATCCCAACAAAGCAACTAATGCTAGGGAGAAAAATGAGAGGAAGGATGAGGAAGAGAACACAAGGAACTCCAATATCTACATCCAAAGGGTTCCCCTCACATATAGGAGAAAATGATTGGTGGAAATGTGGATCTAGATCTCCTCCCCCCCCCCAAAAAAAAACTAGCAAGAATCCATGGAGGGCTTGAGAGATAGCAAGCTCGAAGAAGGTAAACAATGGGGGGAAAACACGAGCTAAAGGGATAAGGTTCAATGGGGAAGAAGACCCCCTTTTATAGGTGGGGAAAAATCAACCGCTATGTGCTCAGCCCGCACACGAGCGGTATTACCGCTCCATCGAACGGTACTACGCTCGGGCGGTAGAAACAAGAAAAGAGAGCAACGACTATGAACCTTGGGCGATAGTGCCGCCGGAGCGGTACTACCACTCATCTCAGCGGTACTACCGGTGGAGGAGCAGAACACGGGGCAGAGGAGGCAGGGCATAACAGAGCATGACGGTAGTACTGCTGTAGCGGTACTACCGCCCGACCTGGGCGGTACTACCGCTTATAGGCGGTACTGCCGCCCTACTACTGCTGAAGCCAACACGAAAAACAAAACCCCAGAATAAGCAGCGGTAGAAGCCACGGAATTGGACAACGGAAGTACAACCTACAAGCCGTACTACCGCCCGACAGGGGTGGTACTACCGCTGCCCATAGCGGCACTATCGTAGGGGGAAAACCAGAACTGCCATAACTTCTGCATATGAGCTCCGAATTGAGCAAACTCAAGCTCGTTGGATAGAGGAAGACGAGTAGCATAACCTCCAACATCGGAAAATAACCGGCATAACCTCCAACATCGGAAACATCATAGAAGATGCATGTGAACTCTGTTTTCGATGAACTCGAGCTTGTCATGAAGATGACCATAAGCTTTAAAACCCACCAATAGAAAACCAAACAATAACCAAGAAAGATGATGCAAGGATGCAATGGTCTGAGCTCTCTACGAACGATACGATTGAGCTACTCACTTGAGAGCCCTCCTTGATAGTACGACAATCGATCCTATAACCCGGCCTCCCAACAACCACCATAAGACCGGTAAAATAGAAAACCTATCAAGGGCAAACCTTTGCCTTGCACATAGTCCACTTAAGCTAGATGACGACGATTTTGACTTCCTCAAGTTGGACCACCTTTCTTGATTGCGCTGGCTCGATGAAGACTAGATGATTGCTCCCCCATACTCCACTATGGGCGAGCCACTCTTTGACACATCTTCACAAGTCCATTGCCACCACAATGGACGACAAGCTTCAAGCACTTTATATGTTCGTGATGCTCTACTTGAACTTGCACACCGCAATCTTGATGACGATCACCACTTGATGTCATCCTCGATGGGTTGTATGAGATCTTCCTCTTGATGCAAACCCATGGAAACAAACCTAATGCAACATAGAACTCTCACGTAGACCATGGGCTAGTACGCAAAGCATAACGGACAGTGCTTACCATACCATGGGATCACTTGATCCCTCTCGATACATCTTGTACACTTTGTGTGTTGATTAACTTGATTCACTCTTTGACTTAGTCTTGATCAACCTCTCACATGACCAATCTTTAGTTAATTCCTTGAATATCACCTTGGTCAACACATAAACTCCTTGAAACCAACACATGGACTTCAAGAAATTCCTATGGACAAACCTTCAACTATAGCTCAAGGCAACCATTAGTCCATATAGATTGTCATCAATTATGTACCGAAACCAAACATGGGGGCACCGCATGTTCTTTCACATTGCCACTGCCCGTGGTGGCAGCGTCCAAGGGGATCGGCCTAAGGTTGGTGTTGGCTAGGGTTCAGGGGGCCTCCGGTGCCGCCTGAGCAGGAGCGACATGGGAGGAGCAGAGGCGATGTGTGTCTATGTCAACACAAAGTACATGCTTGTAGAATATCAGTCTGTGATGCGTCTGGTGAATAAGTTGATGAAGATATGTCGTAGAACCATCAATTATTAGAAATAAGAACACCCATCTAAGGGTTGACGAAGAGAGGAGACACTCTCGTACCACCTTAACGCTCGCCCAGATCTAACATCGGGCTTGATTATTCTGAATCACATCCTCGACACAGTCACATTGGCCAATAAATCTGGTTACCCAGAACCATAGGACCACACCTTCGCAGACCTACCAACGGTGTTGGAACCGATATCTTTCGGATGGGGATGAGGCTAGAGGAACTGATTCCAGCGCCGTGATGTCGCTATCGCCTCAACGTCACTGTCAAAACACACAAACGAAACCTACAGAAAAGTAAGTACACATTGAACGAAGAACTGAGTTCCCTTCCATCACCATGTGCCTAGATGGTGGCTAAAGAAGTGAAAGGAACCCTAGCTGCTTTGTGTATGTTTGTGTGTGTGGTAGGGGGGTGATATGGGAGGCAACTCATTTAGGTGATAGAATAAGATTAGTTTTAGTTAAAATGTTACATATTTTTAAGTATGAAAGATAAAAGAGAAGAGTTTTATTAAAGAGAGAGAAGAGATACGTATCCGAAATCATAAGCAAAGAAACGGGAAGCGTCTAATTAAGTTGATAGAGTAGGTTTATTATAACTGAAATAATACATATTTTTGACGCCACGTAGTTTGCCCTTCGCTCCTGCCTCCTGCAAACTCTCATATGGGGTTTCTTTGCCTCTCACCGGCGCCTACACCGGTCCACCTTGTCTCCTATGGTCTTTGGACCATGGAGGCGCGATGGATCCCGGCCCTTGCCGGCGGAAGAGCTCTGTTTTTAGGTGTTTTCTGAGTTTTGTTAGGGTTTGTGCCATGCTTAAGAAGACGAGGCGACGGTGACTTCATGAAGATGGAATAATGTTCTCATCTCCTAGCCTCCATCCCAGTGATGATTCAAGCATCATCAGAGGGTGTGTGGAGGTGTGTCTCTAGCGGATCTTGTGGGATCCGGTCGGTGTTTGTCTTCGGTGGATCCGGTCTTCGCTCGTCTACATTTGTGTGTCCGTAATTTGGATTCTTTCGATCTACGCTTCTTTTCATCGGCGACGGTTGTCGTCCAAGTGTGTTGGTCCTATGGGACCTTAGCACAACGACTTCCCAACTATCTACTACAACAATGTTAGCCTGGCTCCGATGAGGGAGGGGCGATGACGACGGCGTGCCTTAGGCTCGCCCCAGTGCTTATAGTCGCTGCTAGCTGGTCTACCTACATGGATATAAATTTTAATTCTAGTGTTCTTTGTGAAGGAAATATGCCCTAGAGGCAATAATAAAGATGTTATTTGTATTTCCTTATATCATGATAAATGTCTTTTATTCATGCTAGAATTGTATTAACCGGAAACTTGATACATGTGTGAATACATAGACAAAATAGTATGTCCCTAGTATGCCTCTACTAGACTAGCTCATTGATCAAAGATGACTATGTTTCCTAGCCATAGACATGAGTTGTCATTTGATCAACGGGATCACATCATTAGGAGAATGATGTGATGGACTAGACCCATCCGTTAGCATAGCACTATGATCGTTTAGTTTTACTGTTATTGCTTTCTTCATGACTTATACTTGTTCCTATGACTATGAGATTATGCAACTCCCGAATACCGTAGGAACACCTTGTGTGCTATCAAACGTCACAACGTAACTGGGTGATCATAAAGATGCTCTACAAGTGTCTCCGAAAGTGTTCGTGGTGTTGGCATAGATCAAGACTAGGATTTGTCACTCCGAGTGTCGGAAAGGTATCTCTGGGCCCTCTCGGTAATGCACATCATTATAAGCCTTGCAAGCAAATGACTAATGAGTTAGTCACGAGATGATGTATTACGGAACAAGTAAAGAGACTTGCCGGTAACGAGATTGAACTAGGTTTAGAGATACCGACGATCGAATCTTGGGCAAGTAACATACCGATGACAAAAGGAACAACGTATGTTGTTATGCGGTTTGACCGATAAAGATCTTCGTAGAATATGTAGGAGCCAATATGAGCATCCAGGTTCCGCTATTGGTTATTGACCTGAGATGAGTCTCGGTCATGTCTACATAGTTCTCGAACCCGTAGGGTCCGCACGCTTAACGTTTGATGACGATCGGTATTATGAGTTTATGAGTATTGATGTACCGAAGGTAGTTCGGAGTCTCGGATGAGATCACGGACATGACGAGGAGTCTAGGAATGTCCGAGACGTAAAGATTGATATATTGGATGACTATATTCGGACACCGAAAGTGTTCTGGAAAGTTTCGGAATTTACTGGAGTGCCGGGGGGGTTACCGGAACCCCTCGGAGGAAAGTTGGGCCATAGTGGGCCATAGAGGAGAAAGAAGGCATCAGCCAGGAGGTGGCGTGCCCCCTCCCAAAGGGCAGTCCGAATTGGACTAGGGGAGGGGGGCGCGGCTGAAGGAAATATGCCCTAGAGGCAATAATAAAGTTGTTATTTTATATTTCCTTATATCATGATAAATGTCTTTTATTCATGCTAGAATTGTATTAACCGGAAACTTGATACATGTGTGAATACATAGACAAAACAGTATGTCCCTAGTATGCCTCTACTAGACTAGCTCATTGATCAAAGATGGTTATGTTTCCTAACCATAGACATGAGTTGTCATTTGATCAAGGGATCAAATCATTAGGAGAATGATGTGATGGACTAGACCCATCCGCTAGCATAGCACTATGATCGTTTAGTTTTACTGCTATTGCTTTCTTCATGATTTATACATGTTCCTATGACTATGAGATTATGCAACTCCCGAATACCGTAGGAACACATTGTGTGCTATCAAACGTCACAACGTAACTGGGTGATCATAAAGATGCTCTACAGGTGTCTCCGAAAGTATTCGTGGTGTTGGCATAGATCAAGATTAGGATTTGTCACTCCAAGTGTCGGAGAGGTATCTCTGGGCCCTCTCGGTAACACACATCACAATAAGCCTTGCAAGCAAAAGACTAATGAGTTAGTCACGAGATGATGTGTTACGGAACGAGTAAAGAGACTTGCCGGTAACGAGATTGAACTAGGTATAGAGATACCGACGATCGAATCTCGGGCAAGTAACATACCGATGACAAAAGGAACAACGTATGTTGTTATGCGGTTTGACCGATAAAAGATCTTCGTAGAATATGTAGGAGCCAATATGAACATCCAGGTTCCGCTATTGGTTATTGACCGGAGATGAGTCTCGGTCATGTCTACATAGTTCTCGAACCCGTAGGGTCCGCACGCTTAACGTTTGATGACGATCGGTATTATGAGTTTATGAGTTTTGATGTACCGAGGGTAGTTCGGAGTCCCGGATGAGATCACGGACAAGACGAGGAGTCTCGGAATGTCTGAGACATAAAGATTGATATATTGGACGACTATATTCGGACACCGGAAGTGTTCCGGAAAAGTTTCGGATTTAACTGGATCGCCGGAGGGGGTTACCGGAACCCCCTACGAAGGGGGATGGTCCATAGTGGGCCTTGAGGAAAGGAGAGAGGCAGCCCATAGAGGCTGGCCGGCGCCCCACCTAGGGATCCTAGTTGAACTAGGATTGGGGGGGCGCCACCTCTCCCTCTTTTCCTTTCCCTCTCTTCCTTCTTGATGGACTCCTACTAGGAATAGGATTGCAATCCAATTCCTAGTAGGATTGCCCTAGCCGCACCATAGGAGGCCGGCCGGCCCTCCCCTCTTGCTCCTTTATATACGGGGGCAGGGGGGCACCCAAAGACACACAAGTTGAATTGTTCCAGCCGTGTGCGGTGCCCCCCTCCACATAAACACACCTCGGTCATACCATCGCAGTACTTAGGAGAAGCCCTGCGCCGGTAGATACATCATATCCGTCACCACACCGTCGTGCTGACGAAACTCTCCCGTGAAGCTCAACTGGATCAAGAGCTCGTGGGACATCATCAAGCTGAACGTGTGCTGAACGCTGAGGTGCCGTACGTTCGGTGCTTGATCGGTTGGATCACGAAGAAGTTCGACTACATCAACCGCGTCACTCGACGCTTCCGCTCCCGGTCTACGAGGGTACGTAGACACACTCTCCCCTCTCGTTGCTATGCATCTAGTAGATAGATCTTGCGTGATCGTAGGAAAATTTTAAAATACTACGTTCCCCAACAGTGGTATCAGAGTCAGGTCTATGCGTAGATGATATGCACGAGTATTACACAATGAGTTGTGGGCGATACTAGTCATACTGCTTACCAGCATGTCATACTTTGCTTCGGTAGTATTGTGAGATGAAGCGGCTCGGACCGACATTACGCGTACGCTTACGCGAGACTGGTTTCACCGTTGCTTAAAGGTGACTGGCGGGTGTCTGTCTCTCTCACTTTAGCTAAATCGAGTGTGGCTACGCCCGGTCCTTGTGAAGGTTAAAACAACACATACTTGACGAAACATCATTGTGGTTTTGTATGCGTAGGTAAGAACGGTTCTTGCTAAGCCCGTAGCAGCCACGTAAAACTTGCAACAACAAAGTAGAGGACATCTAACTTGTTTTTGCAGGGCATGTTGTGATGTGATATGGTCAAGACATGATGAGTGATACGGTTTTGTATGAGATGATCATGTTTTGTAATGTTATCGGCAACTGGCAGGAGCCATATGGTTGTCGCTTTATTGTATGAAATGCAATCGCCGTGTAATTGCTTTACTTTATCACCAAGCGGTAGCGATAGTCGTAGAAGCAATAGTTGGCGAGACGACAACGATACTACGATGGAGATCAAGGTGTCGCGCCGGTGATGAAGGTGATCATGACGGTGCTTTGGGGATGGAGATCAAAAGCACAAGATGATGATGGCCATATCATGTCACATATTTTGATTGCATGTGATGTTTATCTTATTATGCTTCTTATTTTGCTTAGAACGACGGTAGCATTATAAGATGATCCCTTACTAAATTTCAAGGTATAAGTGTTCTCCCTGAGTATGCACCGTTGCGAAAGTTCGTCGTGCCGAGACACCACGTGATGATCGGGTGTGATAAGCTCTACTTTCAGATACAACGGGTGTAAGCCAGTTTTACACACGCAGAATACTCGGGTTAAACTTGACGAGCCTAGCATATGCAGATATGGCCTCGGAACACTGGAAACCGAAAGGTTGAGCATGAATCATATAGTAGATATGATCAACATAAGATGTTCACCATTGAAACTACTCCATCTCACGTGATGATCGGACATGGTTTAGTTGATTTGGATCACGTGATCATTTAGATGACCAGAGGGATGTCTATCTAAGTGGGAGTTCTTTCAGTAATATGATTAATTGAACTTTAATTTATCATGAACTTAGTCCTGATAGTTTTTTGCATATCTATGTTGTTGTAGATCAATGGCCCGTGCTACCGTTCCTTTGAATTTTAATGCATTCCTAGAGAAAGCTAAGTTGAAAGATGATGGTAGCAATTACACAGACTGGGTCCGTAACTTGAGGATTATCCTCATTGCTGCACAGAAGAATTATGTCCTTGAAGCACCGCTAGGTGACAAGCCCCCTCCCGCTAATGTAGACGCTTTGAACGTCTGGCAGACGCGGTCTGATGACTACACGATAGTTCAGTGTGCCATGCTTTACGGCTTAGAACCGGGACTTCAACAACGTTTTGAACGTCATGGACCATATGAGATGTTCCAGGAGTTGAAGTTAATATTTCAAGAAAATGCCCGGATTGAGAAATAAGAGATTTCCAACAAGTCCTACAGCTGCAAGATGGAGGAGAATAGTTCTATCAGTGAACACTTACTCAGAATGTCTGGGTACTACAATCATATGACTCAACTTGGTTGCAAAGTTGACGAAGATAGTGTTATTGATAGAGTTCTTCAACCAGTGCCACCAAGCTATAAAGGCTTCGTGATGAACTATAATATGCAAGGGATGCAAAAGACAATTCCCGAGCTCTTCGCTATGCCCAAAGCTGCGGAGGTAGAAATCAAAAAGGAGCATCAAGTGTTGATGGTTAACAAGACCACTAGTTTCGAGAAAAAGGGCAAGGGAAAGAAGGGGAACTTCAAGAAGAATAGCAAGACAGTTTCTACTCCTACGAAGAAACCCAAGTCTGGAGCCAAGCCTGAAACTGAGTGCTTCTACTGCAAAGGGACTGGACACTGGAAGCGGAACTGCCCCAAGTATTTGGTGGATAAGAAGGATAGCAAGGTGAACAAAGGTATATGTGATATACATGTTATTGATGTGTACCTTACTAATGCTCGTAGTAGTACCTGGGTATTTGATACCGGTTCGGTTGCTAATATTTGTAACTCGAAACAGGGAGTACGGGTTAAACAAAGATTATGTAACACCCCAAAAATTTAACCATGATTTATTTATTAAAATTATGCCAGGAAATTAATTTTTTATTTTCTGGATTTTCTTTTGATTTCAGAACCATTCTTTTCTTATGAATTGTGGAGTTTTCTCTCCAAGGGGAACTTTTCAAAAATATTGTTGGACCTGTATACCTTCTCAAGATCATTTCTTTTATCAGTGGAATTATTTCTATAAATGTTTTCCTAAAGCTTTATTGCTTTTAAATTGGTTTCTCATAAGTTTTGGAGCCCCTTTTGCACTGCAACCCTTTGATAAATGCATTCAAAAATTCCACCAAAATTTGGGGATGACATGTGATGGTCCTAAATCACTTTTATGCAAAAACCTCTCTTAGTCATTTGAGAATTTTGAGCCCTACCTCTAGTTTTTCAAATCTGGTTCAGTTTGCAATTTGCACTACAACCTATTTTTATTTTTCTTTTTAACTTCCATAAAAATTTGGAGATGCTAGTAGGAGAATATAATTCATTTCTATGCAATAATCCATGGGTGTTCTTTGGAAAAATTGAGCAAACCATCCTCTTTTGCTCTCTGGTCCAGTTTGCCATTTTCTACTGCAACCCCTTTTTATCTTGCCCCATTGCCCATGAGATTTTTCCTGCTATTAGTATACCCTACTAAACTCCTAAGTCCAAGAGATTAGACCCTATCTCATCTTTTTAGTCCACCAAATCTTCCTCAGCAGTTTCTGTCCAGAATTGGATTCTGACGAAAGTTGCTTTACCAAGTTTCTTGTTTATCCAATCCAACTTCACCATCATATTTCTCTCCTAAAGAGACCCCATTCTGCCAATTTGCATCTCTAGCAAAGCCCTACAGGTGGCTCTGGCATTATGTCGAACACCTATAGTGCATGATCAGTTTTGGCATAGTTTTGAGTTTGCATTATGAACCTGCTTGCTTTGCCTAACCAACATGTCCACTAGCCTTCCCTCTACCCCTAAACCAGTCCTGTTAAGTCTTGTTTGCACCCGAGACCCCTAGCACACTCTGGCATTGCGTCGAGCACCTGGCGTGCATGCGCCGGGCGCGCCCAGAGCGCACGTTTTGCACGCGCGCGCGCCCGAGCCGCCGCATCGCGCTTACCCCGTACCCCTGGCCTTTCCTTGCCCAAGGGACCACGCCCCGATCTCATCCGCTCGCCCGAAGACGCACTGCCACCCTCTGGCGCCCGGCAGCGCCGCCGCAGCGAGCCCCCTTGGCGGCTAGCCTTCGGCTACAGCTCGCCCGTACCATGGCCGGCGCCGCCCCGACCACCCCAGCTCGCCAGCTGCCCTGAGGAACAGCTCGAGCTCATCCGCGAGCTCGTTGGTTAGTGCCGACCATCGCCACGTCGCCCTGCTAGCAACAGAACGGCGGTACGCCGGCGTTCTTATCCGCAGCCGCGGGAACCGACCTCCCCCGCCTATAAAAAGGAGCCCTGAGCTCGTCCAGACCCTCAGGCAACCTCAGGCCATCTTCCTGGAGCTCCCGTAGCCAGCAATCGATGGAGGGAGGCCGTCTTCCTCGTCTCCGGTAGCTTCGGCCGCCGCTGCATTCCAGTGCCGTGCGTCGCAAGCAGAGCCTCCCCCGCCCATCCAGTGCCACCATACTCTTCCCCTAAACCATGCGGAGCTTCCCAACCCCTCAAACACGACCAAGAACCACCATAGCTCGAAACCCCAAATCCTCCCGAAACGCCGTCCGCCGCAGAGCTCGCCGCCGGCGACTCCCTACACCCCCGCGGACCTAGCAACCACCGGAAGGACCGCCCTGGACTGGCGGATCCATCCCCGCCCTCAGAACCCCGCGAGGAGCCGCCATTCGCCGGCGTCGATCGCCGGAGCCCCGCCTCGGCTCGGCCAGAGGAGGAAGAGGGCGCGGGCGACTGGTCAAACCTGACCAGTGGGCCCGAAGGACCCGCTGTCAGTGACCCAGCGACGGCCCGCGCTGGTTTAAGTGAAAACGTAAATAACAGGAGTACGTCTTCTCTGTCTCAAAAGCGTATTCTTCCTTGAACCGTTTTCCTTTTCTGTTTTATTTAAAAACAGAGTTTTGACTAAACTTTGACTGTCTATAACTTTTTAAATATAAGTCCAATTGATTTGATTCTTTTTCTGTTGTTTCTCAAATTTTGTCTAGTTTATTTTCATATTTATTTGAAAAATTTCTGAGCAACTTTTTTGTACTGTTTTTGAATTATGTATTGATTTGAATTTTCTTAAAATAGGATCTTGGAGGGGAGATGAAAACTTTCAAAGTGCACCCCTCCTTCATACTCTTGGAAGGCAAGCATTCTGAACCCCGGCATAATATTGTTGTGTGTTGTTTGATACGTTTACAACACCACCTTGACACGGAGTACTCGTTATTTTATGTGAATGGTATGAACACGCTCATAAGTGCATGATGAAGATTCCTTGCTGTTGGGAATTGATATACTTGTGATAGTAACCACCCTCGTCTACCTCTCATGCCTACTGGAAGGAATCCGGGAAAGCCTCTGTCTTGGGTAGACACGAGCTTGCTTCTGATATTTCGTTGAGACGAGTATAGTCAGTAAGGCATGTTGAGGTATGATGAGTAGTGATTCTGCCTGTTGGTGTGAAATATATTTGCTATGCTAATCATGCAGGTGATGCGTTAACCTCCTGAGTCGACCATAGATCGAGTCTTGTTCCGGTAACCCCCATACTTGTTTCGTGCTACCACTTGTCCCTGCCGCAGGTAGGGTACAGTCCAGTAAGTTGTCAACCCCTTTCTTGGCACACACCGTACAGAGAGGCCATGGTGGAAGATACCGGAGGCATCCGGTAGGCATGCCACCTGGTCCGGGGCATGGGTGTTTCCGGTTGGGGCCGAGGGGGTAGCTCCCCTAGTTTGCGCGCATTATAAATTCTGTGATCCCATGCTACTCGAGGTTGTAGCCTCCCCACTTAGAGTTTTACTTCACAGGTGTCGTGGGTGATTCCAGTCACCGGTAAGTTGAGCTGGTGTGTGCGGGTCAGGTGTGTTTTCAACTAAAAGACCGTAAGCGGAATTAGTCCCGGTGGACTAAAGGAATCCGTTACTCGTGGGTAAAGAGTACACCCTCTGCAGAGGTTATACCTATTCGAATAGCCGTGTCCGCGGTTAAGGATTATAGTCTGGGATGGGTCAAGTGTCGGTCTTAGTGTCGGTCTTTGGAGGAAAAACTGCTAAGCCAGAACATTGATCATAACATGTGACATATGATGATTATGATTATTATTATTATGGACTAACCATTTGTATTATTTGGATTATTGAGTATCCCTGGGATGGTTCTACCTCCTGGATATTCCCTGTGATTATTCTCATATAAGTCCTTTATGTGGTGTCGCTCAGACGCCCGACTGTGGCATGCTTTTTATTTACTTCCCCTATAAGCCCTTTATGTGGTGTCGCTCAGACGCCCGATTGTGGCATGCTTTTTATTTACTTCCCATATAAGCCCTTTATGTGGTGTCGCTCAGACGCCCGACTGTGGCATGCTTATTATTTACTTCCCCTATAAGCCCTTTATGTGGTGTCGCTCAGACGCCCGACTGTGGCATGTTTGTTATTATTTTCTTTATAAGCCCTTTATGTGACGTCGCTCAGACGCCCGACTGAGGCATGCTTTATTTTATTATCCTTTCGAGGCGTCGCTTCAGACACCCGATCGGTGCATTTTATTTTTATTCTCTGATTGCTTATTCATGTTTTATAATAACAACCTACTTGCGTGCGTCATGAATTTTAATTCGTGACGGACGAAGTGATCATGGAATATTTCAGAGCATGAATGTCATTTGTTATATTGTCCTGTGCTCATAATGTTTGCGAGTACATTCAAAGTACTCACTGGCTTGTCCCTGGCTATTGTCTTGGCCAGATTTCTTGCTTGGAGAGGAGCGCTGCGACGACAGCCCCGGAATCTAGGCAACGGAGACAGCAGCCTCGCGAAGATAGGAGTTATCCAGGTCAGCTGTTCCTGTGGGAAATGGAGTCCCATAGATGCTGAAGTATCGCAAACCGCTTCCGCCATCAACCACTAGAACCCTTTTGTTGTACTCATTGACCAGAATGGTCTTGTACTACATATTTGGTATTTTGCTTGGAATTTCTGTATCAAGTTTGTGTCTCATCAGCTAACAGTAATCCTGGGGCTGGTGAGCACAAGGGCCATTTACTGGGAAATTAATATCCTGGAAAACCGGTCCCGATAACCTTGGTATCAGAGCCGGGCTGACCATTGGCTAATCCTATCTTAGCCAGGTCGAAAAACCTAGGTTAAACAACCCACCAAACCTTAACCTAAACCCAGCCAAACTTCTCGTGCAAGATAGCCACATAGTGACCCCGACACCTTTCGGCAGTCGGTGCCTAACCTATCAGTCTAGCATGTCGATCACGCGCTAGTGACCGACACCTAAATTGTCTCATTCACAAGCGTGCGAAGGAAGACTCCGTTTCCTTTTTCTATAAAAAGGACACGGTAGCCCCAACCCAGCACAGCACAGCCTCTACCCCAAAACCAAGCCAAGATGCCTGGCCCCATTGTTCACAATGAGACCACAGCAACCAACCTTGGAGGTTTTGTGACCGTGCTAGCAAACCTCACCCGCCATGCCTTTGCGTTAGAAGAACCCCCAGAGTATGTTGTGTACCAAGGGCCCATGGGCGGCGAGAGCCGTCAATTCTGGGCCATGGTGCACGTCTATGGTAGGGGTATTTTGCCCGAACGCCCCTACAGGTTCACCGGAAGGACAACTTCCTTTGAGCCACAAGCCATCCAGCTGGCCGCTCGAGAGGCTGTAGTGAAACTCCGGCACCTGTCGCCCAGAGTTAACTGCCGTTCGTTCTACTACTACCCCAGCCGTGATGGTTATGGTAGGCCACCCCAAGTTGCCAACGGAGACCACGAGACGGACCCTGCGTTGTTGCACCTGGTGCGCTATGTAAGTGCACTAGAGGCACTATTCGATCAGATCACCCTTGATCTGATCGCCACTCGTGGGGAACTTGCTCGCCGAGCCCCGGCAAGAGAGGAAGAGGAGCCCGACGCCGACAACCCAGTTGTACTGTTCGGGCAACCGATCGAATCCTTAAGATCTGCCCCGGCCACCGACCAAAATGCCTTGGTGTCCCCAGAAGTGTTTCGTCGCCTTTTGGGAACACGCTCCAGCGGGATTATGGCCAACAATCCCCACGATGGTCATCATCGCTACCCCGACCCTGCAGATCCTCAACCCCACCCAGCTAACCCCGACGGAGAAGCCCATGGAGAGGCCTCGACGTCCACAAGGCACGCCCGCTTAGATATTAACGCAGTAGACTAAGCCACTCGAGTAGTACCGAGTCTTAGTATTTCTACGTCTTGTAGTAGTGTGACCTTGTATCGCCATAAATGAATGCGGTCTGCTTGTGTGCCTCTATTTTAAATAGTAGCCATGCATAAGTATGTTGGCGTACGGTTGCATTTTTAATTCCAGGCGTAGCTACCAAAAACCACCCCGACGGTGCCACAGTAAAACGTCACTTTTATGAGATATGTGTATCTGTGGCATTGACCCCGACCCCCATAGGGCAGGATCGACAAACTAGTTGCCCCACACCATCCTCGATAACCCAGCCCTGATGCTTTATAAAAGGCCACCTCGTGACCTTACCAAGCATCCCTCACCTTGTGCACAGCTCGCCCAACCATTTTTACAATGCCGAGCCCTAGTATTCATCTGAGAACTCCAGATGCAACCCCAGGTAGTTTTGTTAAAATATTGTGGGACTTTACCTGCAGTACCATGAGTGCTACCCATCCACCCCAGTACGAGCTGCTCAAAACGAGGATCACCCCATCCACCTCGAAATATTGGGCAGTAGTGCATATCCCTCCCGCAAACCCAAACCAAGACCCAACGGAAGTATCCTTCATGGGGAAATCTATGCCGACTCCACAAATGGCCATAGAAGCTACTGCGTATGAAGCGCTTGCTCGCTTACGATTCGCAGTACCCTATGCCAGCGAACGGGGGTATTATTACTTCCCGAGTCGTGTAGCACCCGGAGAAGTAGCATCTTTTCCTGGTGGACGAATTGAGAGGGACCCAGTACTGGCCAACCTTGCCCAGTATGTCATCGCTCAGGAGCGTTTGACACAGCGAGTAATGGGTTATCTCCAGAGCCTCGCTGATTTAAATCCTCAGATCACCATTGGCGAGCCACTGAGACCAGAACGGGGAGACGCATTTTTCGACTAGTCAACCCGCTTCCCCCGATAGAAGAGGAATGTGCCCCAGTGCCGGAGACATTCTCTCAGGACCCTGTCCATTTTCCGTTTATATCATAGACATCACTTCTATGTTTGTTACCCTAACACTTATTTATGTATTACAGCTTATGCGTTGTATCCTAAGTCTGCGCGATGTATTAAATGTTTGTTTTCGATTAATGTGAGTGGTTTTTACTGCTGTTCATTTTGATTGACTGTTTTAGCCCTCGGTAAATTCAGAGGTGGGATTTTCTTTTTTCCTTAATGTTATTGCAGCACATAAATTCTTCATGACGTGTATTTTAATTCACGCAGCACCACGACAGCAGGCTCACATCCACAACCACTCAATTGCATGCACTAATTGCATAGCCACGTACATATTTCGCACCTAACTGATCACCTCGCTAACGCACCACAGTCTCTAAAGGAGAAATTTGTGGATGATTATTCGAACGCAAGTTGCCTCCAACACACTGACAGCAGTCAGAACCTAACAACCACACTTAATCCTCATGATCACCGCCGCCGCGAAGAGCTAACACTCGAGCAGCAGCATCCCGGCGATCATCGAGGATCATCACGCACAAGAGCACGGAGAACCCCAGCAATGCCGCCAACCCTCCGCACATCAGGATCACGTACCAATCCGGCATCACCTCCGCCATTAGAGCCTCGTCGCAAGCTCCTGCAAACAGGAATGGAGGAGAAGGAAGGAGAAGAAGATGCGAGGCCAGGTGTGAGGAAGAAGAGAGGAGCACCGCGGTCATTTTATAGCTCGAGATCGGTGTACGGTGGGCGAAGTCCACCAGCGCCGCTCGACGCTCGATCACCGGTGTTCGAAGGCGAATCCGCGAGCAGTGCCGACCGCGCACTGGCCCGCGAGGTGAGTGCACGCTGCGCCGGCAGCTAGCACGCCGCGCACTACCGCAGTACGGCCTAGATGTCCTACGCGCTAGGCGTCGCCGGTGGAGAAAGCGCGGGAGAGCACGCAAGAGAGAGGAAGAAAAGAGAGCCAGAGGTAGGGGAAGAGACTGACAGTGAGCCCCGGGTCCACCTGTCAGCCAGAGAGAGCACGGTGCCCTCGAGTACGACCAGCGTATTTTTTTAGAAAGTTAGATTGTTGTTCTAATTTTTTTCATAGCCGAAAGTAGTAATTTCTCGGTTTCCCCAACCATAGTTTTTTTTTCACATAACACCAGTACCCCGCTGAGGTTGTGTCAATTATTTGCTCTCTCGCAGTAACCTCAGTGTATTACGTGTTTAGAATGTTCGTTTCTTTTGAATTAATACTTTATGATAATAGGATGGATTTTTTTTGAGATAGTCCTTAGCAAATCTCGAGGACGAGATTTTTCTTAAGGGGGGTAGTGTTGTAACACCCCAAAAATTTAACCATGATTTATTTATTAAAATTATGCCAGGAAATTAATTTTTTATTTTTTGGATTTTCTTTTGATTTCAGAACCATTCTTTTCTTCTGAATTGTGGAGTTTTCTCTCCAAGGGGAACTTTTCAAAAATATTGTTGGACCTGTATACCTTCTCAAGATCATTTCTTTTATCAGTGGAATTATTTCTATAAATGTTTTCCTAAAGCTTTATTGCTTTTAAATTGGTTTCTCATAAGTTTTGGAGCCCCTTTTGCACTGCAACCCTTTGATAAATGCATTCAAAAATTCCACCAAAATTTGGGGATGACATGTGATGGTCCTAAATCACTTTTATGCAAAAACATCTCTTAGTCATTTGAGGATTTTGAGCCCTACCTCTAGTTTTTCAAATCTGGTTCAGTTTGCAATTTGCACTACAACCTATTTTTATTTTTCTTTTTAACTTCCATAAAAATTTGGAGATGCTAGTAGGAGAATATAATTCATTTCTATGCAATAATCCATGGGTGTTCTTTGGAAAAATTGAGCAAACCATCCTCTTTTGCTCTCTGGTCCAGTTTGCCATTTTCTACTGCAACCCCTTTTTATCTTGCCCCATTGCCCATGAGATTTTTCCTGCTATTAGTATACCCTACTAAACTCCTAAGTCCAAGAGATTAGACCCTATCTCATCTTTTTAGTCCACCAAATCTTCCTCAGCAGTTTCTGTCCAGAATTGGATTCTGACAAAAGTTGCTTTACCAAGTTTCTTGTTTATCCAATCCAACTTCACCATCATATTTCTCTCCTAAAGAGACCCCATTCTGCCAATTTGCATCTCTAGCAAAGCCCTACAGGTGGCTCTGGCATTATGTCGAACACCTATAGTGCATGATCAGTTTTGGCATAGTTTTGAGCTTGCATTATGAACCTGCTTGCTTTGCCTAACCAACATGTCCACTAGCCTTCCCTCTACCCCTAAACCAGTCCTGTTAAGTCTTGTTTGCACCCGAGACCCCTAGCACACTCTGGCATTGCGTCGAGCACCTGGCGTGCGTGCGCTGGGCGCGCCCAGAGCGCACGTTTTGCACGCGCGCGCGCCCGAGCCGCCGCATCGCGCTTACCCCGTACCCCTGGCCTTTCCTTGCCCAAGGGACCACGCCCCGATCTCATCCGCTCGCCCGAAGACGCGCTGCCACCCTCTGGCGCCCGGCAGCGCCGCCGCAGCGAGCCCCCTTGGCGGCTAGCCTTCGGCTACAGCTCGCCCGTACCATGGCCAGCGTCGCCCCGACCACCCCAGCTCGCCAGCTGCCCTGAGGAACAGCTCGAGCTCATCCGCGAGCTCGTTGGTTAGTGACGACCATCGCCACGTCGCCCTGCTAGCAACAGAACGGTGGTACGCCGGCGTTCTTATCCGCAGCCGCGGGAACCGACCTCCCCCGCCTATAAAAAGGAGCCCCGAGCTCGTCCAGACCCTCAGGCAACCTCAGGCCATCTTCCTGGAGCTCCCGTAGCCAGCAATCGATGGAGGGAGGCCGTCTTCCTCGTCTCCGGTAGCTTCGGCCGCCGCTGCATTCCAGTGCCGTGCGTCGCAAGCAGAGCCTCCCCCGCCCATCCAGTGCCACCATACTCTTCCCCTAAACCATGCGGAGCTTCCCAACCCCTCAAACGCGACCAAGAACCACCATAGCTCGAAACCCCAAATCCTCCCGAAACGCCGTCCGCCGCAGAGCTCGCCGACGGCGACTCCCTACACCCCCGCGGACCTAGCAACCACCGGAAGGACCGCCCTGGACTGGCGGATCCATCCCCGCCCTCAGAACCCCGCGAGGAACCGCCGTTCGCCGGCGTCGATCGCCGGAGCCCCGCCTCGGCTCGGCCAGAGGAGGAAGAGGGCGCGGGCGACTGGTCAAACCTGACCAGTGGGCCCGAAGGACCCACTGTCAGTGACCCATTGACGGCCCGCGTTGGTTTAAGTGAAAACGTAAATAACAGGAGTACGTCTTCTCTGTCTCAAAAGCGTATTCTTCCTTGAACCGTTTTCCTTTTCTGTTTTATTTAAAAACAGAGTTTTGACTAAACTTTGACTGTCTATAACTTTTTAAATATAAGTCCAATTGATTTGATTCTTTTTCTGTTGTTTCTCAAATTTTGTCTAGTTTATTTTCATATTTATTTGAAAAATTTCTGAGCAACTTTTTTGTACTGTTTTTGAATTATGTATTGATTTGAATTTTCTTAAAATAGGATCTTGGAGGGGAGATGAAAACTTTCAAAGTGCACCCCTCCTTCATACTCTTGGAAGGCAAGCATTCTGAACCCCGGCATAATATTGTTGTGTGTTGTTTGATACGTTTACAACACCACCTTGACACGGAGTACTCGTTATTTTATGTGAATGGTATGAACACGCTCATAAGTGCATGATGAAGATTCCTTGCTGTTGGGAATTGATATACTTGTGATAGTAACCACCCTCGTCTACCTCTCATGCCTACTGGAAGGAATCCGGGAAAGCCTCTGTCTTGGGTAGACACGAGCTTGCTTCTGATATTTCGTTGAGACGAGTATAGTCAGTAAGGCATGTTGAGGTATGATGAGTAGTGATTCTGCCTGTTGGTGTGAAATATATTTGCTATGCTAATCATGCAGGTGATGCGTTAACCTCCTGAGTCGACCATAGATCGAGTCTTGTTCCGGTAACCCCCATACTTGTTTCGTGCTACCACTTGTCCCTGCCGCAGGTAGGGTACAGTCCAGTAAGTTGTCAACCCCTTTCTTGGCACACACCGTACAGAGAGGCCATGGTGGAAGATACCGGAGGCATCCGGTAGGCATGCCACCTGGTCCGGGGCATGGGTGTTTCCGGTTGGGGCCGAGGGGGTAGCTCCCCTAGTTTGCGCGCATTATAAATTCTGTGATCCCATGCTACTCGAGGTTGTAGCCTCCCCACTTAGAGTTTTACTTCACAGGTGTCGTGGGTGATTCCAGTCACCGGTAAGTTGAGCTGGTGTGTGCGGGTCAGGTGTGTTTTCAACTAAAAGACCGTAAGCGGAATTAGTCCCGGTGGACTAAAGGAATCCGTTACTCGTGGGTAAAGAGTACACCCTCTGCAGAGGTTATACCTATTCGAATAGCCGTGTTCGCGGTTAAGGATTATAGTCTGGGATGGGTCAAGTGTCGGTCTTAGTGTCGGTCTTTGGAGGAAAAACTGCTAAGCCAGAACATTGATCATAACATGTGACATATGATGATTATGATTATTATTATTATGGACTAACCATTTGTATTATTTGGATTATTGAGTATCCCTGGGATGGTTCTACCTCCTGGATATTCCCTGTGATTATTCTCATATAAGCCCTTTATGTGGTGTCGCTCAGACGCCCGACTGTGGCATGCTTTTTATTTACTTCCCCTATAAGCCCTTTATGTGGTGTCGCTCAGACGCCCGACTGTGGCATGCTTTTTATTTACTTCCCATATAAGCCCTTTATGTGGTGTCGCTCAGACGCCCGACTGTGGCATGCTTATTATTTACTTCCCCTATAAGCCCTTTATGTGGTGTCGCTCAGACGCCCGACTGTGGCATGTTTGTTATTATTTTCTTTATAAGCCCTTTATGTGACGTCGCTCAGACGCCCGACTGAGGCATGCTTTATTTTATTATCCTTTCGAGGCGTCGCTTCAGACACCCGATCGGTGCATTTTATTTTTATTCTCTGATTGCTTATTCATGTTTTATAATAACAACCTACTTGCGTGCGTCATGAATTTTAATTCGTGACGGACGAAGTGATCATGGAATATTTCAGAGCATGAATGTCATTTGTTATATTGTCCTGTGCTCATAATGTTTGCGAGTACATTCAAAGTACTCACTGGCTTGTCCCTGGCTATTGTCTTGGCCAGATTTCTTGCTTGGAGAGGAGCGCTGCGACGACAGCCCCGGAACCTAGGCAACGGAGACAGCAGCCTCGCGAAGATAGGAGTTATCCAGGTCAGCTGTTCCTGTGGGAAATGGAGTCCCATAGACGCTGAAGTATCGCAAACCGCTTCCGCCATCAACCACTAGAACCCTTTTGTTGTACTCATTGACCAGAATGGTCTTGTACTACATATTTGGTATTTTGCTTGGAATTTCTGTATCAAGTTTGTGTCTCATCAGCTAACAGTAATCCTGGGGCTGGTGAGCACAAGGGCCATTTACTGGGAAATTAATATCCTGGAAAACCGGTCCCGACAGATTAGCTAAGGACGAGGTGACGATGCGCGTGGGAAATAGTTCCAAAGTCGATGTGATCGCCGTCGGCACGCTACCTCTACATCTACCTTCGTGATTAGTTTTAGACCTAAATAATTGTTATTTGGTGCCAGCATTGAGCATGAACATTATATCTGAATCTTGTTTATTGCGAGACGGTTATTCATTTAAATCAGAGAATAATGGTTGTTCTATTTTTATGAATAATATCTTTTATGGTCGTGCACCCTTGAAGAGTGGTCTATTCTTACTGGATCTCGATTGTAGTGATACGCATATTCATAATATTGAAGCCAAAAGGTGCAAGGTTAATAATGATAGTGCAACTTATTTGTGGCACTGCCGTTTAGGTCATATTGGTGTAAAGCGCATGAAGAAACTCCATAGTGATGTACTTTTGGAATCACTTGATTATGAATCACTTGGTGCTTGCGAACCATGCCTCATGGGCAAGATGACTAAAACTCCGTTCTCCGGAACTATGGAGCGAGCAACAGATTTGTTGGAAATCATACATATTGATGTATGTGGGCCAATGAGTGTTGAAACTCGCGGCGGGTATCATTATTTTCTGACCTTCACTAATGAATTGAGCAGATATGGGTATATCTACTTAATGAAGCACAAGTCTGAAACATTTGCAAAGTTCAAAGAATTTCAGAGTGAAGTAGAGAATCATCGTAAAAAGAAAATAAAGTTTCTACGATCTGATCATGGAGGAGAATATTTGAGTTACGAGTTTGGTCTTCATTTGAAACAATGTGGAATAGTTTCACAACTCACGCCACCCGGAACACCACAGTGTAATGGTGTGTCCGAACGTCGTAATCGTACTTTATTGGATATGGTGCGATCTATGATGTCTTTTACCGATCTACCACTATCATTTTGGGGTTATGCTTTAGAGACAGTTGCATTCACGTAAATAGGGCACCATCTAAATCCGTTGAGACGACACCTTATGAACTATGGTTTGGCAAGAAACCTAAGTTGTCGTTTCTTAAAGTTTGGGGCTGCGATGCTTATGTGAAAAAACTTCAACCTGATAAGCTCGAACCCAAGTCGGAGAAATGTGTCTTCATAGGATACCCAAAAGAGACTATTGGGTACACCTTCTATCACAGATCCGAAGGCAAGATATTCCTTGCTAAGAATGTATCCTTTCTAGAGAAGGAGTTTCTCTCGAAAGAAGTGAGTGGGAGGAAAGTAGAACTTGATGAGGTAACTGTACCTTCTCCCGAATTGGAAAGTAGTACATCACGGAAACTCGTTCCAGTGATTCCTACACCAATTAGTGAGGAAGCTAATGATGATGATCATGAAACTTCAGATCAAGTTTCTGCTGAACTTCGTAGATCAACCAGAGTTCGTTCCGCGCCAGAGTGGTATGGCAACCCAGTTTTGGAAGTCATGTTACTAGACCATGATGAACCTACGAACTATGAGGAAGCGATGATGAGCCCAGATTCCGCAAAATGGCTTGAGGCCATGAAATCTGAGATGGGATCCATGTATGAGAACAAAGTGTGGACTTTGGTTGACTTGCCCGATGATCGGCAAGCCATCGAAAATAAATGGATCTTCAAGAGGAAGATCGACGCAGACGGTAATGTTACTGTTTACAAAGCTCGACTTGTTGCGAAAGGGTTTCGACAAGTTCAAGGAGTTGACTACGATGAGACTTTCTCACTTGTAGCGATGCTTAAGTCTGTCCGAATCATGTTAGCAATTGCCGCATTTTATGATTATGAAATCTGGCAAATGGATGTCAAAACTGCATTCCTAAATGGATATCTTAAATAAGAGTTGTATATGATGCAACCAGAAGGTTTTGTCAATCCAAAAGGTGCTAACAAAGTGTGCAAGCTCCAGCGATCCATCTATGGACTGGTGCAAGCATCTCAGAGTTGGAATATACGCTTTGATGAGGTGATCAAAGCATATGGTTTTATACATACTTTTGGAGAATCCTGTATTTACAAGAAAGTGAGTGGGAGCTCTGTAGCTTTTCTGATATTATATGTGGATGACATATTGTTGATTGGAAATGATATAGAATTTCTGGATAGCATAAAAGGATACTTGAATAAGAGTTTTTCGATGAAAGACCTCGGTGAAGTTGCTTACATATTAGGCATCAAGATCTATAGAGATAGATCAAGACGCTTAATTGGACTTTCACAAAGCACATACCTTGATAAAGTTTTGAAAAAGTTCAAAATGGATCAGTCAAAGAAAGGGTTCTTGCCTGTATTACAAGGTGTGAAGTTGAGTAAGACTCAATGCCCGACCACTGCAGAAGATAGAGAGAAAATGAAAGTCATTCCCTATGCCTCAGCCATAGGATCTATCATGTATGCAATGTTGTGTACCAGACCTGATGTGTGCCTTGCTATAAGTCTAGCAGGAAGGTACCAAAGTAATCCAAGAGTGGATCACTGGACAGCGGTCAAGAACATCCTGAAATACCTGAAAAGGACAAAGGATATATTTCTCGTGTATGGAGGTGACAAAGAGCTCGTCGTAAACGGTTACGTCGATTCTAGCTTTGACACTGATCCGGATGACTCTAAGTCACAAACCGGATATGTATTTTTATTGAACGGTGGAGCTGTTAGTTGGTGAGTTCCAAGCAGAGCGTCATGGCGGGATCTACGTGTGAAGCGGAATACATAGCTGCTTCGGAAGCAGCAAATCAAGGAGTCTGGATGAAGGAGTTCATATCCGATCTAGGTGTAATACCTAGTGCATCGGGTCCAATGAAAATCTTTTGTGACAACACTGGAGCAATAGCCTTGGCGAAGGAATCCTGGTTTCACAAGAGAACAAAGCACATCAAAATACGCTTCAATTCCATCCACGATCTAGTCAAGGAGGGAGACATAGAGATTTGCAAGATACATACGGATCTAAATGTTGCAGACCCATTGACTAAGCCTCTTCCACGGGCAAAACATGATCAGCACCAGGACTCCATGGGTGTGAGGATCATCACTTTGTAATCTAGATTATTGACTCTAGTTCAAGTGGGCGACTGAAGGAAATATGCCCTAGAGGCAATAATAAAGATGTTATTTGTATTTCCTTATATCATGATAAATGTCTTTTATCCATGCTATAATTGTATTAACCGGAAACTTGATACATGTGTGAATACATAGACAAAATAGTATGTCCCTAGTATGCCTCTACTAGACTAGCTCATTGATCAAAGATGGCTATGTTTCCTAGCCATAGACATGAGTTGTCATTTGATCAACGGGATCACATCATTAGGAGAATGATGTGATGGACTAGACCCATCCGTTAGCATAGCACTATGATCGTTTAGTTTTACTGCTATTGCTTTCTTCATGACTTATACATGTTCCTATGACTATGAGATTATGCAACTCCCGAATACCGTAGGAACACCTTGTGTGCTATCAAACGTCACAACGTAACTGGGTGATCATAAAGATGCTCTACAGGTGTCTCCGAAAGTGTTCGTGGTGTTGGCATAGATCAAGACTAGGATTTGTCACTCCGAGTGTCGGAAAGGTATCTCTGGGCCCTCTCGGTAATGCACATCATTATAAGCCTTGCAAGCAAATGACTAATGAGTTGGTCACGAGATGATGTATTACGGAACGAGTAAAGAGACTTGTCGGTAACGAGATTGAACTAGGTATCGAGATACCGACGATCGAATCTCGGGCAAGTAACATACCGATGACAAAAGGAACAACGTATGTTGTTATGCAGTTTGACCGATAAAGATCTTCGTAGAATATGTAGGAGCCAATATGAGCATCCAGGTTCCGCTATTGGTTATTGACCTGAGATGAGTCTCGGTCATGTCTACATAGTTCTCGAACCCGTAGGGTCCGCACGCTTAACGTTTGATGACGATCGGTATTATGAGTTTATGAGTTTTGATGTACCGAAGGTAGTTCGGAGTCTCGGATGAGATCACGGACATTACAAGGAGTCTCGGAATGTCCGAGACGTAAAGATTGATATATTGGACGACTATATTCGGACACCGGAAGTGTTCTGGGAAGTTTCGGAATTTACTGGAGTGCCGGGGGGGGGGGGGTTACCGGAACCCCCCGGGGGAAAGTTGGGCCATAGTGGGCCATAGAGGAGAAAGAAGTCAATAGCGAGGAGGTGGCGCGCCCCCTCCCAAAGGGCAGTCCGAATTGGACTAGGGGAGGGGGGCGCGGCCCCCTCTTTCCTTCTCCTTCTCTCCCTCTCTTTCCTTCCCTCTTGGTGATTCCTACTAGGAATAGGATTACAATCCTATTCCTAGTAGGATTGCTCCTCCTTGGCGCGCCTATAGGGGCCGGCCGGCCTCCCCCTTGCTCCTTTATATACGGGGGCAGGGGGCACCCAAATACACACAAGTTGAATTGTTTTAGCCGTGTGCGGTGCCCCCTCCACAGAAACACACCTCGGTCATACCGTTGCAGTGCTTAGGCAAAGCCCTGCGCCGGTAGATACATCATATCCGTCACCACGCCGTCGTGCTGACGAAACTCTCCCGTGAAGCTCAACTGGATCAAGAGCTCGTGGGACGTCATCAAGTTGAACGTGTGCTAAACGTGGAGGTGTCGTACGTTCGGTGCTTGATCAGTTGGATCGCGAAGAAGTTCAACTACATCAACCGCGTCACTTGACGCTTCCGCTCCCGGTCTACGAGGGTACGTAGACACACTCTCCCGTCTCGTTGCTATGCATCTGGTAGATAGATCTTGCGTGATCGTAGGAAAATTTTAAAATACTACGTTCCCCAACACTTTGTACTACCTTGACAGTTGATGAATAGATTAGAAGTTTTCTTGCAAAAGAAATGATACACAATTTTAAGGAGAAGAAATATAACTTGTAAAGTAGGAAAGATAGGAGAGAAAGAAGAGATTTTTTGAGAGGGAAAGAGAAGAGATATGAACCCAAAATCATAATGGACTCTTTCGTTTTTGGATATGTCTAGAAGACTTTTAGTTGTACCCTAACTATTGCACATCTAAGCGATTCCTTCAAGAATAAAAGAACGCTGCTACACACGTGATAAGATCCACGATGTGTGTAGAGGAAAGACTGGACAACACGGTTAATTCCTCCATTGTTCACACTTCATGCAGTGAGCTATTGTCTAGCTTAAAAAAGAAGACAAGTGCCGCATATGTAACACGAAGCACTCCAACCCTGATGTTTTTTTACAACTATAGTTGTCATCCTAAAAGAAAA
>LR738715.1:698112450-698143175 GCA_902687465.1 Secale cereale
CCCCCCCCAAAAGAAAAGGAAACTTGTCATCCAAAAAAAAGTCACCACACTTGACAACTAAAGTTGCCATCCTCAAGTCACTAAATTTGCCATAAAAATGATCAGAGTTGCCATATGTTCGTGCCACATGTGTGGTACTTATTAGGGTCCATTAAAAGAAAAGAAAGAAAATGCCAGCATGAATCTTCAGTTAAAATCAACGATATAAGACTTCCGATTTAGCTATTTTTCAAATGTGTAAATGCAACAGTTTAAATTTAATATTATACTCCAACAATGGTGCCCCTTTAACCGCTCACAGATGCTCGATTAGATCTTCCTTCAGTTGCTTATGAGTTGTTCAATGCCGAATTTGTTTATGCATTTGAACAAACTAATCAAATGTGGCCGGATTCTGGTCTGAAAGTTCGATAAGATCGTCCATGTTCTCAAATTCAAGACATACGGCAACATCCTCACCCTCATCCTTCACGATTATGTTGTGCATGATCACACAACATCATCACCTCCTACAAGGTCTCTGAATCCCATTGTTTAGCAGATCCACGGACAACTGGAAAATGTTCCTGCAGAACTCCAAATGCCCTCTCAGCATCCCTTCTAGTTGCTTCTCGTTTTTGGGCAAAGTGAGACTTTTTCTAGTCAATTGGGCGAGAGATGGTCTTGACAAATGTAGCTCGCGGAGGATATATACCGTCAACTAGATAGTAGCCCATTTTGTATTCATGCCCATTGGCAATATAGTGGCAAGGATGAGCTTTCCCTTCAACCAGCCTGGCCAACAACGGTGATAACTGTAGCACATTGACATCATTTTGAGACCCGTGCATGCCAAGAGCGTGTCAAATCCAAAGATCCTGTGATGCAACTGCTTCAAGAATGAGCTTCTTAACTTGACCTTGGTATTGCCTTTGTAGAGCTTTTGGACAGTTTTTCCATCTCCAATGCATGCAGTCAAGAGATCCGAACAAACCTAGCCACCATGTTGCTTCAGACATTGCCAAGGTCCTCTTGGTGTATGCGATAGTTGGTTCTCTCAGGTACAGAGGTCCAAACATCAAGACCTGGACAATAGCAAATCTTACCATGACATCTCCGCATGTGCTCTTAGACATCCGTTGGTATTCGTCCCATGAACCAACGACCGTGCCATGCAAGCATCCGCAGTGCGGTCGTGCATTTATGGTAACCAGAGGACTCAATCATTCCCACAACACCCTTCTTCAAGACGAAGCAGTCATCAAAGAACCGAACGCCATGGCAGAGACGATCGAAGATATTTTTTGCATCTGAAAGCGGCGGCGAAAATTGTGAGCGGATAGGGCATCCAAGGCAAATTATTCATCCATCAGCGTCGAATGGACGCGCGCCCTATTGCGATTGAGCGCTTGATGACCCCTGACCGTGCTGGGAAACGTAGTATTTTCAAAATTTTCCTACGATCACACAAGATCTATCTACTAGATGCATAGCAACAAGGGGGAGAGTGTGTCTACGTACCCTCGTAGACCGGGAGCGGAAGCGTCAAGTGACGCGGTTGATGTAGTTGAACTTCTTCGCGATCCAACCGATCAAGCACCGAACGTACGACACCTCCGCGTTCAGCACACGTTCAGCTTGATGACGTCCCACGAGCTCTTGATCCAGTTGAGCTTCACGGGAGAGTTTCGCCAGCACGACGGCGTGGTGACAGATATGATGTATCTACCGGCGCAGGGCTTCGCCTAAGCACTGCAACGTTATGACCGAGGTATGTTCCTGTGGAGAGGGGGACCGCACACAGCTAAAACAATTCAACTTGTGTGTCCTAGGGTGCCCCCTGCCCCCGTATATAAAGGAGCAAGGGAGAGGCCGGCCCTAGATGGGGCGCGCCAAGTGTGGGGAGTCCTACTAGGACTCCCAAGTCCTAGTAGGATTCCCCTTTCCTTTTCGGAGTAGGAGAGAAGGAAAGAGGTGGAGAGGGAGAAGGAAAAGGGGGCTGCACCCCTTCTCCAATTCGGACCAGAGGGGGGGCGCGCACCTCCTTCCTTTTGGCCTTTCTCCTCTATTCCCGTATGGCCCAATAAGGTCCATATACTCCGAAAAATACCCGAATCACTCGGAACCTTTCCGATGTCCGAATATAGTCATCCGATATATCGATCTTTACGTCTAGACCATTTCGAGACTCCTCGTCATGTCCTCGATCTCATCCGGGACTCCAAACTCCTTCGGTACATCAAAACTCATAAACTCATAATACCGATCGTCATCAAACGTTAAGCGTGCGGACCCTACGGCTTCGAGAACTATGTAGACATGACCGAGACTCATCTCCGGTCAATAACCAATAGCGGAACCTGGATGCTCATATTGGCTCCTACATATTCTACAAAGATCTTTATCGGTCAAACCGCATAACAACATACGTTGTTCCTTTTGTCATTGGTATGTTACTTGCCCGAGATTCGATCGTCGGTATCTCTATACCTAGTTCAATCTCGTTACCGGCAAGTCTCTTTACTCGTTTCGTAATACATCATCTCGTGACTAACTCATTAGTCTTTTGCTTGCAAGGCTTATTATGATGTGCATTACCGAGAGGGCCCAGATATACCTCTCCAACACTCGGAGTGACAAATCCTAGTCTTGATCTATGCCAACACCACGAACACTTTCGGAGACACCTGTAGAGCATCTTTATGATCACCTAGTTACGTTGTGACGTTTGATAGCACACAAGGTGTTCCTACGGTATTCGGGAGTTGCATAATCTCATAGTCATAGGAACATGTATAAGTCATGAATAAAGCAATAGCAGTAAAACTAAATGATCATAGTGCTAAGCTAACGGATGGGTCTTGTCCATCACATCATTCTCCTAATGATGTGATCCCGTTGATCAAATGACAACTCATGTCTATGGTTAGGAAACATAACCATCTTTGATCAATGAGCTAGTCTAGTAGAGGCATACTAGGGACACTCTGTTTTGTCTATGTATTCACACATGTACTAAGTTTCCGGTTCATACAATTCTAGCATGAATAATAAACATTTATCATGATATAAGGAAATATAAATAACAACTTTATTATTGCCTCTATGGCATATTTCCTTCAGTCACCCACTTGCACTAGAGTCAATAATCTAGCTCACATCGCCATGTGATTAATACCGATAGTTCACATCGTTATGTGAATAACACCCATAGTTCACATCGCCATGTGAGCAACACCTAAATGGTTTACTAGAGTCAATAATCTAGTTCACATCGCTATGTGATTAATACCCAAGAGTAATAAGGTGTGATCATGTTTTGCTTGTGAGAGAAGTTTAGTCAACGGGTCTGTCACATTCAGATCCGTATGTATTTCGCAAATTTCTATGTCTACAATGCTCTGCATGGAGCTACTCTAGCTAATTGCTTCCACTTTCAATACGCATCCAGATTGATACTTAGAGTCATCTGGATTTAGTGTCAAAGCTTGCATCGGCGTAACCCTTTACGACGAACTCTTTATCACCTCCATAATCGAGAACCATTTCCTTAGTCATCCAGTTACTAAGGATAATTTTGACCGTTGTACAGTGATCTACTCCTGGATCACTATTGTACCCCCTTGACAAACTCATGGCAAGGTACACAACATGTTTGGTACACAGCATGGCATACTTTATAGAACCTATGGCTGAGGCATAGGGAATGATTTTCATTCTCTTTATATTTTTCTGCCGTGGTCTGGCTTTGAGTCTTACTCAACTTCACACCTTACAAGTCAGGCAAGAACTCCTTCTTTGACTGATCCATTTTGAAATACTTCAAAATCTTATCAAGGTATGTACTCATCGAAAGTCTTATCAAGCGTCTTGATCTATCTCTATAGATCTTGATGCCCAATATGTAAGCAGCTTCACCAAGGTCTTTCTTTGAAAAACTCCTTTCAAACACTCCTTTATGCTTTCCAGAAAATTGTACATCATTTTCGATCGATAATATGTCATTCACATATACTTATCAGAAAGGTTGTAGTGCTTCGACTCACTTCTTGTAAGTACAGGCTTCACCGCAAGTCTGTATAAATCTATATGCTTTGATCAACTTATCAAAGCGTATATTCCAACTCCGAGATGCTTGCACCAGTCCATAGATGGATCGATGGAGCTTGCACATTTTGTTAGCACCTTTAGGATTGACAAAACCTTCTGGTTGCATCATATACAAGTCTTCTTTAATAAATCCATTAAAGAATGCAGTTTTGTTATCCATTTGCCAGATTTCATAAAATGCGGCAATTGCTAACATGATTCGGACGGAGTTAAGCATCGCTACGGGTGAGAAAGTCTCATCGTAGTCAACTCCTTGAACTTGTTGAAAAACTTCCGCAACAAGTCGAGCTTTGTAAACAGTAACATTACCGTCAGCGTCAGTCTTCCTCTTGAAGATCCATTTATTTTCGATGGCATGCCGATCATCGGGCCAGTCAACCAAAGTCCACACTTTGTTCTCATACATGGATCCCATCTCAGATTTCATGGCCTCAAGCCATTTTCCGGAATCTGGGCTCATCATCGCTTCCTCATAGCTCGTAGGTTCATCATGGTCCAGTAACATGACTTCCAGAACCGGGTTGCCGTACCACTCTGATGCGGAACGAACTCTGGTTGATCTACGAAGTTCAGCAGAAACTTGATCTGAAGTTTCATGATCATCATTATTAGCTTCCTCACCAATTGGTGTAGGAATCACTGGAACTAGTTTCTGTGATGTTCCACTTTCCAATTCGGGAGAAGGTACAATTACCTCATCAAGTTCTACTTTCCTCCCACTCACTTCTTTCGAGAGAAACTCCTTCTCTAGAAAGGATCCACTCTTAGAAACAAAGACCTTGCCTTCGGATCTGTGATAGAAGGTGTACCCAATAGTTTCTTTTGGGTATCCTATGAAAATTTACTTCTCCGATTTGGGTTCGAGCTTATCATGTTGAAACTTTTTCACATAAGCATCGCAGTCCCAAACTTAAAGAAATGACAGCTTAGGTTTCTCGTCAAACCACAGTTCATACGGTGTCATCTCCACGGATTTAGATGGTGCCCTATTTAACGTGAATGTAGTTGTCTCTAATGCATAACCCCAAAAGCGATAGTGGTAGATCGGTAAGAGACATCATCGATCGCACCATATCTAATAAAGTACGGTTATGACGTTCGGACACACCATTACACTGTGGTGTTCCAGGTGGCGTGAGTAGTGAAACTATTTCACATTGTTTTTACTGAAGGCCAAACTCGCTAACTCAAATATTTTACCTCTACGATCATATCGTAGAAACTCTTATTTTCTTGTTACGATGATTCTCCACTTCACTCTGAAATTCTTTGAACTTTTCAAATGTTTCAGACTTGTGCTTCATTAAGTAGATATACCCATATCTGCTCAAATCATCAGTGAAGGTCAGAAAATAACGATACCCGCCGCGAGCTTCAACACTCATTGGTCCACATACATCTGTATGTATGATCTCCAACAAATCTGTTGATCGCTCCATTGTTCCGGAGAACGGAGTTTTAGTCATCTTGCCGATGAGGCATGGTTCGCAAGCACCAAGTGATTCATAATCAAGTGATTCCAAAAGTCCATCACTATGAAGTTTCTTCATGCGCTTTACACCATTATGACCTAAACGGCAGTGCCACAAATAGGTTGCACTATCATTATTAACCTTGCATCTTTTGGCTTCAATATTATGAATATGTGTATCACCATGATCGAGATCCAACAAACTATTTTCATTGGGTGTATGACCATCGAAGGTTTTATTCATGTAAACAGAATAACAATTATTCTATGACTTTAAATGAATAACCACATTGCAACAAATATGATCAAATCATATTCATGCTCAACGCAAATGCCAAATAACATTTATTTAGGTTTTACACTAATCCCGAAAGTATAGGGAGTGTGCGATGATGATCATATCAATCTTGGAACTACTTCCAACACACATCGTCACTTCACCTTTAACTAGTCTCTGTTCATTCTGCAATTCTTGTTTCGAGTTACTAATTTTAGCAACTGAACCGGTATCAAATACCCAGGGGTTGCTATGAACACTAGTAAAGTACACATCAATAATCTGTATATCAAAATATGCCTTTGTTCACTTTGCCATCCTTCTTATCCGCCAAGTATCTAGGGCAGTTCCACTTCCAGTGACCATTTCCTTTGCAGTAGAAGCACTTAGTTTCAGGCTTGAGTTTTAGCTTTGGGTTTCTTCACGGGAGTGACAACTTGCTTGTCATTCTTCTTGAAGTTCCCCTTCTATCCCTTTGCCCTTTACTTGAAACAAGTGGTCTTGTTAACCATCAACACTTGATGCTTTTTCATGATTTCTACTTTCGCCGACTTCAGCATCGCGAAGAGCTCGGGAATTCCTTTCGTTATCCCTTGCATATTATAGTTCATCACGAAGTTCTACTAACTTGGTGATAGTGACTAGAGAACTTTGTCAATTACTATCTTATCTGGAAGATTAACTCCCACTTGATTCAAGTAATTGTAGTACCCAGACAATCTGAGCACATGCTCACTGGTTGAGTTATTCTCCTCCATCTTGTAGGCAAAGTACTGTCAGAAGTCTTATACCTCTCGACACGGGCATGAGTATGAAATACTAATTTCAACTCTTGGAACATCTTATATGCTTCGTGGCGTTCAAAACGTTTTAAAGTCCCAGTTCTAAGCCGTAAAGCATGATGCACTTAAACTATCAAGTAGTCATCATACCGAGCTTTTGTCAAAACGTTCATAACGTCTACATCTGCTCCTGCAATAGGTCTGTCACCTAGCGGTGCATCAAGGACATAATTCTCTGTGCAGCAATGAGGATAATCCTCAGATCACGGAACAATTCCGCATCATTGCTATTAACATCTTTCAACTTAGTTTTCTCTAGGAACATATAAAAAATAAACGGGGAGCAACATCTTGAGCTATTGATCTACAACATAGATATGCTAATACTAGAAGGACTAAGTTCATGATAAATTAAAGTTCAATTTAATCATATTACTTAAGAACTCCCACTTAGATAGACATCCCTCTAGTCATCTAAATGACCACGTGATCCAAATCAACTAAACCATGAACGATCATCACGTGAGATGGAGTAGTTTCAATGGTGAACATCTTATGTTGATCATATCTACTATATGATTCACGCTCGACCTTTCGGTCTCCAGTGTTCCGAGGCCATATCTGCATATCCTAGGATCGTCAAGTTTAACCCGAGTATTCTACATGTGCAAAACTGTCTTACACCCGTTGTATTTGAACGTAGAGCTTATCACACCCGATCATCACGTGGTGTCTCGGCACGAAGAACTTTCGCAACGGTGCATACTCAGGGAGAACACTTGTACCTTGAAATTTTGTAAGGGATCATCTTATAATGCTACCGTCGTTCTAAGAAAAATAAGAAGCATAATAAGATAAACATCACATGCAAATCAAAATATGTGACATGATATGGCCATCATCATCTTGTGCTTTTGATCTCCATCTCCAAAGCACCGTCATGATCACCTTTGTCACCGGCGCGACACCTTGATCTCCATCGTAGCATCGTTGTCGTCTCGCCAACTATTGCTTCTACGACTATCGCTACTGCTTAGTGATAAAGTAAAGCAATTACATGGCGATTGCATTTCATACAATAAAGCGACAACCATATGGCTCCTGCCAGTTGCCGATAACTTTACAAAACATGATCATCTCATACAAAATCGTATAACTCATCATGTCTTGACCATATCACATCACAACATGCCCTGCAAAAACAAGTTAGACGTCCTCTACTTTGTTGTTGCAAGTTTTACGTGGCTGCTACGGGCTTTAGCAAGAACCGTTCTTACCTACGCATACAAAACCACAATGATGTTTCGTCAAGTATGTGTTGTTTTAACCTTCACAAGGACCGGGCGTAGGCACACTTGATTCAGCTAAAGTGAGAGAGACAGACACCCGCCAGTCACCTTTAAGCAACGAGTGCTCATAACGGTGAAACCAGTCTCGCGTAAGCGTACGCGTAATGTCGGTCCGGGCCGCTTCATCTCACAATACCGCCGAAGCAAAGTATGACATGCTGGTAAGCAGTATGACTAGTATCGCCCACAACTCATTGTGTTCTACTCGTGCATATCATCTACGCATAGACCTGGCTCAGGATGCCACTGCTGGGGAACGTAGTATTTTCAAAATTTTCCTACGATCACGCAAGATCTATCTACTAGATGCATAGCAACGAGGGGGAGAGTGTGTCTACGTACCCTCGTAGACCGGGAGCGGAAGCGTCAAGTGACGCGGTTGATGTAGTCGAACTTCTTCGCGATCCAACCGATCAAGCACCGAACGTACGGCACCTTCGCGTTCAGCACACGTTCAGCTTGATGACGTCCCACGAGCTCTTGATCCAGTTGAGCTTCACGGGAGAGTTTCGCCAGCACGACGGCGTGATGACAGATATGATGTATCTACCGGCGCAGGGCTTCGCCTAAGCACTGCAACGGTATGACCGAGGTGTGTTTCTGTGGAGAGGGGCACCGCACACGGCTAAAACAATTCAATTTGTGTGTCCTAGGGTGCCCCCCTGCCCCCGTATATAAAGAAGCAAGGGAGAGGCGGCCCTAGAGGGGGCGCGCCAAGTGTGGGGAGTCCTACTAGGACTCCCAAGTCCTAATAGGATTCCCCTTTCCTTTCCGGAGTAGGAGAGAAGGAAAGAGGTGGAGAGAGAGAAGGAAAAGGGGGCTGCACCCCTTGTCCAATTCGGACCAGAGGGAGGGCGCGCACCTCGTTCCTTTTGGCCTTTCTCCTCTATTCCCGTATGACCCAATAAGGCCCATATACTTCCAAAAATACCCGAATCACTCGGAACCTTCCCGATGTCCGAATATAGTCGTCCAATATATCGATCTTTACGTCTCGACCATTTCGAGACTCCTCGTCATGTCCCCGGTCTTATCCGGGACTCCGAACTCCTTCGGTACATCAAAACTCATAAACTCATAATACCGATCGTCATCAAACGTTAAGCGTGCGGACCCTACGGGTTCGAGAACTATGTAGACATGACCGAGACTCATCTCCGGTCAATAACCAATAGCGGAACCTGGATGCTCATATTGGCTCCTACATATTCTACGAAGATCTTTATCGGTCAAACCGCATAACAACATACGCTGTTCCTTTTGTCATTGGTATGTTACTTGCCCGAGATTCGATCGTCAGTATCTCTATACCTAGTTCAATCTTGTTACCGGCAAGTCTCTTTACTCGTTCCGTAATACATCATCTCGTGACTAACTCATTAGTCTTTTGCTTGCAAGGCTTATTATGATGTGCATTGCCGAGAGGGCCCAGAGATACCTCTCCGACACTCGGAGTGACAAATCCTAGTCTTGATCTATGCCAACACCACGAACACTTTCGGAGACACCTGTAGAGCATCTTTATGATCACCCAATTACGCTGTGACTTTTGATAGCACACAAGGTGTTCCTACGGTATTCGGGAGTTGCATAATCTCATAGTCATAGGAACATGTATAAGTCATGAAGAAAGCAATAACAGTAAAACTAAACGATCATAGTGCTAAGCTAACTCCTAATGATGTGATCCCGTTGATCAAATGACAACTCATGTCTATGGTTAGGAAACATAACCATCTTTGATCAATGAGCTAGTCTAGTAGAGGCATACTAGGGACACTCTGTTTTGTCTATGCATTCACACATGTACTAAGTTTCCGGTTAATACAATTCTAGCATGAATAATAAACATTTATCATGATATAAGGAAATATAAATAACAACTTTATTATTGCCTCTAGGGCATATTTCCTTCAGACCGATCCCTTGAAATTGAGAATATGCTCTTCCACGTGCTCCGCGTCTGCAAGACCACACGCGTCATCGTCATCTCATCCGTATAGTCCTCCTTGTTAGACGAGCCGTCGGATAACTCAACATAGTGCTCGTATACGTACTCCATATCCGAATCCATTGCTTCATAGAAAAGGGACAACCTGTTTTAGCACGGGCATTTCATCGAACAATTGCCGTGCATGATGAGTAACGTAGGGGTGAATGACACCTGTGTGATAGACAAAGGAGAGACGTGGAACGGCGGCGGAGGACAAGTGGTATGAAGCCTTGGTGTAGCAATGGAGGTGACGGAGTCATCAAGTCCCGGCAAGGGTGTGTCGGGGCGGCTGGGGTGGTGTAGGAGCGGCGAAGGCAAGACAGAAAACAGATGCATCCGAACTTGTCGGTAGACCGATACATGCATGTGTTAAATGACTATAAACAAATCGGAAACCATGTTGAATGACTAAACACGTCCGAAACCAAATGGTCGCTTTGAGTTTTTTTTTTAGGGGTCGCTTTGAGTTGCATTAGGAAAACAGTTTTCTGTTTTCTTATATGTTCGCCGGGCCCAACAAGGGCACCAACCCAACCCAGATCCTTCGATTTCTACGTGCCCAGCAGGTTTCCAGCCGCCGTCACGACCTCGTTTCTCCCGTCGTCTCTCACCAGCACGCACCAAACCTGCAGCCCCTCCCCCTCATCTCATTGCCTGTACCCACCCTCCACCTTCCGAATCTCGGACGCCTCCGCGCCGGCCGCAGGGCACGCGACTCGAGTTGCTTCCGTTCCGGCGGCGGGGGAGAGATGGCGGCGAACCTCGAGGACGTGCCGTCGGTGGATCTCATCACCGAGGTGCTCCGCCGCGCCAAGTGCAGCTCCAAGCCCGACAAGCGCATCATCCTCGTCGGTAAAACCCGCTCTTCTCCTTACCCGCTTCTTCTTTTGCTTCCGCTTGCAAGGTTTCTTTCGCATCCGAGAGGGAAATCTGCGCTCGGACTGAGCGTATCTGGAATTGTTCATACTTCCAATGTGGGGAGTGGAATTGGGGGCACTTAAATTCACAATGGTAGAACCAGTTGTAGTATTCTTCACAGGGAGATTGGTTCTAACCGCTTCCGGTGCTGACAATTAAGGAATCATTAGAATTTCAGTGATAACAAATATGAAGAATTCTCTAATCTGTGTTGCCACCTAATTAGTAATTGATAGATGTGTGGAATTTTTCATCCATGAAAGTTTATAGAGGATGATGAAATAGAAAGGACTTGTGAATTGTTCCTTAGTGTCATAATCACTTTGGTACCATGTGCATGCCTTTCGTGGTTGGTGAGAAGAAAAAAGTGGAATTCTTTGAGTATGAGTAAAGATATAGATTAAATTCCATAACTTGAGATGAAAGATACTTGTATTCTTTCCTTTTCTTTGTTTGTGTCGCCTTTCACTGGATCCAATGTGTCTTTATCATTGTTTCGTGCGTGGTACCACAAATACAAGTGACGTTATTTATTTTGTTTAGTTTTTGCTGCTACCAATGTGCTAACCTTTTCCATCCTTGGTATAGAATTGAAACTCCTAAATTTTTGAGAAAATGACTTGTGAATAGTTCTCTTGTGTCTTTTACTATGCCCAGCAGAGCTGACTACCTGATTCACAACTGCACTTACATCAATTTCTTTTTTGCATTAACAATTTTTTAAAATTTTGACAAGAAAGATGAATAAATCAAATGGAGTCAATATGTGGTACTACATATCAAAATTTCTTGCAAGGCCTTGTTTCATTCTGCACAACAGCTTGTTTAGGAATATTGATCTTTATAGCTAGTAGGTAGTAGGAGTGCATCTGACTAGTTCCCTGGCTAAAGGAATACAGCATTGCATGAGTATCTGAATATGATTGTGTACGGACGAGGTGAGGTTGTGATACACTTGCAATGCTTTTGCAGATGCTGAAGAACATTAGTATACTTCTTTAACTATCTATTTCATCTAATTCCTTAACACAAAGCGCAACTGTTTATATTCTAGATTGCTCTATGCTTGGGCAATATGACAATGTGACATGTATGAATTCTGTAGGTCCACCTGGCTCTGGAAAGGGTACACAGTCGCCCCTTATTAAGGATGAATATTGCTTGTGCCATTTAGCCACTGGTGATATGCTGAGGGCTGCTGTTGCTGCTAAGACTCCTCTGGGGATCAAGGCTAAAGAAGCTATGAACAAGGTAGGATTTCAAGAAGCAAACTACTAGCAATTAAGAACCAGCAGAAACATCGTTTGTTGATTCCTTTGTTTCTTGACATTTTGTAGGGAGAGCTTGTTTCAGATGACTTGGTTGTTGGGATTATTGATGAAGCCATGAAGAAACCCTCATGCCAGAAAGGTTTTATCCTTGATGGCTTCCCTAGAACTGTTGTTCAAGCACAAAAGGTCCTTGGTCAATATGCATCACCTTCAAAAGCATTCTTTCTATTATAAGGACTGTATATTTGATAGATGATAGTAGTTATGTTTTGGGAGCTTCTTTTTTGGGCTTCCTAACGGTTTGTTTGAACAATGGCTGCAGCTCGATGACATGCTGGCAAAGCAAGGTGCTAAAGTTGACAAGGTTTTGAACTTCGCAATTGATGATGCAATATTGGAAGAACGAATTACTGGCCGCTGGATACACCCATCGAGTGGCAGATCTTACCATACAAAGTTTGCTCCTCCGAAGACTCCTGGAGTTGATGATGTAAGTCAAATGCAGAATTCTGGGCTGTGCTTGTATGTCATATTTGCATGATATTTTTAGATCATTATCATTGTTTCTCTCTTGCATGCCACCCCCTCAGTTTGCCTCACATTTAACTGTGTAAGCTGCTATACCCAAATATATTCAATCTTCGGCAAATATTTATGTTGTGGATGATGAATTTTCTAGTTTGCCAGATAAAGTCTAGGTTTAATCTTCTTATGGTCTGCTTCTGGTTGTAGGCACAATAATTTTGACTATTAGAGTGATGTTATGATTTGTTTAAATAATTGAATATGCCCTCGTGTTCTATATTTATGGATGTCTTCTATAGTGCAATATATCCTTTCCTTCCCTGAAATTATGATCTTTACAAATTACCAGAACCAAATATATTTGGCATTTTTTTGCAATAAGAATAGATTACATCATTGCTATTATTCTGAACTTTGATTGTCGAGGCATGCTAATGTTTCTGCAAGAGTTCTTATGTTTCATCCAGAAAATATATGTGCACCTGTGATTAGTACATCCCTTGGATACTATATATTTTTTCCTCAACTGGCATTTTGGTGCAAACTATTGACCTCTGATTCTTCCCCCGTTTACCAAGGTTACCGGAGAGCCCTTGATTCAAAGGAAAGATGACACAGCTGCGGTTTTAAAGTCAAGGCTTGAGGCGTTCCATATGCAAACCGAACCTGTATGTTTTCTCAACCAACTATGTATTCTTCAGATCTTTCTTCAGGATGAAACTGTTATTCTGTTATTATTGTCCATCCTTTTGTCGCATACTTTCATTAGTGTCTTTCCTGCCAAACTCTGGTTTCATCTTGCATCAAGCAAGCAGTTGCTGTTCAGTCAATGTTTTTAATCTGTAAACTGTTTGCTTCTCCCAGGTGATCGACTACTACTCCAAGAATGGCTTGGTGGCAAATCTTCATGCAGAGAAACCACCAAAGGAAGTGACCGTCGAGGTGCAGAAAGCCCTTTCATGAAGCAGCCCATTTTCCATTGAAAACGGCATGTACCAAAGCCCTTGCCTGGGTTCCTAGAACTAGGAAGTAATAAACTGATACCGGCATCGTATGATTCACATTTTCCGCGTGCCATGTGCGTGATCGCACCATTTTGTTACAGCTTTTGCAAGCTCATGATTGGTCCGAGCAATTTAACCGTGCAAATGAACGTTCTTTTATACATATATGGACATCTTTTTTCATATACATGAGTGTTACTTGTCACAATACCTTTCCATGAACATATGTTTTGGAAATGTATATGTATTCTTGTAGGAGATCATTAGTTAGGGTTATCCCTTGCAATTGTTGCCTTAAAATTCATTGTTGGCGACAAGTAACTCACATTTGCTTTTTTGTTTGTTTTTTCCACCGGGGTGGAATAATGCTAGGTTACGGTCTAGTGATGGTTAAAATCAAGGGGGAGGTTAATGGGTCCTACAGTCTGTAGGAATAGGTCCTCCCCAAGTCAGGCTGGCAATGGGGATTACCCAGGCGGGTATTGGACTCCCATCCCCGTCCCCGCGAGAGTCACCCGTCCCCATATTCGTCCGTGGGGAACAAATGTTTCCCATCCTCATCCCCGTCAGGTTTTTCATTCCCATGGGGAAACCCATATATGCAATCAACAATCGCCTCCAGTAGCGTTTAAGTAAAAAAAAAAATATTTCAACACAATAAACAATATGTTGTGGTTAGGTTAGCGGTTTCTTTGGACTTTTTGGGCCCAAGGGGTGGGATTAGTGGGAATTTAGATGGGTATGATCAGGAATTACATAGGTCTACCAATTTTAGGGCCCAAAAGTAAGACACTAACGGGTAAGGTGAATAACGGGTATGGGTAATGCTATCCCATCCCCATCCTCATCTTATGCGATGGGTAATATATTTGACCCACCAACTTCCTCGTGGACAAAAAACCCGGCACATCTCCGTCCCCTAATAGAGTAATTACCCATGGGGACGCGGGTAATGGTTAACCATTGCCAGGTTGATCCCCAAGCCACAAATCGTGTTGTGCGCTGTCGCACAGCCAAGCGATTGACAAGTGCATTTTGTATGTGAGGTTGGTTATTGGGCGTGAGGTTATTGAGGATTTGTGAAAGCGTTCATCCCTAATAAGCAGAAAAAGAGTTACCCACTAAAGCCTCCTTTGATTTGGAGGAATTTCATAGGAATTCTATAGGATAGGATTCTTATAGGAATTTTTCCTTTAGAGCTATTTGGTTCATAGGAATGGATTCCTATCCCTACATAGAATTGGTTCCTATCCTCCACATTTCATAGGAAAATAAAAATAAGCCTAGACTCAATGGAAAAATTCCTTTGGTGTGAACCAAATGACATCTTTTTTCCTATTCCTACTCATAGGATTTGAGATACATGTCATCTCATTTCCTACAAATTCCCTATTTCTATGATAATCCTATCCTATGAACCAAAGGAGGCCTAAATGGTTATTGGAGGGTAGCAAGACTGAAACACGCTATCCCATGGGATGCAAGACTGATCTTGATGTCCATAACCCGCTTAAGTAAGTTGTGGCCATTGAGGGCAATAGCCTCAAATTGTTAGCCATCGATTACTTATAGGGGCAAGCCAGAGATAATTAATTTACAAGAAGTAAATTAAAAATCACCATGGTTTTGTAATAAGAATGTAAAAAATTGACTCAAGTGTATAACTTGAAAATGTTCAACCTCAATTGTGGGAATATAACACATTGAAGATCATACAAATCTCACAGTAATAGAGGTAGTTTGCTCATGGGCATTAGAACCAACTCATTACCTTGTGTTTTCCAAATATAATGAGGGAGATGTTATTGTAAAAAATTTACAAGTTTATTGCGCGGGAGAAATCAATCTCTACCGCTGTGACATGTTCATGAAGAATGACAATGTGGTAAACACATAGAACATATCATCTCCGGTGAAAAACCGGTAATATATTTATATTACAGATTGTGTAATATAAATACATCTTAATGTTGCAAAATTAATAGATTTCAAGAAGGTGGATCGTAATCATTAGTGTGAATCTCAAATTCCTAAGGATGACACCTTGAGTTTTGCATATGTATTTGCAAGAAATTGAAAATCTCAATTGCAAATAGACGTATTAATCTCGACATGTGTTTAACATGAAAATAGATACATCATAGAAATATTCCGGAATACCTCGTACTCAACGGAAAAACAGTACTGCAGAGGTACTGAATTTATCTTTGCAAGAGATTAAAAATCTCTATTGCAAATGGATGTAATTAATCTCAACACGTAATAAACGTGGAAATGTATTACATCAACTTAAAATCTGGAATACATCTCGGTACTCAACAGATATACACTACTATTGTAATGAATAGTAATGTTGTTGCAAACTTGATGCTCAAGTGAAAAACTTGAATTGTATAGACCTCAAATTAAATGAGATGATCTTGTATCAAGTTGCAAGATAATTCAATGAGGTGAATTAATAATTTGCGAGAGAAAATTGACCTCAATTACAATGAGATTGTTTTGCGAGAAAATAATAATTCTCAACCGCAAATCTATATTGCTGTGCGAGAAAACTTAATTTCAATCGCGGAAAACATGTTCCAGAGAATTTGATATGTGGTAAACACATTGAACGTGTCAAGTATCAACATACACATATTTCTGGAATTTTAAAATTCAACAGAAAATACAGTAATTAACAGGATCTAAGACATGAATGGAATCACTGCTAGAATAACTGTTAGAATACTATAATCTGCTAAAAGGCTGAAATATAGAGCAATTATAAGCAAATACTAGAGCTGCAGGTGGCCAGAACGCATGCAAATGGGCTACGGAGAAGCCCATCTAGGACCTGCCTGGCCAGCCGAATGGATAAGGAGAGAGCGGCCAGGGAGCCATCCCCAACCACATCCATCCCCAAATCCTACCACCGACACATGCGGGGACCGTCATGGCCGGTCGGCCGCTATATCGGCGATGCACGGAGGTCCCAGGCGCCCCGTCCTCCTCCTCTGACGAAGAACCGGCGGGGTAGCCGTGCCGCAGGAGGCAGCGCCGGAAGAACACGCAGCCGCGCCTCTTGCTGGAGGTCAGGGATGGCGTGCTGGCTGCCTCCCTGGTCAGGGCGAGAGCCGCATCGCGTGTTCCGGAAGGAGGCTTCGAGTGCCGGGAGACCGTGAGGCCGCGACAGCGGGCGCCGCCGGGCCGCCTTCGAGGTCAACGGAGTCGGTGCGATGCCGAGCGTCACATCTGCTCGCGCTTGAGCGCTAGGCCTCATCCACTGCATGAGCGGAGCGGCCGCCGTGACTCCATCTGGCGAGCCGGGCCGTCGCTCCCTCGCGCCGGGGGTCGGCACCACACCGCGCAGACCGCTGGCCGCCGTGTGCGCTAGGCACCGTCTCCGCTGGGAGCAGAGGCATCGGGGCTGGGGGCCATCGCGCGCTGGGCGCTAGCCGTGCCTCCAGTGGGTCGGTGACACCAAGGTCGCCGTCGCGTCGGAGGCATCGTGCGGGTGCAGGCGTGGCGGAGGGCCGGTAGTAAATACCGAGTGCAACGCCGCGGGGTGCTTTGCGCTGGCCTCGGGCTGGGACTCATCGTCCGCCACGCCGGGGCCAAGGACGTATGTCACGGCGACCACGACCACGGGAAAAACTATGGTAACGAACCTGATTTTTGAGATGCAATCGATTTTTTATACCGATTTGCAGTAGAGGTTCTGGGATTGTGGCCTTCAAATTTTGGTCGATGGAGGCCAACCTCCTCTGTTATTCCTCTGTTCTTGATGTCGTCGTGAACGAGTAGAAGAAACAACGATAGGATGTCCCCAGGCAATTTTGTTTTTCTTACCGATTTGTCTGTTCTTCCTATATCCCGATCTTATTTTGCCTGTTCTTCTTCTTCTTCTGGGCCTGATGCTCTCGATGGAAGCAGCACCACGAGAAGGAGATGCCGTGAGCGAAATGCACGGAGTCAGGGGCCGAGGCGCCGCCACTTTCGCCGAGGGCGGTTATGATCTGCACGCGCGGGCCGCCACAACCAACCTCATCGGTATGGAGTGCAGGGGCCGGCGTCGCCAGGGAGACTAGCCTCTGCACCAGGATCCGGAGCGCGACGCCGGGCATGGGCTCACCTCGTCGGATTTCCTCATCTACTATGGAATTCGCTCAGTGTGAGCGTGCTGATAACGTGTTGTAAAGTAAAAGCAAGAGATAACGAGAATGATTCCAGTACTTTATTTCATCATGGATGTACACTTATATACAAGGGGAACGGACGCGTCCATGAGACGCGACGGTTCGCTGAGGCGCCTCCTCGGGAGGCAACTGCCGATATGGGAAGCGGGGATTATCCCTTAATAACCACTGGGTTATTATTTTCAACAATTAGGGAACTATTGGAGATGCTCTAGCTGTTCGACGCCCCTAGGGGCTGAAATAGCGTCGCTTGAGGGCCAACCGACGATAAAATTTGACCAAACTTTGGCCAAATCGACACTAATTTGGAGGAAACTAAGGTGTTTTCATTGATATTTGTATAAAATTAAACTAAAAACATAAAAACTACTACAACTATGCCGTCGCTTTGAGTCTTCTACATGCTGAGGAGCCTATAGAAGTTGGTGTAGTCGCCACCATCGTCGTCCTGCACGCTGCCACTGTCCTTGCTGCAGCCCTGCCCTGGGTTGCCGTGGCGGATGGGGTGGGATGGCCCGGGCGCCTCCTCGTCGCTGTCGTCGAGGATGACGACGCCACCCTCCTCACGGCCGTGGCGCCGAGCGGCGATCTCCTCGAGGGCGCGAGACTGTCACTCCATCTTCTCTCGGTCGTAGTCGTCCCGCGCCCATTTGAGGGCGGTCTCCTTGTCGGTTTCCCAACCGCCGCCCCAAGCCGTTGGCCGCCGCTCCGTCGCCGAGGAAGTGCTCGACCATGCTCACGGCTTGAGACGGGGGTGAGAGAGGGTGCCTGCGGCGAAGGAGGGAGGGGCGTCCGCGGCGAGAGGGAGAGGCTGTGGCGAGGGAGTGTGCGGCCACCGGCAGCGGAGGGGCGGCTTTTATAGCGACGAGCGGGCGTGTAATGCCCAGGATGGGACTATACCTCCTACGTGTCGAGGCACGACTTAAAGGTATAAGCCCATCCTAGAATGATCTCAAGTTTGGTATCTTTGCACGACTCATGTAAAAGAGGGATTAAATTGCAAAAGAAGATAGTTGGCTTACACTCGCCACTTCACACAATACATTACATAAGCAAATCATCATTCAAAACATCACAACCCGACTACGGGCGAAGATCAAAAGATAGATACCAAAACAACATAAAGCCACAGGTCAGGATCGAATCCTAGTAGAAACCACTACTGATCGTCGAAACGACACAAGCAAACGGCCACGATCTTCATCGGACTCCCGGGTAAAGAACTTGAACCAGCCCCTGCATCATTCTCGGCTGAACCTGCATCTGGTGTGGTGAAGTAACTGTGAGCCACAGAGGACTCAGCAATCCCGTTCCCGGGTAAACATGACTATTTAAGCCTTGGGTGAGGACAAGGCTGAAGAAAGAACAAGAGGTGAAGGAACAACAAGAGTCTGCTGCAGCAACTAGCACTAACTTACGTAAAAGAGAGCGAGAAGAGAATGCCTCGGTCGAGAGATGATCACGAGTGATCCTATCTAAAACTCAACAAACATAACCCCACCGTGTTCATCTCCCGAAACCCTTTCGGAAAATGACAGTCACGGTACACACGCTGGTAGTGTATTGTAACATGGTGTCAAGTTTTCTACAACCGGATATTAACAAGCTCCCATCTGCCACATAACCGCGGGCACGGCTTTCGAAAGTTCAAACCCTGCAGGGGTGTTCCAACTTGACCCATTACAAGCCCACGATCCGCGGAGTCGCAACTCCAAAGTGGGAAGACCCGAGTATCCTCGGAATCCCGTGCTCAAGATACTCCGAACTAAGGTAAGGCTAATCCAGCAAATCCTCCCGGCGTGTCGACACCCTGATAGTAGCCGCGCGTATCTAAGTCTCAGGACACGACCGGATGGGTGATCCCACAGGTTTTTACCAAACCTTGAGTTTCCTCGAGGTGGCCCCGCGTAACCCCCAGTTCGGACCAACACTCATGTGGAGCACTGGCCCGGGGTTGTTGAATTAAAATAAAAGAGGGTTTGCAAGACCCTATGCAAGTTTTATTAGTTATTAGGCGAATAGTACCAATGTTGGGACTTGCTGGAAAAGACTTAGCACTTAGCGGTTTATCGAGGGGGTCCCATACACCCCAACCGTGTTAGGAACGCATAATCAAGGAACATAACACCGATTTATACGGTTCCTAACTGCATGAGTGGAACAAATCACCAAGCAAAAGGCTTAGCCTTCCACCCCTGCCAATATATAGATGATTTCATTTAAGCATTTATATAGTGTGATATAACCCAACCAAACTTCATCATGAAGCAAGCATCTTCAATCTTCACCTGCAACTAACAATGCTATAAGAAGGGCTGAGCGAAGCCTACGTATAGCCAATCAAAGGTTTGCATAGGTAGGGTGGTTAAACAGGATCATGGTTACAATAGGAGGCTGACAGGAAAGACATGGGCATCGAGGCAATAAACTAAAGAGCGATACTCTAGCAATAGGCAAAGATAGTAATGGTATCCGGTTCGGTCATCTTGCCTGGGATTCCACAGAGGAGAGAACGGATCCATGAAGTAGAAGGAGCAACAAGGTCGAGCGAATTCTCACAACTCCGGAACGAAACCGAAGCTATCAAGAGAAGCAAACCGGAAAGAAACAAACAACACGGTAAACACCAAGCATTAACATGGCATACGATGCACATCCAAGTATGATGCATGTCCGGTTAAATTATGCCTGGCATGGCAAAGTGCACAAACAAAACTACAAGTTAAGTGGAGATCAATATGCAACGAGTTGCATATTGACGAAACACCACATTTTAATTATTTAGTTGACTCTCGTTATTTACAAGGCAAGATTAAATGTTTGTTAACATGGCAAGAGGTGAAGCAAAAACAAACTACCTATTAAGACATTTTAAATGAGGCCGGAAATAACAACAACAAATTCCGGAAAATCCCCATGAGCATGTTTAGTAAATATAAGCACACATCAATTAAACACTTTAGTGTTGTTAACATGATGCGGATGACATGATCAAGTTTATGCAATTAAAATAAAAGCTTAACATGAAGAGATATGAAGCATTGTCCCCGTGGTGGAAGGAAAAGGGTGCCACGGCAACGATCCGAAATGATGCAAAGGCAACAACTCGGTTCCGGTAACTCGTTGAGAGACCGGTGCAAAAGATGACGTGAGCGAGTCAAACGAGATGAAAGGTGGGGCGATCCCGTCACTGGGTTCCCACGGGTCGGCGACGAAGGCAACCGAGGAACATGACAAACGGACGAAACGACACGAAGCACACAAGGGATGCATTTCATACAACACATGCAAGCATCCACGGGTCACGTCTCGGGGTTATACCTTCGAAACACTCGTTTCGGGGCGGTTCGAGTCGTCGAGGGACGTAGTGGTACACGGGTCGTAGAGGAAGAAGTCGTTCACATTCGGAGAGGAAGTAGTCGTTCACGTTTCCGAAGAGGAAGTAGTTGTTCCGGAGAGGTACACGGGGCGACGGTAGGGGAACTCGTTCCGTAGGGGTACTCGCGGTCTCGGCGACGGTAGTTGTTCACGTTCATCGGAGAGGTACTCGCCGGCGGGGTACTTGTCGAATCCATGTAGATGAACTTGAAGATCCGAAGATGTTCACGGTTGTAGTGGTACTTGATGGTCGGTCGTCGTACACGGGGCGACGGTAGTGGTACTCGCGGTCTTCGAGCGTAGTGGTACTCGTTTCCGTAGATGTTCGGGTGCATACGTAGAGGTACTTGTTCATGAAGTCGTCACGTGTAGTCGAACTTGTAGGTCGTCGGCGACTCGAAGGGGTACACGGGTCCTTTGTCAATTCAACAGCAAAAGGTCAACACAAAAGAAAACAAACAAAACAGCACGGGAGGGCGACGAGGCCACTGGAACGGAGGAGCTGCGTCTCTGGAGGACGGGGCTCCACGGCGGGCAGCAGGGGCTCGGCCGTCTCGCGGGCACCGCGGCGCTGGCCATGGCCTCTGGAGGGTGCGGGCTCGGCGACTCAGTTGGAGGCCGACGGGGCGAGCGCTGGGGCTTCGCCTGGCTGGCATCGGCTCCCTGGGAGAAGAGGCGCGGCGGTCCTGGCGCAGAGGAGAGGGGGAGGCGACGAGGCGCGCTTGCTGGAGAAGGCCGCGGCGAGGCAATCCTGGCGAGGGCCACGGGACGATGGCGAGGCGCTGGCTTGCCTGCGCGGGGAGGAAGGGCGTCGGGGCGCCGGGCTTCGGCCATCTTGCGAGGGAGACGCTGGCTCGGGGCCATGGCGCGGGCGCGCTGGAGAGGAACAGGGGCGCCGGCTGCTCGGCGCAGGGCGAGGCTGCTTCGAGGAGAAGGGCGCGGCTGCGCTGTGGGGATCGAAGGGAGCGGCGCACGGGATGATGCGAGAGAGCGAGGAAATGGAGTCGGGCGAGGTGAGCGAGCGGGTCGAGGGAACGCTGCGCTCGAGGGGTGCGAGAGGGAGAAGGCGCGGCTCGGGGAGGGATGCTGGCGGCGGGGGTCGGGAGAGAGCGAGGGGAGACGAGCGAGGGCTGGTCGCTTAGGGTTCGGCCTGGAGGGGCCAGTGGGCCTGATGGCCAGGAGGCTGAGGGCCTGGAGGGAAGAAGAACTGGAGGAGAAGTGGGCCGAGAGGAATGGGCCTGGGAAGGCTGAGGGAGGCCGCAGGCCGACTGCCTTCCTTTTAACTGGTTTTTTTTAAAACAGAAAAGAAAGAAGAAGAAAAGGGAAGAAAAGAAAAGGTTAGGGAAGAGATTCAAACACGGAGTTAAATCTCGGGACTCATTCAAAATGTAAGGAATTTAAATAAAATAGTTGGGGGGGGGGTTTGGAGGAACCTCGAAACAACGGAAAGAAATATTGGCAAGGTTTTTTTGAAGGAGAAACTCGAAGTAGGAAAGCATGGGGAAAATATGCAAGTGTGTGTTGGTGATTCCGAAGCAATGGAATATTTATTAATATAGCTCCATAATTATTAGGAGGCTTTTATATGTTATAAAGAGAAGTCACCTTCCCTCGATTTAAATGGACCGAAGGTCCACACAATTTATTTAGGTTGAGATGCAAATTAAATATGGCATGATGGTATGATGACATGATGCAATGCAAAATAAATAACACAAGCACGAAAGAAACACACGGGAGAACCCGGAACATGTGGAATCTTCTGGAATCTTCTGGGACGTCGGTCTTCGGGCGTCACAACTCTCCCACACTAACAGAGGATCTCGACCCGAGATCCTAGAGATATCACCGGGTAAAAACGGAAGAGGAAGGGGTAAAACAAAGTTGCTTCTTCGACAAACGAGTGAAACCAGGAACCTTGATAGGTTAAACAAGTTGAAAGAACAATGCAACAGAGATGAACGAAGATGAAAACACTTCGTTATAAAAGAGGAACAAGGAGCATTACGAGAACCTTGATAGTTGAAAGACATGAAACAAGAGCTCACGGATGACAAAAGAATTAGAAACCGCAATGGTATAGCCAAGGAATAAGAATGACATAATTTGGACAGCACTCCGTCTGAAAAATGGAAGGAATTAACAAGAACTTGAGAAGATGGATGATAGTGATGAAATCAACAACACATTGCCTCCGAAACAATTGAAAGAATGGCACCAGGGGTAAGAAAGATTCAGACAGCACTCCGGTTGAAGGAGAGGAAAAGCTAGATAAAAGACGGAACTTGAATTGATGGCATGACATTCCGGTTAAATGATAAGCAAGGGAAAGAACATGATCTTGATAAAAAAAACGAGATGATGGTCAAGAGAGAGCAACATCACAATGCCTCCGGGATGAAAGAATAGCATATAGATCCATGAAAGAATTGAACGGAGAAAGATATGACAACTTCTCCCACGAATGAATATGAAAATCATCCTTACGAAGAAGGGTTGAATGGAGTTGATGGAAAATCAACAACGAAACGAATAAGCTTGATGTGGGCTTATGGAAAACATCTCAAAATTATGAGGTGACAACCGGCCACTAACGAAAACAATTGATTGGATTGAGATCAACAAGGAGACGATAAACTTATTTCACCGGAATGATAAATGAAGAACTTGGGTCATTTATAAGCACCATAATAGCAACAATCCTTAGGGAAAGCTTTTAGGTGAAATACAACCCAAGATTACTCCAACGAATAGATTGAAGGGTTGGAAAGGTCTCCTGAACAAGGAAAAATGATGGTTTTAAATATCCCATTCTTGACAACTTGTGAATCATGAAACATGAAGGGAGATTGTCAAAAATGGCATACCACCATCTCAAAGAATAAGGTAGAAAGAATTGCAATTGGAATGCATGATGAAGAATGCTTGAGTTACAACAAGAATCTTGATGAAAACTTCGAGGATGAATTAAATCTTGATGAATCACCATGAAAACTCCGGTAATGAAAGCATGAGAAGTGAAAGATGAAAAGAGTAAGATTCAAGGCCTGCAATGAATTAGATGGAGCTTGAAATGATATAATTGGAATAACTTGGAGCTCCGGAAAACAAGATGAACAACTTAGAACCGAGAATATGATATGATGAACAAGCTCCGAAGGAAGGGATTAAATCACCTTGAAGGAATAAGAATAAGAATTATGTCATGCATCTCCTTCACCAATTTAAATTGATGACAACCAAAGGATTTGGCATACTACTTATTCTCGTTGGAAAGGATTAAAGAGATATCTCGGACAGACTTGAGAAGTAGTCAACGAATCACCGGTGGGATTATGAAAAGAACAAATGAATTAAAACGATAACAACGGAAGGATAAACTTGAATGAACCACCGTAAGGAATGAAATTGAACGATGAAAGAGGACAAGCCACCATAAGAAAATGAATCGAGTGAATACAAGAGAATGAATCTCCGCGAAGAATATGGAGACGAACGAAGAGACATCAATGAAGAATATTTGGAGGACGAAGTTGAAAACTGAGAACGAAGAAATATTCTGAAATGATGGCCTTCGGAGGATCACAATAAGAAGAATTCGGGAAATGCTTCGGATGGGTATAAAAAGAATTCCTCACAAACGAAACAATAATGAGGATGGCATGAAGCTAGAACCACTACTCATCAAGAGAACGGGTCAAAATTTAAGAGAAACACTTCTCCGGTCTTCAATTGTTGAGAATGAAGACGAGAAATGCCATGAAAATTGTTGAGCACTCCGGAATGAAGAATTAAAAAGGTTGAACCAACGATGAAAAGAATTTGAAAGCGATCTTGGGGAAGGCATGTGACTGATGGAAATCATTCTTACGTCACACTTGAAAAGAATTTCAGAATACTCCGAAAAATAGAAGAGTCAGGTAAGATCCTGGGAAAAGACCTGTGGGTTAGGGCCCACTCAAAGAAATCACCGTTGAAAATATTGCTAAAGAGATACTGCACTGGTTGAATTAAATGGCTTGAATAAGATGATAATCCTCAAAATAATTTGACAGGATTAAGAATGGAAACACAAATCTTCTGAGATATCTTCAGCACACCGGATATGAATAGCAAGAGGAGAATGATTAATTGGTGCACCGGAGTAAGAAAGCATTGTGAAATGAGGAAAAGGATAAGATCAACACCGAAATCTTGAATTACATCCACCGGCAGAATTTGAGAACAAAAGAATGATGAACTTGAAGCTCTTGAGCATCTTCACGAAAATTCACCGGATAAGAACATTGAACAAAAAGAATGAAGAAACATCACATGAATAAAATGGATACTCCATTTGAGAATTTCTGGCTCCAAGAAGAAGAAGGGTGGGAGGGTGGGGAAACAAAGACAACTTGAGACGAACAAGATGGACACCGGTTGAAAAAGAATTTAACATGACCATCTTGATGATTAAGAAGGACTAGCACTCCCATAGAAATATGAGAATACCGATTAGGAAAGGTATGGAATCAACATTTGACATCGAAGCAACTCGAATACCAGAATCAAAACAAGAACAAAGGATAGATATGCAACATGATCTTCACAATATCATCCGAACAGAGAATTGAACGAATGAATTCCGCATGTACATCAACTTGACGAGAAGCCACTTGGAGAGCAAAATGAAAATAAAAAGGAACAAGGAACAGATAGAACAAATACAAGATAGAAGCTTCGTCCGACATATTCGTGCTGAAAGCTCATGGAACGTGTTACAAAAGGGTTTTGTCATCCCCGGATCAGCATAGCCAAGGACCCTTTAAGATGCAACTCCCGATCAGAACAAGTCCATAAAACCACTTCACTCAATGTAGAACCCCGAACTTCATATCGTGCATCCGTTGGAAGAATGCCTAGAACTACTAGATGAACCCACCTATAGATTTCCGAAAGTTTCCAGTTATGCAATCAGGTGTTGGGGATACATGGGAAGCACCACGCAATCAACTCTAAACCTACATCCAGGTGTATCCATCCTTCAACACATAACCAGTCTTTCTCGGAAACTATTTACCTCGGACCTTCGAAACGCATCCACTATACAAGCTATGGCAATACTCCCGAACTACCTCCCCAGTAGTGGGTGATGTCGGGGTTATCTTGCCACTAACCGCATAGGAGAGTTTTCGATGTCGGCCGTCTTAAGTATTCTAGTACTGCCGCGATGGATTTGTGACGACAACACCTCGGAGCTCAACTCCCCGGGACACTGCCACAACCCCTAATGACAGGAGGCATCGAGAACAATGTTCTCGGCACAAAGACATCGGAACAATCCAAACAATACTCGCGAGATCCTAAAAAAAATTGGTGCATTTTTTGAAAGTAGAAGAGGCAAGAGTAGTCGTCAGGAGTCCTCACCAGAGTGAAAGGGGATGAGAAGCAAAGAATTCCTACTCTCCGATATATATATAGGACTCAAAACATTTTCAAGTGTGTGCCTAGACTCAACCGTCAACGATTCGATCAATCAGTGGGGGCTTCTAGGTCGGAGAAGGCTCTGATACCAACTTGTAATGCCCAGGATGGGACTATACCTCCTACGTGTCGAGGCACGACTTAAAGGTATAAGCCCATCCTAGAATGATCTCAAGTTTGGTATCTTTGAACGACTCATGTAAAAGAGGGATTAAATTGCAAAATAAGATAGTTGGCTTACACTCGCCACTTCACACAATACATTACAAAAACAAATCATCATTCAAAACATCACAACCCGACTACGGGCGAAGATCAAAAGATAGATACCAAAACAACATAAAGCCACAGGCCAGGATCGAATCCTAGTAGAAACCACTACTGATCGTCGAAACGACACAAGCAAACGGCCACGATCTTCATCGGACTCCCGGGTAAAGAACTTGAACCAGCCCCTGCATCATTCTCGGCTGAACCTGCATCTGGTGTGGTGAAGTAACTGTGAGCCACAGAGGACTTAGCAATCCCGTTCCCGGGTAAACATGACTATTTAAGCCTTGGGTGAGGACAAGGCTGAAGAAAGAACAAGAGGTGAAGGAACAACAAGAGTCTGCAGCAGCAACTAGCACTAACTTACGTAAAAGAGAGCGAGAAGAGAATGCCTCGGTCGAGAGATGATCACGAGTGATCCTAGCTAAAACTCAACAAACATAACCCCACCGTGTTCATCTCCCGAAACCCTTTTGGAAAATGACAGTCACGGTACACACGCTGGTAGTGTATTGTAACATGGTGTCAAGTTTTCTACAACCGGATATTAACAAGCTCCCATCTGCCACATAACCGCGGGCATGGCTTTCGAAAGTTCAAACCCTGCAGGGGTGTTCCAACTTGACCCATTACAAGCCCACGATCCGCGGAGTCGCAACTCCAAAGTGGGAAGACCTGAGTATCCTCGGAATCCCGTGCTCAAGATACTCCGAACTAAGGTAAGGCTAATCCAGCAAATCCTCCCAGCGTGTCGACACCCTGATAGTAGCCGCGCGTATCTAAGTCTCAGGACACGACCGGATGGGTGATCCCACAGGTTTTTACCAAACCTTGAGTTTCCTCGAGGTGGCCCCGCGTAACCCCTAGTTCAGACCAACACTCATGTGGAGCACTGGCCCGGGGTTGTTGAATTAAAATAAAAGAGGGTTTGCAAGACCCTATGCAAGTTTTATTAGTTATTAGGCGAATAGTACCAATGTTGGGACTTGCTGGAAAAGACTTAGCACTTAGCGGTTTATCGAGGGGGTCCCATACACCCCAACCATGTTAGGAACGCATAATCAAGGAACATAACACCGGTTTATACGGTTCCTAACGGCATGAGTGGAACAAATCACCAAGCAAAAGGCTTAGCCTTCCACCCTTGCCAATATATAGATGATTTCATTTAAGCATTTATATAGTATGATATAACCCAGCCAAACTTCATCATGAAGCAAGCATCTTCAATCTTCACCTGCAACTAACAATGCTATAAGAAGGGCTGAGCGAAGCCTACGTATAGCCAATCAAAGGTTTGCATAGGTAGGGTGGTTAAACAGGATCATGGTTACAATAGGAGGCTGACAGGAAAGACATGGGCATCGAGGCAATAAACTAAAGAGCGATACTCTAGCAATAGGCAAAGATAGTAATGGTATCCGGTTCGGTCATCTTGCTTGGGATTCCACAGAGGAGAGAACGGATCCATGAAGTAGACGGAGCAACAAGGTCGAGCGAATCCTCACAACTCCGGAACGAAATCGAAGCTATCAAGAGAAGCAAACCGGAAAGAAACAAACAACACGGTAAACACCAAGCATTAACATGGCATACGATGCACATCCAAGTATGATGCATGTCCGGTTAAATTATGCCTGGCATGGCAAAGTGCACAAACAAAACTACAAGTTAAGTGGAGATCAATATGCAACGAGTTGCATATTGACGAAACACCACATTTTAATTATTTAGTTGACTCTCGTTATTTACAAGGCAAGATTAAATGTTTGTTAACATGGCAAGAGGTGAAGCAAAAACAAACTACCTATTAAGACATTTTAAATGAGGCCGGAAATAACAACAACAAATTCCGGAAAATCCCCATGAGCATGTTTAGTAAATATAAGCACACATCAATTAAACACTTTAGTGTTGTTAACATCATGCGGATGACATGATCAAGTTTATGCAATTAAAATAAAAGCTTAACATGAAAAGATATGAAGCATTGTCCCCGTGGTGGAAGGAAAAGGGTGCCACGGCAACGATCCGAAATGATGCAAAGGCAACAACTCGGTTCCGGTAACTCGTTGAGAGACCGGTGCAAAAGATGACGTGAGCGAGTCAAACGAGATGAAAGGTGGGGCGATCCCGTCACCGGGTTCCCACGGGTCGGCGACGAAGGCAACCGAGGAACATGACAAACGGACGAAACGACACGAAGCACACAAGGGATGCATTTCATACAACACATGCAAGCATCCACGGGTCACGTCTCGGGGTTATACCTTCGAAACACTCGTTTCGGGGCGGTTCGAGTCATCGAGGGACGTAGTGGTACACGGGTCGTAGAGGAAGAAGTCGTTCACATTCGGAGAGGAAGTAGTCGTTCACGTTTCCGAAGAGGAAGTAGTTGTTCCGGAGAGGTACACGGGGCGACGGTAGGGAAACTCGTTCCGTAGGGGTACTCGCGGTCTCGGCGACGGTAGTTGTTCACGTTCATCGGAGAGGTACTCGCCGGCGGGGTACTTGTCGAATCCATGTAGATGAACTTGAAGATCTGAAGATGTTCACGGTTGTAGTGGTACTTGATGGTCGGTCGTCGTACACGGGGCGACGGTAGTGGTACTCGCGGTCTTCGAGCGTAGTGGTACTCGTTTCCGTAGATGTTCGGGTGCATACGTAGAGGTACTTGTTCATGAAGTCGTCACGTGTAGTCGAACTTGTAGGTCGTCGGCGACTCGAAGGGGTACACGGGTCCTCTGTCAATTCAACAGCAAAAGGGCAACACCAAAGAAAACAAAAAAAACAGCACGGGAGGGCGACGAGGCCACTGGAACGGAGGAGCTGCGTCTCTGGAGGACGGGGCTCCACGGCGGGCAGCAGGGGCTCGGCCGGCTCGCAGGCACCGCGGCGCTGGCCATGGCCTCTGGAGGGTGCGGGCTCGGCGACTCAGTTGGAGGCCGACGGGGCGAGCGCTGGGGCTTCGCCTGGCTGGCATCGGCTCCCTCGGAGAAGTGGCGCGGCGGTCCTGGCGCAGAGGAGAGGGGGGAGGCGGCGAGGCGCGCTTGCTGGAGAAGGCCGCGGCGAGGCGATCCTGGCGAGGGCCACGGGACGATGGCGAGGCGCTGGCTTGCCTGCGCGGGGAGGAAGGGCGTCGGGGCGCCGGCTTCGGCCATCTTGCGGGGGAGACGCTGGCTCGGGGGCCATGGCGCGGGCGCGCTGGAGAGGAACAGGGGCGCCGGCTGCTCGGCGCAGGGCGAGGCTGCTTCGAGGAGAAGGGCGCGGCTGCGCTGCGGGGATCGAAGGGAGCGGCGCACGGGGTGATGCGAGAGAGAGAGGAAATGGAGTCGGGCGAGGTGAGCGAGCGGATCGAGGGAACTCTGCGCTCGAGGGGTGCGAGAGGGAGAAGGCGCGGCTCGGGGAGGGATGCTGGCGGCTGGGGTCGGGAAAGAGCGAGGGGAGACGAGCGAGGGCTGGTCGCTTAGGGTTCGGCCTGGAGGGGCCAGTGGGCCTGATGGCCAGGAGGCTGAGGGCCTGGAGGGAAGAAGAACTGGAGGAGAAGTGGGCCGAGAGGAATGGGCCTGGGAAGGCTGAGGGAGGCCGCAGGCCGGCTGCCCTCCTTTTAACTGTTTTTTTTAAAACAGAAAAGAAAGAAGAAGAAAAGGGAAGAAAAGAAAAGGTTAGGGAAGAGATTCAAACACGGAGTTAAATCTCGGGACTCATTCAAAATGTAAGGAATTTAAATAAAATAGTTGGGGGGGGGGGGGGGTGG
>LR738715.1:698146417-698225251 GCA_902687465.1 Secale cereale
CCCCACCTAATGAATGCCCCCGCGCTTTATTGCGTAAATTGGTACCCTCTTCGTACCAAAATATGAGACATGTTTGCAACTCAATTGGATGAAATAAAATTGAGCCGAACTAATCAACCTAGGTAGTGCTTTCATGGTTCCTCCTATATTTTGGTACATAGTAGCTCAATTTGCGAAATTAGTTGTCAAATTTCAGACTTGTACATATATATAGATTTATTTATTTTTAAATTGTTGGTAAACAAATCATCTGGCTAGGCCTTAGGGCGTTGTTCTTTAGGGACACATGCACACAGACTTCTTAGTTGTCATCGGCAAGGTCTAGCCGGCTTCGGTAGGCGAGTGACGACAACGATTTGTCAGCAGCTTGTACTGGTGTCGGTACTGATCGTTCGGTGGTCTTATAATCTCGATGTAATTTTTATTATGTTTGAGGTGCTTTGTTCTTTTGGTAAACTTTGATATTAATTTGAATCATTCTCGCAAAAAAAAGGCAGAGAATTCCCAGTAGTGGGGCTACTTATTTAGATACAGGGAACATTTTTCTTATAATGCATGAACAGTTGTTTTTTGCGAAAAAATGCATGAACATTTTTTGAAATACATGAAACTTTTATTTTTGCAGCATACAATATATTTAAACTGATTTGCAGAATTGGTAGCACGCAAATATAAATTTCAAGATTTATAAAAAAAATCTTGTACCTTTTTTTTAGGAAAGAAATGTTGTACCTGGTAGTAGGCCGGGTCGAAGACGGTAACTACTACTGTGAGAGCCCTTAGGCCCAGTATGACCCATAATACTAACCCTCGACCGGTGATAATTGGCACCCGGTGGCCGCCTCTCTACCCGCCACTGAAGTTCTGTAAGGACATGTATAATGGTTGATAAAATAATTTTATCTTAAGTTTTGCCTATAAATTAGATATGACAAAAAAAAGATATACAATGGATCATCTTTTAGCCTTATCTTCAATAATGAGCTGTTCCTAAAATCATGATGAAACAAACTATGCTAAGAGATCATCTCTTGCCTTCTTTCAAATAAAAGAAGACAATCGTTCTCTTATAATTTGTCACTCATCCATCTCATCATTTATTATACGTGTCACTCTTAAAATAGAACCATTGTACATGCCCTAAGAGTGCGCCTCATGGACACAATCTCGTCGTCAATCTGGTGACCGCCCTCGCTCACCTCGTTTAGAGCATGGTTAATAATATAGCCAACTGCTGGCTATATGATGTTGCCATGTCACATATAGTCAAGCTTATAGCCAACAAGTACAATAGCTAGATATAAATATGTACTCCCTCCGTCCAGGTGTATTGGGCATCTTAGCGATTTTAGAATTTTCAAATGAGTAAGGCGCCAAAGAATTAAATCAGCCTCGTACCATTCCCGTACCTCGTTTGCTCCACCACCATGCACAACTTTTTAATCTCATGGGCAATAACTCTGGTTGCATGCGTTTCCCGCTGAATGTTGATTGTAAGGCCAAGGAATTGCAATCAATTAGCTCAAGTTACAAGAGTTTTAGTGCTAATTACATCTAATATTACGGCCAATCCCATCACACCTAGATCATAGTGCAGCTCCTTAGACGCCCAATGCACCTGGACGGAGGGAGTACTACTTTGTTGATACATGGCCCACCCCACTCTCTCACAAAGTACCTAGGAGCACGTGCTGCAGCCGACTGTTAACTAATAACCCGCTTCTTTTCTCTCTCCTCTTCTCTCTTTTCCAAGTAAGCAAAAATATAATATTTAATGTCTTACAGCCCGCCTACATCACCTTATTATACTTGCTCTTATTACTCCAGCGATGGCGTCTTGGAGGCTGCGCCGCGCCGCCTCCGGTCCCGGCGACCTGCCCCCGGACGCGCTGTACGAGATCCTTCTGAGGGTTCCGGGGAAGGACCTCTGCCGCCTCTGCGCCGTCTGTCGGATGTGGTTGACCCTCACCTCCAACCCGCTCTTCGCCGCGGCGCACAAGTCTCGCCACACGGCACCGCTCCTCGCTCTCTACTACCATGTCGATAATGGTGGCGGTTTTGATATTGCGGATCTGGCGGGCAACATCGAGCTAGTTAGGACTTATAAAGCAGTTTACTGCAACACATGAGTATAATACACCATATTTCCTTGGTTAGAATAAACTGTGAGAACACCTTTTGGCCACTATCTGGCATCAAGCAGAGAAGTTGCTTGTTCAGTCAATGTTTTAATCTGAAAACTGTTTTCTTCTCCTAGGTGATTGGCTACTACTCCAAGAATGGCTTAGTCATAAAAATATTCAAGCGGAGAAACCGCCAAATGGAAATGACCATTGAGGCGCAGAAAGCCCTTTCATGAAGCAGGCCATGTCACATTGATGATGACATGTACGAAGACCTGTCTGGGTTTCCTAGAAGACCTGATACCGGCATGTTATGAGTGGCATTTTCCGTCTGCCATGTGAGCCATTGCACATTTTGTTACAGTTTTTGTAAGGTCGGGATTGGTCCGAACAATTTGGCGGCACAAAGATGATATAATGGGTACCCTAATATAATCACAGCAGCTCATCCTTGTCAAAGTTTTCCTTGTAGCATGGGTTGTACTTCTTGTGATCACGCCTTTGTTTTGATCATTGTTAGGAGTTAGCAGCAATGTCACGTTAGATGACGTATTTCGGTTCAAATGCTGGGACTAGCCGAGTTAAGCATTTGAGATGAAATCACCATATAAACGTGTGCCTGTTTTATTTTTTCGTTTTGAGTTATGTGTGACTGTGTTGTTGGTAGTGGTATGTGCAACTGAGTGATACATTGCCATTTTGGGTAGATCGGAAAGGATCAAACCTGCAGTCACACAATCAAAACAGACCCACCAACGACCAGCACCCAGTGACGTAGCCAGCCCAATAAGACAGGGTGGTCCATCAATAGAAATATTTATATTAGTTTATTTATATTGAAAGAAATATATTTTTTACTACACTATATATAAGCTATAGGGAAATTCCAGGGTGGTCCATGGACCACCCTGGCCACCCCCTAGCTACGCCACTGCCAGCACCGATCGAATCCTATGAGATCGGATGGAGACAAAACACCACATGCCCTCCAATGACGCTAGATGCACCATCAGGATCAGACGTGGGAGACATTATTTCTACTAGGGGACATTGCCGCCGCCAGACAACCCAACCAAGACGATGAACGAAACCAGAACAAGGGTGAGATCCCTCCGCCGTTGAGGGGCCGGGGTTTATTCAGCCTAACAAACTTACAACGGGTTTGCTATTTCACATCTAGATATGAGATATTATCTCACATCTAACTCACTCATCTTTGATTTTTTTTTTAAAGTCTCTCATGAATTTTAAGGATGAGGGAGTTAGATGTGTTTACAAACCCAACTTACAGGTCATGATCCGGTTATCCCGTGCCATCACGGACAGATCGTGGCCTGCATCTACGTGATTACAACAGAAAAAAACAAGTAAACCCTAAAAAATCAGAAAAAAACATGTAAATTATGACCTATAAATTCAGCCACAGCATGAAGGCAGATTCAGTGCATGCAAGATACTCCGTGACAATGTTCAATGCAACAGGGTTAACGCAACATAGACGCTTCAGGCCGTCTTAATTCCCGTCGCCGGAACGAGGCCAGCTGTAGTACAGGGCGGTGCCCCTGCCGTTGGCCTCCTGGAGCGGCCGAGCGTTCCTCCTGGAATGCTGCACGCACGTGCACCCACAAGATTAGCCAAGTTATGCACCAAAACTAAAGATGATAGTAACAAAATCACGACACATCCAACGAGAAAGATGGATGGAAGTGTGCATGCATGCATATGCATGGTCACGTACGTCGTGGACGGCGTCCCTGAGCAGCTCCACCTGGTGACGCGACACATGCCGCACCTTGGTGGCGACCACCCAGGCGATGCCCTCGGTGCACGGCGGCGTGGTGAAGGAGCCCGTGTACCTGTAGAACGTGTCGCTCCCCCTCACGGGCCTCCTCGGGTCCACCTCGTAGTCGATCTCCTCCTCGTGCCCCTTCCTCCTGTCCGTGATCCTCTCGATGTACGGCTCCAGCTACATGCATGCATTCATGTTACGTGCGTGCGTGCATGCGTGCGTGCGTTCCGATCAGAAAGAATGCATCTTGTGGTGCCGATGAGACGAGAGGATAGGATACCATGTGCAGGGTCTCGTCGCGGTGCTCCCCGATCTGGAAGAGCTGCGCGACGACGGCGTACTTGTTGCTCGCCTTGTCGCTCTGGTGGAGCATGTGCAGCTCCAGGTCGTACCGGCGCCCGTCCAGGGCGTGCTCGCTGGGGGAGTGCCAGTGCATCTGCCGGAGCCGGTACGAGGCGCCGTCCAGCACCAGGGACCCCGCGTTGCCGTCGAACCTCACCATGATGTCGTGCCCGCGGTTCACCAGGGTGGCCGGCGAGGAGCGGTAGGTGCGCGCGAGGCGGCCGTTGCGGGGGCCGGTGACCGTGCCGGCGCCGGGCACGCGGATCGGGGACTGCATCCGGCCCCAGTAGCAGGCCGCCCAGTCCGTCCGGAGGAGGCCCCATCGGTCCGGGCTGTTGTCCCGGCCGCTCCGGTAGCTGAAGTCCTCCTCGCTGTCTGAGTTTTGCATGCATGAATCGACAACCGAACGAACCGATCAGCACCACGAACACATCGACTAATCGTTCCAGCTACTTACGTACGTACGGGCGCGTGCGCTCGATCGATCCCTACCAGTTTCTTGCGCCCGCGCATGGCGGACGGCGCATAGAGGAAGAAGAAGCAAGACGACGAAGACGACGGTGCGGACGATGGGTGCGGCCGCCCTGGCGGTGCTCCCAGCCATGCACGCGCGCGCGCCGGTACGTACGTGTTGATGATCAAGTGCTCCGTGTTGTTGAGTTTGCCCGCAGGGCTATGGAGCGTGTCCAAGCTAAAAGGCGGCTGTAATGTGTCGATCGTTACTGCGGTCGTTAAGTTAGTGTGTTATATAATTATTACTGGTCTTCGTCACGCGTAACGCGAGCCGCCTGCATCTGCGGCGACCAAGTATAGTATGTGGCTCACACCAAGCTTGCATGCGGCGTGGAACGGCCAGCGTGAGAATATGCACGCTCTTGACAAGAAACCCCCTTTTCCATAGCCGGTGGATTGACTATCGGATTCGATTTTTTTTTTAAAAGACTATCGGATTTCGGGTTATTGCACTGCCCCAAGAGGCAGTAGATATGATTGTTCGCAAACCCAAACCGTGTGGCTGGGACTTGATCTACCTTAGCCTAGGTTTTTGTTGGCAGCAATATTGCTGGCAGTTGATTAGTGGAACAGAGTCTTCCAGTTTCTTAACACTGTCACTTCTGCTACCTTATGAAGCTTATGACTTTTGCGCAACGATTTTATTTTTTGGGGAGAAGATGGCGAAGTATACGTTATGTTTTGGAACGGGTGAGGGCAATGATCAGGCAGTGGAAAATGTTATGTTCCGAGGTAAAGGGTGTTCTTCTTCAGTGCTTAAGGCTTTTGGATCATCGAAGAGGGGCACTGCTTAGAATCGCCTGCAGTGGCTGAAAAATAAAATGGATGTAGTCGGGAGGGTGCGCTTGTCAGGTTGTTTCTCTTTTAGACACCTTCTGCAGATGTTCATCTTGTGTCTAAAAAAAACTCTCTATGAGAGATGTAATGGGGTAGTTTATTTGAACCTTGTTAGTTTGATCTGTGGCATCTACTTTGGTTGCCACCGAGCGTTGCTTAACAGTCTTGCTTGTCGTGGTTTGTCTTGGGTTCAATAAAAGTTGGGGTGGGGGAAACTACTTTCTTTAAAAAAAGTCGAAAAGGCTAAAAATGTGGCATCAATTTTTTTTGTCTGTTGGGACGAAGGTATATCTCCTAGGCTGTTGGATCAAGGCACGAATCTTAGAGCAGGTTAATCAACAAGTCAACGATTTTTTCGTTCAGGAAAAGCACGTGTCATCCCGAACGCCTACTTCCTCCACGGCCACATGCCTCTTAACCATTTCTCTCTTCAGACGCCACTCTCTCTACTTCCTCGATCAAACTCTCACTTTTTCTCTTCGCCCCCATCTCACACAATGAGAGAGACACTACATGAAAAGGGTATAGATGATATGGCCACTAATGGCGCACCAGACATGTGGTGCGTCATTATTATATACTAATGGCGCACCATATGTTGGTGCGCCATTAGTAACAATTTTTTTTCCTTTTTTTCAAAACTAGTAATGGCGCACCAGTGGATAGTGCGCCATTACTAGTTAAACTAGTAATGGCACACCACATCCACGGTGCACCACTAGTAATTTTTTTTTCAATTTTTTATATTTTTTTTTTCAAAACAAGTAATGTCGCACCAGTGGATAGTGCGCCATTACTAGTTAAACTAGTAATGGCGCACCACATCCACGGTGTGCCACTAGTATTTTTTTTTTATTTTTTTTTCAAAACTAGTAATGGCGCACCGTGTGTGGTGCGCCATTAATAACTTGGCCCAAAAATTTCACCGAATGCCCCCCCCCCGGACCGCCTTTTCAGTTTAAAAAAAAGAAAATGATGAAAATGTCAAAAAAATAAAAGAAAATAAGTTTCCCATGTGATATGTGGCCTACTTGTCGGGAAAATTTACAAATATGAATTTCAACTTTATTTGCAAAATATCTCTGGAATTTGTAAAATGGGCATAACTTTTGCATACGAACTCGGATTAAAAAGTTTTTTATATGAAAAATCATCTACTCGAAAAGTTACATCCGAATTTAGTTGGGAGAACCCAGTTAAACATTTTCAAAATCCCCAAAAACCTAACAGAAAAAAGTTACTTGGCTTTTAAGATCTAGAGGGAAAAAACGGGAAAAATATTCAAACTTACTAGTGGCGCACCGTTTGCTAGGTGCGCCACTAGTAAGAGAAAAAAAAATTGGTTTAAAAAAAAATTCGATTTTTTTAAAAATATGATACGTAATATGACCGGGAAGTTTGAAATATTTTTTCAAAATTTCATCATACTAATGAACATGGACAAAGTCCTAGACATCAAGAAGGTTTAATAGGATTGATATGATAAATATATCAACAAGTGCGTGTGAAGTGAGCTGGTGCTGGGGTTGGATAGGACTGTGAGGATGGGTGACCTTCCAGGAAGTTTGACCACAGAGTGTGATTTGACTTGAGATTAAGCATATTGACCAAAGAAAATTTCTGATTTTTTTTAAAAATTGTTACTAATGGCGCACTTCTATGTGGTGCGCCATTAGTATACCAGATACTAATGGCGCACCGTGGGCTATACTAATGGCGCACCTGTGTTGCGCCATTAGTATACCAGATACTAATGGCGCACCAGTGATGCGCCATTAGTAAAAAATTCTAATGGCGTGGTGCTAGTGGCGCACCACTAGTGCGCCATTAGTACGCAAAAGTGGTGCACCACTAGCATGCCTTTTCCTAGTAGTGAGAGAGAGACGGAGAGAGAGGGAGGGAGAGAGAGGGAAAGAGAGAGAGACACACACACACACACACACACACAGAGAGAGAGAGAGAGAGAGAGAGAGAGATGCCGGAGACCGTTCACCACTTGCTCGCCCGCTCCTCGTGAGCTCCTAGCCGGGATCAATGTAGTCGGACGGCGGTGGATCCCGGATGGATCTGGAGAGGCCGCCCTTGGATTCGTCGTCGGCTCACAGCGGAAAGAGCTCCAGTGATGAATTCATCGCCGTCGTCATCATCAACCCTTCTCCATCAACAATTCCATGATTCTCACCACTAGGAGTGAGTAATTCCTTCGTAGGCTTGCTGGACGGTGATGGAGTTGGATGCTATTTGTCATGTAACAAAGTTAATTTGTTAGGGCTTGATCCCTAGTATCCACTACGTTCCGAGATTGATGTTACTATGACTTTGCTATGCTTAATGATTGTCACTAGAGCCCGAGTGCCATGGTTTCAGATCTGAACCCTCTATGTTTTTATGAAAATATTTGCGTTTTTGATCCTATCTGCTAGTTATATGCACTTGTTATTGTTCTGATCCGTAGACCCCAAAGTGACAATAGTTGGGATACTCTCCGGGGATGACTGTAATTCGAGGAGTTCATGTATTCACCATTTGTTAATGCTTTGTTTCGGCTATTAAAGGGGGCCTTAATATCCCTTAGTTTGCTTATGGACCCCGCTTCCACGGGAGGGTAGGACAAAAGATGTCATGAAAGTTCTTATTATAAACACGTATGACTATACACGAAATACATGCCTATATTACATTGATGAATTGGAGCTATTGTGTATCGCTCTATGTTATGACTGTTACATGATGAATATCATCCAACACAATTATCCATCGTTGATCCAATGCCTACACTTTTCTCATATAGGTCTTTGCTAAGTTACTTTCGTTGTCGCTGGTGTCATAATCACTACAAAGTTGCTTCTGTTACTGTTACTACTGCTATCAAACTATCATATTACTATGCTACTAAATGCTTGGCTGCAGAAATATAATATCCCAGGTGTGGTTGAATTGAAAACTCAACTGCTACTCATAAATATTTTTTGGCTCCCCTTGTGTCGAATCAATAAATTTGGGTGAAATACTACCCTCGAACACTGTCACGATCCCTTATAGTTGTGGGTTCAGTGCGTGACAAGTAGACCGAAATAATTCCGCATCTAGTACTATTACTCCACTAATCGACCACTATCCAACATGCATATATGTTATTAAGTTCATAACAAACAGAGTAACGCTTTAAGCAAGATGACATAATGTAGCCAAAATAAAATCAAGCAATAGGAATGAACTCTATCGTTGTACCCTTAATGGCAACAATAAAAATGCGTGCCATGCTACCCTTTCTGTCACTAGGTGGGGACACCACAAGATCAAACCCATCACAAAGCATCTCTCCCACTGAAGATAAATCAATCTAGTTGGCCAAACTAAATGGATAGATCGAGATAAATACAATGCTATAACAATCATGCATAATAACGTTCAAAAAAGACTTAATTACTTTCAATGAATGATCTAATCACAAACCCATATTTCATCGGATCCCAACGAACACACCGCAAAAGAAGTTCACGTTAGATAGAATTCAAAGAAGATCGAGGAGAACATGGTAGTGAAGAAGACATCTAGCTACTAGCTATGGACCCGTAGGTCTGTGGTAAACTACCCACACATCATTGGAGGTGCAGCAAGGATGATGTAGAAGCCCTCTGTGATCGATTCCCCCTCCAGCAAAGTATTGGGAAAGGCCTCCAGATGGGATCGCGGAAGAACAAAAGCTTGCGGCGACGGAAAAAGTGTTTCAGGTGGCTCTCTATTGGTTTGGGAATTTCTGGGAATTTATGGAGTTGAATTAGGACAAATAGAGAGGCGTGGGACCCACAAGCTCAGCCCCTCGAGGCGCGTGGGGTGAGCTCGTGCCTCTCCCATCGATCTTCTGGCCTCCTCCCATACCTTCTAGGGTCCTGAAAACACATTTGCTCCCCGGGTGGTTTTGGTAATTAATGACAACATACTTTGTGGTTGGACTAATGCTTTTATCAAGTATGTTTCAGGAAATTCAATCACATTGGCATGGCAAAAGGACTAAAGAAGTGGACCCCTCAAAATGGTAAGGCAAGCATTGGCAAAAGCTCAAGACTCCATTTTTGGTTTAGTGATCCAAGATCACATTGAGTCCATAGGAAAAGCCAATACTATTAAAAGGGGATGAGGTTATGATGATGATCTGGTTGCTCAAGTGCTTAGTGATACATCTCCTAAACTATCAGCAACTTTCACTGCCATATACACTCATAAGTAGTCTCGGTCCCACCGATATTCCAAACTCAGTCACACCGAGATGAACCACCTCAGCCATAAGCCAAACCCTAGTAAACTCTGATTTTCCGATTCTGAACTCGGTCTCACCGAAACATGAGTTGCCAAGTTTCTGTAACCTTCTATCATCAAATCGGTGTCACCGAGATGATGAAGTCGGTCCCACCGAAACTGGCATGCTCTTGTCATTGCACGAATCGGACTAACCGAGATTGTATATTCGGTCCCACCGAAAATCCCAACGTTCACTTTATTTGAACTATCGGTCTCACCGAGTTGTCCACTTCGGTCCCACCGAGATTGCTCAAATGTGTGTAACGGTTGGATTTTGTGTGGAGGCTATTTATACCCCTCCACCCCCTCTTCATTCGTGGAGAGAGCCATCAGAAAGAACTACCACTCCTACCTTACATTTCTGAGAAGAGAACTACCTACCCTTGTGTTGAGATCAAGTTGCTCCACTCCCACCATATGAAGCTTGATCTCTAGCCTTCCCAAGTTGCTTTCCACTCAATCCTTTCTTCCACCACAGCCAAATCAGTGAGGAGAGTTGAGTGTTGGGGAGATTATCATTTGAAGCACAAGAGCAAGGAGTTCATCATCATCTACAACATCTATTACCTTTTGGAGGGTGGTGCCTCCTAGATTGGTTAGGTGTCGCTTGGGAGCCTCCGTCGTCGAGATGTGGAGTTGAACCAAGAAGTTTGTAAGGGCAAGGAGATCGCCTACTTCGTGAAGATCTACCCCGAGTAAGGCTAGCCCTCCGTGGGCGTAGGCCATGATGGAATAGACAAGGTTGCTTCTTCGTGGACCCTTCGTGGGTGGAGCCCTCCGTGGACTCTCGCAGCCGTTACCCTCCGTGGGTTGAAGTCTCCATCAACGTGGATGTACGATAGCGCCACCTATCGGAACCACGGGGAAAATCATTGCGTCTCCAAATTGCGTTTGATCTTCTCCACTTCTCTTTACTACTTGTGCAATTTACTTTCCGCTGCCCATACTCTAGAATTGCATGTGTAGTGTGCTACTTGACTTGTGTGTTATGCAAAATCTGCCAAAATCTGTCCTTGATAAAAGACAGAATTTTTATCTTGTCGAGTAGTCTAATCACCCCCCCTCTAGACACTCTCACCTTCTTCGATCCCTCAATTGGTATCAGAGCTTTGGTCTCCATTGCTTTGGTTTACACACCATTGGAGGAAGATGGACGTGTCTACGTTTGGGAGTGTTAGCCATAGAGTGCCTATTCTTAATGGAGTGTCCTATAACTCGTGGAGGATTGAAATGCTTATTATCTTTAAGACGTACAATTTGCGCAAATATGTTGAGACCCCCTATGTGCCTCCATTTGACCCCTTGTACCCTACCATGGATGAAGAGCTTGATTTGCTTCGTAACCTTAGGACTGTAAATCTTATCATTAGAGGGTTACCCGATAACTTGCTTGAGCTCGTTACAAACTTTGAGTGCGCCTATGCTATGTGGAAGTTCTTGGAAGAACTTTATCCGGACTACTCTTTGAGAGGTCTTGATGAAATTCTATACAAGACTATTGAATTTGATATGATGCGCCCCAATGATCCCAACTTTGATAAATGCTTCTTTGAGCTTCATGATCTTATGAAAAAGAAGGGTGATCCCGGTCTTATCAATGTTTTAATTAGAAATGCTCTTGTATTGCATTCCGAAGATTATTGTCACATTGACAAAACTAATGCAAGTAGTTATCAAATTGACCTAGGTGTTGATGATGAACAATCTATGGGTCAATATGATGATGAGCATGAGCATGATGATGATTACTCCGATTCGGACATCGAGCTAGACAAGATAATGAAGAGTCTCAATCTTATGGCAAATCTGAGAGACTACATGTCCGGCGGAAAAGAGTGGGTTCTTGATAGTGGATGCACCGACCACATGACCGGAGATAAAGACATGTTTCGAGAGCTTGCAAAGAACGATGGTCCACGCAAGTATGTGACTTTTGGAGACAACTCCAAGGGTAAGGTACTTGGCCTTGGTAAGGTGGCCATATCTCATGATAGCTCTATTCAAAATGTCATGCTTGTAGAATCTCTTGGATACAATTTACTTTCCGTGTCTAGATTAGCTGACTTTGGATTCAATGTGCTATTCACCGAAGTAGATTGCCAAGTCTTTCGTCGTGACAATCATAACATGGCGTTTACCGGTATCCGTAGAGGTGATCTATATATTCTTGATTTCACTAAGAAAGCCCAACCTAGAGCTTGCTTCATTGCTAAATCCTCTAAAGGTTGGTTATGGCATAGAAGGCTTGGACATGTTGGTATGCGTAATCTAGACAAGCTGATCAAAGGTGATCATATTCTTGCCGTTAAAGATGTTTTCTTTGACAAAGATAGACTTTGTAGTGCTTGTCAAGCAGGAAAACAAGTAGGTGGAAGTCATCCCGTGAAGAACATCATGACCACAAGGAGACCGCTTGAGCTTCTTCATATGGATCTCTTCGGTCCCAATGCTTACAAAAGCCTTGGTGGTAACTCCTTTGGTCTAGTTACAGTTGATGATTATTCCAGATTTACGTGGGTATTTTTCCTTGATGACAAATCGCAGGTTCAGAGAATCTTCAAAACCTTTGCCAAAAAGGCCCAAAATCAATTTGAGGTGAAGATCAAGAAAGTTCGGAGTGACAATGGAACGGAGTTCAAGAACGCCAATGTAGACTCTTTTCTCGATGAGGAAGGGATTCTACATGAGTTCTCGGCTACGTACACTCCTCAACAAAATGGAGTTGTTGAGAGGAAGAACCGAACGCTCATAGAGATGGCGAGAACGATGCTTGATGAATACAAGACACCGAAGCATTTTTGGGGGGGAAGCGGTCGAGACAGCTTGTCATGCTATCAACAGGCTTTATCTTCATAAGCTCCTCGGCAAGACATCATACGAGCTCCTCACCGGTAACAAACCCCAAGTGGGATACTTTCGTGTCTTTGGTTCGAAATGCTATATCCTTGATAAGCATCGTCGGTCTAAATTTGCTCCTAAATCTCATGAAGGCTTTTTTCTTGGTTATGGATCAAACTCCCACACCTACCGTGTCTACAATAATTTCACCCGAAAGGTTGAAGAGACGGTAGACGTGAAGTTTGATGAATCTAATGGCTCGCAAGTAGAGCAAATGCCTATTGATGTAGGAGACAAGGACCCATCGGAAGCTATCCAAGATTTATCTATTGGAAAGATCCGTCCCATGGAAGTGAAGGAGAGTACCTCATCTACATATGTGGAGCCCCCTACCTCACGGCGAGATGAACCTCAAGGCAACATGGAGGCCTCCACAAGTGGAACTCACCAAGATGAGGAAGTGCAACAAGAAGATCCACCACAACCTCCTTCTCCACCGCCTCAAGACAACACCAACAACAACGAAGAAGAAGAAGAGGAAGATGAAGATGATGAGGAAGCTCAGCCACAACCTCAACAAAAGCTATCCTGAGTCCGAGCAAGAGTCAAGAAAAATCATCCCGTGGAACAAATGATGAACGACATCAACTCCGGGAGAATTACTCGCTCTAAAACTCGCTTAGCTAACTTTTGTGAGCATTACTCATGTATCTCTAGTATTGAACCTATGAAGGTAGAAGAAGCACTTGAAGACCCGGATTGGGTGAACGCTATGCACGAAGAACTACACAACTTCGAGAGGAACAAGGTATGGACTTTGGTAGAGAAGCCCAAGGATGATCAAAACGTCATTGGAACCAAATGGGTGTTTCGGAACAAGCAAGATGAAGATGGACAAGTCATCCGCAACAAGGCTCGTCTCGTAGCTCAAGGTTACACACAAGTCGAAGGTATGGACTATGGTGAGACCTATGCCCCCGTTGCTAGACTTGAGTCCATTCGCATTCTTCTTGCTTATGCCAATCACCATGATATTACTCTCTATCAAATGGATATCAAAAGTGCTTTCCTAAATGGTGAAATTGAGGAGGAAGTATTTGTGAAAGAACCTCCCGGATTTGTGAATCCCAAAAAGCCTAATCATGTTTACAAGTTGCACAAAGCTCTTTATGGTCTTAAACAAGCTCCTAGAGCTTGGTACAAATGCTTGACTAGCTTTCTTCTTGAAAAAGGCTTTGAGATTGGAAAGATAGACTCAACACTGTTCACGAAAAGGGTTAATGGTGAACTATTTGTGTGCCAAATATATGTTGATGATATTATCTTTGGTTCAACTAACCCTCATTTTAGCAAGAAGTTTGGAAAGCTCATGTCGGAGAAGTATGAGATGTCCATGATGAGTGAACTCAAATTCTTCCTTGGGTTGGAAATCAAGCAATCTAAGGAGGGTACCTTTGTCTCACAAACAAAGTACACCAAGGATCTCTTCAAGAAGTTCAACATGCAAGAAAGCAAAGGTATGAGAACCCCCATGCCTACAAGTGGACATAATGACTTGACAAAAGATGGAGAACCCGTTGATCAAAGGGTTTACCGATCTATGATTGGTTCTCTACTATATCTTTGTGCTTCTCGTCCTGACATAATGTTGAGTGTATGCATGTGTGCTCGATATCAAGCAGCCCCTAAAGAATGTCATCTTAAAGCTGTTAAAAGGATTGTGAGATATTTGATACACACACCAAACTTTGGCATTTGGTATCCTAAGAGGGCCTCTTTCGACCTTGTTGGCTATTCCGACTCGGACTATGCCGGTGACAGGGTTGATAGAAAGTCAACTTCGGGTACGTGTCAATTCCTTGGTCGATCCCTTGTATCTTGGTCCTCCAAGAAACAAAATTCGGTATCATTATCCACTGCCGAAGCGGAATATATTGCTGCTGGTTCGTGTTGTGCTCAATTGCTATGGATGACACAAACGCTTAAGGATTATGGGATACATGTGAGACATGTTCCCTTGCTTTGTGACAATGAGAGTGCGATTAAAATTGGACACAATCCCGTGCAACACTCTCGAACGAAGCATATTGAAGTTCGTCACCATTTCATTCGTGATCATATTGCCAAGGGTGACATCAATCTTAAGCATGTTCGTACTGACAAACAACTCGCTGATATCTTTACAAAACCTCTTGATGAGAAGGTGTTTTGTCGCTTAATGTAATGCCCAGGATGGGACTATACCTCCTACGTGTCGAGGCACGACTTAAAGGTATAAGCCCATCCTAGAATGATCTCAAGTTTGGTATCTTTGCACAACTCATGTAAAAGAGGGATTAAAATGCAAAAGAAGATAGTTGGCTTACACTCGCCACTTCACACAATACAATACATAAACAATCATCATTCAGAACATCACAAACCCGACTACGGGTGAAGAACCAAAGAAAGATACCAAAACAACAAAAGCCACAGGTCAGGATCGAATCCTAGTAGAAACCACTACTGAACATCGAAACGTCACAAGCAAACAGCCAAACTCTCTTCAACAAGCTCCTGGTGAAGAACTGGTCCAACTCCTGCATCTTACTCGGCTGAACCTGCATCTGGTGTGGTGAAGTAACTGTGAGCCACAGAGGACTCAGCAATCCCGTTCCCGGGTAACAAGACTATTTAAGCCTTGGGTGAGGACAAGGCTGAAGAAAGAACGAGAGGTGAAGGAACAAACAAGAGTCTGCAGCAGCAACTAGCACTAACTTACGTAATAGAGAGCGAGAAGAGAAGAGCATCGGTCGAAAGATGATCACGAAGTGATCCTAACTAAAGCCGGTCAAACATAACCCCACCGTGTTCAACTCCCGAATCCCTATTCGAAAATTGACAGTCACGGTACACACGCTGGTAGTGTATTGAAACATTGTGTCAAGTTATCTACAACCGGAATTAACAAGCTCCCATCTGCCACATAACCGCGGGCACGGCTTTCGAAAGTTCAAACCCTGCAGGGGTGTTCCAACTTGGCCCATCACAAGCCCATGATCCGCGAAGTCGCAACTCCATAGGTGGGAAGACCCGAGTATTCTCGGAATCCCGTGCTCAAGTTAAACCGAACTAAGGTAAGGCTAATCCAGCAAATCCTCCCGGCGTGTCGACACCCTGATAGTAGCCGCGCGTATCTAGGTCTCAGGACACGACCGGATGGGCGAAGCTACAGGACCCAAATACCTCGGGTTGCCCCAAGGCGGTTCCCGCAGGCTCCCCGTTTGGGACCAACACCATCGGCACTGGCCCCCCCTGCTATGTAGAAATAAAGGATCCTCGAGGGAGCGACCCTCTATGCAAATTTAATTAATTTAATTAAGTTGTTATTATGAGGCAAATAGTACCAAATGTTGGGACTTGCTGGAAAAGACTTAGCACTTAGCGGTTTATCAAGGGGGTCCCATACACCCCAACCGTGTTAGGAACGCAAAATCAAGGAACATAACACCGGTTTATACGGTTCCTAACGGCACGAGTGGAACAAAACACCAAGCAAAAGGCTTAGCCTTCCACCCTGCCAGTATATAGATGATTTCATTTTAAGCATTTATATAGAGTGATATAACCCAACCAAACTTCAACATGAAGCGAGCATCTTCAATCTTCACCTGCAACTAACAATGCTATAAGAAGGGCTGAGCGAAGCGTACTTAGCCAAGCAACGGTTTGCGTAGGTAGGGTGGTTAAACAAGGCAATGGTTACAAGTAGGAGGCTGACAAGAAAGACATGGGCATTGAGGCAAAACTAAAGATCGAGACTACTAGCAATAGGCAAAGATAGTAATGGTATCCGGGTTCGGTCATCTTGCCTGGAATTCCACAAGGGAGAAGAACGGATCCAAGAAGAAGACGGAGCAACAGTCGAGCGGATCCTCACAACTCCGGAACGGAACCGAAGCTAACAAGAGAAACAACCGGAAAGAAAGAACAACACGGTAAACATACAAGCATAAACATGGCATACGATGCACATTCAAGTATGATGCATGTCCGGTTTAAATATGCAAGACATGGCAAAGTGCACAAACAAATACTACAAGTTAAGTGGAGCTCAATATGCAACGAGTTGCATATTGAAGAACCACCACATTTAATTATTTAATTGTCTCTTGTTATCTACAAGACAAGATTTAATGTTTTTTTTTAACATGGCAAGAGGTGAAACATAATAAAACTACACTATTAAGACATTTTAAATGAGGCCGAAGAATAACAACAACATATCCGGAAAATCCCCATGAGCATGTTTAATAATTGTAAGCAAACAACAATTAACATTTAAAGGTTGTTAACATGATGCGGATGACATGATCAAGTTTTATGCAAGTTTTATTAAAAGGTTGACTTAAAGGAGATAAGAAGCATTTGTCACCGTGGTGGAATGGAAAGGTGCCACGGCAACAATCCGAAAATGATGCAACGCAACATCTCGGTACCGGTAACTCGGTGAGGGACCGGTGCAAAACAAAAGGTGGAGTGAACGAGTTGAACAAGAAGATGGGGTGGTCCCGTTGCCGGGTTCCCACGAGTCGGCGACGAGGCAACCGAGGAACATGACAAAAGGTGGAACGGGCACGAAGCACACACGAGAGACATTTCATACAACACAAACAAGCACAAGCGTTCATCCACGGGGTCGCGTCTCGGGGTTATACCTTCGAAGCGTTCTCTCTCGAAGCGGTTCGAGAGCGTCGAGGAAGTAGCCGTAGTAGAGGAAGTAGTGGTACACGGGGCGACGGTAGTGGTACACGATCGTAGTGGGAAGTAGTTGTTCCGTTCGTCTTGGCGGTTCCACGACGGCGGTAGTTGTTCACGGTCATCGGTAGTCGTTCGGGGCGTCGTGGTACTCGGGGTTCCCGTTTGCGACGGTAGTGGAAGTAGTGGAACTTGACGCATCCGAAGAGGTACTTGACGAGTCGGTCGCGGTACTTGTTCCCGGAGGTGTTCACGAGCTTGTTTTTCCGTAGATGTTCGGTTCGTCGAGGTACTTGGTCGTAGGGGTACTTGCCGGGTCATGTAGAGGTACTCGGTGTCATCTGTCCAAAAATTACAGCACGGGCAACACACACAACAACAAAAAAACAACAGCAGCAAAACAAGGCTGCACGGAGACGAGGCCACGGCTGCAGCAAGATCTCGCGCGCGGACGGAGGGAGACGAATCCGGCGAGGCAGGGAGCTCCTTGGTGAGATGAAGAAGGAGGCCGTCGGGCTGCTGGCCTGGTGCAGAGGTGAGGCTCGTGGCGCCCGTCCTGTTGGCTGCTGGAGAACGGAGGCGAGGACGGGGTGAGGCCGCGGAGGAGATCCCGCGGCGGCCGGCGACTTCCTGGCCGGACCGGGCCGCGCAGGGAGAGAAAAGGGGCGCCGGCCTGGGGCGTCGGGCTCGCGGCAACGAGGAGAAGCAGCGGCCTGCGCGCGCTGGGGGGCACGGGATCCGGCCGGTCCTGGCGCTCGAGGAACGAGGTGGAGGCGCAGGAGGAGAGCTGGCTCGAGGCAGAGGAGGAGGTCGCGGGGAGGGAAGCCGCGGGCCAGAGAGCGAGGGGAAGAGGGAAACGGGCTGAGAGGTGGCGGCGGCGCACGGGGAAAGAGGGAGCGGACGAAGGGATGCAGCGCAGCTAGGGTTCGAGCGCTGCGGGAAAAGGAGGCCGGGCCGAGGCCTGGAGGGGAAGTGCGGTTGGGCCAGCTTTGGTTTGGGCCTGGCTGCGGTGAGGAAAAGGAGGTGGGAGGAGATGGGCCAGGGAAGGCCTGGGCTGCACTTCTTTTTATCTCTTAAACAGAAATAAAAAAAGAGAGAGAGCAAAATAAAAAGAAAGAGCCACAGAATAAGAATAAAATGATGGACATTTTTGTAAGGCTTTACGGAATAGAACCAACCCAACAAAATAATTCCAACAAAAAGGGAAGTGCAAACTAAAACATTTAGCTTGCAATAAAAGGAGTTTAGATAAATGGAGGAGCCTCGAAACAACGGAAAGAATTACAGGGAAGGGTTTGGAAGGAGAAGCTCGAAGTGAAAAGACATGGGGAAAATATGCAAGTGTGTTATGGTGATTCCGGAGCAATGGAATATTTATTATAGCTCTCTAATATATTGAGAGGCTTTTATATGTTATAAAGAGAAGTCACCTTCCCTCGATTTAAATGGACCGAAGGTCCACACGGATTATTAAGGTTGGGATGCAAAATAAAATATGACATGATGGCATGATGCAATGCAAAAATAAATAACACAAGCACAAAGAACACACGGGAGACCCCGGAACATCTGGAATCTTCGGGAAGCTTCTGGAATCTTCTGGGACGTCGGTCTCGGGCGTCACAACTCTCCCACACTAACAGAGGATCTCGACCCGAGATCCTAGAGATATCACCGGGTAAAAACGGAAGAGGAAGGTAAAACAAAGTTGCTTCTTCGAGAAAACGAGTGAAACCAGGAACCATGAGAGGTTAAACAAGTTGAAAGAAAGAAGGAATGCAACGGAGATGAACGAAGATGAAACACTCCGTTAGAAAAAACGAACAAGGAGCATTATGAGAACCTTGTAGGTTGAAAGACATGAAACAGAGCTCACGAACCAAAAGAATATGAAACTGCAAGGGTATGGCCAAGGAATAAGAATGACAGAATTTGGACAGCATTCCGTCTGTAAATGGAAGGAATTAACAAGAACTTGAGAAGATGGGATGATACTTGATGAAAACAGCAACATATTGTCTCCGAAACAAAGAAAGAATGGCACAAGGGGTAAGAAAGGATTCAGACAGCACTCCGGTTGAAAAGAGAGGCAAACTTGATAAGATGAGGGAACTAGAATGAAGAATACAACACTCCGGTTAAATGATAAGCAAGGGAAAAGAACATGATCTCGATAAAAACGAGATGATGGTTAAAGAGAGCAATATCACAAAACCTCCGGAATGAAAGAATAGCATATAAATCAAAGAAAGACTTGAACGGAGAAGAAAAGACAATTCTCCGACAAATGAATTGAAAGAGCATCCTTACGAAGAAGTGTTGAACGGAGTTGTTGGGAAATCAACAACGAAAGAATAAGCTTGATGCGGGCTTATGGAAAACATATCAAATTATGAGGTGACAACCAGCCACTGACGAAAAAATATTTGATTGGATTGAGATCAACAAGGATATGAAAAACTTATTTCACCGGAATGATAAAAGGAGAACTTGGGTCATTTATAAACACCACAATAGCAATAATCCTTAGGGAAAGCTTTAGGTGAAATACAACCCAAATCACTCCAACAGATAAAAAAAAATGATGGGTTGAAGGATCTCCTGAACAAAGAAAATAATGGTTTTAGATATCTCATTGTTGACAACTTGTGAATCATGAAACATGAAGGAATTGTCAATAATGACATAACACCACCTGAAAAGATAAGATAGAAAGAATTGCACTTCAAAATGCAAGAAGAAGAATATTTCAGCTCCAACAAGAATCTTGATGAAGACTTCGAGGATGAATTAAAACATGATGAACCACCATGAAGAACTCCGGTAAAGAAAGCATGAGAAGTGAAAGATGAAAAGAATAAGATTCAAGGCCTGCGATGAATTAGATGTAGCTTTGGAATGGTAATTGAAATAACTTGAAGCTCCGGAAAACAAGATGAAAAACTTAGAACCGAGAATATGATATGATGAACAAGCTCCAGACAAAAGAATTAAAACACCTTGAAGGAATAAGAATAAGAATTATGTTATGCATCTCCTTCACCAATTTAAATTGATGACAAGAAACGAATTTGGCATACTACTTAATCTCGTTGCAAGGAATTAAAGAGAGATCTAGCACAAGCTTGGGTAATTCTTCAACAAACCACCGGTAGGATTATGGAAAGAACAAATGAATTAAAACGATAACAACGGAAGGGTAAACTTGAAAGAACCACCGTAAGAATATGGAGACGAACGAAGAGGCATCAATGAAGAATATTTGGAGGACGAAGTTGAAAACTGAGAACGAAGAATCTTCTGAATTGATGGCCTTCGGAGGATCACAAAGAAAAGAATTCAAGAATTGCTCTGAAGGGGCATGAAAACAATTCCCACATCGAAAACAATTATGAGGATGGCATGAAGCTAGAACCACAACTCTTGAGAGAACGGTCCAAGATTTAAGAGAAACACTTCTCCGGTCTTCAAATGTTGAGAATGAAGACGAGAAATGCCATGAAGAATTGTTGAGCACTCCGGAATGAAGAATTAAAAAGGTTGAAACAATGATGAACAAGAATTGAAAGCGAACTTGGAGAAGGCATGTGACTGATGGAAATCATTCTTACGTCACACTTTAAAAGAATTCTCCGGAAAAAGAAGAGTCAGGTAAGATCCTGGAGAAAGACCTGTGGGTTAGGGCCCACTCAAAGAAACACCGTTGAAAAAGATTGCTTAAGAGATATTGCACCGGTTGAATTAAAAGGCTTGAGTAAGATAACAATCTCAAAATAGCTTGAATGGATTAAGAATGGAATTATGAATCCTCAGCACTCCGGATATGAATAGCAATAGGAGAATGATTAATTGGAGCACCGGAATAAGAAAGCATTGTGAAAAGAGGAAAAAGGATAAGATCAACACCGAAATCTTGAATTACATCCTCCGGCAGAATTAGAGAACAAAAGAATGATGAACTTGAAGCTCTTGAGCATCTTCACGATAAATCACCGGATAAGAACATTGAAGGAAAAGAATGAAGAAACATCACATGAATAAAATGGATATTTCATCTGAGAATTCCAGCTCCATAAAGAAAAGGGAGGGAGGGTGGGGAAAAGCAAAGATAACTTGGGATGAACAAAATGGGCACCGGTTGGAAAGAATTAACATGACCATCTCGATGATCAAGAAGGACTAGCACTCTCATAGAAATATGAGAACACCGATTACGAAAGGTATGGAATCAACATTTGACATCGAAGCAACTCGAATACCAGAATCAAAACAAAACAAGGGATAGATATGTTTATGAAGAAGATCATGTTGCACATATCTATCCGAACAGAGAATTGAACGAATGAATTCCGCAGGTACAACAACTTGTCGAGAAGCCACTTGGAGAACAAAAGATAAATAAAAAAAACAAGGAACAGATAGAACAAATACAAGATAGAAGCTTCGTTCGACATCTTCGTGCTGAAAGCTCATGGAACGTGTTACAAAAGGGTTTTGCAATCCCCGGATCAGCATAGCCAAGGATCCTTTAAGATGCAACTCCCGATCAGAACAAGTCCATAAAACCACTTCACTCAATGTAGAACCCCAAACTTCATATCGTGCATCCGTTGGAAGAATGCCTAGAACTACTAGATGAACCCACCTATAGATTTCCGAAAGTTTCCAGTTATGCAATCAGGTGTTGGGGATACACGGGAAGCACCGCGCAATCAACTCTAAACCTACATCCAGGTGTATCCATCCTTCAACACATAACCAGTCTTTCTCGGAAACTGTTTACCTCGGACCTTCGAAAAGCATCCACTATAACAAGCTATGGCAATACTCTCGAACTACCTCCCCAGTACTGGGTGATGTCGGGGTTATCTTGCCACTGGCCGTATAGGAGAGATTTTCGATGTCGGCCGTCTTAAGTATTTAGTACTGCCGCGATATGCTTGTGTCAATGATACCCCGAAGCTCAACTCCTCGGTAACAGGAGGCATCGAGAACAATATCCTTGTCACAAGAACATCGAAACAATCCCAGAATACTCGCGGGATCCTAAAAAAAATTTGGTGCAATTTTTGAAAGTAGAAGAGAAAACAGTAATCGTCAGGAGTCCTCACCAGAGAGAAAAGGGGATGAGAAGCAAAGAAATCCTACTCTCCGATATAATATAGGACTCAAAAAGTTTTTCAGTGTGTGCCTAGACTCAACCGTCAACGATTCGATCAAACAGTGGTGGCTTCTAGGTCGGAGAAGGCTCTGAATACCAACTTGTAATGCCCAGGATGGGACTATACCTCCTACGTGTCGAGGCACGACTTAAAGGTATAAGCCCATCCTAGAATGATCTCAAGTTTGGTATCTTTGCACAACTCATGTAAAAGAGGGATTAAAATGCAAAAGAAGATAGTTGGCTTACACTCGCCACTTCACACAATACAATACATAAACAATCATCATTCAGAACATCACAAACCCGACTACGGGTGAAGAACCAAAGAAAGATACCAAAACAACAAAAGCCACAGGTCAGGATCGAATCCTAGTAGAAACCACTACTGAACATCGAAACGTCACAAGCAAACAGCCAAACTCTCTTCAACAAGCTCCTGGTGAAGAACTGGTCCAACTCCTGCATCTTACTCGGCTGAACCTGCATCTGGTGTGGTGAAGTAACTGTGAGCCACAGAGGACTCAGCAATCCCGTTCCCGGGTAACAAGACTATTTAAGCCTTGGGTGAGGACAAGGCTGAAGAAAGAACGAGAGGTGAAGGAACAAACAAGAGTCTGCAGCAGCAACTAGCACTAACTTACGTAATAGAGAGCGAGAAGAGAAGAGCATCGGTCGAAAGATGATCACGAAGTGATCCTAACTAAAGCCGGTCAAACATAACCCCACCGTGTTCAACTCCCGAATCCCTATTCGAAAATTGACAGTCACGGTACACACGCTGGTAGTGTATTGAAACATTGTGTCAAGTTATCTACAACCGGAATTAACAAGCTCCCATCTGCCACATAACCGCGGGCACGGCTTTCGAAAGTTCAAACCCTGCAGGGGTGTTCCAACTTGGCCCATCACAAGCCCATGATCCGCGAAGTCGCAACTCCATAGGTGGGAAGACCCGAGTATTCTCGGAATCCCGTGCTCAAGTTAAACCGAACTAAGGTAAGGCTAATCCAGCAAATCCTCCCGGCGTGTCGACACCCTGATAGTAGCCGCGCGTATCTAGGTCTCAGGACACGACCGGATGGGCGAAGCTACAGGACCCAAATACCTCGGGTTGCCCCAAGGCGGTTCCCGCAGGCTCCCCGTTTGGGACCAACACCATCGGCACTGGCCCCCCCTGCTATGTAGAAATAAAGGATCCTCGAGGGAGCGACCCTCTATGCAAATTTAATTAATTTAATTAAGTTGTTATTATGAGGCAAATAGTACCAAATGTTGGGACTTGCTGGAAAAGACTTAGCACTTAGCGGTTTATCAAGGGGGTCCCATACACCCCAACCGTGTTAGGAACGCAAAATCAAGGAACATAACACCGGTTTATACGGTTCCTAACGGCACGAGTGGAACAAAACACCAAGCAAAAGGCTTAGCCTTCCACCCTGCCAGTATATAGATGATTTCATTTTAAGCATTTATATAGAGTGATATAACCCAACCAAACTTCAACATGAAGCGAGCATCTTCAATCTTCACCTGCAACTAACAATGCTATAAGAAGGGCTGAGCGAAGCGTACTTAGCCAAGCAACGGTTTGCGTAGGTAGGGTGGTTAAACAAGGCAATGGTTACAAGTAGGAGGCTGACAAGAAAGACATGGGCATCGAGGCAAAACTAAAGATCGAGACTACTAGCAATAGGCAAAGATAGTAATGGTATCCGGGTTCGGTCATCTTGCCTGGAATTCCACAAGGGAGAAGAACGGATCCAAGAAGAAGACGGAGCAACAGTCGAGCGGATCCTCACAACTCCGGAACGGAACCGAAGCTAACAAGAGAAACAACCGGAAAGAAAGAACAACACGGTAAACATACAAGCATAAACATGGCATACGATGCACATTCAAGTATGATGCATGTCCGGTTTAAATATGCAAGACATGGCAAAGTGCACAAACAAATACTACAAGTTAAGTGGAGCTCAATATGCAACGAGTTGCATATTGAAGAACCACCACATTTAATTATTTAATTGTCTCTTGTTATCTACAAGACAAGATTTAATGTTTTTTTTAACATGGCAAGAGGTGAAACATAATAAAACTACACTATTAAGACATTTTAAATGAGGCCGAAGAATAACAACAACATATCCGGAAAATCCCCATGAGCATGTTTAATAATTGTAAGCAAACAACAATTAACATTTAAAGGTTGTTAACATGATGCGGATGACATGATCAAGTTTTATGCAAGTTTTATTAAAAGGTTGACTTAAAGGAGATAAGAAGCATTTGTCACCGTGGTGGAATGGAAAGGTGCCACGGCAACGATCCGAAAATGATGCAACGCAACATCTCGGTACCGGTAACTCGGTGAGGGACCGGTGCAAAACAAAAGGTGGAGTGAACGAGTTGAACAAGAAGATGGGGTGGTCCCGTTGCCGGGTTCCCACGAGTCGGCGACGAGGCAACCGAGGAACATGACAAAAGGTGGAACGGGCACGAAGCACACACGAGAGACATTTCATACAACACAAACAAGCACAAGCGTTCATCCACAGGGTCGCGTCTCGGGGTTATACCTTCGAAGCGTTCTCTCTCGAAGCGGTTCGAGAGCGTCGAGGAAGTAGCCGTAGTAGAGGAAGTAGTGGTACACGGGGCGACGGTAGTGGTACACGATCGTAGTGGGAAGTAGTTGTTCCGTTCGTCTTGGCGGTTCCACGACGGCGGTAGTTGTTCACGGTCATCGGTAGTCGTTCGGGGCGTCGTGGTACTCGGGGTTCCCGTTTGCGACGGTAGTGGAAGTAGTGGAACTTGACGCATCCGAAGAGGTACTTGACGAGTCGGTCGCGGTACTTGTTCCCGGAGGTGTTCACGAGCTTGTTTTTCCGTAGATGTTCGGTTCGTCGAGGTACTTGGTCGTAGGGGTACTTGCCGGGTCATGTAGAGGTACTCGGTGTCATCTGTCCAAAAATTACAGCACGGGCAACACACACAACAACAAAAAAACAACAGCAGCAAAACAAGGCTGCACGGAGACGAGGCCACGGCTACAGCAAGATCTCGCGCGCGGACGGAGGGAGACGAATCCGGCGAGGCAGGGAGCTCCTTGGTGAGATGAAGAAGGAGGCCGTCGGGCTGCTGGCCTGGTGCAGAGGTGAGGCTCGTGGCGCCCGTCCTGTTGGCTGCTGGAGAACGGAGGCGAGGACGGGGTGAGGCCGCGGAGGAGATCCCGCGGCGGCCGGCGACTTCCTGGCCGGACCGGGCCGCGCAGGGAGAGAAGAGGGGCGCCGGCCTGGGGCGTCGGGCTCGCGGCAACGAGGAGAAGCAGCGGCCTGCGCGCGCTGGGGGGCACGGGATCCGGCCGGTCCTGGCGCTCGAGGAACGAGGTGGAGGCGCAGGAGGAGAGCTGGCTCGAGGCAGAGGAGGAGGTCGCGGGGAGGGAAGCCGCGGGCCAGAGAGCGAGGGGAAGAGGGAAACGGGCTGAGAGGTGGCGGCGGCGCACGGGGAAAGAGGGAGCGGACGAAGGGATGCAGCGCAGCTAGGGTTCGAGCGCTGCGGGAAAAGGAGGCCGGGCCGAGGCCTGGAGGGGAAGTGCGGTTGGGCCAGCTTCGGTTTGGGCCTGGCTGCGGTGAGGAAAAGGAGGTGGGAGGAGATGGGCCAGGGAAGGCCTGGGCTGCACTTCTTTTTATCTCTTAAACAGAAATAAAAAAAGAGAGAGAGCAAAATAAAAAGAAAGAGCCACAGAATAAGAATAAAATGATGGACATTTTTGTAAGGCTTTACGGAATAGAACCAACCCAACAAAATAATTCCAACAAAAAGGGAAGTGCAAACTAAAACATTTAGCTTGCAATAAAAGGAGTTTAGATAAATGGAGGAGCCTCGAAACAACGGAAAGAATTACAGGGAAGGGTTTGGAAGGAGAAGCTCGAAGTGAAAAGACATGGGGAAAATATGCAAGTGTGTTATGGTGATTCCGGAGCAATGGAATATTTATTATAGCTCTCTAATATATTGAGAGGCTTTTATATGTTATAAAGAGAAGTCACCTTCCCTCGATTTAAATGGACCGAAGGTCCACACGGATTATTAAGGTTGGGATGCAAAATAAAATATGACATGATGGCATGATGCAATGCAAAAATAAATAACACAAGCACAAAGAACACACGGGAGACCCCGGAACATCTGGAATCTTCGGGAAGCTTCTGGAATCTTCTGGGACGTCGGTCTCGGGCGTCACACTTAAGGAGTGAGTTGAACATCATTGATGCTTCAAACTTGGAGTGAGAACTCCATTGATGCATGCAAGGCATGAGCCCACTTGACTAATCCTTGATATTTCTCTTATGATGGTGATCATATGTCTTGGACACATTTGCCTCCTTGTATTGCATCTAACTCCTTGCAGGTACTTGGATGATCTACATTCCACAAGATTACCACACACTCAAATCATGAGTAATCTTGTCATTGACCAAGTATCTAGCCCTTTGGGATGTTGAGTTCAAGGAACAAAATTCCACATATCCTTTTTGACATCTTATACATCTAGTATTTCACTCTTGTCATCTTGGATATCCTTGAGTATTTCCTTGCTTGCCTAACCCATGTAGGAAGATGAACTACACAAGTGGAAATGGCGCTCCAACTTCACATTCAATGAGCACCTACATCAAGTTTACCTACATGAGCAAAGCAACAACAAGCCCTAGGTATGTTCTTCACATCTTTAAGGAGCTTTGCTCAAAGTCATGAGTACAAGCAGATTCATAAGATGTGATCACATCGAATGCTTAATCGAAAAATGGCAACCCCATTTTGAGCTTAAATGATGAGTATGACCTATGATCAAATGTCCTCATTCGACTCCTAAGTCAATATACTCAAACATAGGTGACCTTGTCGCCGACCTTTATCTAGATGAAGTACATATGTTTTGGAGTCTTTCTATTTTCTCTTATGTTCTCTCATTGAGTTTTCATTAAAAAAAACTTCATCTAGGAATCTTTTTCATTTCTATTCTTCTGTCTTTGTAAATATCCTTTTGGCTCTGATCAATTCCTTGAAAATCATTCACAAATTCATTGCAAATCCTTTGAAACATTCCTCGCAAAGTGAGCTGAATTATTGCTGTATTTCCTTGGAATTAAACTCGGCGTCACCGATTTAAATATTTCGGTCTAACCGAAAAGGATCTACCCTAAGTCCCTGACTTTCGGACCCATCGATCCATCTTAATTCGGTGTCACCGATTTATTTCTTCCAGGATATCATCTTCTGCAGCTCCACTCAATGATTCTCTATGCATGTTCCTTTTTGCCCTGTTGTGATTCTTAAGGATCCCACTCCTTTCTTTCCATCTTCCCTGACCTTCCTAGTTTGCTGTCCTTTTCGGCACTTGATGTCAAAGGGGGAGAAGACTTAGGGGGAGAAGAGAAGATTTAGGGGGAGAAGAAGAGAAATCTTACCTTAAGGGGGAGAGAATCACATCAAAGCTTTGCCGTGTTTTTCCTTATAAGAGAATTTCTTGCCGTGTTTCACATTGGACATTACAATTGGCGTCATTCTCATTTGGCATCATTCTTTTGATTTTGCTCTTTCCATCAAACCCCTTGATCTGAGAGAACTCAAAGGGAGAGGAATCTTCACAATTGATATCTTATGGAAAGCAAAATCTCTCAGAGTTCATTGAAAATCTTTTAGTTTCGGAGACATGTTTGCTGATTCAAGCTTGTGCTCAATATGAGACACTCTTTATACATGTCATCCCTGGCTTGGTACTCTTGATGTTCTTGCAGTTGGTTGAAGAAATACTCTTGTGTTATCTAACCTTGTTTTCCCAAGTTTATCTCTTCAGGTACAATGCCAAGGAACCTCAAGGTAAGTATATGCACTTTGCAGAATGTGCATGATGGTGACTTGCTTGTGAATACTTGTTTGCAAGAAATCACCATGCACATATGCATTATCACTCACTTATTTTCATCTGCTCTGATGCATATAGCCAAGCTGCATGTAGCACATCTTGCTTATCTCTCTTGTGTGCTTGTGGTAGTCCAAAACCATAATTTATGAAAATCTTGCACACTTGTAGGGGGAGCCTGTGTACTACATGTTTGTCAAAGCTTTCGTGATAATTCTGTCTTTCTTTCAATAAGCTTTGATGTCTTGTTTAGTGTGTTGCCATCAATTACCAAAAAGGGGGAGATTGAAGGCACATTTGCTCCCCGGGTGGTTTTGGTAATTAATGACAACATACTTTGTGGTTGGGCTAATGCTTTTATCAAGTATGTTTCAGGAAATTCAATCACATTGGCATAGCAAAAGGACTAAAGAAGTGGACCCCTCAAAATGCTAAGGCAAGCATTGGCAAAAGCTCAAGACTCCATTTTTGGTTTAGTGATCCAAGATCACATTGAGTCCATAGGAAAAGCCAATACTATTAAAAGGGGATGAGGTTATGATGATGATCTGGTTGCTCAAGTGCTTAGTGATACATCTCCTAAACTATCAGCAACTTTCACTGCCATATACACTCATAAGTAGTCTCGGTCCCACCGATATTCCAAACTCAGTCACACCGAGATGAACCACCTCAGCCATAAGCCAAACCCTAGTAAACTCGGATTTTCCGATTCTGAACTCGGTCTCACCGAAACATGAGTTGCCAAGTTTCTGTAACCTTCTGTCATCAAATCGGTGTCACCGAGATGATGAAGTCGGTCCCACCGAAACTGGCATGCTCTTGTCATTGCACGAATCGGACTAACCGATATTGTATATTCGGTCCCACCGAAAATCCCAACGTTCACATTATTTGAACTATCGGTCTCACCGAGTTGTCCACTTCGGTCCCACCGAGATTGCTCAAATGTGTGTAACGGTTGGATTTTGTGTGGAGGCTATTTATACCCCTCCACCCCCTCTTCATTCGTGGAGAGAGCCATAAGAAAGAACTACCACTCCTACCTTACATTTCTGAGAAGAGAACTACCTACCCTTGTGTTGAGATCAAGTTGCTCCACTCCCACCATATGAAGCTTGATCTCTAGCCTTCCCAAGTTGCTTTCCACTCAATCCTTTCTTCCACCACAGCCAAATCAGTGAGGAGAGTTGAGTGTTGGGGAGATTATCATTTGAAGCACAAGAGCAAGGAGTTCATCATCATCTACAACATCTATTACCTTTTGGAGGGTGGTGCCTCCTAGATTGGTTAGGTGTCACTTGGGAGCCTCCGTCGTCGAGATGTGGAGTTGAACCAAGAAGTTTGTAAGGGCAAGGAGATCGCCTACTTCATGAAGATCTACCCCGAGTAAGGCTAGCCCTCCGTGGGCGTAGGCCATGATGGAATAGACAAGGTTGCTTCTTCGTGGACCCTTCGTGGGTGGAGCCCTCCGTGGACTCTCGCAGCCGTTACCCTCCGTGGGTTGAAGTCTCCATCAACGTGGATGTACGATAGCGCCACCTATCGGAACCACGGGAAAAATCATTGCGTCTCCAAATTGCGTTTGATCTTCTCCACTTCTCTTTACTACTTGTGCAATTTACTTTCCGCTGCCCATACTCTAGAATTGCATGTGTAGTGTGCTACTTGACTTGTGTGTTATGCAAAATCTGCCAAAATCTGTCCTTGATAAAAGACAGAATTTTTATCTTGTCGAGTAGTCTAATCACCCCCCCTCTAGACACTCTCACCTTCTTCGATCCCTTAGGTCCCTTCTGGTCCAGAAAAAGTTACCGTAAAGTTTCATCGTGTTTGGACTTCGTTTGGTATTGATTTTTTGAAAGTAAGAAACAAGCAAAAAACAACAACTGACACTGGGCAGTGAGTTAGTAGGTTAGTCCCAGAAAATGATAGAAAATATCATATAAAGTATCTATGATTGGTAATATTGAAGGAAATATGCCCTAGAGGCAATAATATAGTTGTTATTTATATTTCCTTATATATATATCATGATGAATGTCTTTTATTCATGCTAGAATTGTATTAACCGGAAACTTGATACATGTGTGAATACATAGACAAAACAGAGTGTCCCTAGTATGCCTCTACCAGACTAGCTCGTTAATCAAAGATGGTTAAGTTTCCTAACCATAGACATGTGTTGTCATTTGATGAACGGGATCACATCATTAGGAGAATGATGTGATGGACATGACCCATCCCTTAGCTTAGCACAATGATCATTTAGTTTTATTGCTATTGCTTTCTTCATGACTTATACATGTTCCTCTGACTATGAGATTATGCAACTCCCGAATACCGGAGGAACACCTTGTGTGCTATCAAACATCACAACGTAACTGGGTGATTATAACGATGCTCTACAGGTGTCTCCGAAGGTGTTTTGTTTAGTTGGCATAGATCAAGAATAGGATTTGTCACTCCGAGTGTCGGAGAGGTATCTCTGGGCCCTTTCGGTAATACACATCATAATAAGCCTTGCAAGCAAATGACTAATGAGTTGGTCACGAGATGATGTATTACGGAACGAGTAAAGAGAATTGCCGGTAACGGGATTGAACTAGGTATGATGATACCGACGATCAAATCTCGGGCAAGTAACATACCGATGACAAAGGGAATAACTTATGTTGTTATGCGGCTTGACCGATAAAGATCTTCGTAGAATATGTAGGAACCAATATGACCATCCAGGTTCCGCTATTGGTTATTGACCGGAGAAGTGTCTCGGTCATGTCTACATAGTTGTCGAACCCGTAGGGTCCGCACGCTTAACGTTCGATGATGATTTTGTATTATATGAGTTATGTGTTTTGGTGACCGAATGTTGTTCGGAGTCCCATATGAGATCACGGACATGACGAGGAGTCTCAAAATGATCGAGGCATAAAGAATGATATATTGGACGATGTTATTCGGACACCAGAAGAGTTCCGAGAGGTATCGGGTAAAAAAGGAGTGTCGGAGGGGTTACCGGAACCCCCCGGGGAAGTAATGGGCCAACATGGGCCTTAGGGGAGAGAGAGGGCAGGCCATGAGGAGGTGCCCCCCCATGGGGAGTCCGTATAGGACTAGGGGAGGGGGTGCGGCCCCCCTTTCCTCTCCCTCTCCCCCTCTCCTCCTTTATATACGGAGGTAGGGGGGCACCCTCGAACACACAAGTTTCTCTTAGCCGTGTGCAGTGCCCCCCCTCCACAGATTACACCTCAGATCATATTGTCGTGGTGCTTAGGCGAAGCCATGCGCGGATCACATCACCAACACCGTCGCCATGCCGTCGTGCTGACAGAACTCACCCTTGAGCCTCTACCTGATCAATAGATCGTGGGATGTCTTCGAGCTGAACGTGTGCTGAACATGGAGGTGTCGTACATTCGGTACTTGGATCGTTGGATCGTGAAGATGTTCGACTACATCAACTGCGTTAACATAACGCTTCCGCTTTCAGTCTATGAGGGTACATGGACACACTCTCCTTGTCTCGTTGCTATGCATCTCCTAGATAGATCTTGCATGAGCATATGATTTTTTTTGAAATTGCATGCTATGTTCCCAAACAAATATAATAACATGAAACAATAAAAAACTGTAGATATGTTGGAGACGTATCAGTACCGAACGAACGACACCTCCTAGATGTGCACACGTACGACTGGGTGACATTCTCGCCTTCTTGATCCAGCAATGGAGGGTGGAGAAGTAGATGGGATCTAGGCCAACATGACGGCATGGTGGTGGTGGCGGCAGCGGAGCACCGGGAAGGCTTCGCCAAGTGCTACGCGGAGGAGGAGTAACGGGAGGGGGGAGGTGCCAAAGTGTGGAAGTGTTGCTACCTCCCGGGCCTCCCCACCTTTATATAGGCGTGGAGAGAGGGCAAGTGGCTTGCCCTCCAAGCCCCTAGGGTCATTGGTCAAAGGGGAGAGGAAATTCCCTCCTTTCCTTCCCCACCGATCGCTATCCCCCCTTTTAGGGATCTTAATCTTATCCCATCGGGATATTATCTTAGGGTGCATTTGGATTGTTCCCGCACTCACCTTGCCAATTAAGGGGACGCCAAAATTTTGTGACGAAATGGCCGTCAACGCCTTGCCAAATAATTGGTTGTGGTATACACGGGAAGGACCGATGGGTGTGGGGCGTGCCAAAAAATTGGATCTCAACCAAACGCTAGCATTGCTCTGGTCAACCACCAACTATTTGGTAGGGTGCATCAGGGCTCTTATCCAAACATGCCCTTATTCCTTTTATGGGGGTGAGGGAGTCCTGGATTAAGGGGTCCTTGGGTGGCCGGATTACTCGTTATGGGCTGGACTCGTGGGCTGTGAAGATTGTCGCTGAAGATTACCCCCCGTATCCAAATAGGACTCATATATGTGTAGAATGGCAAGTTTAGAGTGTGGGTGTAATGTTTCCTTCCTCTGAAAGATGATCGTGTACAACCCTAGGTCCCTCCGGTGCATATATAAACTGGAGGGTTTAGTCTGTAGAGGCAGAATCACAATTACATAGGCTAGACTTCTAGGGTTTAGCCATTATGATCTCGTGGTAGATCAACTCTTGTAACCCTATATTCATCAAGATCAATCAAGCAGGAAGTAGGGTATTACCTCGATAGAAAGGGCCCGAACCTGGGTAAACATCGTGTCCCCAGTCCCTTCTTACCATCGATCCTTAGGCATACAGTTCAGGACCCCCTACCCGAGATCCGCCGGTTTTGACACCGACATTGGTGCTTTCATTGAGAGTTCCATTGTGTCGTCGACGGAAGGATTGGTAACTCGCCTTGTCATCAGTGACGACGCCACCCCCGGGGAGATTTTCCTTCCCGGACAACTTTTCGTTTTCGGCGGCTTCGTGCTATGTGCCAACTCGGATGGCCACCTTGAGAAGGTTGATAGCTACGCCCCTGGTCATCAGCTCAAGTTTGGAAGCTTGAATTATGTTGCTGACATCCGAGGAGAATTGATCTTCGATGGATTCACACCCACAACTGCTGCTCCCTGCCTACACGAGGAAGATGTCTTAGATCTATCATCAGACACCATCCAGGGGTCAACACCCACGATGGCTCTGGCCCTAGATCCAGAGCAGGCCACTTTGTCCGAAGACGGGAGGGTAAACCCCGCTATGGAAACCGCAGACTTAGCGGCGGTTGAGCCGCTCACAGACCCAGAATTGAGTGGACCCCCCCCCCCCCGCCGCTGGAAAGCCAGACTTGTCTCCAATTACGAGCTCCGGACTTATGGGATCCGCACTCTTCGGGCTCAATGGAACGGTTATCGCCGAGCCTGGTCCCGTAGACCCCCAAACTCCTATCCAACTCTCGCTCTTAAATGTGGCGCTGGACTTATTGCAATCTCTCACCATAACAGAGGATTCTCAGCCGAACTATGCCCAGTCAAAACTGGGGGCCGAGGTTAGGGAATTTTGCTTCCCACCCACCACCCACTTGGTAGCCACGGTCGAGTACTTAACCGACATACTAGACTATGCTTCCGAAGACTTCAATGGGATGGACCACGACGTCGAAGCTAATCCATGTAAAAACCCGCTTGTGACCGGGCGATGGACGACCACTTCTACCTATGATGTGTACATGGTGGATACACACAATTGTTGGGGAACGTAGTATTTTTAAAATTTTCCTACAATCACGCAAGATCTATCTATCAGATGCATAGAAACGAGAGGGTAGAGTGTGTCTATATACCCTCGTAGACCGAAAGCGGAAGCGTCTAGTGACGCGGTTGATGTAGTCGAACTTCTTCGCGATCCAACCGATCAAGCACCGAACGTACGACACCTCTGCGTTCAGCACACGTTCAGCTTGATGACGTCCCATGAGCTCTTGATCCAGTTGAGCTTCACGGGAGAGTTTCGTCAGCATGACGGCGTGGTGACGGATATGATGAAGTTACCGGCGCAGGGCTTCGCCTAAGCACTGCAATGGTATGACCGAGGTGTGTTTCTGTGGAGGGGGGCACCGCACATGGCTAGAGAGATCAACTTGTGTGTCTTTGGGTGCCCCCTTGCCCTGTATATCAAGCAGCAAGGGGGGAGGCCGGGCGGTCCCCTATGGTGCGCCCTAGAGAGGAAATCCTACTAGGAATAGGATTCCAGTCCTATTCCTAGTAGGAATCCACCAAGAGGGAGAGAGGGGGAAGGAAGGAGAGGGAGAGGGAGAAGTAAAGGGGCGCCACCCCCTCCTTTCCTTGTCCAATTCGGACCAAGGGGGAGGGGCACGCGGCCCAGCCCTGGCCGGCCCTCTCTCTTTCCACTAAAGCCCATTAGGGCCCATAGCTTCCCCGGGGGGTTCCGGTAACCCCTCCGGCACTCTGATTTATTCTGAAACTTTCCGGAACACTTCCGGTGTCCGAATATAGTCGTCCAATATATCAATCTTTATGTATCGGACATTCCGAGACTCCTCGTCATGTCCGTGATATCATCCAGGACTCCGAACTACCTTCGGTACATCAAAACTCATAAACTCATAATACCGATCGTCATCAAACGTTAAGCGTGCGGACCCTACAGGTTCGAGAACTATGTAGACATGACCGAGACTCATCTCCGTTCAATAACCAATAGCAGAACCTGGATGCTCATATTGGCTCCTACATATTCTACGAAGATCTTTATCAGTCAAACGGCATAACAACATACGATGTTCCTTTTGTCATCGGTATGTTACTTGCCCGAGATTCGATCGTCGGTATCTCAATACCTAGTTCAATCTCATTACCAGCAAGTCTCTTTACTCGTTTCGTAATACATCATCTCGTGACTAACTCATTAGTCATTTGCTTGCAAGGCTTATAATGATGTGTATTACCGAGAGGGCCCAGAGATACCTCTCCGACACTCGGAGTGACAAATGCTATTCTTGATCTATGCCAACACCACGAACACCTTCGGAGACACCTGTAGAGCATCTTTATAATCACCCAGTTACGTTGTGACGTTTCATAGCACACAAGGTGTTCCTCCGGTATACGGGAGTTGCATAATCTCATAGTCATATGAGCATGTATAAGTCATGAAGAAAGCAATAGCAATAAACTAAACGATCATAGTGCTAAGCTAACGGATGGGTCTTGTCTATCACATCATTCTCCTAATGATGTCATCCCGTTGATCAAATGACAACTCATGTCTATGGCTAGGAAACATAACCATCTTTGATCAATGAGCTAGTCTAGTAGAGGCATACTAGGGACACTCTGTTTTGTCTATGTATTCACACACATGTACTAAGTTTCCGGTTAATACAATTCTAGCATGAATAAAAGACATTTATCATGATATAAGGAAATACAAATAACATCTTTATTATTGCCTCTAGGGCATATTTCCTTCAGTCTCCCACTTGAACTAGAGTCAATAATCTAGATTACAAAGAAATGATCCTAACACCCATGGAGTCTTGGTGCTGATCATTTTTTGCCCGTGGAAGAGGCTTAGTCAACAGGTCTGCAATATTCAGATATGTATGTATCTTGCAAATTTCTATGTCTCCCTCCTTGACTAGATCGCGGATGGAATTGAAGTGTCTTTTGATGTGCTTTGTTTTCTTGTGAAACCTGGATTCCTTCGGCAAGGCTATTGCTCCAGTGTTGTCACAAAAGATTTTCATTGGATCCGATGCACCAGGTATCACACCTAGATCGGATATGAACTCCTTCATCCAGACTCCTTCATTTGCTGCTTCCGAAGCAGCTATGTATTCTGCTTCACACGTAGATCCCGCCACGACGCTCTGCTTGGAACGGCACCAACTGACAACTCCACCATTCAATAAAAACACATATCCGGTTTGTGACTTCGAGTCATTCGGATCAGTGTCAAAGCTTGCATCGACGTAACCGTTTATCATGAGCTCTTTGTCACCTCCATACACGAGAAACATATCCTTTGCCCTTTTCAGGTACTTCAGGATGTTCTTGACCGCTGTCCAGTGATCCACTCCTGGATTGCTTTGGTACCTCCCTGCTAGACTTATAGCAAGGCACACATTAGGTCTGGTGCACAGCATTGCATACATGATAGATCCTATGGCTGAGGCATAGGGAATGACTGTCATTTTCTCTCTATCTTCTGCAGTGGTCGGGCATTGAGTCTTACTCAACTTCGCACCTTGTAACATAGGCAAGAACCCTTTCTTTGACTGATCCATTTTGAACTTCTTCAAAACTTTATCAAGGTATGTGCTTTGTGAAAGTCCAATTAAGCGTCTTGATCTATCTCTATAGATCTTGATGCCTAATATGTAAGCAGCTTCACCGAGGTCTTTCATTAAAAAATTCTTATTCAAGTATCCTTTTATGCTATCCAGAAATTCTATATCATTTCCAATCAACAATATGTCATCCACATATAATATCATAAATGCTACAGAGCTCCCACTCACTTTCTTGTAAATACAGGCTTCTCCAAAAGTCTGTATAAAACCATATGCTTTGATCACTTCATCAAAGCGTATATTCCAACTCCGAGATTCTTGCACCAGTCCATAGATGGATCATTGGAGCTTACACACTTTGTTAGCACCTTTCGGATCGACAAAAGCTTCTGGTTGCATCATATACAACTCTTCTTTGAGATATCCATTCAGGAATGCAGTTTTGACATCCATTTGCCAGATTTCATAATCATAAAATGCGGCAATTGCTAACATGATTCAGATAGACTTAGCATCGCTACGGGTGAGAAAGTCTCATCATAGTCAACTCCTTGAACTTGTCGAAAACCTTTTGCAACAAGTCGAGCTTTGTAAACAGTAACATTACCGTCAGCGTCGGTCTTCTTCTTGAAGATCCATTTATTTTCGATGGCTTGCCGATCATCGGGCAAGTCAACCAAAGTCCATACTTTGTTCTCATACATGGATCCCATCTCAGATTTCATGGCCTCAAGCCATTTTGCGGAATCTGGGCTCATCATCGCTTCCTCATAGTTCGTAGGTTCATCATGTTCTAGTAACATGACTTCCAGAACTGGGTTGCCGTACCACTCTGGTGTGGAACATACTCTGGTTGATGTACGAAGTTCAGCAGAAACTTGATCTGAAGTTTAATGATCATCATCATTAGCTTCCTCACTAATTGGTGTTGGAATCACTGGAACTAGTTTCTGTGATGTGCAACTTTCCAATTCGGGAGAAGGTACAATTACCTCATCAAGTTCTACTTTCCTCCCACTCACTTCTTTCGAGAGAAACTCCTTCTCTAGAAAGGATCCATTCTTAGCAACGAATATCTTGCCTTCAGATCTGTGATAGAAGGTGTACCAAACAGTCTCTTTTGGGTATCCTATGAAGACACATTTCTCCGACTTGGGTTCGAGCTTATCAGGTTGAAGCTTTTTCACATAAGCATCGCATCCCCAAACTTTAACAAATGACAACTTTGGTTTCTTGCCAAACCACAGTTCAAAAGGCATCGTCTCAACGGATTTAGATGGTGCCCTATTTAATGTGAATGCAGCTGTCTCTAAAGCATAACCCCAAAACGATAGTGGTAAATCGGTAAGAGACATCATAGACCGCACCATATCTAATAAAGTACGATTACGACGTTCGGACACACTATTACACTGTGGTGTTCCGGGTGGCGTGAGTTGTTAAACTATTCCACATTGTTTCAAATGAAGACTAAACTCGTAACTCAAATATTCACCTCCACGATCAGATCATAGGAACTTTATTTTCTTGTTACGATGATTCTCTACTTCACTCTGAAATTCTTTGAACTTTTCAAATGTTTCAGACTTGTGTTTCATCAAGTAGATATACCCATATCTGCTGAAATCATCAGTGAAGGTCAGAAAATAACTATACCCGCCGCGAGCTTCAACACTCATCGGTCCACATACATCAGTATGTATGATTTCCAACAAATCTGTTGCTCACTCCATTGTTCCGGAGAACGGAGTTTTAGTCATCTTGCCCATGAGGCATGGTTCGCATGCACCAAGTGATTCATAATCAAGTGATTCCAAAAGTCCATCACTATGGAGTTTCTTCATGCGCTTTACACCAATATGACCTAAACGGCAGTGCCACAAATAAGTTGCACTATGATTATTAACTTTGCATCTTTTGGCTTCAATATTATGAATATGTGTATCACTAGGATTGAGATCCAACAAGAATAGACCACTCTTCAAGGGTGCATGACCATAAAAGATATTATTCATAAAAATAGAACAACCATTATTCTCAGATTTAAATGAATAACCGTCTCGCAACAAACAAGATCCAGATATAATGTTCATGCTTAACGCTGGCACCAAATAACAATTATTCAGGTCTAAAACTAATCCCGAAGGTAGATGTAGAGGTAGCATGCTGACGGCGATCACATCGACTTTGGAACCATTTCCCACGCGCATCGTCACCTTGTCCTTAGCCCATCTTCGTTTAATCCGTAGTCCCTGTTTCGAGTTACAAATATTAGCAACTGAACCTGTATCAAATACCCAGGTACTACTACGAGCATTAGTAAGATACACATCAATAACATGTATATCACATATACCTTTGTTCACCTTGCCATCCTTTTTATCCGCCAAATACTTGCGGCAGTTCCGCTTCCAGTGTCCAGTCCCTTTGCAGTAGAAGCACTCAGTTTCAGGGTTGGCTCCAGACTTGGGTTTCTACGCGGGAGTAGCAAATGTCTTGCTATTCTTCTTGAAGTTCCCCTTCTTTCCCTTGCCCTTTTTCTTGAAACTAGTGGTCTTGTTAACCATCAACACTTGATGCTCCTTTTTGATTTCTACCTCCGCAGCCTTGAGCATAGCGAAGAGCTCGGGAATTGTCTTTTGCATCCCTTGCATATTATAGTTCATCACGAAGCCTTTATAGCTTGGTGGCAGTGATTGAAGAACTCTATCAATAACACTATCCTCGTCAACTTTGCAACCAAGTTGAGTCATATGATTGTAGTACCTAGACATTCTGATCAAGTGTTCATTGATAGAACTATTCTCCTCCATCTTGCAGCTATAGAACTTATTGGAAATCTCATATTTCTCAATCTGGGCATTTGCTTGACATATTAACTTCAACTCCTGGAACATCTCATATGCTCCATGACGTTCTAAACGTCGTTGAAGTCCCGGTTCTAACCCGTAAAGCGTGGCACACTGAACTATCGTGTAGTCATCAGACCGCGTCTGCCAGACGTTCAAAGCGTCTACATTAGCGGGAGGGGGCTTGTCACCTAGCGGTGCTTCAAGGACATAATTCTTCTATGCAGCAATGGGGATAATCCTCAAGTTACAGACCCAGTCCGTGTAATTGCTACCATCATCTTTCAACTTAGCTTTCTCTAGGAATGCATTAAAATTCAAAGGAACGGTAGCACGGGCCATTGATCTACAACAACATAGATATGCAAAAAACTATCAGGACTAAGTTCATGATAAATTAAAGTTCAATTAATCATATTACAAAGAAGTCCCACTTAGATAGACATCCCTCTGGTCATCTAAATGATCACGTGATCCAAATCAACTAAACCATGTCCGATCATCACGTGAGATGGAGTAGTTTTCAATGGTGAACATCTTATGTTGATCATATCTACTATATGATTCACGCTCGACCTTTCGGTCTCCAATGTTCCGAGGCCATATCTGCATATGCTAGGCTCGTCAAGTTTAACCCGAGTATTCTGCATGTGCAAAATTGGCTTACACCCATTGTATGTGAACGTAGAGCTTATCACACCCGATCATCACGTGGTGTCTCGGCACGACGAACTTTCGCAACGGTGCATACTCAAGGAGAACACTTATACCTTGAAATTTTGTAAGGGATCATCTTATAATGCTACCGTCGTACTAACAAAAATAAGAAGCATAATAAGATAAACATCACATGCAATCAATATAAGTGATATGATATGGCCATCATCATCTTGTGCTTTTGATCTCCATCTCCAAAGTACCATCATGATCACCATCGTCACCGGCACGACACCTTGATCTCCATCGTAGCATCGTTGTCGTCTCGCCAACTATTGCTTCCACGACTATCGCTACCGCTTGGTGATAAAGTAAAGCAATTACATGGCGATTGCATTTGATACAATAAAGCGACAACCATATGGCTCCTGCCAGTTGCCGATAACTTTACAAAACATGATCATCTCATACAATAACGTATAACTCATTATGTCTTGACCATATCACATCACAACATGCCCTGCAAAAACAAGTTAGACGTCCTCTACTTTGTTGTTGCAAGTTTTACGTGGCTGCTACGGTGTCGGTGTACTAAGATAGGGGTACCTTAGTACCCCAACTTGTGCACGGGCAGTAGCAGCTTCCCGCGGCAGGGTTTACCACGTGCTTGCCGGAAACCTTTCCGGTCCATATAGAGCCATTCAAAAACAAAGTATACAAGACAGAAGATCAAGACCCCGGCGAGTAGAGCTTGCCGGGAAGGCCGTCCCAGGCTCAAGACGATCACATTAACACAAGGCCCTGGCAAGAGGAGCTTGCCAGGAAGACCAGAAGATTGCACCTCAGAAGATACACCTCGGCGCGTCATGCGCCCCGGCAGGGCCCGAGGAGCGACAAGCTTCAGGGCCCGGCAAGGTCGAGGCCCCGGCAAGGTGCTTGCCGGGGGGAACTCACGCTGTGTGCCCACGCTCCAGCTCATCTGCCCACGCGTCGCCCTGGGGCCCTTCCAGGGACGCGTGGCGGATGGCTGTGCAGCCTGGGGGACACGGTGGCGAGCCACGGTGACGAGGCTACCGCCGTGGCGAACGGAGACGCACGGGCGGGCGCTTTTGGGGTCGACGGCGACGGGCATTTAATGCTCTTGTCCCCCACTGTCAAGTTAGGTGATGACCATTGTTCATCTACTGTTCACGCACTATTCCCGCACTATTACAACTACCACCAAAGTTACATTTTTACCCTCCTCTACGTTCACACCTGTCGGTGACCCCTTGAGCTATAAAAGGAGGCCCATGCACAACGTAGAAAGGGTTCGGAACCTAGACAGCTCTCTTGCTCGGTGTAGCTAGTCCTTCAAGCTCCCGAGCCCCAACAATCAATACAATCCAAGCAGGAGTAGGGTTTTACGCGTCTGTCGCGGCCCGAACCTGGGTAAACTGCCCGCGTGCTCTCCTCGATCCGCTCTTCGTGCTCCCTCCGCTCCCTTATCGCAACGTACAAGGGGCTCCGGTCCCATAGGTGCTCGTGGTGGACAGTTTCCCCCGACATCTTTGGCGCGCCAGGTAGGGGGCGTCGAGGTTGTGCGAACCTGATCCGGCGCTCACGCGGGCGCATTCTTCATCAACCTCTCCAGCCACATCGACTTCATCAGCAGCAACATGGCCCCGAAGAAGAAGGCTTCGGAGGTCGGAGGCCCGTCTACGTCTGTTCCACCACCACCAGAACCAACGGTGGGTGGAGGAGACGCCGGCGGAAGGGTGGTCGCCGGCGAGGAAACTCACGGCGCCACCAAATCCAAGGACAAGACGGACGACCAAGCCTCGGTGTCCGTAGATGCGCCACGTCCATCTCAGCAGACGACAACCCAGCAGCGCCGTGGTACAGAAGGTACCATCCGCTTGCTGGGGCAAGGACAAACCGGAGGTTCGCGGGATGCTCCAGGCCACCGTCCTGGCACGAGCAAGGTGCGGTCGCCGGGGCGGGAAACTGCTCCTTCTAACCCTGTTAGGAGTCCGAGCATATCCCGCTCCTCGCACCGCTCGCCCCCGCTCCCCTCCTCTCCAGCAGAAGCACTCGCAAGAGCGCAACTGCTCCTCGATTTCCCTCCAGCGACAGACAAAGCCGAAGACTGGAGGGCGACGGTCCAAAGCCTCATTGCCTTCGCCAACAACGACACGCCGCAGCAGCCGGCGACATCGCGGCCACGGCAAGTCGAGAAGACGAAGGCCGATGGCGACAAGACCGCCGCGGGTGCAACCACCGTGCACTCCCCGCCGTGGAAGCAGAAGACGCCTCCCCGCCGGATTAACGTCGACGACGATTCCACGGCGTCGTCGGATCCGCGGACTCGTCGGGACCAGCGCTAGGTCCTTGACGATCGGCGACAAGAAGACGCTCGGACGACAATCGAACGCCGCCGAGAAGCCCGACGACAATCAGATCATCGCGCTAGAGCCACTGCTGACACGCACGCGCCCGGTGAGCCAGGCGACTTGCCGTACGCGGCAGGTTGCCCCGCGTTTACCCGTGAGCTGCGGCGCGTCCAGTGGCCCAGCATGAAAAACTTCAAGCCCGACGTACCCGAGAAGTACGACGGCAAGACTCACCCCTCGGAGTTCCTCAGCGTATACACTATCGCGGTGCAGGCTGCCGGGGGGCGCGACGAGAAGATACTGGCGAATTACTTCCCGCTGGTGCTTAAGCCGAACGTTCGTTCTTGGCTTATGCACTTGCCGGAAGGCTCCATTTCTTCGTGGGCAGATCTGTGCCACCAATTTGTTGGCGCCTTCACAGGCGGACACAAACCCCACGGCCAGGAGAGTGATCTCCACATCTTGGCCCAGAAGGAGGGAGAACCCCTGCGCAAGTACATTCAAGGATTCAGCCGCGTGCAGCACAATATCCCCGACGTCCACCCCGCCGCGGTTATCAGCGCGTTCCATCAGAACGTGCGTAACCGCCGCATGCGGGAGGAGATGGCCATGACAAAGATCCGGGATGTCAGCGAGCTCTACGCTCTGGCTGACAAGTGCGCGCGCGCCGAGGAGGGGAGGAAACTCCCCGGGGAGGATGCTGGCGCAGGGGGAAGCGACAGCGACGACGCCGCCCCGGCAAAGAAGAGCCGGCGGCGGAACAACAGAAGAAAGAAGAGTAAGGAAGTGCTGGTCGTCGAGAAGTCCGGCAAGGAGGCTCCCGCCAAGACAGCACAGACCGGCAGCTCCGGCAAGGAGCCTGCCCCTGTAGCGGCAGCCGACAAGCAGGACGGCTCCGACAAGCAATATTGCAAGATCCACCGCACCAAGGGTCATGACCTTTCGAACTGCAAGCGCGTCGAGTACCTCGTAGAGCAGCAGAAAGTTGAATATGAGCGGCGCGACAAGGAGAAGGCCCAAGGTGGCGGGGGAGGGCCAAGCAAGAAGCGGCCATTCAATGGCCGGGGAGGACGCCGCGGCAAGGCCAAGCAGCGGCAAGGAGATCGACCTCCCCGGGGCCGCGACAAGGATGAAGAAGAAGACGACGACGACATGGAGGAAGGTGATAACAGCGAGCAGGAGTTCCAGAAGGCCACAGAAGTCCTGTGTGTCGACGGGGGCGCCTCTCTGCACACTTCCCACCGCCAACTCAAGCAGTGGGTGCGGGAAGTAAACGCAGCGGAGCCGCCCGTTGAGTCGCGCAGGCTGCTGAAGTGGTCCAGCACGCCCATCATTTTTGATCTTGAGGATCACCCTGACCGTACCACTGCGGTCGGGTGCTTGCCAATGTTGGTCTCACCAACCATCCGCAACCTCAAGGTCACCAAAATGTTGGTTGACGGCGGGGCCGGCCTGAACTTGATCTCCTCTGCTGTGATCAAGAAACTCCAGATCCCAGACGGCGAGCTCGAAGAGACCGGTTCGTTCCAAGGAATAAACCCGGGGAGGAGCAAGCCCAAGGGGAAAATCACTCTGCCGGTGACCTTTGGCGGGGAGCTCAACTTCAGGACAGAGAGGATAAACTTTGATGTTGCCGATATCCCATTGCCATACAATGGGATACTTGGATGTCCTGCCCTCGCCAAGTTCATGGCAGCTTCCCACTACGCCTACAATGTACTCAAGATGCCGGGGCCGATGAGCGTCATCTCTGTCCATGGCGACAAGAAGGACGCGCTTATCTGCGCCGACAAGATATACCGGGATGCAGCAGCCGCAGCGGAGAGCAACACACTTGCCGCTGAAGCTCCCGGGGGGAAGAAGACCAAGTCCAAGTCCGGCAAGTTCTCTGGTGCCCACTCCGGCAAACGCACCTCTTCGGAGTGCTGCGCTGCCGTCGAGGACGTCCCATCGAGCTCCACCGGCAAGTGCAAGAAGGGGATGGCCGCTCCACCGGCAACCAACAAGGTGTCCGCCAAGGAGGACGACACTGGTGGTACCTTCACCATCAGTGCTACGCTTGACAGCAAATAGGAAAGCGCGCTCGTTGCCTTCCTGCGGGCGAATGTCGATGTGTTTGCATGGCAACCATCTGACATCCCCAGCGTTTCCAGGAAGGTAAATGAGCACAAGCTTGCTGTTTGTCCTCATGCGCGGCCCGTCAAGCAGAAGGTCAGGAAGCAAGCCGTGGAGCGCCAAGAATTCATCGCCGAAGAGATCAAGAAACTAGAAGCAGCAGGCCTGGTTAGAGGCGTGATCCATCCCACGTGGTTAGCAAATCCAGTTGTCGTGCGTAAGGCCAACGGGAAGTGGAGACTGTGTATAGACTTCACCGATGTGAATAAAGCATGTCCCAAGGATCCATTTCCCTTGCCGCGCATTGACCAGATTGTTGACTCCACCGCCGGATGTGAGCTGCTCTCTTTCCTTGATGCATACTCAGGCTACCACCAGATTTTCATGGCCAAGGAAGACGAAGAGAAGACTGCATTTATCACTCCATGCGGCACATATTGCTTCATACGCATGCCCTTTGGATTAAAGAATGCGGGCTCAACATTTGCAAGGGTTGTGCACACTGCTTTTGAGCCACAGATCCACAGAAATGTAGAAGCCTACATGGATGACATAGTGGTCAAGAGCAAGAGCAAGGGTACACTGATCCAAGATCTGGAAGAAACATTTGCAAATCCGCGCAAGATCCAGCTTAAGTTGAACCCCGAGAAGTGCGTCTTTGGAGTCCCCTCCGGCAAGCTTCTCGGGTTCTTTGTGTCCCAGAGGGGGATTGAAGCCAATCCCGACAAGATAAAAGCCATCGAGCAGATCGAAGCCCCGAAGCGCGTCAAGGACGTAAGGAGACTTGCAGGCTGTGTGGCTGCCCTCAGTAGGTTCATTTCAAAGTCTGCAGAGCGCGCCCTACCTTTCTTCAAAATCTTGAAGAAGGTAGGTCCTATGAAATGGACTCCGGAAGCGGAGGCAGCGCTGCAAGACTTGAAAGGATACCTATCCTCCACTCCAATACTTGTCGCACCTAAGCCACAAGAGAAGTTGCTGCTGTACCTAGCAGCAACCAATCAAGTGGTTAGTGCTGCGTTAGTAGCAGAGAGGGAGGCAGAGGAAGAGTCTACACCACCGGCAAGCGAATCCAGCGACAAGCAGGGGGCTGCTCCGACAAGCTCTGGCCCCGACAAGGACAACTCTGCGCAGGAACAAGGAGAAGTGCGAAGGAAGATGGTGCAGCGCCCAGTGTATTTTGTAAGTTCCCTCTTGCAGGGAGCTAGGTCAAGATACTCTGGGGTGCAGAAGTTGCTTTTCGGCCTCCTTATGGCCTCGAGAAAGCTGCGCCATTACTTCCAAGCGCATGAGATAACAGTGGTCACTCGCTTTCCATTGAAGAGGATATTGCAGAATCCAGAAGCAACAGGCAGAATCGTCGAGTGGGCACTGGAGCTGTCAAGCTTTGGTCTCAAGTTTGAGAGTACTTCAACTATCCAAAGCCGAGCTTTGGCAGAATTCATAGCTGAATGGACCCCAACGCCCGATGAAGAAGTTCCAGAGACAAGTTTTCCCGTACAAGAAGCGACAAGTGAATGGGTAATGTACTTTGATGGTGCCTTCTCGCTGCAAGGCGCCGGTGCCGGCGTGTTACTCATAGCGCCCACCGGAGAGCACCTCAAGTGTGTTATCCAGATGCACTTTCCCAGGGAGCAAGCGACAAACAATACTGCTGAGTATGAAGGCTTGCTTGCCGGCCTCCGGATTGCGGCCGATCTTGGGATCAAGAAGCTGATTGTGCGGGGAGATTCTCAGTTGGTGGTCCGACAAGTTAACAAGAGTTACCAGAGCCCTTTGATGGAAGCTTATGTAGATGAAGTGAGGAAGCTTGAAGAGCACTTTGAAGGTCTGCAAATGGAGCATGTCCCGAGAGCTCAGAATGATATCGCGGACGGCCTTTCAAAGTGTGCTGCAATGAAGTTACCTGTGGAACCAGGGACCTTCCTGCTCAAGCTAACTCAACCATCCGTTACACCATCAGTGGGGCAAAGTAAGAAGAGAAAGTTGGTCTCCGGCGACTACTTGCCGGCGGATCTTCCCGAAGCCGCCGCCAAGGTTCCCAAGATCAACGACCAGAACGCTAAGGAACAGTTTGCTCCTGCAGATCCAAGGATCTGTACAGTTGAAGCAATCGTTCCCGACAAGCCTCGCCCCGGCGAGCTTGCCGGGGAGCCAACAGCTCCGGCAGAACCGCAGGTTCTTGCCGCAGAAGCTGAGGTTCCCGCAGCAGCCCTCGAGCCTTTAGTCCTTACCGTTGAGCCTCGGGCTCCGGCATGGGCACAGCAGATCGTCCGTTTTCTGCAAACTGGAGAACTTCCCGACGACCCAGAAGAGATAGAGAAGATAACCAGGCAATCAAGTATGTACCAGTTCGTTGACAACGAACTGTACAGAAGAAGACTCAATGGTGTCAGGTTGATGTGCATCTCCAGAGAAGATGGACAGAAGCTGTTGGCAGAGATACATGGAGGCATATGTGGTCACCACATTGGCGCAAGGGCACTTGCCGGGAAGGCGTTCCGGCAAGGGTTCTTCTGGCCAGAAGCCCTCCAAGATGCAACTGCACAAGTAACCAAGTGTGAAGCGTGCCAGTTCCATGCCAAGCAAATTCATCAGCCAGCTCAAGCTCTCCAGACGATCCCTTTGTCCTGGCCCTTCTCGGTCTGGGGGCTCGATATCCTCGGCCCCTTCCCCCGTGCTATCGGGGGCTTTGAGTACTTGTACGTTGCAATCGACAAGTTCACAAAGTGGCCAGAAGTGGAACCGGTGAGGAAGGTGAAAGCACAGTCAGCGGTCAGGTTCTTCAGGTCAATTGTTTGCCGTTTCGGAATCCCTAACAGGATCATCACCGACAACGGCACGCAATTCACTAGTCGCACCTTCATGCAATACGTCCAAGACCTTGGCGCCAAGGTCTGTTTCGCTTCTGTTGCTCACCTGAGGAGCAACGGTCAAGCGGAGAGGGCAAATGCTGAAGTGCTGCGCGGACTCAAGACAAGGACCTTTGACAGGCTGCGCAAGTGCGGAAGAAACTGGATAGAGGAGTTGCCGGCGGCTCTTTGGTCAATCAGAACGACACCAAGTCAAGCCACCGGACAGACACCCTTTGCTCTTGTCTATGGAGCAGAGGCAGTTCTCCCCACGGAACTCGTATACGGGTCTCCTCGAGTGCTCGCTTATGATGAGCTCGAGCAAGAGCAACTGCGACAAGATGATGCATTGCTCCTTGAGGAGGAACGTCTCCAGGCTGCTGTACGAGCTGCTCGATACCAGCAAGCCTTGCGCCGCTATCATAGCCGCAAGGTCAGGGCCAGGAGTCTCGAGGAAGGCGACCTTGTTCTTCGGCGTGTTCAGTCCGCCAAGAATTCCAACAAGTTGACGCCGAAGTGGGAAGGCCCTTATCGGGTGAGACAAGTCACAAGGCCCGGCGCTGTCCGCCTTGAGACCGAAGAAGGCTTACCGGTGAGCAACTCCTGGAACATAGAGCATCTTCGCAAGTTTCACCCATAAGGCGCGGTTGCCGTGATCCGTTCCGGCAACCACCTTTTGTATGAGTCTTGCCGCTGTTGCATGTAAACCTTTGTACAAAGCCGGGCGCAGATCCCGTGCATCAGTAAAGTTTTTGTGTTTCACACTATTTGCCATTTTCCGTGCTTTTCTTTGGTTATTAGCATGCATTATTTGGCATTTTGTGCAACGCACGTACCCGGTAAGCATTAGCACGCCGAAAGGCACTATACTTATTTTCCCTCTTCTTTTTCTTTCCCTCTTAAGCAGAAGGAATGTTCCTCGCGCACAAGTTTGCCGGGGGGGAAGGAGATGGAAGATGAACCAAGTGCTGTTCAAGAAAGAGAAGCCTTGTCGGGGAAACAAGCAATATATGAAAGCTAAGTTACTAGAATTTGAGCAGTTCAAATTTTTAAGTTTTAGTTATCTTCCTTGAACAATCACACTTTGTATGGAAAACCTGTGCGCGGAGGAACCTACCCGTGGCTAGCCGCACCCTTACTTTGTTTTCGAGTACGCTCAACGACTTAAGTGAGCTGCGACAAGTGTCGCGCCCTTGCTTCGTTTTCGAGTTCGCTCAGCAAGCTAAGTGTGTTGCGACTAGCTGCGGCAAGGTTACTTGCCGGTAAGGCCCTTTGCCAGCAGGCTGCTCAGAGTCCAGCACTCAGCGCTCGCGGCAAGGGCCCCTTGCCGGCAAGTTTCCTGAAAGCGTAGGGTAAAAAGCATACAAAGTAAAGGACCAAATCGAGGGAGAAAACACCGCATTAATTGCTCAAAGATAAGATAATATATTACAAGGGATAACTTGTCGCAATGACTAATAAATTCATGTTCATGACACTCTTTGCAGCAGCAAAGGAAATAAAAAGAAAGAGGCCTAATCTACGCGATCGCCTTCACGCCTGGAGATCTTGTTCACCTTGGCGATGATGTGGGCGACCTGCGCCTTCAGCGCCTCCTGATCTGCGTCGGCCGGCAAGCTGCGGAGAACGTTGACAATATTAATACCGGGGTTGCGGTAGACAATCTTGGTCAAGACGCGCTCCAAGGTACCCGCGCAGAGCTGGCGCGACTCCTCGGCCAGCTGCGCGGGGAGCTTCTGCTGCAGACGTGCGAGCGTTGGCGCGATCCCCCTGAAGAAAAGACTTAGCTTGGCGCTGTGGGGGAGATTCGGGTCCGGAGAGTACACGAGGTGCTCCACCCTCAGCGCCATTAGCTCCTTGTCGATGTTGGCGGCGGAGGTGACCAGCTCCTCCGTCCATTGCTCCACCGCCTGGTTGAAGATGTTGGCGGAGGTGGCGGTGCTCTCCACCAGCTCCCGCTCCTTGCGAAGCTCCTCCTTCAGCTTGGTTTCACGGTCCCGGGCGGCGTCGAGTGAATCTCTCAGAGTGGAGACCTTCAACTCCAAGTCAGCAATCGAATCCTTGGCGGCAGTAAGCTCGTCGCCCTTCTTGGAGAGGCATACCTGAAGTTCTGAGTTGGTATGGGCGTCTTTCTCGCGCTCTATGTTGAGCGCGGTGACCTTGTCCTCGCTCGCCTTCAGGTACTGCTCCAGTTGCTGCACCTTGAGCTCCAATTCCCTCTTGGCGGTTTCCGCGGCGGCGGTAGCTTCCTTCACCTCCTTCAGGGCCCCGCCAAGAGTCTGCTCCCGGGCGGTGAGCTCATCGTCGTGGGCGTCGAGCTCAACCTTCCGCTGGTTGAGCGCTCCTTCTCGCCGGGACAGCTCTTCGCCAGCCAAGCGCTGCTGTTCCTCGGCCTCAGCCTTCTCAAGCAGAAACTCTTGCTGCTCTCCGGCAAGCCTCTTGCGCTCCTCCGCCAAGTCGCGGAGGGCCGCCTGGTTGGCGGCGCGGAGCTCCGCGGCGCGCTTCTCCAAGTCTGTTGCAGCCTTGGCGGTGAGGGCTTCTCGGGAGTCCAGCTTCGCCTGCCTGGCCCGGTAAAGGGCCAGGAGCCGGCGAAGCAGCTTCTCCTCCTCGGGCTCGTCGCTTTCGTCGGGCGCTTCAACGATCTTTAACCCCGCGGAGGCGAGGACCTCTCCATCAAAGGTCTCTCCCTCCACGGGGGCTCGCGACGAAGACCCCCACGGCACTTGTATGAAGACGCCGTTGGGGGCCTCAAGATAGAAGCCGGGCTGCTCCTTAGCGGCGGAGGGGTCGGCGGCCGGTGCAGCGCTCGACGCTCCTGCTGCCTCCGGGCCGGCAGTGTGGTCGCCGCCCCCCTCCCCGGCCGCGGCGTCTGCGGTTGGAGCAGTCTCCTCAGCGACAGGCTCGTCGGCTCCTGCCATGTCCTCAACGACAGTGGCGTTGCCGCCGTCACCTTGCGCGCCCTCCTCGCCGGTGGCCTCGGTCTCCATCCGGTCCGGCGCGGGAGGACCTAGCGGAAGAAGAGAAGAAACAATCAAGCAAATATCCAAAAAGACAAGTTGAAGAAGATAAAGCTACAAAATTTACCTTCGCGGACGTCTTCGACGACTGGCTCGCTCGCCGGGGAGTCCTGCCTTGGCGGTGGAGCGGTGGCCCCCGCTGGTGGAGGGCCGCCCGTGCCCTCCCTTGGCGGGGTGGTCGCCCTCGTCGGGCTGCTCGCTCTTGGCGGGGAGCCCGTCCTTGGCGGGGTGCCCGTCCTCGTCGGAACGTCCTCCCTCGCCGGGGAGTTCGCCCTTGGCGGGGAGGGTGGGATCTGCAGCTCCTCGGGAGTGATCTCCGGTTGCTCCTGCGGCTGCGGCTCCATTTCTGCGCAAGACAAACAAGACAAACAAGGCAACAAGATATCAGTACAAAGCAAAAAAAAACCTCAAGCGCGCCCGACAAGTGGGAAGCTCAAGACCAGACTTACACTGGGGGCTGCGCTGGGGGCTGCTCCTCGGAGCAGCGGTTGGGTCCGGCAAGTTCGTCGCCGGCGCGTCTCCTGTCGCCGCGACGGGCGAGTCGTCGTCGACCTCGACCACAGGAATCTTGGCCCGCTTCGCCATCCGCTGGGCCAGGGGCCTGAAATCAAAGCAAGAACAAGATCAGAATCGTGAAGGAAGAATCAAGACATAATCAAAAGAGTTACAAATTACAAATTACAAACACTTACTCCTCTTTCTCGTCGTCGTCGCTGAGGGCGGAGAAATCGAACTCCACCTAAGGCGCGCCCGCGCGAGGAGCAGGAGGAGAAGGCTCCCTCGGGCGCTTGGCGGTCTCCGGGGCTGGGGGCTGCGAAGACCCAGCCTCCGTTGGCGCCGAGGCCCGGGGAGCAGGCGGAGCAGCCACTCCGCTCTGAGAGAATTCCCCTCCGCTCGGCGCTGGCGCGTGGGGCGCCTCCGTCGCGGCTGACGCGCGTGGCGCCTCCGTCGCGGCTGGTGCGTTGGGCGCCTCCGTCGCGCCTTGGCTCGCTCTGGTGGCCCGCGCCGCCCGGCGAGCAGGCTGCTGTCGGGGCGCCTGCGTCCTCGTCGCTGTGGGCGCCTCGCGGAGGCGCTTCCCCGGCGCTTGCTTGGGACTTGCCGGAGGTGGGGAGTTCTCCGACGACGAGGAGGCGTCGTCGTCAAGCCCTAGAGACCCGCCGGTGTCCTCATCGGCCTCGACGTCTTCCTCCTCCTCCCCAACAGGCCCGCTGGGTCCAGCATCCTGCCTTGCGGCACCTCCGCTCCCTCCGGCACCTCTGCTTCCTCCGGCAACCTCGCCTCTTGCGGCGGCTTCACTCACGATCCCGGGAATCCCGGCATACCTCAGGGAAGGAACCCCGGCAAGCTCATCGGGTGGAAGCTTGAGCAGTCTGCGGATCTCTGCCTCCTCGGCTTGGCACGACGCGTCCTCAGCATCTGCCTCGTCGACAGTGAATCCGAAGTCTCCTGCCGCTGCAGCTGCGGCGGCCTCTTCCATCCGGGAAGCAATATAAGCTAAATCCCGCTCCGTGGTCTCCCGAGTGAGACCCTTGTTCTCCTCGGTGTTCTTGGGCACCTCGACCAGATTATCGAAGAAACTCATAATTGCATCCGGCGTGGGCACTATCCAGGTGGGGTCGACGCCGTGAGAGTCACACGCGGGCATCATTGCGCGCAAGGCGTCCCGGGCAGTGCTGTTGCACAACGGCACCACTCCCCGGGGAGGTCTAAACCACTCCGGATGGGCCGGATCGTGCTTGAAAAGCTCCCGGACCATCCCCTTCAGCTCCAACGCCGTGAAGTTGAAGTTCAAACCCGGGCGCAGCCTCATAATATCCGCCGCATTGCCAAACTCCCATGCTGGCCTTTTCCTCTCCTGTAAAGGGGCAATGCGGCGGCGGAGGAAATCTGCCCCTACCTCTCCGATGGTCAACTTGGCTACCCGGAGACGAAGAATCCTGACAAGGGCGGCGTTGAGTTTGACGTCATCCGGGGCCAACTCGCTCCAGTCCCTGCCGCGCACTATGGCTGTTGTGCGCGGCGCAGTGAAAGGCTCCGGCTGGTCCTCCACTATCCAACACCAATCTGCGCGCCACTCCTCCCACTTGCCGCGGAGTTCTCCTTTCAGATATGAGTCCTTCTTGTTCAAGCGGAAGATCCAGGAGATACCCCCGGAGAGGGGAGCGCCGGCCTCTACTCTAGGCATGAAGAAATGCCGAAAGAGTGCTACGTTTGGATAGATCCCTATGTAGTTTTCGCACAGATGTGCGAAAACCGCCATCGTAAGGATGGCGTTGGGGGTGAAGTCTAAGAGGTGGAGGTTGTACGTGTTCATGATGTCGCAGAAAAACTCCGAGAATGGAGGGCACAAGCCGCAGTGAAAGAAGACAGCGAAGAAGAAATACTCGCCAGGAAGCAGATCTTTGGCGCCGGCGGGGTAGACTCTGGTCCGGGGATGAGCCTTGGTCTCCTTGGCCCAGAAGAGATAGTACTTGTTCCAGAGCTCCCTCGCGCTGAGCCTCGGCGCGAAGACCACGTTCCTCTTCCGCAAGAGGGCAAGCTTCGCCGCCTTCTCGGATTTCTCCCTCTTGGCCTTCTCCGCCTTCGCCTTCTCGGTCTTCGGAGCCATGGCGGAGCTGGCGAGGGAAGGGGCGAGGAGTTCGACGGCGCCGCAGATGCGGGCGGAAGAGGGGTAGGGCGAAGAGCAGCGGAGGATTTCTGGAGGTTGAAGACGCAATGAAAGCGAAGGAGGGAAACTGCCCCTGCTTCCTCTGCTTTTATGGGGGGAGTGGGGGACGCTCCGCATTTCCCATTAAAGAACGTGGCCACGATCTCTCCCACGACGCCGCAATCGACGCGTGCCGTTAGGGAGGGGCGCGGCGGATGCGGAAGGGAATCTACGGCTCGCCGTGGGCCGCGCGTGCCCGTGCACTGTTTTGGGCCTGGCCCAACAGCGCTCGGCACCGTGTGTGGCCCAGGCCCGGGGGCTCCTGTCGGTGTACTAAGATAGGTTTACCTTAGTACCCCAACTTGTGCACGGGCAGTAGCAGCTTCCCGCGGCAGGGTTTACCACGTGCTTGCCGGAAACCTTTCCGGTCCATATAGAGCCATTCAAAAACAAAGTATACAAGACAGAAGATCAAGACCCCGGCGAGTAGAGCTTGCCGGGAAGGCCGTCCCAGGCTCAAGACGATCACATTAACACAAGGCCCTGGCAAGAGGAGCTTGCCAGGAAGACCAGAAGATTGCACCTCAGAAGATACACCTCGGCGCGTCATGCGCCCCGGCAGGGCCCGAGGAGCGACAAGCTTCAGGGCCCGGCAAGGTCGAGGCCCCGGCAAGGTGCTTGCCGGGGGGAACTCACGCTGTGTGCCCACGCTCCAGCTCATCTGCCCACGCGTCGCCCTGGGGCCCTTCCAGGGACGCGTGGCGGATGGCTGTGCAGCCTGGGGGACACGGTGGCGAGCCACGGTGACGAGGCTACCGCCGTGGCGAACGGAGACGCACGGGCGGGCGCTTTTGGGGTCGACGGCGACGGGCATTTAATGCTCTTGTCCCCCACTGTCAAGTTAGGTGACGACCACTGTTCATCTACTGTTCACGCACTATTCCCGCACTATTACAACTACCACCAAAGTTACATTTTTACCCTCCTCTACGTTGACACCTGTCGGTGACCCCTTGAGCTATAAAAGGAGGCCCATGCACAACGTAGAAAGGGTTCGGAACCTAGACATCTCTCTTGCTCGGTGTAGCTAGTCCTTCAAGCTCCCGAGCCCCAACAATCAATACAATCCAAGCAGGAGTAGGGTTTTACGCGTCCGTCGCGGCCCAAACCTGGGTAAACTGCCCGCGTGCTCTCCTCGATCCGCTCTTCGTGCTCCCTCCGCTCCCTTATCGCAACGTACAAGGGGCTCCGGTCCCATAGGTGCTCGTGGTGGACAGTTTCCCCCGACATACGGGCTTAGCAAGAACCGTTCTTACCTACGCATACAAAAACGACAACGTTTTTTCATCAAATATGTGCTGTTTTAACCTTCACAAGGACCGGGCGTAGTCACACTCGATTCAGCTAAAGTGAGAGAGACAGACACCCTCCAGCCACCTTTAAGCAACAAGTGCTCATAACGGTGAAACCAATCTCGCGTAAGCGTACGCGTAATGTCGGTTCGGGCCGCTTCATCTCACAATACCGCCGAACCAAAGTATGACATGCTGGTAAGGAGTATGACTAGTATCGTCCACAACTCACTTGTGTTCTACTCGTGCATATCATCTACACATAGACCTGGCTATGATACCACTGTTGGGGAATGTAGTATTTTTATAATTTTCCTACAATCATGCAAGATCTATCTATCAGATGCATAGCAACGAGAGGGGATAGTGTGTTTACGTACCCTCGTAGACCGAAAGCGGAAGCGTCTAGTGACGCGGTTGATGTAGTCGAACTTCTTCGCGATCCAACCGATCAAGCACCGAACATACGACACCTCCGCGTTCAGCACATGTTCAGCTTGATGACGTCCCACGAGCTCTTGATCCAATTGAGCTTCACGGGAGAGTTTCGTCAGCACGACGGCATGGTGACGGATATGATGAAGTTACCGGCGCAGGGCTTCGCCTAAGCACTGCAACGGTATGACCGAGGTGTGTTTCTGTGGAGGGGGGCACCACACACGGCTGGAGAAATCAACTTGTGTGTCTTTGGGTGCCCCCTTGCCCCTGTATATAAAGGAGCAAGGGGGGAGGCCGGCCGGCCCCCTATGGTGTGCCCTAGAGAGGCAATCCTACTAGGAATAGGATTCCAATCCTATTCCTAGTAGGAATCCACCAAGAGGGAGAGAGAGGGAAGGAAGGAGAGGGAGAGGGAGAAGGAAAGGGGCGCCCCCCCTCCTTTCCTTGTCCAATTCGGACCAAGGGGGAGGGGTGCGCGGCCCAGCCCTGGCCGGCCCTCTGTCTTTCCACTAAAGCCCATTAGGGCCCATAGCTTCCACGGGGGGGTTCCGGTAACCCCTTCAGCACTCCGGTTTATTCCGAAATTTCCGGAACACTTCCGGTGTCCAAATATAGTCGTCCAATATATCAATCTTTACGTCTCGGACATTCCGAGACTCCTCGTCATGTCCTTGATGTCATCCGGGACTCCGAACTACCTTCGGTACATCAAAACTCATAAACTCATAATACCGATCATCATCAAACGTTAAGCGTGCGGACCCTACGGGTTCGAGAACTATGTAGACATGACCGAGACTCATATCCGGTCAATAACCAATAGCGGGACATGGATGCTCATATTGGGTCCTACATATTCTATGAAGATCTTTATCGGTCAAACCGCATAACAACATGCGTTGTTCCTTTTGTCATCGGTATGTTACTTGCCCGAGATTCGATCGTCGGTATCTCAATACCTAGTTCAATATCGTTACCGGCTAGTCTCTTTACTCGTTCCGTAATACATCATCTCGTGACTAACTCATTAGTCATTTGCTTGCAAGGCTTATTATGATGTGTATTACCGAGAGGGCCCAGAGATACCTCTCCGACACTCGGAGTGACAAATCCTATTCTTGATCTATGCCAACACCACGAACACCTTTGGAGACACCCGTAGAGCATCTTTATAATCACCTAGTTACGTTGTGACGTTTGATAGCACACAAGGTGTTCCTCCGGTATACGGGAGTTGCATAATCTCATAGTCATAGGAACATGTATAAGTCATGAAGAAAGCAATAGCAGTAAAACTAAATGATCATAGTGCTAAGCTAACGGATGGGTTGATGTGACCCCGTTGATCAAATGACAACTCATGTCAATGGCTAGGAAACATAACCATCTTTGATCAATGAGCTAGTCTAGTAGAGGCATACTAGGGACACTCTGTTTTTTTATGTATTCACATACAATTCTAGCATGAATAAAAGACATTTATCATGATATAAGGAAATACAAATAACATCTTTATTATTGCCTCTAGGGAATATTTCCTTCAACAATGAGAAAGAAGACGACGACGATAAAGATCCAGAGCAGGATAAGCCTGTCGATGAACCTCCTGAACGCCGGCACCAGAAGCGCCGCTCACGATCGCGTCGAGGAAAGGAAAGTAACACCAACACCGGAGACAATGAAGATCCGGAGGAAGTCGAAGACCCTGTAGAGCCAGCGGTGGAGCAAGACGAGCGGGAGGACGGACAATGCAGTCCCGAACAACTCACCGATCACAATGATTCTAAAGACAATAATTATCTACCTGTCTCCGAAGAGGATGTCAGCCTGGGAGACGAGGAATTCATAGTCCGAGAGGAACCCCTCGAAAAAACACACTTTCAGCAACAACTTATTGCCACAACAAGGAGCTTGAAAAAACAACAGGAACGACTTAAAGCCGAGGAGGATATGCTCAATGATAGATGGAACGAAGTGGTAGACGCTGAAGAGAGATACGGCCGTGAGTGCCAAACAAAGAGCTATCCCAAATGCAAATTGCTGCACCAATTCGACAACGAGGCCCTTTCGCCAATTTTGTCGATGCACGATCAGGCCGATCAACTGGAGCGACCACCCCGTGGACGTGACAAAGCGGCTATCAATGCCGTAAACCAGCCTGCACCTCCCCACCGTAAAGGAAAGGAGACAATGGCTCAGGGCCATAAGTACGATTTACGTCAGGACCTGAATAAAAAAGCCGGTCAAACCAGATCAATCTACGGATCAAGAGAATGTGCTCCCATACAGGACGGTGGCTATCAAGCCAAGCATGCCGGATACAATCAAGTTCGAGGTCAGCACCAAATACAAATGCCGTCCGAACTACGCCACGATGTCGCACGATATAGGGGCGCCACGCACCCTCTGTGCTTTACCGATGAGGTGATGGATCACCAATTTCCGGAAGGTTTTAAACCTGTCAACATCGAGGCATATGATGGAACGACGGATCCCGCAGTATGGATCAAAGACTTTATTCTTCACATCCACATGGCTCGTGGAGATGACATCCATGCCATTAAATACTTACCTCTCAAGCTGAAAGGGCCAGCTCGGCACTGGTTGAACGGCCTCCTAGAGAACTCCATTGGAAGCTGGGTAGATTTAGAGGATGCTTTCTGGGCTAACTTTCAGGGGACTTAGGGGACTTATGACCGGCCTCCGGATGCTGATGATCTAAGTCACATAATCCAGCAACCCGGGGAGTCAGCCCGCAAGCTTTAGAACCGGTTCTTAACTAAAAAGAACCAAATTGTTGACTGTCTGGATGCCGAGGCCTTAGCGGCATTCAAACACAGTGTTCGGGATGAATGGCTTGCAAGACACCTCGGCCAAGAGAAGCCGAAGACAATGGCAGCCCTTACTACACTTATGACCCGCTGATATGTCTCCAACGTATCTATAATTTTTGATTGTTCCATGCTGTTATATTATCATTCTTGGATGTTTTACAATCATTTTATAGTCATTTTACATCATTTTTTGGTACTAACCTATTGTCATAGCGCCAAGTGCCAGTTGCTGTTTTCTGCATGTTTTTTACATCACAGGAAATCAATATCAAACGGAGTCCAAACGTCGTGAAACTTTTTGGAGATTTTTTTGGACCAGAAGAAACCCAATGGGCCAAGGCAGCACCAGGGAGGTGCTCCGAGGGGAGCACAACCCAGCAGGGCACGCCAGGATGCCCAGGCGCGCCCTGGTGGGTTGTGCCCACCTCGGGTGCCCCCTAGACCGCCTCTTTGCTCTATAAATACCCTAATATTCCAAAAACCCTAGGGGAGCAGACGGAATTTCGATCCAGCCGTCGCAGAGACCAGAACCACCAGATCCAATCTAGACACTGATACGTCTCCAACGTATCTATAATTTTTGATTGTTCCATGCTATTATTTATGAAGTCTTGGATGTTTAATGGGCTTTATCATACACTTTTATATGATTTTTGGGACTAAGCTATTAACCTAGAGCCCAGTGCCAGTTTTTGTTTTTTCCTTGTTTTTGAGTTTTACAGAAAAGGAATATCAAACGGAGTCCAATTGACGTGCCAATTTTTGATGATTTTTTCTGTACCAAAAGAAGCCCCTGAAGTAAAAGAGTTGGGCCAGGAGAGCCACGGGCTGCCCACGAGGGTGGGGGCGCGCCCTGGGTAGGGGGGCGCGCCCTCCTATCTCGTGGACAGCCCAGAAGCCCCCGGACTTGTGCCCTACACCAAAAAATCCTATAAATACTGAAACCTTTGGAAATTAACCTAGGTCGAGAGTTCCACCGTCGAAAGCCTCTGTAGCCACCGAAAACCAATCTAGACCCCGTTCCGGCACCCTGTCGGAGGGGGGAACCCTCACCGGAGGCTATCTTCATCATCCCGGCGCTCTCCATGACGAGGAGGGAGTAGTCCACCCTCGGGGCTGAGGGTATGTACCAACAGCTATGTGTTTGATCTCTCTCTCTCTCTCTCTCTCTCTCTCTCTCTCTCGTGTTCTTGAGATGGCACGATCTGAATGTATCACGAGCTTTGCTATTATAGTTGGATCTTATGATGCTTCTCCCCCTCTACTCTCTTGTAATGGATTGAGTTTTCCCTTTGAAGTTATCTTATCAGATTGAGTCTTTAAGGATTTGAGAATACTTGATGTATGTCTTGCACGTGTTTATCTGTGGTGACAATGGGATATCATGTGATTCACTTGATGTATGTTTTGGTGATCAACTTGCGGGTTCCGTGACCTTGGGAATCTATGCATAGGGGTTGGCACATGTTTTTGTCTTGACTCTCCAGAGGAAACTTTGGGGCACTCTTTGAAGTTCTATGTGTTGGTTGAATAGATGTTTCTGAGATTGTGTGATGCATATCGTATAATCATGCCCACGCATACTTGAGGTGACAATGGAGTATCTAGGTGACATTAGGGTTTTGGTTGATTTGTGTCTTAAGGTGTTATTCTAGTACGAACTCTATGATATATTGAACGTTACTACAGACTCTTGAATAGATCGATCAGAAAGAATAACTTTGAGGTGGTTTCTTACCCAACCATAATCTCTTCGTTTGTTCTCTGCTATTAGTTACTTTGGAGTGACTCTTTGTTGCATGTTGAGGGCTAGTAATATGATCCAATTATGTTATCCTTGTTGAGAGAACTTGCACTAGTGAAAGTATGAACCCTAGGCCTTGTCTCCTATCATTGCCACACCGTTTATGCTCATGTTTACCACTTGCTACCTTGCTGTTTTTATATTTTCCTATTAAAAAACCTATATCTACCATCCATATTGAACTTGTATCACCATCTATTCGCCAAACTAGTGCACCTATACAATTTACCATTGTATTGGGTGTATTGGGGACACAAGAGACTCTTTGTTATTTGGTTGCAGGGTTGCTTGAGAGAGACCATCTTCATCCTACGCCTCCCACGGATTGATAAACCTTAGGTAATCCACTTGAGGGAAATTTGCTACTGTCCTACAAACCTCTGCACTTGGGGGCCCAACAACGTCTACAAGAAGAAGGTTGTGTAGTAGACATCAAGCTCTTTTCTCGCGCTGTTGCCGGGGAGGCGAGTGCTTGAAGGTATATCTTTAGATCTTGCAATCAAATCTTTTAGTTTCTTGTTTTATCACTAGTTTAGTTTATAAAAGAAAACTACAAAAAAATGGAATTAAGGTTACCTCATATGCTTCATCTTTTTAATATCTTTCGTGAAAATGATGGGAAGGAAAATTGTGCTCAAGTGCTAGAAGAAGAATTACATAGAATGCTTGGCATAAAATATGTGAATGATGAGCATGATTGCAATGTTGTTAGTATGAATTCTTTGAGTACCCATGATGCTAATGATATGCAAAGCCACAAGCTTGGGGATGCTATGTTTGATGAAGATGATATGTTTAGTTCCCGAAGTCTTGATGAGCAAATTTATTATGATGAAATCATGCCTCCTATTTATGATGATTATATTTATGAAAGTGGATTTGGAGAGGTCATGACTTTATTTAGTGATGAATCCACTATTTCGGAAGAGGTTCCAATTGATTATGAGAACAAAGTTGCTATCTATGATGATTATTATGATGACTTGTATGCTATTAAGAATAATGATAACCATGAAACTTGTCATCATGATTTTAGTTTTCAATTGGATTATGCTTCACATGATAGTTATTTTGTTGAGTTTGCTCCTACTACTATGAATGAGAAGAATTTTGCTTATGTGGAGAGTAGTAAAATTTCTATGCAAGTAGATCATGAAAATAACGCTTTATGTGCTGGTTATATTGTTGAATTCATTCACGATGCTACTGAAAATTATTATGAGAGAGGATCATATGCTTGTAGGAATTGCAATAATATCAAGTTTCCTCTCTATGTGCTTAAAATTTTGAAGTTGTGCTTGTTTTCCCTTCCTATGCTAGTTGATAATCGTTCCCATAAGTTGTTTGCTCACAAAATCCCTATGCATAGGAAGTGGGTTAGACTGAAATGTGCTATTCATATGCTTCATTATTCTCCCATTATGTTTCAATTCTTATCTTTTATGTGAGCATCATTATGCCTAGCTAGGGACGCTAAACGATAGCACTTGTTGGGAGGCAACCCAACTTTATTTTATTTTCTTTGTTTTCGCTTCTGTTTAGGAATAAATATTGCATCTAGCTTCTGTTTAGATGTTGTTTTGTGTTTTAATTAGTGTTTGTGCCAAGTAGAACCTTTGGGAAGACTTGTGTGAAGTTTATATGATCTTGCTGTGAAAAATAGAATCGTTAGCGCTCGCTAGAATAGTCATCAGATTTTACTGGAGCGTGCTATTTAGTTGATTCTTTTTGCAGATGATTAATAGACAAATTCCCCACGTTTACCAATTTAGTTTGATTTTTTTGGAGTTACGGAAGTATGCGAAAACAGCAGATTACTACAGACTGTTCTGTTTTTGACAGATTCTGTTTTTCGTGTGTTGTTTGCTTATTTCAATTCATCTATGAGTAGTATTGGGAAGTATGAATCATCGAGAAGTTGTAATACAGTAGGTTTAACACCAATATAAACAAAGAATGGATTCATTGCAGTTCCTTTGAGTAGTGGTTTGCTTTCTTATACTAACGGAGCTCACGAGATTTTTGTCTAAGTTTTGTGTTGTGAAGTTTTCAAGTTTTGAGTATTGCTTTGATGGACTATGGAACAAAGAGTGGCAAGAGCCTAAGATTGGGGATGCCCAAGGCAGTCCAAGGTAAAATTCAAGGACAACCAAAAGCCTAAGCTTGGGGATGCCTCGGGAAGGCATCCCCTCTTTCGTCTTCATCCATCGGTAACTATACTCGGAGCTATATTTTTATTCACCACATGATATGTGTTTTGCTTCGAGCGTCATTTTATTTTCTTTTGTTTTGCTTGCTGTTTGAATAATATCCCAAGATCTTAAGTTCTTAAATGTTAGAGAGTCTTCACATAGTTAAATAATTATCAACTACTCATTGATCTTCACTTATATCTTTTAGAGTAGTTTGTTGTTTGCTCTAGTGCTTCACTTATATCTGTTAGAGCACGGCGGTGGTTTTATTTTGAAGAAATAGATGAACTATTATGCTTCACTTATATCCTTTTGAGAGTCTATTAAAACAGCATGGTAATGTGCTTAGGCTATAAAACTAGTCTTCACATGATAGACATCCAATATCAATGTAGTAAAAACTTTCACACTAAGTGCATTGAATATGATGAGAAGTTGGATGCTTGATAATTGTTTTGAGATATGAGGATAGTGATATTAGAGTCATGCTAGTGGAGTTATTATGAAATTGAGAAATGCTTGTGTTAAGGTTAGTGATTCCCGTAGCATGCACGTATGGTGAACCGCTATGTGACGAAGTTAGAGCATGAGGTATTTGTAAAGTGTCAACCTTTGTGTGGAGGTCGGGGGCGCGCGATGGTTAACTCCTAACAACCTCCCCCCTAGGGGCATGCGTTGATTGCTTTGTTTTGATGACTCGTTGATTTTTGCAATAAGTATATGAGTTCTTATGACTAATGTTGAGTCCATGGATTATACACACTCTCACCCTTCCACCATTGCTAGCCTCTCTTGTACCATGCAACTTTCGCCAGTACCATACATCCACTATATATCCTTCCTCAAAACATCCACCATATATATTCCTCAAAATAGCCACCATACCTACCTATCATGGCATTTCCATAGCCATTCCGAGATATATTGCCATGCAACTTTCCACCGTTTCGTTCATATGACACGCTTCATATTGTCATATTGCCATGCATGATCATGTAGTTGACATCGTATTTGTGGCAAAGCCACCATGCATAATTCTTCATACATGTCACTCTTGATTCATTGCACATCCCGGTACACCGACGGAGGCATTCATATAGAGTCATACTTTGTTCTAGTATCGAGTTGTAATGAAAGTGTGATGATCATCATTATTAGAGCATTGTCACATGTGAGGAAAGGCTAAATCAATAAAGCCCCTCCACAAAAAAAAGAAAGGCCAAAGAAAAAAGAAAGGCCCAAAAAAGGAAAAAGAAAGAAAAAAAAGGGAAAGAAAATAAAAATGGACAATTGCTACTATCTTTTTCCACACTTGTGCTTCAAAGTAGCACCATGTTCTTCATGATAGAGAGTCTCATACTTAGTCACTTTCATATACTAGTGGGAATTTTGATTATAGAACTTGGCTTAACGATGGGCTTCCTCAAATGCCCTAGCTCTTCGTGAGCAAGCAAGTTGGATGCACACCCACTAGTTTGTTTTGTTGAGTTTTGATCCATACTTAGCTCTAGTGCATCCGTTGCATGGCAATCCCTACCCACTCACATTGATATCTATTGATGGGCATCTGCATAGCCCATTGATACGCCTAGTCGATGTGAGACTATCTTCCTCCTTTTTGTCTTCTCCACAACCACCTCTATTCCACCCATAGTGCTATGTCCATGGCTCACGCTCATGTATTGCGTGAAAGTTGAAAGGTTTGAAAAGATAGAGTATGAAAACAAGTGCTTGGCTGAAATCGGGGTTGTGCATGATACGAATATTTTGTGTGATGAAGAGGGAGCATAGCTAGACTATATGATTTTGTAGGGATAACTTTCTTTAGCCATAGTATTTTGAGAAGACATGATTGCTTTGTTAGTATGCTTGAAGTATTGTTATTTCTTATGTCAATATAGACTTTTATCTTGAATCTTTCAGATTTGAACATTCATGTCACAATTAAGAGAATTACATTGAAACTATATTGGTTAGCATTCCACATCAAAAATTCTGTTTTTATCATTTACCTACTCGAGGACGAGCATGAATTAAGCTTGGGGATGCTTGATACGTCTCCAACATATCTATAATTTTTGATTGTTCCATGCTATTATTTATGAAGTCTTGGATGTTTAATGGGCTTTATCATACACTTTTATATGATTTTTGGGACTAACCTATTAACCTAGAGCCCAGTGCCAGTTTCTGTTTTCCTTGTTTCTGAGTTTTACAGAAAAGGAATGTCAAACGGAGTGCAATTGACGTGCCAATTTTTAATGATTTTTACTGGACCAAAAGAAGCCCCCGAAGTAAAAGAGTTGGACCAGGAGAGCCACGGGCTGCCCACGAGGGTGGGGGGCGCGCCCTGGGCAGGGGGGCGCGCCCTCCTATCTCGTGGACAGCCAGAAGCCCCCCTGACTTGTGCCCTACGCCAAAAAATCCTATAAATACTGAAACCTTCGAAAATTAACCTAGATCAGGAGTTTCGCCGCCGAAAGCCTCTGTAGCCACCGAAAACCAATCTAGACCCCGTTCCGGCACCCTGCCGGAGGGGGGAACCCTCACCGGTGGCCATCTTCATCATCCCAGCACTCTCAATGAAGAGGAGGGAGTAGTCCACCCTCGGGGCTGAGGGTATGTACCAGTAGCTATGTGTTTGATCTCTCTCTCTTGTGTTCTTGAGATGGCACGATCTTGATGTATTGCGAGCTTTGCTATTATAGTTGGATCTTATGATGCTTCTCCCCCTCTACTCTCTTGTAATGGATTGAGTTTTCCCTTTGAAGTTATCTTATCGGATTGAGTCTTTAAGGATTTGAGAACACTTGATGTATGTCTTGCACGTGTTTATCTGTGGTGACAATGGGATATCATGTGATTCACTTGATGTATGTTTTGGTGATCATCTTGCGGGTTCCGTGACCTTGGGAATCTATCCTTAGGGGTTGGCACACGTTTTCATCTTGACTCTCCAGCGGAAACTTTGGGGCAGTCTTTGAAGTTGTATGTGTTGGTTGAATAGTTGTTTCTGAGATTGTGTGATGCATATCGTATAATCATGCCCACAGATACTTGAGGTGACAATGGAGTATCTAGGTGACATTAGGGTTTTGGTTGATTTGTGTCTTAAGGTGTTATTCTAGTATGAACTCTATGATAGATTGAACGTTACTACAGATTCTTGAATAGATCGATCAGAAAGAATAACTTTGAGGTGGTTTCGTACCCTACCATAATCTCTTCGTTTGTTCTTTGCTATTAGTTACTTTGGAGTGACTCTTTGTTGCATGTTGAGGGCTAGTAATATGATCCAATTATGTTATCCTTGTTGAGAGAACTTGCACTAGTGAAAGTATGAACCCTAGGCCTTGTCTCCTATCATTGCCATACCGTTTATGCTCACGTTTACCACTTGCTACCTTGCTGTTTTTATATTTTCCTATTACAAAAACCTACATCTACCACCCATATTGCCCTTGTATCACCATCTCTTCACCGAACTAGTGCACCTATACAATTTACCAGTGTATTTGGTGTGTTGGGGACACAAGAGACTCTTTGTTATTTGGTTGCAGGGTTGCTTGAGAGAGACCATCTTCATCCTACGCCTCCCACGGATTGATAAACCTCAGGTCATCCACTTGAGGGAAATTTGGTACCGTCCTACAAACCTCTGTACTTGGAGGCCCAACAACATCTACAAGAATAAGGTTGTGTAGTAGACATCAAGATCTTTTCTGGCGCCGTTGCCGGGGAGGCGAGTGCTTGAAGGTATATCTTTAGATCTTGCAAGCGAATCTTTTAGTTTCTTGTTTTATCACTAGTTTAGTTTATAAAAGAAAACTACAAAAAATGGAATTAAGGTTACCTCATATGCTTCATCTTTTTAATATATTTTGTGAGAATGATGGGAAGGAAAATTGTGCTCAAGTGCTAGAAGAAGAATTACATAGAATGCTTGGCATAAAATATGTGAATGATGAGCATGATTGCAAAGTTGTTAGTATGAATTCTTTGAATACCCATGATGCTAATGATATGCAAAGCCACAAGCTTGGGGATGCTATGTTTGATGAAGATGATATGTTTAGTTCCCGAAGTCTTGATGAGAAAATTTATTATGATGAAAGCATGCATCCTATTTATGATGATTATATTGATGAAAGTGGATTTGGAGAGGTCATGACTTTATTTAGTGATGAATCCACTATTTCGGAAGAGGTTCCAATTGATTATGAGAACAAAGTTGCTATCTATGATGATTATTGTGATGACTTGTATGCTATTAAGAATAATGATAACCATGAAACTTGTCATCATGATTTTAGTTTTCAATTGGATTATGCTTCACATGATAGTTATTTTGTTGAGTTTGCTCCCACTACTATGAATTAGAAGAATTTTGCTTATGTGGAGAGTAGTAAAATTTCTATGCAAGTAGATCATGAAAATGCTTTATGTGCTGGTTATATTGTTGAACTCATTCATGATGCTACTGAAAATTATTATGAGAGAGGACCATATGCTTGTAGGAATTGCAATAATATCAAGTTTCCTCTCTATGTGCTTAAAATTTTGAAGTTGTGCTTGTTTTCCCTTCCTATGCTAGTTGATAATCATTCCCATAAGTTGTTTGCTCACAAAATCCCTATGCATAGGAAGTGGGTTAGACTTAAATGTGCTATTCATATGCTTCATGATGCTCCCGTTATGTGTCAATTCTTATCTTTTATGTGAGCATCATTATGCCTAGCTAGGGGCGTTAAACGATAGTGCTTGTTGGGAGGCAGCCCAACTTTATTTTATTTTCTTTGCTTTTGCTTCTGTTTAGGAATAAATATTTCATCTAGCTTCTGTTTAGATGTTGTTTTGTGTTTTAATTAGTGTTTGTGCCAAGTAGAACCTTTGGGAAGACTTGTGTGAAGTTTATATGATCTTGCTTTGAAAAACAGAATCGTTAGCGCTCGCTAGGATGGTCATCCGATTTTACTGGAGCATGCTATTTAGTTGATTCTTTTTGTAGATGATTAATAGACAAATTCCTCACGTTTACCAATTTAGTTTGATTTTGTTGGAGTTACAGAAGTATGCGAAAACTGCAGATTACTACAGACTGTTCTGTTTTTGACAGATTCTGTTTTTCGTGTGTTGTTTGCTTATTTCAATGCATCTATGAGTAGTATTGGGAAGTATGAATCATAGATAAGTTGGAATACAGTAGGTTTAACACCAATATAAACAAAGAATGAATTCATTGCAGTACCTTTGAGTAGTGGTTTGCTTTCTTATACTAACGGAGCTCACGAGATTTTTATCTAAGTTTTGTGTTGTGAAGTTTTCAAGTTTTGAATATTGCTTTGATTGACTATGGAACAAAGAGTGGCAAGAGCCTAATCTTGGGGATGACCAAGGCACCTCAAGGTAAAATTCAAGGACAACCAAAAGCCTAAGCTTGGGGATGCCCCGGGAAGGCATCCCCTCTTTCGTCTTCATCCATCGGTAACTATACTCAGAGCTATATTTTTATTCACCGCATGATATGTGTTTTGCTTGGAGCGTCATTTTATTTTCTTTTGTTTTGCTTGCTTTTTGAATAATATCCCAAGATCTGAAGTTCTTAAATGTTAGAGAGTCTTCACATAGTTACATAATTATTCAACTACTCATTGATCTTCACTTATATCTTTCAGAGTAGTTTGTTGTTTGCTCTAGTGCTTCACTTATATCTGTTAGAGCATGGAGGTGGTTTTATTTTGAAGAAATAGATGATCTCGTTAAAAGATAAAAACGATGAATATATTAAAATGATTGGTGTTTCTTCCATTGATTCTTTGTTTAGTAAAGTTCAACTTGATGATAAAGGGACTGAAGAAGAGTCAACTTTAGGTAGAAGGCGTCCCAATATTTTGGAAGGTGAAAATCTTGTTGAGAAAATTGTGAAAAGTGGGTTTTGGAGAGGTCAAGACTTTAGCTAGTGATGTGCCCACTATCTTGGATTACAAAGACTTTAATTATGATAGTTGTTCATTGATTGACTGTATTTCTTTGTTGCAATCCATGATTAATTCACCCCATGCTTATGAACAAAATAAATCTTTTACTAAACATATTGTTGAAGCTATGATGAAAGCTTTAGATGATAAGTTGGAATTAGAGATATCAATTCCTAGAAAATTGCATGATGAATGGGAACCTACCATCAAAATAAAAATTAAAAATTGTGAGTGTTTTGCTTTGTGTGATTTGGGTGCTAGTGTTTCCACGATTCCAAAATCTCTTTCTGATGTTCTTGGTCTTACCTATATTGAAGATTGCTCTCTTAATTTTCTTTTGGCGGATTCCACTATTAAAAAGCCTTTCGGAAGGATCAATGATGTTCTTAGTCTCGCAAATAGGAACTATCTACCCATAGACTTTATTTTTCTTGACATCGATTGCAATCCGTCTTGTCCAATTATACTTGGTAGACCGTTTTTGTGCATTATTGGCGCGGTGATTGACATGAATGAAGGGAATATTAAATTCTAATTTCCCTTGAGAAAGGGCACGGAACACTTTCCTAGAACCAATATCAAATTACCTTATGACTCTATAATGAGGGAAACTTATGGAACATCCAACAAGGATGACAATACTTGAAATCTCGGTATTATGCCTAGCTTAGGGCGTAAAACGATAGCACTTGTTGGGAGGCAACCCAACTTGTATATTTTTGCTTTTTAATTTCCTTGCTATTTTCAATAAAAAAACCTTTAATAGCTATGTTGAGATGTGTTTTTTGTGGTTTGAATAAAGGTTTGTGCCAAGCAAAGCCTTAGGAACACATTGGGTGTTAGTAGATTTGATCTTGCTGAGAAAACAGAAACTTTTGCGCTCACGAGAAAAAATGTCATTTTTAACAAAAGAGTTCTTTTTGTTTGATTACTTTTTCAGAAGATTAATATACAAATTTCCCACATGGCCCTATTTTTAATAGATTTTTTGAGTTAGAGAAGTATTCAAACCTTCCAGATTACTACAGACTATTCTGTTTTTGACAGATACTATTTTTATTGTGTTATGTGCTTGTTTTGATGATTCTATGGTTTTCTATGATGAGTTTGCCATAGAAAATTTGGAATAAGTAGATTTAATACAAATACAAAATATGAATGGGTTTACTACAGTATTTATAGTAGTGATTTGTTTTCTTATACTAACGGATCTCACGAAAGTTTTGTTGGAGTTTTGTGTGATTGAAGTTTTCAAGTTTTGGCTTATCTTATGATGGATGCAGGAATAAGGCGTAAGAAAAAGCCGAAGCTTGGGGATACCCCGACATCCCAAGCTATTATCCAAAGATAAGCAAGCAACTAATCTTGGGGATGCCCCCGAGTGGCATCCCCTCTTTCTTCTAACGACCATTGGTATTTCACTTGAAACTATGTTTTTATTCATCACATGATATGTGTTTTGCTTTGAGCGTCTTGTATGATATGAGTCTTTGCTTGTTTTGTTTTGATTTTTAGGTCATCAATTCTTGATGTACACATCTATTTGAGAGATCCAAAATTATGCCATGACTTGTTAGAATAGCTCTCTATGCTTCACTTAAATTTTTATGAGATATGGATTTGCTCTAGTGCTTCACTTGTATCTTTTTGAGCACGGTGTGCTTTAGTATCTTTGGAGAAATACTCTCTTGCTTCACTTAGATTTATTTGAGAGTTAGTAAATTTTTTAATAAATTCTCTTTTGCTTCACTTAAATTATTAGAAATAAATTTATTATGCTCATGATCTTCACTTATATTTGTTTGAGCTTATCAAAAGCAACACATGAAAATTAGTCCCAAAGTGACAGATATCCAAGAAAGATATAAAAAAACTTTCATGAAGATCATTGGACAAAATAAACTTGATTCCTTGTAATAGTTTTGAGACATGATTATATGATATGTGAGTCATGTTAAAGAGTAATTATGCTTTAGTAAGAATATTCGTGTTAAGGTTTGTGATTCCCTAGGCAAGAACGAAAGTCAATAATTATGCAATGAATATCCTACTTGTGGTGCATTATTTGCTCTTATTTATGCTCAATGTTCGCTTATGAGATTATTCGTTTCATGGTTGGTCGCTTTCCAGTCTTTTGCTAGCCTTCATTTTTCACTAAGTATGATCACTACTTGTGCATCCAAAATACTTTATCACGGTTTTGCCACATGAGTCCACCATACCTACCTATATGCGATATTTACTTGCCGTTCTAAGGAAATTTGTATGTGCCACATATAATTTTCAAAATAAATTTCCCTTTTGTGTGCCCGTACCGCTCGCGAGGTTGTGAGGGGTGCTAATATTTTCCATGCTAGATGTGTTATTCTCACGATGAGTGTTTATTCACTTGTCATTGCACGATAGTAAGGCAAAGGTATTAGGGATGCCCAGTACCGAACTGAAAAACAAATTTACTTTATGTTGTCAAATAATAAATTCCTTGGAAAGTGTTGGTATGGAAGGCAACCATGGATTCGGCTAGCCATGGCTTGTGAAAGTTTGGTGGAAAAGGAATAAACTTTATTTTCCATTTGAGAACCACCTATGATATATCTTGCATGGAAAGTGTTGGGAACCTCAAGTCGTTCTCGTTGGTGGGATAAGTATACCTCCGAAAAAAATTATCTCTCAATTTAAGCTTTGAGCTCTAGCACCTCTACAAATCCTTACTTCCCTCTGCGAAGGGCCTTTCTTTTACTTATGCATTTTATTTTTTTGAATTTGAGTCTCCATCTTCTCTTACAAGCAGCAACTAGGAAACACTATGATCGTACTTGAGCATTCGGTGTAACTAATACGCGAGTGTTTCATGAATGGATCAATGGTTGAGCATGATGGGCTAGGGATAACTTATTTTAGCATTGATATTTTGAAAGACATGGTTGCTTATTGATATGTTTGAATATTTAAATATCATGTCAAAACTAGACTATTGCTTTGAACAATATAAAAGTCCAAATGTCCATGCTATAAATAAAAGAATATGATATGACATGATAGGAAGCATTCCACATAAAAAATTCTGTTTTTACCACTTACCTACTCGAGAACGAGCAGGAGTTAAGCTTGGGGATGCTGATTGATACATCCATTTTGCATCATGCTTATATGTTGATATTTATCGCATTATGGGCTGTTCTTACATGTTTTGTCACAATACTTATGCCTTTTTTCTCTTATTTTACAAGGTTTACATGAAGAGGGAGAATGCCGACAGCTGGAATTCTGGGCTGGAAAAGGAGCAAACTCTGGAAACCTATTCTGCACAACTCCAAAGCCCTGAAACTCAACAGAACACCATTTCAGAAAATATAAAAAATATATGGCGAAAGAAGTCCATGAGGGGGGCCACCGGCTGTCCACGAGGGTGGGGGCTCGCCCTCGTGGGCCAGCCGGAAGGCCCCCGATGCCCATCTTCTCCTATATGAGGTGTTTTGACCTGGAAAAAAAATCATAAGGAGGCTTTCAGGACGAGACGCCGCCATCTCGAGGCGGAACCGAGGCGGAAACCAATCCAGGGCTCTGGCAGAGCTGTTCTGCCGGGGATACTTCCCTCCGGGAGGGGGAAATCGTCACCGCCATCATCTCCAACAACTCTCCCATCTTGGGGAGGGCTATCTTCATCAACATCTTCACCAGCACCATCTCCTCTCAAACCCTAGTTCATCTCTTGTATCCAATCTTTGTACCCAAACCTCAGATTGGTACCTGTGGGTTGCTAGTAGTGTTGATTACTCCTTGTAGTTGATGCTAGTTGGTTTATTTGGTGGAAGATCATATGTTCAGATCCATTATGCATATTAATACCCCTCTGATCATGAACAATATTATGTCTTGTGAGTAGTTACTTTTGTTCCTGAGGACATGGGAGAAGTCTTGCTATTAGTAGTCATGTGAATTTGGTCTTCGTTCGATATTTTGATGAGATGTATGTTGTCTCTCCTCTAGTGGTGTCATGTGAACGTCGACTACATGACACTTCACCATTATTTGGGCCTAGAGGAAGGCATTGGGAAGTAATAAGTAGATGATGGGTTGCTAGAGTGACAGAAGCTTAAATCCTAGTTTATGCGTTGCTTCGTAAGGGGCTGATTTGGATCCATATGTTTCAGGCTATGGTTGGGTTTACCTTAATACTTCTTTTGTAGTTGCAGATGCTTGCATTAGAGGTTAATAATAAGTGGGAGGCTTGTCCAAGTAAGGGCAGCACCCAAGCACCGGTCCACCCACATACCAAATTATCAAAGTACCGAACGCGAATCAGATGATCGTGATGAAAACTAGCTTGACGATAATTCCCATGTGTCCTCGGGAGCGCTTTCCTTTATATAAGAGTTTGTCCAGGCTTGTCCTTTGCTACAAAAAGGATTGGGCCACCTTGCTGCACTTTATTTACTTTTACCGTTTGTCACTTGCTACCAATTACTTTATCACAAAACTATCTGTTACCTATAATTTCAGTGCTTGCAGAAAATACCTTACCGAAAACTGCCTATCATTTCCTTCTGCTCCTCGTTGGGTTCGACACTCTTACTTATCGAAAGGACTACGATAGATCCCCTACACTTGTGGGTCATCATTGATACGTCTCCAACGTATCTATAATTTTTTATTGTTCCACGCTATTATATTATCATTCTTGGATGTTTTACAATCATTCTATAGTCATTTTATACTATTTTTTGGTACTAACCTATTGACATAGTGCCAAGTGCCAGTTGTTTTTTCTGCATGTTTTTTACATTGTAGGAAATCAATGTCAAATGGAGTCCGAACGTAGCGAAACTTTTTGGAGATTTTATTGGACCACAAAAAACCCAATGGGCCAAGGCAGCACCTGGGGGGCTGCTCCGAGGGGAGCACAACCCACCAGGGCGCGCCAGGAGGCCCAGACGCGCCCTGGTGGGTTGTGCCCACCTCAGGTGCCCCCGGAGCGCCTCTTCGCTCTATAAATACCCCAATATTCCAGAAACCCTAGGGGAGCAGACTTAATTTCGATCCAGCCGCCGCAGAGTCCAGAACCACCAGATCCAATCTAGACACCATCACGGAGGGGTTCACCACTTCCATTGGTTCCTCTTCGATTCTGCGTGAGTAGTTCCTTGTAGACCGTCAGGTCTGTAGTCAGTAGCTAGATGGCTTCATCTCTCTCTTTTGATTATCAATACAATGGTCTCTTGGAGATCCATATGATGTAACTCTTTTGTGGTGTGTTTGTTGGGATCCAATGAACTTTGAGTTTATGATCACATCTATCTTTTTATATCCATAAAAGTTATTTCAGTCTTCTTTTGATCTCTTATATGCATGATTGCTTATAGCCTCGTATTTCTTCTCTGATATTGGGTTTTGTTTGGCCAACTTGATCTCTTTATCTCCTCGTATGTATCGTTGCTACTAAGGATAAAGCGATGGGGTCTATTTCAACATAAATAGATCTTGTCTACATCATGTCATCATTCTTATTGCATTACTCCGTTTGTCCACAAACTTAATACACTAGATGCATCACTAGTACGCGTCGGTGCTATACAAACGATTTTTAACCCCTTTCCGCGACGGCATTTGGAACCGTCACCTAGTGAGTGACGGCGATAGGGGGTCCTTCCCACACGACCCAGAAACTGTCGGGGATAGGGACCCTACAGTACTCCTACTCGTTTCTGCTCGCATTGCCATCGCAATCGGTATTCTGTGGTGCTACGTTTACGATGGGCAACCATCACAAGCGGCTCACTATTATAGAATGTGTATGATGCACGTCCCATCACACACGATTCACTATTAAGAAGATTAGCTAATCGTCGTACAAGTGTCAGACAAGATTACGAAACGTTGGACTGTCGTAACATCGTCGTACGCAACAACTATTGCACACACTATTCTGTGGTGCAACGTTTACGATGCATACTTCATTAGAAGCAGTTCAGGGTTGCGAATCGTGTACGCTAAGGCAAGTAACACAAACTTTTAGTTTTCCCACATCATTTTTGATATTGTCTGACATCGCACACGCTTTGCTAACGGCAACTGTGTGCTTGCTTGCACACGTTTCCTCTCTGTGAACCGTCTCAGATTATGGTGTATATTGCAAATGTTTGTGTTTTATTAACACATGTGTGCCGTAACAACCTAGAGAGCGTAATTTCACCGTAATTTAATTGTTGCTATTTCAAATTGTACCAGATTTGAATTTGAATTTGAATGTATGCTAAAGCTTTATTCATATCCATCAGGTTCAAACACCAATGCATTATTCGATTCATAGGTACGTATGTTCAAGAATTACATAAGAACCAAATAAAGAATGATGAACCACAGTTGTATACTTGTACTATTAAAGACGGTAAAGAAAGAGGAGAAATACATTCTGGTTGCTGAACAAGGTGAAGCGGAATGCCCATATTGTGCCCCCTCCATGCAGAAGGCACACACGACTCTAGTCCAACCCCTTGTGATGGCCGACCATCCATCCTTCACGGTCTTCATGAAAACATCTAGATAATCATCGTGTTGTGGTAGAAATACTTTAACCTTTGCATGCCCACCAATCATGTAGTTTGAGAGGTAATCTTGAGTAAACTGCTTTGGCAACCACTTCAAAGGAAAATAATTCAGACATTGTCATCTAACACAACTCATTATGGGCAGTAAAAAGAAGGCTGCAGAGTTCTTACTTACCATCCTGCAGTTCGCTGTTGTCTTGGATAAAGTGTAAACAAATAGTTTAATTGCCATCTTTGGGCCCATTTTCTTAATAATCTTTATCAGCTTCCTCACGTGATGCTGGTTCATCGATATCACATTGCCCCATACGCAGAAAGGGTCGAAGTGCGGATCTTTACCAATGACATATGTACCTAAAAGCACCAAGTTAATATCAAAAGCTAAACAACAATTGCACTATGACGTAGTACACCACTCTTTTATAATACTCCCTCCATTCCTAAATATTTGTCTTTGTAGCGATATCAATAAGTGACTACATATGGAGCAAAATGAGTGAATCTACACTCGAAAATATGTCTATATACATCTGTATGTGGTAGTCCATTTGAAATCTCTAAAAAGACAAATATTTAGGAACAGAGGGAGTATCTTATAACATCCAATATACTCACATATTAGATGAATTAAAATCTTATATTATGGGCCGGAAGGAGTTTAGTGAATTCTTACAAATTATCGGCTGATTAACTTCTGCTGTATTCATGGGTTACAGTTAGTTTGAGCTAGTTCAGACTCAAATAGCCCTAAAGTATATCTAAACATGAGGGCTAGTTTGAGCTAGTTGCATCTATAACCCACCCAAAAAATTATCCAACCCAAGAGGTGCTAATTGGAGCTAGTTCTCCTAGTGCAGTTATTGTCAATCTAACCCTGCCATCCAAACAACTCTTTGAGTGGAGTTAGTTCAGGGTTAGTCATGAGCTAGAAACTAACTCTAACCTCTAGCTAAGTTGAGTATCCAAACAGGGATGTGTTGTTGTTGTTGTTGCAGCTGCTCTTCTACGTATATCTAGACATCATTAGAACATTAAGGTAACACTCTTCCTTGTTGCTATGTAGCCTAGGATTGCATATTTAGACATTAAGTACAGTGCATGTTGCTATGTAGCCTTAGATATATTACATATTCTCACTACACTACAAAAGGGACTCAACAAAACAAATCATGGGTTTCCCCCTATGAAGCGGCACGACAAAACAAATCATGGGTTTCCTCACTTGTCACAGATGGGCTCATTCCCGTGGGAAGAGCATGGACCCTGGAGGCGCTCCATGTTGTCGCAGATGGGCTCCTTCCCCTTGGAAGAGCACGACTATAGGGTGCCCTCCCTGATGTCGCAGACGGGCGCTTTACCCTTGGAAGAGCAGATGGGCTCTTTCCACTTTGATGAGCGGGAGAAGGTGCCTCCTAGTGGTCGCCGTTGATGAGGTCTGACTTGGAAGCTGTGGATCCCAAGCCAGCGTCGCATAACGTGTCCTTTAGAAATGACAAAAGGGGCACGATGGCGATGTAGGATGGCAAATTGTTGACAGCGAGCCAGAGGAGATCAGCGGCGGGGCCATGGATGAGATCAACGGCGGTTGGACCCAAGAGGTTGGGGGTGGGCCACTTAACCTGTGACATAGCCCGCCTCAGGCCATCGTTGTCGATGACCTCGATGTCTTAGCTTGTGGGGACCCCGACTCATAAGTCGTGATCATCGAATGCACGTGTACAGTGATCCCAGAGATCAATGCTCACTGAACACACAGAAGCTGATTAACAAGAGTCTTACATCCATACATACCGTATTACACAAATAGGACCATTATGGTCAAGTCTTGAGTATATCATCGCAGCGGAAATCTTCAATAAGAACTTGGACCCATGCCATCTGCCTTAACCCTATAGGCATTCTGACTGGGAAGCGTCCTAGCTCGCATGCTCGTCACCAAGAAATCTTCATCATATCCTGTTCTCTCATGCCTGGCCAATAAAATAACCAGTGGCAAGACAATGAGTACTTTGAATGTACTCGCAAGCAACCCAAGTGTTATGACAGAATAATTATGCAAGGCTCTACTGCTAAATTGGCAGTTTTGCGGAAAGCTAGTTTTTCATATGCAAGTATGATCAACATATAACATGGACATGTATATATCTGCAACAAGTATCACGAGGTTTCAGACATCAATATCGAGAAAGAGTCATGAACAACTCTTGCTCACGCTTATCGACTTTCTCACAATCACATCAACAGATTCACCCGAACCGTGTTGTTTTCCAGAAACTTATGGACATAGTCTAAGTAGCACGACCCAACTGTCCTTGACCGCGGACACGGCTATTCGAATAGTTTGACACTCTGCAAAGGTTGTACACTTTACCCACAAGATCCGGGGAATTTCCGTGTCATCCACGACCCGCGGTACCTCAAGTACCCGGGGTAAGCACCCGATCACTACCTTTCCCTAGACGACACTAACACAGAGTCCACTCGATTGGTAACAGCCCCGTGCCAACATTTCACATTTTAAAGATTGTGGAGCCTTGCTCCCATATTCATCTCATACCACTGACACGGGGTACCAACGGTGTGTTCGGTGCCCTATGAAAACAGTCATGGCCGCCTATCCAAGCAAGACCCCGTCCCGAGAGTGACCTCATGTCACCCCCGTCACTAGTAATGCGGGCACCATGCTAGTATCGACCTAGATAATCAATAATGCCCTTTCCCATATAAGGGTAGAGTGGTTGCGCATGTTTGGTTGGGACGGTAGTCACACATAAATCTAATCCGTCTCTGTAAACAACACTTTCGTCAAGCCTCGGCACACTCCTTCTTCACCAAGTAGTGCCCTAGTTCCTCATCAACTCCCAGGGGCATTAGGGGCACCCACTGGGTTATCTGCAAGTATGTCTTACCACACTTGTTTCACTCAATGCATAACCCTGACCCATCTTGCGTAGCCAATTACTATAGCATATATCTATCTACTCCCACCCACATAACCCTCATAGGAAGGTAGGGTCATGTTTGATGCAAGTTTCAATAGTAAAGTAACAAAGGTAGCAACCAAAGTGGTCTCCACCTCAACATGATTCCGATGCATCGATAATAAGGTGCTATGAGACATGCATAAAAAGGTTTCTCGAACATGGTCAAAGGGCTGCTTGCCTTATCCTTCCGAGTCTTCAAACCTTCTGGTCCATCTCCGAGTACTCCATTTATTTCGTCAACTAACGATGGAAACAAACATAATAAGCAACACAACGAAGCAAAAATAAAAGTGCTCTAAAAATAGGAGTTGGACTTTTCTAGGATACCTCTGGTCATATGAGAAATGACCAAGGTGGTTTTTTTGGAGTATGATCAATGGATGGTTTTGGCACATTTCAAAATGATGGAATCAAGGGGTTTATGGATTTGAAAGAAGTGTACAGAAATATATTTTTGAACAATGAGCAAAGGCACCCATTAATCAAGTTATGAATTTAGAAGCATCTAGGAGTTGGTCTCACTGGATTTGGAGTTCAAGTGAATTCCCTAAGATTTTACAAAGTTGATAAATATGAAGAAATGGCTCATTATTTGGTGGGGTACAAAAAGTATTAATAAGAATGTTCCAAAACTAAGTTTGGATATGACAAGCACCTAGGAATTTGAACCACTGCATTTGGATCAAATTTGAGCCCTATGTGATTTTCTAAAGTTCATCACAAAAAAATGGAATAATGACATTTGATAATTATGTGTGAAGAAAAGGTTTCTGAAAAAATGTGCATGCTGCACCAACACGTAGATCATGATTTTAGAAACTAACAGAAATTTGAATCATCAAATTTGGAGTTCATTTGAATTATTCATGGATTTTTGAAGATTGCAGAAAAAGAAAAAGAAACAGGGGAAAGGTTTATACCCTCAGATAGCGCACTGGGCGAGGCTTAGCGCCGGGATGCCACTGGGCCGGCCCAGTGGCTCGGCCACGTGGGCAGAGGGCGACGTTGAAGGCGTATTCGACTATTACACCTTCCTGCACGGAAGGCGGGTGCCAGATGGACCCGTGTCCATTTAAATGGGGTCGGCCCACCAGTCAGTGGCTCAGGCATGCGCTGAGTCGTTGACGAGCGGGGCCCGCTGCTGACGCAGATCCTTCTTCTTCCTCCATTCGAAGCAGAGGAGGCGAGGTAGAGCGCACGCCGGCGCCGATCCCCGGTGACTCCGGCCGTCCCCGGTGGTGCCCGGCGCACCGAAGGGCTCAGCGCAGCGAGCCGTGCCCATCCCGGGTCTTCAAGCGGGCCGGGAGGAACAGGAGCGATGGCGGCCGTGGTGTCGGCAGGCGGCTTCGGGAGAAGACGGGTGCGACGCCAGGGGTGCTAGGGAAAGGGAAGGAAGGAGTGGG
>LR738715.1:698236459-698478994 GCA_902687465.1 Secale cereale
GTCGGCACGAAAAAATCCTAAGCTATGAATGCATGCCCCCCAACCGAGGTTCACCTAGCAAAGTGCGAAGTAGCTAGCAGCCCCCCTCCCTCGTGCTGGTACGAAGGGAATCCTAAACTACGAATGCATCCCCTCCCCAAACTGAGGTTCACCTAGCAAAGTGCGAAGTAGCAACCCACCCTCCCACACACTTTCAGTCGGTGGGCCAGAGAGGCATATCTCACCAAGATGGATCGTTAAACGGACCAAGAATAATGCACCTTGGTCGTACAACCTCTCTCTTGTTGTTGGTCAAAGTGATGGACGTCCATGCGACCCCGGAGACGGGCTAGCTCACCAATAATCATGCAAGTAGCTAGTCCTCGAATACAACAACTACACGCGTGTGGCCCAAACATATGTATGAAGAGGTGTGTTTTTGAGTAACAATGGAACAACTTTGATGTGGCACCGTGATTTCGAACTCGAAATCCCCACACTGAGTGAGGCTTAGGTTGACGATGCATATGTATGTTACACCACACTTCAAGCCAATGACGGGGATTCATGCATGCATGTGTGCATAGTATATGCGTTCAAACTTAAGGTTTGAATCTCACCATGACCTATACTACAATAACATGAACTATCAGCGTCCTGGGAACCAAGGTACCCAGACTTGCTTGCCTGCGGGCCGCGACGCGCTCCTACTACGGCCTGGTGCAGCTCAGCTGATCGACCAGCTGTTCAAGACCCTCGCGAGGGGGCTAGGCCTCGCGAGGAGAACGAACCAAGACCCCCTCAGGAGCAGCCTCGGCTAGGCTGCTCCGGAGGGGTGGAGAATCCATGGCCAAGCCTGCCTCAGGAGGAGGCAGTGACACAAGCAGTGATGCAGCGCGCGCCAGTGGCGTAGTTGCCGTTTTGGTGCAAAGGAGACAGCACAAGCGCTGGTTCTTGAGGGGCGAGACAAAGGTTCCCCGTTCGGTGCAACAAGACCGAAGACCGCAAGGACGACAGGGAGGATGTCACCGCCGAGCCCACCACCGCATCATCGTTTGATCCCTTTGTAGGCAAAGACCGCTTTTGTCAGGATAGGAACGTCCTTGTGTTCCCGCTCAAAATGGCCGTTGTGGGATCCCTTCCCGCCTAAACATTTCGGGGTAAGAGGACCCTGGCCGCCTATATAAGTAGCTAGGGTCTTCACTTTGGAGGCATTCACATCTGATCTGGATCGACCCCGCCTTCACACCAAGGAGCAAGAACACTTGCCTCCTGACCCTCCTGAGCTCAGGAACCACTGTACTTGTTCATACTCAAGCCCTCCTGAGGCTAATCCACCAAAGCAGGACATAGGGTTTTACACCGCAAGGTGGCCTGAACCTGGGCAAACTTGTGTGTGCTTTACTTGTCGCTTGCTTGAATCTCACCACCGGGCGAGGGCGAGGCGCTAGGTAGACGCGAGTGGGAGAGATCTTCGTTCACGCCCCTGTGTTCGAACTTCTTGGGTTGCGGAGCCCGTAATCCGGCATTTGGCGCGCCAGGTAGGGGGCGTGTCGAAATCTTGCCTCTCCGATGACCTCGTCCCGCTCTCGTTTGTCGACCTCGCTTCACCGCCATGGTGGACACACGCAGAGCACGCGCCGCCCACCGCGCCGCCAACGTCGCTCAGACAGCGCCCGTGGGTAACGGTGCACCGCTCCGCCCCAACTCACCGGTCGCCAATGCCGCCACCGACCCGGCCGTCCACGAGCAGCAGAACTCGTCGGTGCCGCTGTCCGTGCGGCGCGATGGCCGCACGGTGACTCCATCACCCTCGCCGGCCGCAGCGTCGTCCTCGCTGATCCGCCGCGGGCCGGTCTACCAGCAGCTTGCGCTACTGATGGCGTGGGAGCTCCTATGCTACCGTCCAGCGGACGACTTCTATGAGGAGTGGCTCCACCGCATCACTGAGCTCATCAACGCCGCCGGGGAGGTACCTGCACCGACCCACTCCTCCCGTCTTCCGTCGCTCATGGCGGGGAACGTGGACCACGGCGTCCCGGCTACACCTCAACTGCACGGCGCCGGCCAGGGGCTCAGACGCGTGGCTCCATGGCGCGAGCAGCCCCGCAGGGCTCCTGCGCGCGACGAGGAGAGCTGCTAGGTGGTCCCAAATCCCCAGGCAGAAGCTCGCGGGCTCCCCGTCCTGCAGCACCAGAACCGCGCACCATAGGAGGTGGTGGCACCTGTACCCCAGGAACCAGCACCGAGGCGCAGGGGGCACCTGCAATCATGAGCGTGTCTGGATGTCGCACCCTAGCTCCAGAGCTGCGGTGCCTCGTCTGGCCTGGCAAGTTCAAGGCGGATTTGCCTCCGCGCTACGACGGCACCGCCGATCCTGCAGAGTTCCTTCAGCTTTACGAGCTGAGCATCGAGGCGTCCAATGGCACCGACCAGGTCATGGCGAACTGGTTCCCCAAGGCCCTCAAGGACGGCTCTCGCTCCTGGCTCCTGAACCTCCCCACAGGATCCATCTCCTCCCGGGGGGGGGGGGGAGCTTCGTGAGCGTTTCGTCGCCAACTTCCAAGGTACCCGCGATCGAGCCCCGGCGGCCACGGATCTGCGCCGCGTGATACAGCAACCTGGGGAGACCCTGCAGAAGTACATCCAGCGTTTCAACAACGTGCGCCTCAGGATCCCCAGGGTCTCGGACGAGGCCATCATCTCGGCGTTCTCCGACAGTGTCCGTGACGTCAGGATGAAGGAGGAGCTCTGTGACGCCCGAAGACCGACGCTCCAGAAGATTCCACATGTTCCGGGTTTTCCCGCGTGTTTCAGTTGTGCTTGCTTTATTTATTTTTGCATTGCATCATATCATCATGCCATCATGTCATAATTCTTTTCCTTTTCTAATTAAATTGCGTGGATCTTCGATCCATTTAAATCGAGGGAAGTGTCATTTTCTCTTTAAAACATATCCTCCCAATAGTTAGGGAGCTATAATAAAAATATCCCATTAGTTTGGGATCACCGAAACACACTTGCAAATATTCCCATGCCTCTTTACTTCAAGTTTCACCGTCAAAACCTTCCCTATAATTCTTTTCCCGTTTATCGAGGTTCCTCCAAAAACCTCAACATTTTTGGACACTTCAAAAACCAAGTCTTAGTTCAAACCCATTTGAAGTAAATTCAAATATGTTTGAATTATATCTCGATCTTGCCACTTCTATTTTTCTCAGATTACGCTCCATTTTATGAGCCCGAGAAAAATAATCCCATGTGCAAACTCCTTCCCTAACCTCCCTTTCTTTTCTTTCTCTTTTTCTGTTTTTTTTATTTAAAGAGAGAAGAGAGAGGATCTGGAAGAGGCCTGTGCAGCCCAACCAGGGCCCAGCCGCAGCTTGGCCTGCTCAAAGCCGGCCGCACCTCTAGGCCCATTTGCCTCCTGGCCCATCTGCAGCTAACCCTAGCCCGTTCGACCCCGCTCCTCCTCCTCTCGTCCTCCTGCGCCGCCAGGAACTCACGCACGCGACCCCACGCCCGCTCGTCCCTCCCTCGTCTCCCTCCTCTCGATCTCTCCCTCCTCCCGACCCAGCTCCCTCTCCCTCTCCCACATCGCCCGATCCCGCTCATCCTTGCGCGACTCCACCAGATCCTCGTGCCCAGTGCCCATGCGTCCTGCCCCCTGGCCGCTTCCCCGCCACGGCGCCTGCTCCTCCTCACCTCCTCGAGTCCCCACCTATCCTTGCTGCATCACGCTGCACGGCCGCCGACAACCCGAGGCCAGGCGCCCTCCTCTGCTCCTCCCCGAGCCGTGCTCGTCGAGACCTCAAGCCAGAGGGCCGCTGCCCTGTGTCATCGTCCCGCCCCTCTCCTCCTCGTGCCAGGGAGAGGAGCTCCCTCGCCCGCCGTCCACTGCCGCCAAGTTCCCACTGTCGTCCGCGTTGCCACCCTACTACGCCCTGCCGTCCTTGTCCGTTCATCGCGTCGCCTTAGCCTCGTCAAGGCCACTTGAGGCCGCTGCCGTGCATCTTCCGCCCCCATGCGCCCGAGGCGCTCGACCCCTCGTCCAAGGCCGCCATCTTCCTCGACACCGAGCGCCACTGCCGGAAGCTGCTGCATCCGTCGCATGCTACCCCGCGCCCCAGGGCTTCGTCCGCATCGCCTCTTTGCTGTTGTCTCCGTGGAGCCCAAGATTGGGTTTTCTTTTGTTAGCTTCGGTTCTTCAAAGTTCCAAGTACCTCGACGCTCGACACCCGAGCGACTACCTTCGGTGAAGAAACGTGTACGACTACCCTCGAAGACCCGTGGAAGCGTCAAGTACCCCTTCGGACCAAGACGCCAAGTACCACTACGTGCATGTACCACTACCGTCGCCCCGAAGACGTTCGATTCGCCAAGTACCTCTACCGTCGACCACGAACATCTTCGGAAACGTAAACGGCTACGAAACGTGTACCACGACCCGCGAGTACCACTACTTTCTCTACGACCTCGAACCGCCCCGAAACGAACGCTTTGAAGGTATACCACCGAGACGACCCCGTGGATGCATGCATGTGAATTTGTGACGTATGAGATGAAGTACTTGTGTGCACCGTGCCCGATTCGTCTCTTGTCATGCCCCTCGTTTGCCTCGTCGCCAACGCGTGGGAACCCGGTGACGGAATCACCCCACCTTTCATCTTGTTCGACTCGCTCACGCCACCTTTCTTTTGCATCGGCCTCTCGACGAGTTACCGGTACCGATATGTTGCGTGGCATCATTTTCGGATTCGTCGCCGTGGCCCCTTTCTTTCCATCACGGTGACAAATACTTCATATATCTTCATGTTAACTTTCAACTAAAAATTGCATAAAACTTGATCTTGTCATCCGCATCATGATAACAACCTTTGAATGTTAAATTGTTGTTGCTTCAATAATTGCTAAATGACATGAGGAGTTTTCCGGAATTGTAGTTGTTATTTCCGGCCTCTTTTAAATTGACTAGATAGTGTAGTTTTGCTCATGCTTCACCTCTTGCCATGTTTAATAGAAACATTTAATCTTGCCTTTTAAATAAACGAGAGTCCACTAAATAAATAAAATGTGGTGTTTTGTTAATATGCAACTCGTTGCATATTGAGCTCCACTTAACTTGTAGTATCATTTGTGCAGTTTGCCATGCCATGCATATTTAAACCGGACATGCATCATACTTGGTTGTGCATCATATGTCATGTTTATGCTTGTGTGCTTACCATGTTGTTTGCTTCTTTCCGGTATGCTTCTCTCGTTAGCTTCGGGTTTGTTCGGGAGTTGTGAGGATTTGTTCGACTACTTCATGGACTTGTTCTTCTTCCTTGCGGAATCCCAAGCAAGATGACCATCTCCTTGGATACCTTTACTATCATTGCCATGCTTAGTTGTCTCGATGCTATCGTTACATGTCGCGCTACCCATCATTATTGTCAGCCTCTCTCCTTGTTGCCATGAAACCTCTAACCTTTCACACCTTCCTAGCAAACCATTGTTTGGCTATGTTACCCGCTTGCTCAGCCCCTCTTATAGTGTTGTTAGTTGCAGGTGAAGATGAAGATCGTTCCATGTTGGAACTTCTTGTTCGAATATCACAATACATCTTATATATCTTAACACACCTATATACTGGGCATGGGTGGAAGGCTTGGCCTTTTGCTCGGTGTTTTGTTCCACTCATGCCACCTTAGGAGCCGAGAAACCGGCATTATGTTCCTTGATTTTGCGTTCCTTACACGGTTGGGTATATGGGGACCCCTTGACACTTCATCTTTGAATAAAACTCCTCCAGCAAGGCCCACCATTGGTTTTAATTTGCCTCATAATAACAACTTAATTAATTAATTAAATTTTGCATAGGGGGTCGCGCCCTCGGGATTCTTTTCTACATAGCAGGGGGGCCAGTGCTGATGGTGTTGGTCCCAATCGAGGGTCCTGCAGGGCCACCTTGGGGAAACCCGAGGGCTGGTTTTACCTGTAGCATCGCCCATCCGGTCGTGGCCTGAGACGAGATACGCGCGGCTACTATCAGGGTGTCAACACACCGGGAGGTCTTGCTGGACTTGTTTTACCATTGTCGAAATGTCTTGTGCACCGAGAATTCCGAGTCTGATCGGGCCTTCCCTAAGATAAGGGGCAATATTATTATTACTTCTGCTGATCGTGAGAGCTTGTGATGGGCTAAGTTGGGACACCCCTGCAGGGTTATGATCTTTTGAAAGCCGTGCCCACGGTTATGTGGCAGATTGGAATTTGTTAATGTCTGGTTGTAGAAAACTTGACAGAGGATCCGAGATAAAACACACCACCGCGTGAGTAACCGTGACGGTCTCTTTTCACTTTGAGAAGAGAACACGGTGGGGTTATGTTTGACTCATAGGTAGTTCAGGATCTTTAGCGATCACTACTAGTTTGTGACCATTTGCGTATATGCTCTTCTTATTCTTGTACTCGTAAGTTAGCCACCATATTATGCTTAGCCGTTGCTGCAACCTCACCACTCAACCTCTTCCTACCCATAAAGCTTTGCTAGTCTTGATACCCATGGTTATGGGATTGCTGAGTCCTTGTGGCTCACAGATACTACAACACCAGATGCAGGTACCGCCAAGAACAGTTCAGGAGATGTTTCAGAACTTCACTGGGAGCTCGATGAAGAGAGTGGTCGTATGTATGTGATGTTTCCGACGATCAGTAGTGGTTCCTACTAGGGGCGATCAGACCTTGTGTCATTTATGGTATCTTTCATTTGGATCTTCGTCCGTACTCGGACTCTGATGTTTGTTGGATGATGATTGTTTATGTAATGCATTGTGTGACCTGGCGAGTGTAAGCCAACTACTCTTTTGCATTTCATCCCTCTTTTACATGAGTCGTGCAAAGATACCATACTTGAGATCATTCTAGTATGAGCTTATGCCTTTAAGTCGTGCCTCGACACGTATGAGGTATATTCTCATACTGGGCATGACAAGTTGGTAATCAGAGCCTTCTCCGACCTAGGGCACACACTTGAAAATGTTTTGAGTCCTATATATATCGGAGAGTAGGATTTCTTTTTACTCCTCATCCCTTTATCACTCTGGTGAGGACCCCTGACGATGTTCTATCTCTTCTACTCTCAAAAATTTCACAATTTTTTTTAGGATCACGCGAGTATTGTATGGATTATTGCGATGTCTTTCTGACGAGAACATTGTTCTCGATGCCTCCTGTCATTAGGGGTTGTGGCAGTGTCCCGGGTAGTTGAGCTCCGTGGTGTTGTCGTCACAAATCTATCGTAGTAGTTCTGGAATAATTAAGACGGCCGACATCGAAAACCCTTCTATGCGGTTAGTGGCAAGATAACCCTGACATCACCCAGTACTGGGGAGGTAGTTCGGGAGTATTGCCATAGCTTGTATAACAGATGCGTTTCGAAGGTCCGAGGTAAACGGTTTCTGGAAATAACTGGTTATGTGTTGAAGGATGGATACAGCTGGATGTAGGATTAGAGTTGAGTGCGCGGTGCTTCCCCTGTATCCCCAACACCTGATTGCATAACTGGAAACTTTCGGAAATTAATAGGTGGGTTTCAAGTAGCTCGTAGGCATTCTTCCAACGAGTGCATGATATGGAGTTTGGGGTTCAACATTGAGTGAAGAGGTTTTATGGGCGTTGTTCCAATCGGGAGTTGCATCTTAAAGGGTCCTTGGCTATGCTTATCCGGGGATTGCAAAACCCTTATGTAACACGTTCCATGAGCTTTCAGCACGAATATGTGGAACGAAGCTTCTATCTTGTATTTGTTCTATCTGCTCCTTGTTGTTTTTATTTACCTTTTGTTCTCCCAAGTGGCTTCTCGACAAGTGTTGTACCATTAAGCTATGGAATTCGTTCGCTGTTCGAATGATATTGTGAAGATTATGTTGCAACATATCTATCCTTTGTTTTTGTTTTGATTCCGGTATTCGAGTTGCTTCGATGTCAAATGTTGATTCCATACCTTTCCTAAGCAGTGTTCTCATATTTCTATGGGAGTGCTAGTCCTTCTTGATCATCAAGATTGTCATGTAAATTCTTTTTCAACCGGCGTGCTTCTCTTGAAGTTAACCCGATCCTTTCAATTGCGCAAGACCAATTCTTGGTTTTTCTCAATGGTGTCCGTTTTGTTCGTCTCAAGTTGTCTTAGTTTTTCCCCGCCCTCCCACCCTTTTTCTTCATGAAGCCAGAGTCCCTAATGAAATATCCATTTTATTCATGTGATGTCTCTTCATTCTTTTCCTTCAATGCCCTTATCCGGTGATTTCTCATGAAGATGCTCAAGAGCTTCAAGTTCATCATTCTTAATTCTAATATTCTTCTCCGGCGGACTAAATCCAAACTTCCACATTGATCATATATGTGCCTCTTGTTTCACATGTTTTCACATGTTGAAAATTCTTATTCAAAGTCCCTCTTGTTTATTCAACTCTCTCTAATTCTTATCCGGAGTGTACAAGACAACTCAGAAGATTCATAATTCCATTCTTAATCCGTTCAAACTATTTTGAGGTTGCTATCTTATCCAAGCCATGTAATTCAACCGGTGCAATATCTCTTAAGCAATCTTTTTCAACAGTGATTTCTTTTGAGTGGGCCCTAACCCACAAGTCTTTTTCCAGGATCTTACCTGACTCTTCTAATTTTTCTAGAGTTATTCTGAAATTATTTCAAAGCGTGACATAAGAATGATTCCCATCAGTCACGTGCCTTCTCCAAGATCGCTTTCAAATTCTTTTCATCATTGGTTCAACCTTTTTCATTCTTCATTCCGGAATGCCTCAACAATTCATGGTGGTGTATCTCATCGTCTTCTCAGATTTGAAGACCGAAGAAGAGTTTCTCTTAAATCTTTGTCCGTTCTCTTGAAGATTCGAGGTTCTACCTTCATGCCATCCTCATTATTATTTCGATCACAAGGGATCTTTTTATGCCCATCTGAAGCATTTCATGAATCCCTTCCATTGTGATCCTCCGAAGCCATCATTTCAGAAGATTTCTTCGTTCTCAGTTTTTCATCTTCGTTCTCCAAATAGTCTTCATTGATGCCTCTTCGTTCGTCTCTATATTCTTACGGTGGTTCGTCCAAGATTTATCTTCCTTGATATCGTATTAATTCATTCGTTCTTTCAAAACCCTACCGGTGATTCGTTGAATACTCTCTCAAGTTTGTGCGAGATCTCTCTTTAATTCTTTGCAACAAGAATAAGTAGTATGCCAAATCCGTTGCTTGTCATCAATTTAATTTGAGGACGGATAAGCATACAGTAAATCTTATTCTTATTTCCTCGAAGTGATTAATCTCTTTTTCCGGAACTTGTTCATCATATCATATACTTGGTTCTAAGTTGTTCATCTTGGTTTCCGGAGCTCCAAGTTATTTCAATTATATCATTTCAAACCTCCATCTAATTCATCGCAGGCCTTGAATCTTATTCTTTTCATCTTTCACTTCTCATGCTTTCATTACCAGAGTTCTCATGGTGGTTCATCGAGATTTAATTCATCCTCGAAGTCTTCATCAAGATTCTTGTTAGACATCAAGCATTCTTCATCATGCTTTCCAAGTGCAATTCTTGCTCCCTTATCTGTTGAGGTGGTGTTATGTCATTCTTGATAATTTCCTTCATGTTTCATGATTCACAAGTTATCAAGGATGAGATTTTAAAACCATCATTTTCTTTGTTCAGGAGATCTTTTCCAACTCTTCAATTTATTCATTGAAGCAATCTTGGGTTGTACCTCACCTAAAAGCTTTCCTTAAGGTTTGTAAATGACTCAAATTCTTCATTTATCCTCTCGGTGAAAGAGTTTTCATCTCTTCATTGATCTCTAGCAACAATTGGTTTCCGTTAGTGGCAGAATTTCACCTCAAGTTTTGAGATGTTTTCCATAAGCCACAACAAGCTTATTCTTTTGTTGTTGATTTTTTCCAACAACTCCGTTCAACCCTTGTTCGTAAGGAGGATTTTCTAATTCGGTTGTGGGATAAGTTATCATATTTTTCTCCGTTCATTTCTTTCATTGATCTATATTCTATTATTTCATTCCGGAGGCATTGTGATATTGCTCTCTTTGACCATCATCTCGTTTTTATCAAGATCATATTCTTCCCTTGCTTGTCTATTTAACCGGAGTGTTGTGTCCTCCATTCAAGTTCCGTCATCTTATCTAGTTTCCCTCTGTTTTCAACCGGAGTGCTGTCCGAATCCTTCTTACCCCTTGTGCCATTCTTTCAATTGTTTCAGAGTCAGTGTGTTCTTGATTTCATCAAGTATCATTCCATCTCCTCAAGTTCATGTTAATTCCTTCCATTTTTAGACGGAGTGTTGTCCAAATTATTTCGTTCTTATTCCTTCTCAATCTTGGTTAACCGGAGTGGTTTTGAAATTCTTTCGTCATCCGTGAGCTCTGGTTTCATGTCTTTCTACCTACAAGGTTCTCGTAATGTCCCCTGTTCCTCCTTTTTACCGGAGTGCTCTTAACTTCGTTCATCTCCGTTGTATTCTTTCTTTCAAGATTGTTCAACCTCTCAAGGTTTGTGGTTTCACTCGTTTGTCGAAGAAGCAAATTTGTTTTACCTCTTCCTTTATCCTTTTGACAAAGTACACTGGGCGCTCCACCATTTTCTTCTGTATCTCCTCTTGCGCTTGCGCAGATCCATCTTTGTCGGGACTAGAGCTTGTCGGGGAAGCCCCCTGCTTGTCGCTGGACGCGCTTGCCGCGGTTGCAGGCTCATCATCTGCCTCCCTCTCCGCTACTAACGCAACACTAACCACTTGAGTGGTTGCCGCTAGGTACAGCAGCAACTTCTCTTGTGGCTTAGGTGCGACAAGTATTGGAGTGGAGGACAGGTACCTCTTCAAGTCTTGCAGCGCAGCCTCCGCTTCCGGAGTCCATTTCATTGGACCTGCCTTTTTCAAAATTTTGAAAAACGGCAGGGCGCGCTCAACAGACTTAGAGATAAACCTGCTGAGAGCAGCCACGCAACCGGCAAGTCTTCGTACATCCTTGACGCGCTTTGGTGCTTCAATCTACTCAATGGCCTTGATCTTGTCGAGATTGGCTTCAATTCCCCTCTGAGACACGAAAAACCCGAGAAGCTTGCTGGAAGGGACTCCAAACACACACTTCTCGGGGTTGAGCTTGAGCTGGATCTTGCGCAGATTTGCAAAGGTCTCGTCTAAATCTTGAATCAGGGTTTCCCTGTCCTTGCTCTTGACCACTATGTCATCCATGTAGGCTTCCACATTTCTGTGTATTTGTGGCTCAAAAGCTGTATGGACTACCCTTGAAAATGTTGAACCAACATTCTTCAAACCGAAAGCCATCCGTATGAAACAGTACGTGCCACATGGAGTGATGAATGCGGTCTTCTCCTCATCTTCTTCTGCCATGAAGATTTGATGGTATCCTGAGTACGCGTCAAGAAATGAAAGCAGGTCACATCCGGCCGTGGAGTCAACGATCTGGTCAATTCGCGGCAAGGGAAATGGGTCTTTGGGACAAGCTTTATTCACATCGGTGAAGTCGATACAAAGCCTCCATTTCCCGTTTGCCTTACGCACGACTACAAGATTGGCCAGCCACGTAGGATGGAGCACACCTCTGACAAGGCCTGCTGCTTCCAACTTCTTTATTTCTTCTGCGATGAATTCTTGGCGCTCCACTGCTTGTTTCCTAACTTTTTGCTTGACGGGCCGCGCATGAGGACAGACGGCAAGGTGGTGCTCAATTACTTTCCTGGGAACACCGGGGATGTCAGACGGTTGCCACGCAAACACGTCGACATTCGCCCGCAGGAAAGCAACGATGTATCTTGCTCTGTATCCACCGCGCCCTTCCTTAACAACACGCGTTTAATACGGCGTCGTGGGAGAGATCGTGGGTGGTTTCTTTATTCGGAAATGCGGAACGTCCGCCCCCTCCCTCCTTATAAGCAGGGGAAACAGGGGCAGTTCGTCTATCCGCCCGTTGCTACTCCAATCTTGAGAACCTCCGCTGCTCCCCTTCTTCCCAAAGCTGAAAGAGAGCAGCGCTCCGCCCCCCATCGCCACCAGCGCCACCAACGCCGTCGACCTCTTCCACTACCTCCGCCATGGCTCCGAAAGCCGACAAGGTGAAGGCTGCGAAGTTGGCCGAGGCGCAGCGGCTCGCGGCACTGCGAAAGGCGCGGGCTGTCTTCCCCCCCAAGCTTGCCGCAAGGGAGCTGAGGGAGAACTACTACCTCTTCTATTCGGGGGAGACGCGGGCGCACCCGCGCACGAAGGTACTCCCAGCCGTTGCTTGTAAAATGGCTCCGAACAGATATGCTTTCTTCGCCTTGTTCTTCTACTGCGGGCTCTGCCCGCCTTTCTCTGAATTCTTCTGTGACATCATGAACACCTACGGGTTCCACCTCCTTGATTTCACCCCAATGCCGTTCTGACCATGACAGTTTTCGCACACCTCTGCGAAAACTTTTTCGGAGTCCATCCCAATGTAGCCCTTTTCCGCCACTTCTTTACGCCCCGAGTCGAGAGAGGAGAGCCTTTATCTGGCGGAGTCTCCTGGATCTCGAGGACCCACAAGAAGGAAGCTTATCTGGAGGGAGATCTCTGCAACAAATGGGAGGAATGGAGAGCACGCTGGTGCTGGATTGTAGAGGAGAACCCGCAGCCACTTACCGCCCGGTGCCAAGCCCTAGTAGTGCACGGCAACGATTGGAGCGACCTGGCCCCGGAAGACGGTAGACTGAAGATTGCCACTGCCCGGATCCGACGCCTCAGTCTTGCCGGGCTCACTGTAGGCGCAGTTGGCGCAGATTTCCTTCACCGCCGCATCGCCCCCCTGCAGGAGAGGAAGAGACCCGCCTGGGAGTTCGAGAATGCGGCGGATATCATGAGGCTGCGCCCGGGCCTCAACTACAACTTCACTGTCCTGGAGCTCAACGCGATGCTCCAGGAGCTGTTCAAGTACGACCCCGATCATCCCGAAGTGTTCAGGTTGCCGAGGGGCGTCGTTCCGCTGTGCAACAATTCCGCGCTCAGCCGCATCCGCGCAATGATGCCGCTGTGCGACTCGCATGGGATCGACCCAACGTGGCAAGAGCCTGTAGAAAACGTCGTGCTGGCGTTCTTCGACAGCTTGGAGGAAGTGCCGATTCGCTCCGACGAGAAGAAGGGCCTCACCCGCGACATCACCGATAAGGAGATGGCGTACATCGCCACTAGGCTGGAAGAGGCGGCGGCGGCCGCAGCCGCGGTCGAGTTCGGTTTCACCCCGGAGGAGGCAGAGGCAGCAAAGGCGGCAAGCCTTGCCGAGCGAGACGAGTTTGTCGGCGAGGGAGAGCCTGCCGGGCAAGACGCCGAGTCGAGCGAGCCCGCCGAGTAGGGCATCGAGTCGAGCGGGCCCACCAAGGACACGAGCGACTCGTTGGAGATCGACTCCTCTTCCTCCTCATCTTTAGGCAGCTCGCCGCCAGCAGAGCCTCCAGCTCCACCAAGAAGGCGTCTTCGCAAGGCCGGGGACGTAACAGAGCGGTAGACGGGTCAACAGCCGCCGCGCCGCGCGACACACTCCACCGCGGCAAGCACGGTTGCCGCGGGAGCACCTCGCGCTTCTGCAGCAACTGGAGCGGGGTCTTCCCGGACCACCGCTTCTGCTCCTGCCGCTCCCCACGCCACAGTGACAGCCGGAGCGGGGTCGTCTCAGACCACCGCCACTGCTCCCGCCAAGCGGCCAAGGGAGCCTACTCCTCCGCCTCCTAGCGCCGGGCATGAGCCGAATTTCGACTTCTCCATGCTCAGCTCCGACGAGGAAGAAGAAGAGTAAGATTCTTATTGTTCTTGCATTTCTTCAATTCTTGCTGTTTTGTCCTGCGTCGCATTTGCCTTACTCTGAACTTGTTCCTTTTCAGGACTCTGGCCCAGAGTACGGCAAAGAGAGCCAAGGTCCCGGCGAGGAGCGAGGAGGTGATCATCGTCGAGGACGAGCCCACCAAGGCCACCTTGCCGGACCCGGCAATCAACCTTCAGAGCAGCCCCCAGCGCAGCCCCCAGCGTAAGTGTATGGTTCAATTTCCGCTGTTAGGCGCGCGTGGGTGCTCTTTCTTTGCTGACGTCTGTTTGTTGATTTGTGTAGGAGCAGAGCAGACACTCCAGGAGAGCCCGGAGACCGCCCCCGTTGTGCCACCTGCTTCAACTACGCCGCCCAGGGAGGGTTCTCCGGCGAGGGTTTCCCCGGCAAGGGAGAGTCCTCCGGCAAGGGGGAGCTCTCCGGCGAGGGACAGCACCAGCGGCCCTGCGCCGGCAGAGACCATGACTACACCGCCACGGGAGAGTTCCCCGGCAAGGGACACTGCCGAGGAGCCGGCTCGCACAGGTAATCCTCTCGCTTCAAACTTCCCTTGGGCTTTTCTTCTTTTGATTCTTCTTTTTGGATATTTGCTTGACTGTTTTTCTCCCCTTTTCGGCCGTCAAATCCATCTGCTGTAGAGCCGATGGAGACGGAGGCTGCTGGCGAGGAGAATACGCGCGGCAACACTGGCGACGTCGCTGCCACCGAAGAAGCGGCCGGTGCTGACGATCCCGTCGGCGACGAGGCCGCCAAGGCTGCCGCCGCAGCAGCTGGCGAGGGGCCCGGCGATCGCACTGACGGCCCTGAGGCCGCAGGAGCGCCAGGCGCTACGCCGACCGCTGATCCCTCCGCCGCTACCGCAGCGTCAAGCTCCGACGAGCTCGAGCCAGGCGCCTACTTGAAGGCCGGCGACGGTGTCTTCATCAAACTCCCCTGGGCTTCAAGCTCCAGGGCGCCGTTCGAGGGAGAAACCTTCGACGGAAAGGTGCTCGCCTCCGCTGGGCTGACGCTGGTCGACATGCCGAGCAGCAGCGGCGGCGAGCCTGAGGAGGAGCAGCTGCTGCGGAAGCTGCTGTCGCTCTACCGCGCCCGGCAGGCCAAGCTGGAGTCCCGCGAGGCGCTTGCCGCGAAGGCGGGAGCCGACATCGAGAAGCGCACGGGAGCTCCGGGCCCTCAACCAGGCAGCTCTCCGGTCCTTGGCAGAGGAGCGGGAGCAACTTGCCGAGGAGCAGACGGCCTTCTTCCTCGATAAGGCTGAAGTTGAAGAACAGCAGCGGCTTGCCGCTGAGAGGCTGTCCACGCGGGAGGGTGAGCTGGCGCAGCGGAAGGTCAACCTCGACAGCCACGAGGAGGAGCTTGCCGCGCGCGAGCAATCACTTGGCGGGGCCCTCCAGGAAGCAAAGGACGCTGCCGCAGCTGCCGAGACCGCCAAGAAGGAACTGGAGGCGAAGGTGGCGCAGCTGGAGGCCGATCTCAAGGAGAGAGGTGAAGAGATCGCCGCGCTCAAGCTTGAGCGGGAGAAGGACGCCCACAGCCACTCAGAGCTGCAGGTCCGTCTCGCTGAGAAGGGTAAGGAGCTTGCCGCCGCCAAGGACTCCAATGCTGATCTTGCGTTGAAGCTGACCACTTTGACCAAGACGCTGGACGGCGCCAAGGAGCGGGAGGCGGCCCTGAAGGAGGAGGTCAAGGCCGAGAAGGCGTTGCTGGTGAGTGCTGCTGTCACCCAGAACACCTTCAGGGAGACTGTGGAACACTGGACGGAGGGTCTCGTCGATGCTGCCGCAGATATCGACAGGGAGCTGGCGCAGCTGGGGGCGGAGTATCTCAGATATTCCTCCGATGAGAACCTCCACCCCAGCGCCAAGCTCACCTTGTTCTTCAAAGGCGTGGTGACGGCCCTCCAGCGACTCCGGGAGAGGATCCCAAAGCAGCTGGCGGACGAGTCACGCAAGCTCTGCGCGGGAGCCCTTCAAAAGGTGCTGGTGAAGGTGGCTTTCCGCAACCCGGGCCTCAACCTCACCAACGTCCTCAAGAGCTTGCCAGCGGATGCTGATCTGGAGGCGCTCATGGCCCTTGTCGCACCCATTGTGGACAAGGTGAGTGGCATCAAGAGGGTCGAGGGCGGTCGCGCAGATTAGGCTGCCTATTTTCTTCTTCCCTTGTCGCTGCTGGTCATGTTACGAGAACAATCTATTAGAGCTGCGACAAGCTACTTTGTAATATAATTCTATTTTGGGTATGATTGCTATGTTATTTTCTTTACTTGATTCCTTCCTTTGTATGTTTTTGCCCTACGCTTTTAGGGAACTTGCCGGCGCAGGCACCTTAGCCGCGAGCGCTGAGTGCGGAACGTCAGCAGCCTGCTGGCGGTGCCGTTACCGACAAGAAATCTTGTCGCAACTAGTTGCAGCACACTTAAGTTGTTGAGCGGACTCGAAAACAAAGTAAGGGCACGAAACTAGTCGCAGCGCACTTAAGTCGTTGAGCGAACTCGAAACAAAGTAAGGGCGTAGCTAGCTACGAGTTGGTTCCTCCGCGCACAGGTTTTCCATACAAAGCACGGTCGTTCAAGGAAGATAACTTAAAAATTTAAAAATCTGATTGCTCAAACTTTGGCAACTTAGCTTTTGTGTTGTTTGCTTCCCGGCAAGGCGAAACTTTCTTGAACGGCGCTTGGTCCATACCACTATCTTCTCCCCCCGGCAAACTTGTGCGCGAGGGAACCTTCCTTTCCTTGAGAAAAAAGAAAGAGGAGAAAATACAGATATGGAGCCTTTGGGCTCGTTATTGCTTACCGGGGGTAGGTGCTGCACAAGGTGTCAGATAATACATGCAAGAAAATAGAAAGCATGAAATTGGCAAGATGTGCGGAGCACATGAGCTTTACTTATGCACGGGGTCTGCGCCCGGCTTTGTACAAAGGGTTACATGCAACAGCGGCAAGACTTGTACAAAAGGTGGTTGCCGGAGCGGGTCTCGGCAACCGCGCCTTACGGGTAAAACTTACGAAGATGTTCAATGTTCCAGGAGTTTCTCACCGGAAAGCCATCTTCGATCTCAAGGCGGACAGCGCCAGGCCTAGTGACTCATTTCAGCCGGTAAGGGCCTTCCCACTTCAGCGTCAAACCTTTTGGAATTCTTGGCGGACTGAACGCGCCGAAGAACAAGGTCACCTTCCTCGAGACTTCTGGCATTAACTTTGCGGCTATGGTAGCGGCGCAAATCTTGCTGGTATCGAGCAGCTCGTACAGCAGCCTGGAGACGGTCTTCCTCAAGGAGCAGCGCGTCATCTCGTCGCAGCTGCTCTTGCTCAAGCTCATCATAAGCGAGCACTCGAGGTGACCCGTATACGAGTTCCGTGGGGAGAACTGCCTCTGCTCCATAGACTAGAGCGAAAGGTGTCTATCCAGTGGCTCGATTTGGCGTCGTCCTGATCGACCAAAGAACCACCGGCAGCTCCTCGATCCAGTTTCTTCCGCACTTGTGCAGCCTGTCGAAAGTTCTGGTCTTGAGTCCACCCATCACTTCAGCATTTTCCCTCTCCGCTTGACCGTTGCTTCTCGGGTGAGCAACAGAAGCGAAGCAGACCTTGGCGCCAAGATCTTGGATGTACTGCATGAAGGTGCGACTCGTGAATTGTGTGCCGTTGTCAGTGATGATCCTGTTAGGGATCCCGAAGCGGCAAACAATCGTCCTGAAGAACTTGACTGCTGACTGTGCTGTCACCTTCCTCACTGCTTCCACTTCCGGCCACTTTGTGAACTTGTCGATTGCGACGTACAAGTACTCAAAGCCCCCGGCTGCGCAGGGAAAGGGGCCGAGGATGTCGAGCCCCCAGACCGAAAATGGCCAGGATAAAGGGATCGTCTGGAGAGCTTGAGCTGGCTGGTGTATCTGCTTGGAATGGAACTGGCACGCTTCACACTTGGTTACTTGTGCAGTTGCATCCTGGAGGGCTGTCAGCCAAAAGAAACCTTGCCGGAATGCTTTGCCGGCAAGTGCTCTTGCGCCAATGTGGTGACCACATATGCCTCCATGTATCTCTACCAACAGCTTCTGTCCATCTTCCCGGAGAATACACTTCAATTTCACACCGTTGAGTCTTCTTCTGTACAGTGTGTTGTCAACAAACTGGTACATACTTGACTGTCGGGCTACTCTTTCCGCTTCTTCTTTCTCTTCGGAAAGTTTTCCTGTCTGAAGGAAACGGACGATCTGCTGTGCCCATGCTGGAGCTTGTGGCTCGACAACAAGGACTAAAGGCACATCTGCTGCTGCGGGAACGTCTGCTTCTACGGAGAGAACCTGTGGTTCAGCCGGAGCGTGACGTTCCCCGGCAAGCTTGCCGGAGCAAAACTTGTCGGGAGCGTTTGCTTCAACGGAACAAACCCTTGGGCTTGCCGGAGCAGACTGCTCCTCAGCACTCTTGGTGTTGATCTTGGGGACCTTCTTGGCGGCGGCTTCTGGAAGCTCCGCTGGAAAATAGTCACCAGAAATCAACTTCCTCTTCTTGCTCTGTCCAGTTGATGGTGTTACGGACGGTTGAGTCAGCTTGAGCACAAAGATCCCTGGTTCCACAGGTAACTTAAGTGCGGCGCACTTTGACAGGCCATCGGCGATGTCGTTCTGAGCTCTTGGAACATGCTCCATCTGTAGGCCGTCAAAGTGCTCCTCTAGCTTTCTCACTTCATCTACGTAGGCTTCCATCAACGGACTCTGATAACTCTTGTTTACTTGGCGGACGACAAGCTGCGAGTCATCCCTGATAATGAGCTTCTTGATCCCAAGGTCTGCCGCGATCCTAAGACCGGCAAGCAAACCTTCATACTCTGCAGTATTGATCGTTGCTTGCTCCTTGGGAAAGTGCATCTGGACTACGTACTTGAGGTGCTCTCCGGTGGGTGCGACAAGCAGCACGCCAGCACCGGCACCTTGCAGCGAGAAAGCACCATCAAAGTACATCAGCCACTCTTTGCTTGCTTCCTTGACGGGGATGCTCGCTTCTGGAATCTCTTCATCTGGTGTTGGCGTCCACTCTGCTATGAACTCTGCCAATGCTCTGCTTTGGATAGTTGAATTACTCTCAAATTTGAGGCCAAAGCTTGACAGTTCCAGTGCCCACTCAACAATCCTGCCTGTCGCTTCTGGATTATGCAGTATCCTCTTCAGCGGAAAGCGAGTGACAATTGTTATCTCATGTGCTTGGAAGTAATGGCGCAGCTTTCTCGAGGCCATGAGGAGGCCGAAAAGCAATTTCTGCACACCAGAGTACCTTGACCTAGCCCCCTGCAGTAGGGAACTGACAAAGAACACTGGGCACTGCACCATTTTCTTCTGTATCTCCTCTTGCGCCTGCGCAGATCCATCTTTGTCGGGACCAAAGCTTGTCGGGGAAGCTCCCTGCTTGTCGCTGGACGCGCTTGCCGCGGTTGCAGGCTCATCATCTGCCTTCCTCTCCGCTACTAACGCAACACTAACCACTTGATTGGTTGCTGCTAGGTACAGCAACAACTTCTCTTGTGGCTTAGGTGCGACAAGTATCGGAGTGGAGGACAGGTACCTCTTCAAGTCTTGCAGCGCAGCCTCCGCTTCCGGAGTCCATTTCATTGGACCTGCCTTTTTCAAAATTTTGAAAAACGGCAGGGCGCGCTTAGCAGAGTTAGAGATAAACCTGCTGAGAGCAGCCACACAACCGGCAAGTCTTCATACATCCTTGACGTGCTTTGGTGCTTCAATCTGCTCAATGGCCTTGATCTTGTCGGGATTGGCTTCAATTCCCCTCCGAGACACGAAAAACCCGAGAAGCTTGCCGGAAGGTACTCCAAACACACACTTCTCGGGGTTGAGCTTGAGCTGGATCTTGCGCAGATTTGCAAAGGTCTCGTCTAAATCTTGAATCAGGGTTGCCCTGTCCTTGCTCTTGACCACTATGTCATCCATGTAGGCTTCCACATTTCTGTGTATTTGTGGCTCAAAAGCTGTATGGACTACGCTTGCAAATGTTGAACCAGCATTCTTCAAACCGAAAGGCATCCGTATGAAACAGTACGTGCCACATGGAGTGATGAATGCGGTCTTCTCCTCATCTTCTTCTGCCATGAAGATTTGATGGTATCCTGAGTACGCGTCAAGAAATGAAAGCATGTCACATCCGGCCGTGGACTCAACGATCTGGTCAATGCGCGGCAAGGGAAATGGGTCTTTGGGACAAGCTTGATTCACATCGGTGAAGTCGATACAAAGCCTCCATTTCCCGTTTGCCTTACGCACGACTACAGGATTGGCCAGCCACGTAGGATGGAGCACACCTCTGACAAGGCCTGCTGCTTCCAACTTCTTGATTTCTTCTGCGATGAATTCTTGGCGCTCCACTGCTTGTTTCCTAACTTTCTGCTTGACGGGCCGCGCATGAGGACAGACGACAAGGTGGTGCTCAATTACTTTCCTGGGAACGCCGGGGATGTCAGACGGTTGCCACGCAAACACGTCGACATTCGCCCACAGGAAAGCAACGATCGCGCTTTCCTATTTGGGGTCAAGAGTGGCACTGATGGTGAAGGTACCACCAGTGCCGTCCTCCTTGGCGGACACCTTCTTGGTTTCTGGCGGAGCTGCCATCGTCTTCTTACACTTGCCGGTGGAGCTCGATGGTGCGTCCTCGATGGTAGCGCAGCACTCCGAAGAGGTGCGCTTGCCAGAGTGGGCATCAGAGCTCTTGCCGGACTTGGTCTTCTTCTTCCCCCCGGGAGCTTCAGCGGCAATTGTCTTGCGATCTGTTGCGGCTGCTGCTTCCCGGTAGATCTTGTCGGCGCAGATAAGAGCATCCTTCTTGTCGCCAGGGACAGAGATGACACTTATCGGGCCTGGCATCTTCAGCATGTTGTATGCGTAGTGAGAGGCTGCCATGAACTTGGCGAGTGCTGGACGGCCGAGTATCCCATTGTAAGGCAATGGGAAATCGGCAACGTCAAAAGTGACCCTCTCAGTCCTAAAGTTCAGCTCGCCGCCAAATGTCACTGGCAACGTGATCTTTCCCTTCGGCTTGCTCCTTCCCGGGTTGATTCCTTGGAATGTGCCGGTCTCTTCGAGCTCGCTGTCAGGGATCTGGAGTTTCTGGAGTACAGCGGAGGAGATCAGGTTCAATCCGGCCCCGCCGTCAACTAGCATCTTAGTGACCTTGAGGTTGCGAATAGTTGGTGAAACCAACATCGGCAAGCACCCGACCGCAGTTGTGCGATCAGGGTGGTCCTCAATGTCAAAGATGATAGGCGTGCTGGACCATTTCAGAAGTTCGCGCGATTCGACAGGTGGTTCTGCCGCATTGACTTCCCGCACCCACTGCTTGAGTTGGCGGTGTGAAGTATGCAGAGAAGCACCGCCGTCGACGCACAAGACCTCTGTGGCTTTGTGGAACTCCTGCTCACTGGTCTCGACATCATCCATGTCTTCGTCGTCGTCATCATCTTCATCCTTGTCGCGGCCGCGGGGAGGTCTGTCTCCTTGCCGCTGCTTGGGCTTGCCGCGGTGTCCTCCCCGGCCGTTGAATGGCCGCTTCTTGCCGGATCCTTCAGCAGCTCCTTGGGCCTTCTCCTTGTCGCGTCGCTCGTATTCAACCTTCTGCTGCTCAACAAGCTGCTCGACTCTCTTGCAGTTCTGGAGATCGTGACCCTTGGTGCGGTGGATCTTGCAGTACTGCTTGTCGGTGCCGTCCTGCTTGTCGGCTGCCACCACAGCCTTGCAGCTGGTGCAGGCGGCAACCTCCTTGCCGGAGCTACCAGCTTCGGCTTTCTTGGCGCCACCTCCGTTGCCGGACTGCTCAACGACTAGCACCTCTTTGTTTTTCTTCTTCCTATTGTTCCGCCGCCGGTTTTTCTTTGCCGGGGCGGCATCCTCGCTGTCAGATCTGTCTCCTGTATTCTCTCCGGGGAGTTTCCTCCCTTCCACAGCCCGTGCACACTTGTCGGCCAGGGCGTATAGATCACTGACGTCTTTGATCTTGCACATCGCCATCTCCTCCCTCATCCTGCGGTTACGCACGTTCTGGTGGAACGCGCTAATGACCGCGGCAGGGTGGACATCTGGGATGTTTTGTTGAACACGGCTGAATCTCTGAATATACTTGCGCAGGGGCTCTCCTTCCTTCTGGGCGAGCAGGTGAAGGTCACTCTCTTGGCCATGGGGTTTGTGGCCGCCTGTAAAGGCGCCGACAAACTGATGGCACAGGTCTGCCCAGGAGGATATGGAGTTGTCCGACAAGTGCATGAGCCAGGATCTGACGTTGGGTTTAAGCACTAGCGGGAAGTAGTTGGCAAGGATCTTGTCGTCCCGCCCCCCAGCAGCTTGCACCGCGATGGTGTAGATGCTGAGGAACTCCGACGGATGCGTCTTGCCGTCGTACTTCTCCGGTACATCTGGCTTGAAATTCTTCATGCTAGGCCACTGGACTTGCCGCAGCTCACGAGTAAACGCAGGACAACCTACCGCGTACGGCAAGTCGCCTGGTCCCCCTGGCGCATGCATGTCGACAGCGGGCCCAGCGCGCTGGTCGGATTGACGCCGCGCTTCTCTTCGGTGCTCGATGCGAGTACGAGCGTCCTCTTGCTGTCGTTCGTGAAGAACTTGGCGCTGATCGCGACGAGCTCGTGTATCTGACGACGCAGTGGACTCGCTGTCGAGGTGGATCCGGCGAGTCGGCGATTTTGGCCTTCGGGGCGGAGAGTGCACGGTGGTTGCACCCCCACCGGTCTTGATGCCATCGGCCCGTGCCTGGCTGACTTGCCGCGGCTGCGATGTGCTCGGCTGCCACGGAGTGTCGCCGTTGGCCAAGGCGATGAGACTCTGAATGGTGGCCCTCCAGTCGTCGATCTTGTCTGCCGCTGGAGGGAAGTCTAGGAGCATTTGAGCTCGTGCCAGAGCTTCTGCTGGAGTGGCGGGTAGCGGTGGCGAACGGTGTGAGGAGCGGGATATGCTCGGACTTCTAACTACGTTAGAAGGAGCAGTATCCCGTCCAGGCGACTGTGCCTTGCTCGTGCCGGGATGTTGGCGTGTATGCTGGTCTTGAGCATCCCGAGATCCACCAGCTCGATTTTGGTCCAGCAAACGTATGGTACCGTGAGCACCATGACGCTGCCGGTCCCGCGCCTCCTTAGATGGGCGCGGTGATGTACGGACGCCGAGGTCTTGGAGTGTGCCATGTCGTTGTGGGAGTCGACTACGCCACCGGTGGGCAGCGCAGCTTTGTCCTTGGACTTGGCGGCTTCGTGAGCTCCCTCGTCGATGTTCGTTCTCCCGCCGGCGTCTACCCCACCAGCCGTTGGCTCCGGCGGTGGTGGGATCGACACGGACGGAGCATCTGCCTCCGAAGCCTTCTTCTTCGGCGACATGTCGATGAAGATGATGAAGATCTAGCTCGTGTGGACGCCAGATCAGGTTCACACAATCTCGACGCCCCCTACCTGGCACGCCAAAGATGTCGGGGAAACTGATCCACGAACACCTATGGGACCGGCGGACCGACCCCTTTCGGTTCGGCGGGGGCGGAGATCGCACGAAGAGCAGATCGAGGCGAGGCACACGAGCAGTTTACCCAGGTTCGGGCCGCACGGATGCGTAAAACCCTACTCCTGCCTTGTGGATTGTATTGAGTTCTTGGCTCGGGAGCTCTGGAAGCTACAGTACATACCAGCAGCTAACGAGACTGAGTGTGAGAGTGTTCAAACCCCTCTCTACGTTGCGCATGGGCCTCCTTTTATATGCTCAAGGGGTCACCGACAGGTGGCAACGCAGATGAGGGTAAAAATGGGAAAGTATTGCGGTTGGTACAGCTACCTGTACAGTGTTCCATACCTAACCCTGACGGCAGGGGACAAGGGCATTAAATGCCCATCGACGTCGCCTAAACAGTGCAAAAAGGGGCCGTCAGGGGCGCCACTGTTCGCCACGATGGCAACCTTGTCAGCGCCACTTGCCACCGCGTACCCCTGGCTGCACAGCCTCCCGCCACGTACGCCTGGAAGGGTCTCAGAGCGACACGTGGGTGGATGCGCTGGAGCGCGGGTACAGAGTGGTAGCTTGCCGCGGCAAGCGCCTTGCCGCGATCGTTGTTTTGTCGCGTCCGGGAGCTTGTCGCTCACCGGGCCTTGCCGGGACGCGTGGCGCGTCGCGGCAAGTTCCTTGAGATGTCTTGGTTGGCCTTCTCGACAAGCTCCTCTCGCCGGGGTCTTGTGCCTTGAGTGGCCTTCCCGGCAAACTCGTCTTGCCGGGGCCTTGTCTCCTTGACTTGAATACTTTGTTCTTGAATGGCTCCAAAGGAACCACGGAGGACCTTGGCGGTCAACTGGCAAGCCTTGCCGTGGGACGCTGCGACTGCCCGTGCACAAGTTCGGGATACTACGGTACCCCTACTTTAGTACACCGACACCTTTTTTATCCGGTGCCATCTCTAGGATCTTGGGTCGTGATCCTCTGTTAGTGTGGGAGAGTTGTGACGCCCGAAGACCGACACTCCAGAAGATTCCAGATGTTTCGGGTTTTCCCGCGTGTTTCAGTTGTGCTTGCTCTATTTATTTTTGCATTCCATCATATCATCATGCCATCATGTCATAATTCTTTTCCTTTTCTAATTAAATTGTGTGGATCTTCGATTCATTTAAATCGAGGGAAGCGTGATTTTCTCTTTAAAACATATCCTCCCAATAGTTAGGGAGCTATAATAAAAATATCCCATTAGTTTGGGATCACCGAAACACACTTGCAAATATTCCCATGCCTCTTTACTTCAAGTTTCACCGTCAAAACCTTCCCTATAATTATTTTCCCGTTTATCGAGGTTCCTCCAAAAACCTCAACATTTTTGAACACTTCAAAAACCAAGTCTTAGTTCAAACCCATTTGAAGTAAATTCAAATATGTTTGAATTATATCTCGATCTTGCCACTTCTATTTTTCTCAGATTACGCTCATTTTTATGAGCCCAGGAAAAATAATCCCATGTGCAAACTCCTTCCCTAACCTCCCTTTCTTTTCTTTCTCTTTTTCTATTTTTTATTTAAAGAGAGAAGAGAGAGGATCTGGAAGAGGCCTCTGCAGCCCAGCCAGGGCCCAGCCGCAGCTTGGCCTGCTCCCAGCCGGCCGCACCTCTAGGCCCATTTGCCTCCTAGCCCATCTGTAGCTAACCCTAGCCCGTTCGACCCCGCTCCTCCTCCTCTCATCCTCCTGCGCCGCCAGGAACTCACGCACGCGACCCCACGCCCGCTCGTCCCTCCCTCGTCTCCCTCCTCTCGATCTCTCCCTCCTCCCGACCCAGCTCCCTCTCCCTCTCTCACATCGCCCAATCTCGCTCGTCCTTGCGCGACTCCACCAGATCCTCGTGCTCGGCGCCCATGCGTCCTACCCCCTGGCCGCTTCCCCGCCAGGGCGCCTGCTCCACCTCACCTCCTCGCGGCCCCACCTCTCCTCGCCGCATCACGCTGCACGGCCGCCGACGACCTGAGGCCAGGCGCCCTCCTCGGCTCCTCCCCGAGCCGTGCTCGTTGAGACCTCAAGCCAGCGGGCCGCTGCCCTGCGTCATCGCCCCGCCCCTCTCCTCCTCGTGCCAGGGAGAGGAGCTCCCTTGCCCGCCGTCCACTGCCGCCAAGTTCCCTCTGTCGTCCGTGTTGCCACCCTGCTACGCCCCTCCGTCCTTGTCCGTTCATCGCGCCGCCTTGGCCTCGTCAAGGCCACTGGAGGCCGCTGCCGTGCATCTTCTGCCCCCCCTTGCACCCGAGGCGCTCGACCCCTCGTCCAGGGCCGCCATCTTCCTCGACACCGAGCGCCACCGCCGGAAGCTGCTGCATCCGTCGCATGCTACCCCGCGCCCCAGGGCTTCGTCCGCATCGCCTCTTTGCTGCTGTCTCCGTGGAGCCCGAGATTGGGTTTTCTTTTGTTAGCTTCGATTCTTCAAAGTTCCAAGTACCTCGACGCTCGACGCCCGAGCGACTACCTTCGGTGAAGAAACGTGTACGACTACCCTCGAAGACCCGTGGATGCGCCAAGTACCCCTTCGGACCGAGACGCCAAGTACCACTACGTGCATGTACCACTACCGTTGCCCCGAAGACGTTCGATTCGCCAAGTACCTCTACCGTCGACCCCGAACATCTTCGGAAATGTGAACGACTACGAAACGTATACCACGACCCGCGAGTACCACTACTTCCTCTACGACCTCGAACTGCCCCGAAATGAACGCTTCGAATGTATACCACCGAGACGACCCCGTGTATGCATGCATGTGAATTTGTGACGTATGAGATGAAGTACTTGTGTGCACCGTGCCCGATTCGTCGCTTGTCATGCCCCTCGTTTGCCTCTCGACGAGTTACCAGTACCGATATGTTGCGTGGCATCATTTTCGGATTCGTCACCGTGGCCCCTTTCTTTCCAACACGGTGACAAATACTTCATATCTCTTCATGTTAACTTTCAAGTAAAAATTGCATAAAACTTGATCTTGTCATCCGCATCATGATAACAACCTTTGAATGTTAAATTGTTGTTGCTTCAATAATTGCTAAATGACATGAGGAGTTTTCCGGAATTGTTGTTGTTATTTCCGGCCTCTTTTAAATTGACTAGATAGTGTAGTTTTGCTCATGCTTCACCTCTTGCCATGTTTAATAAAAAACATTTAATCTTGCCTTTTAAATAAACGAGAGTCAACTAAATATATAAAATGTGGTGTTTTGTCAATATGCAACTCGTTGCATATTGAGCTCCACTTAACTTGTAGTATCGTTTGTGCACTTTGCCATGCCATGCATATTTAAACCGGACATGCATCATACTTGGTTGTGCATCATATGTCATGTTTATGCTTGTGTGTTTACCATGTTGTTTGCTTCTTTCCGTTATGCTTCTCTCGTTAGCTTCGGGTTCGTTCGGGAGTTGTGAGGATTTGTTCGACTACTTCATGGACTTGTTCTTCTTCCTTGCGGAATCCCAGGCAAGATGACCATCTGCTTGGATACCTTTACTATCATTGCCATGCTTAGTTGTCTCGATGCTATCGTTACATGTCGCGCTACCCATCATTATTGTCAGCCCCTCTCCTTGTTGCCATGAAACCTCTAACCTTTGATACCTTCCTAGGAAACCATTGTTTGGCTATGTTACCCGCTTGCTCAGCCCCTCTTATAGCGTTGTTAGTTGCAGGTGAAGATGAAGATCGTTCCATGTTGGAACTTTTTGTTGGAATATCACAATATATCTTATATGTCTTAACACATCTATATACTGGGCATGGGTGGAAGGCTTGGCCTTTTGCTCGGTGTTTTGTTCCACTCATGCCACCTTAGGAGCCGATAAACCGGCATTATGTTCCTTGATTTTGTGTTCCTTACACGGTTGGGTATATGGGGACCCCTTAACACTTCGTCTTTGAATAAAACTCCTCCAGCAAGGCCCAACATTGGTTTTAATTTGCCTCATAATAACAACTTAATTAATTAATTAAATTTTGCATAGGGGGTCGCGCCCTCGGGATTCTTTTCTACATAGCAGGGGGGCCAGTGCTGATGGTGTTGGTCCCAAATGGGGGTCCTGCAGGGCCACCTTGGGGAAACCCGAGGGCTGGTTTTACCTGTAGCATCGCCCATCCGGTCGTGGCCTGAGACGAGATACGCGCGGCTACTATCAGGGTGTCGACACACCGGGAGGTCTTGCTGGACTTGTTTTACCATTGTCGAAATGTCTTGTGCACCGGGAATTCCGAGTCTGATCGGGCCTTCCCTAAGATAAGGGGTAATATTATTATTACTTGTGCTGATCGTGAGAGCTTGTGATGGGCTAAGTTGGGACACCCCTGCAGGGTTATGATCTTTCGAAAGCCGTGCCCGCGGTTATGTGGCAGATTGGAATTTGTTAATGTGCGGTTGTAGAAAACTTGACAGAGGATCCGAGATAAAACACACCACGGCATGAGTAACCGTGACGGTCTCTTTTCACTTTGAGAAGAGAACACGATGGGGTTATGTTTGACTCGTAGGTAGTTCAGGATCTTTAGCGATCACTACTAGTTTGCGACCGTTTGCGTATATGCTCATCTTATTCTTGTACTCGTAAGATAGCCACCATATTATGCTTAGCCGCTGCTGCAACCTCACCACTCAACCTCTTCCTACCCATAAAGCTTTGCTAGTCTTGATACCCATGGTTATGGGATTGCTGAGTCCTCGTGGCTCACAGATACTACAACACCAGATGCAGGTACCGTCGAGAACGGTGCAGGAGATGTTTCAGAACTTCACTGGGAGCTCGATGAAGAGAGTGGCCGTATGTATGTGACATTTCCGACGATCAGTAGTGGTTCCTACTAGGGGCGATCGGACCTTGTGTTATTTATGGTATCTTTCATTTGGATCTTCGTCCGTACTCGGACTCTGATGTTTTTTGGATGATGATTGTGTATGTAATACATTGTGTGACGTGGCGAGTGTAAGCCAACTACTCTTTTGCATTTCATCCCTCTTTTACATGAGTCGTGCAAAGATACCATACTTGAGATCATTCTAGTATGAGCTTATGCCTTTAAGTCGTGCCTCGACACGTAGGAGGTATAATCTCATACTGGGCATTACAAGCTCGCCATCCACGAGGACCTGTGCACGGCCCTCGAGATGTTCATCCTCACGGCAAAGTGCGCCACGGCAAAGGAAGGACGCCTCTCTCTCGTGGAGCTGCCTGAAGCGGAGGCTGACGACAAGAAGGCGAAGGCCAAGGAAGCAAAGCACAAGGGACCCGCCGTGCTAGCTGCGGAGCTAGAAGTGAAGCGTGGCTGCGGCTACAACGACCCCCCCCCCCAGAGACAACCATCCATATTGCGTCTTCCACGATGTTCACAGCCACAACACCAACAACTGCCAAGAGCTCAGGGCAATGCGTGGCGGGCACGATGGGCAGCGTCCTGAGCGCGACAACCGCAGCTACGACCGCAGAGGGGGCCGAGGTGGAGGACGCTGGGACGGAAGGAACTCGCGGAAAGGATGGCACGACCAACCTCGTGAAGACCGCTGGCAGGAGCAGCCTCGTGAGGGTCGCCCTCAGGGAAACGCGGGCGTGCCTCCGCTGCCACTACCGTCGAGGAGGAATGACGACGACCGCCAGGGAGATGAAGCAGGGGGCTTTTAGGAGCCATGCGGAGTTGCATGCATCTTGGGAGGAGCCCACGCTCCGGCTTCCCACCGCGTCTTCAAGCAGTTTGCTCGTGAGGTGAACGCGGCGCTCCCGAGGCTTGACGCCGCGCGCAACCTCAAGTGGACCAAGCAGGTCATCGCCTTCAACCCCAAGGACCAGCAGAAGTGCACCACAGCCCCAGACACTCTCCCGATGATCTGCACCCCGACCATCAGCAACATCCTCGTGACTAAGACCCTCATCGACGGTGGAGCAGGGCTCAACGTGCTCTCCGTCCAGACCTTCGAGACACTCCAGGTCCCCTACGATCAGCTCCACCCAACCAAGCCATTCTACGGAGTCACAGATGGTTCCACACTCCCGATGGGGCAGGTCCGCCTCCCCGTCACCTTCGGTGATCGCGACAACTATCACATCGAGCTCAGCGACTTTGACATCGCCAACATTCACCTGCCGTACAATGCCATCCTAGGGTATCGGGCCCTCGCCAAGTTCATGGCGGCGACCCATCACGGCTACAACGTCCTCAACATGCCCGGAAGTGGCGGGGTCATCACGATCGCCTGCGACGAGAAGGAAGCAGTGTGTTCCTTGGAGCGCGCCTACCAGACCGCAGCGGTCGAGAGCTCCGACGAGGATGGAGCCGTCTTCGTCCTGCAGAATGCCCCCAAGAAGAAGAACCTGACCGCAGACGGACCTCAGGACGCAAGGGCTCCTGACGGCCCCGCCTCAGGACCCACGCCTGCCGACGAGGCGCCCTGCACCCTCGCATAGGGAGGCATGCCCGATGCCCCTCTCAGGACAGGCTCGGGGGCGCTTCTCTAGAGTGCCTCTGGTCTGACCAGCGTCACGAGGGAGGTGTTCGGGCACCACCTGCAGGCGTGTCTTGATGCGCGTTTTTGTGAGCCCAGCGTGAGCCATACAACGCTGGGGGCTCAAGACTTCATCGACCAGGTTACCGAGGAACTTCAGTACGCAAGGCGCATACGCGGTGGGCGCAACCGCACGACACCAAGCTCACCTACCCGCAATCCAAGCAACCAATTTCGCATCTTCGTCGACATCGCGGGCCTCAACCGAACGCCTGCCCCCTGCAGTTACGTTCGCACGCTCTTCGACTTCCGCAACGCAACTGTCATGTTCCAGTACCTCACGTGGCAGGCTTTGGGGGCTAAGGAGGCTCGGTGGCAGGCGGTCCTGATGGAGCAGGAGCCGGACCCCATGATCACTGAGGGCCTCCGGAGCCCCTGGGCCTCGGGAGCCCGACGATCCTCACGAGCAGCTTCAGCTACCCCAACTCTTCTTCGACGACAAGTATCAGGTGATGTCTCAGGTATTCAATCGAGGGCGCCCCCCGAGCTGCATCATCCTCGAGCTGCTGGGGGCTCATCCCCACAACTGTCTCTTTTGCGCATAAATCGAGACTAGTTATTTCTTCCTACTTGCATTATCTATATGCTTGGCGTTCTCACCGCCACTAAGGTCATGAGCCCTTGCGAGCCCGCCTGCGACCGCCCGACTGGCACGACGTCTGTGCTCGGGTCCGCCCCTGCAGCGTCGCTAAATCCAAGGGCTGAGCTCTATCTCGCGAGCCATTCCCATGACGTCACCTCCCGTGGTCCTTGGTTCCTTGTTCTCGCATGGGCTAATCGTGGATGGGTAAGTGGGGGCCCATGGAAGATGCCTCGCTCACGCGGGAACCGCGCGTTGGTTGATTTTCTTTTGAACTGTTGCATGAGAAGACTGGGCACGACGTCTGTGCTCCGGTTCGTCCCTGCAACATCGATAATCCAGCGGCTGAGCTCTGTCTTACGGGCCGGTCCTGCTAACGTCACCTCCTGGGGTCATTGGAGCTGCGACCTTCTCATGCGATGCCCTCTAGAGATGCACTCGACGCAGGTCGACACAACGCATCTATTTTCACATTCTGCAGAAGAAGACTCAGGCGCAACCCGCCTCAGGGTAGGGTCTAGTGAGTGATGCGTAAGCTCACGAAGACTTCCTCAGAGTCATTCAGTTCATCCTGAGGAAGGCTCATATACACCTTGGCCATCCTGCCGTGCAAGCCACATGTCAGGACAGGGTTGTACACGCCCCGGAGTCTCTCCTGGTGGGAGGCTCCCTCCCACGATCTAGTGGAAGTACCATGCTCCGCGCTGGCAGAACCAACAGAGGAGCAGTTTTGCCCATGAACCAGTGGAAGCACCAAGATCCGCGCTGGCCGCTACGACGGAGGCGCGGTTATTCCCACACTCCGCGCAAGTGTGGTAGCTCTATGCTCCGCGCTAGTTATAAACAACTGAGGGCGCCCCCCTAGTGGTCGCACCAATCTCAGGGAGCTTTTCAGCTCACGACGCTCACACCTTCTCCTTGGATGGGTGTCGCGAGGGGGGCTAGGCACGGGGGCTATGCTCAGGTCACGCCTGGCAAACGCCACCCTACCAGGTGCCCAAACACCTGGCTTTATCATGCCCCATCCTAGGAGAAGGCTCGTGAGCAAGGTATAGTGCTCGTTCTGCCTCATGAGAGCCATTCGTACGTCAAGGGGGACCCCTGGGCATCGCAACCCAGGGGCCTCACTAGTCACGTAGCCCATCACTCCTTGAGCCCGGTGCTCACCGGCGGCCGAGGTATGCGCGGGGATGGGCCCTGCCAACACAGAGCGCAAACGGGATCGCTTGAACGTCAAGGGGGACCTCTGGGCATCGCGACCCAGGGGCCTCACTAGCCACGTAGCCCCTCATTCCTTGAGTCTAGTTATTACGATAACCCCGGTCACCCGGAGGGCTCAATGGCGACCGAGGTATGCGCGGGGTTGGGCCCTGCCGACGTAGAGCACCTAAGTAAACATGAAAGGAAGCAAGCACGTAAATCACCAAGTTCAAGCCTAGTTATTACAATAACATGAAGTTCACCAAATTCAAGCGAGTCCTTACGCCTTCCCGAGGCACTTACATTTCTATTATCTTACCAGGGGAACCCAGGACAGGACTTCGGAAGCAGCCACCTTCCCAAGACTATGACTGACGCGCGGATATGTCTCCAGAAGTTCAGGACCCGGCCCGGCTCGGCGGCCTCGGGAGCAGCTGCTGCCACCCCCTCGCGAAGGCAACTTGGGCGCAGAAGGGCGAGCCCCTGAGCATCACGCCTCAGGGCCCCAACTGGCTCCTGAGGCCTTACCCCCTGGCCTTGCGCGTGGTATCACGACTCGGCATACCAGCGGTGGCCTAGGCACCTCAGGGGGTGGATCCCCAGAGCTCAGAGTTTCGCCTTTTGGGGAGCGCGCCAGGCGCGGCCCGCAGCTATCAGAAGTTGGCAGGACAGGGCGCGATCAAGTATCACTGCCACCCGATCGCAAAGGATCACTAAGATAAGCGTTCAAACACCCACATTCACTCGCGTACCTACGCCTCCACCCACCGTAATTGTGAATTCGCTGGAGCACGAAGGCCCCTCTCGTCGGCTCTCGCGGTCGCTACCTGCACACCAAGGGGGAACTCCCGAGCATCGCGCCTTTGGGGCTCTTACCAGACCCTGGGCCGCTCACCTCCTGGCCTTCACCACGGGACCGCGACCTGGCATACTAGCGACGGCTGAAGCCTGCCTAGGGATTGGGTCTTGCAGGCGTAGGGCCCTAAGCTACCGCGGGGACGGAAGAAAGGGACAATCTTGCTCTAGCGAAGGATCTCATAAGGAACATAAGTTCATGACATCGAATAACAGGAAAAGTATCGCAAAAGATTTACATGCCCTCATGGGGCCATCCATGGTTGCCTCGTAGGGACCAAGCAAAAGAAGGACGCTCCTGGAGGGACACGACCCAGGCTCCTTCAGCGGTGACTGCGGCTGGAGGACGATGATCCCCTCCGGTGGTGAGAGCGGTGACTCGGCGGCTCGCAGCTCTCGTCAGAGCTCGAGGCCGTCTCAGGAGAAGCATAGCTGCTGCTGGAGGAGTCGGAGGCAAAGCCGATGGCGAACGCTTCGCCCCGAGCCTCGTCGCCTTGGCAGCATGGGAGATGGTCGCCGGCGGGCTCATCCTCCGCGCTGCACGCCACCCGCCGGCCATCCTCCCCGAAGACCTTGAAGGTCAGCATGGCCAGCCCGTCTAGCATGAAATGAAGAATGTGCCTCCCGGCGGGGGCGCTGGCGTGGCGCACCACGCCCCAACCCCAGGTCATGTAGACCTTGCTGGAGGAGGTCACCTCCACGTCGGCATCTTAATGAGGGAGATGGCATCCTTCGTGCCGCAGCTGCATCGTTACCCGTCGACGAGCCGGGAGCGTCTCCTTCAAGAATGGTGGAAAGAGGATCCAAGAATGCGGAGGGGCTCCCGCCCACACGACAAACTCGCGGACATTGTCTTCAGTATGGGACGGCGACGGGAGGCGTGAAGTCACCCGCCTCTCCGGGCGGCTGACCGTACCGCCCCCGTCGCTGCCGCCCCCGCATCGCATGCCTGTCACCGGAGCACCCAGGCAAGGCGGGAATCCTGGTGGCTCCCGCGTGCGCCATGTACGGGCGTCCGCCAGCCTCAGGGGCACCCTTGGGGAGTCACGGCGCCTCTTCTTCGGCGGGAGCTGCTCGGGCTCCACCATCGGGGCCTTCCCTTTCTGCGCGGCCGAGAACCTACGTATGGCGCCATGGAAAAACTCGTGACGAAGAAAGAGGAGCTGGGGTTTGATCTGCAACAGTCAAATGAAGGGCGTGGCGCTTCACCCCCCGTTTAAAGGCTGAGAAGATCAATCGCCGGCCACTCACGCACGGCCATAATGACCCTGCCATCCACGCCAGGGAGTTGTCAAGTCGCACGGTCACCAAGGCTGCATGGGGAGCGGAGTCGCCCACGTCCCATCCAACCGTCGCGTGCCAGCCTGTCCGCAGTCTTTTGGGGCCCGCAGCGCTTCGTCCTCGACTAAGGCTTTAGCCCGAAGCCAATCCGCGCGCGCCCTGGGCCCGGGGGCTACTGTCGGGATCCTGGGAACCAGGGTACCCAGATTTGCTTGCCCGCGGGCCGCGACGCGCTCATACTACGGCCTGGTGCAGCCCAGCTGATCGACCAACTGCTCAAGACCCTCGCGAGGGGCTAGGACTCGTGAGGAGAACGACACCGAGACCCCCTCAGGAGTAGCCTCGGCTAGGCTGGTCCTGAGGGGCAGAGAATCCAAGGCCAAGCTTGCCTTAGGAGGGGGCAGTGATGCAAGCAGTGATGCACCGCGCCAGCAGGTGCTAGCGGCGTAGTTGCCGTTTTGGTGCAAAGGGGACAGCGCAGGCGCAGGTTCCCGAGGGGCGAGACAAAGGTTTCCCCTTTGGTGCAACAAGACCGAAGACCACAAGGACGATAGGGAGGATGTTACCACCGAGCCCACCATCGCGTCATCGTCTGATCCCTTTGCAGGCGAAGACCGCTTTTGTCAGGATAGAACCGTCCTTGTGTTCCCGCTCAAAATTGACGTTGTGGGATCCCTTCCCGCCTAAACATTTCAGGGGAAGAGGACCCTGGCTGCCTATATAAGTAGCTAGGGTCTCCAGTGTGGAGGCATTCTCATCTGATCTGGATCGACCCTGCCTTCACACCAAGGAGCAAGAACACTTGCCTCATGACCCTCCTGAGCTCAGGAACCACTGTACTTGTTCATACTCAAGCCCTCCTGAGGCCAATCCACCAAAGCAGGACATAGGGTTTTACACCGCAAGGTGGCCTGAACCTGGGTAAACTTGTGTGTGCTTTACTTGTCGCTTGCTTGAATCTCACCACCGGGCGAGGGCGAGGAGCTAGGTAGATGTGAGTGGGAGAGATCTTCGTTCACGCCCCTTGTGTTCGAACTTCTTGGGTTTGCGGAGCCCGTAATCCGACACGAACCAAATGAAGAATCCTCCATGGTAACCTATCTTGTTGTTGGTCAAACGTGATAATGGATGTCCACGTGGGCCCACAAATATATAGGCTTGTCGCCGGTAATCACGCGAGGGAGTGTACCGTTCGAAGGCAACCACTACATGCATATGTATGGAGGTGATGCGTGTGCATGTTTGAATACCATTTCACAACATTGATGTGGCGCGTGCGTCAAAGATCGTACACTACCTCCCCACACAGAGCGAGATCGGTTCATGACGTGTTGTTGTACTAGACACTTCAACTCGATGGGAGGGATTCATACGTACACATGCATGTGTGTGTGTGCTGAAACTGTATCATGCATGCATGTCATCCCAGAGCATGACCTATATATATATATATACCGTATTACAAGCAAAAATAATAATCCCCTCCTAAGTCAAATTAACCTCTCTTGTTGTCAGGCAAAAAGTAGTGATGGACCAAGCGGGCCCACAGATGGAAAGCATCGATATCACTCATAACCGCTTAAGTGGGTGCGAGAGGACAACCACCACCGCTTTTCATGTGGGCCAAACATATATGTTGAGCACCCAAAATGCACAACTTTGATGTGCCACATGCCTTAAAAACCATAAACCATGCACCCACTGCAAGGTTCATGAAGCGTACTACATATGATGGTCCCCTTCCCCCCTCTTCACCGCATACTATATGCTCATGCCGTAATATGTATGTACAACCCAAAAGAATCCTCGTCGATGGTGAAATTAATTAACATCTACCAATCTAGGTCAAAGTGATGCATGCTTGCATCGACGATGGCCTCATGGGCCCACAGATAGAAGCGTCACACGTGAGTGTCCTAGCTAGCTAGGATAACCACCGCGTGCATGCATGTGGCCCAAAGAGGTGTTGTGTGATGTTTGTGTCTGCGTCCTGGGAACCAGGGTACCCAGACTTGCCTGTCTGCGGGCCACAGCGTGCTCCTGCCACGGCCTAGTACGGCCCAGCTGATCGACCAGCCGCCCAAGACCCTCGCGAGGGGGCTAGACCTCGCGAGGAGAACAACGTCAAGACCCCCTTAGGAGCGGCCTCGGCAAGGTGCTCCGGAGGGGCAGAGAATCCAAGGCCAATCCTACCTCAGGAGGAGGCAGTGACGCACCGCGCCAGCGGGTGCCAGCGCCCGCCAACGGCGCAGTTGCCGTTTCGGTGCAAAGGAGGCAGCGCAGGCGCAAGTTCCCGAGGAGCGGGACAAAGGTTTCCCATTTGGTGCAACAAGACCGAAGACCACAAGGATGACAGAGAGGATGTCACCGCCGAGCCCACCACTGCGTCACCGCCTGATCCTTTTGCAGGCGAAGACTGCTTTTGTCCTTGTGTTCCCGCTCAAAAATGGCCGTTGTGGGATCCCTTCCCGCCTAAACATTTCGGGGGAAGAGGTCCTTGGCCGCCTATATAAGTAGCTAGGATCCCCACTATGAGGGACAACTGAAGAAGATTCGCAAACTCTGCCACCACGCAAAGGAGCAAGAATTCTTGCCTCCCGACCGTCCTGAGCTCTCCTCCTGAGCTCGGGAACCACTATACTAGTTCATATTCTAGCCAACCTGAGGCAAATCCACCAAAGCAGGAAGTAGGGTTTTACACCACAAGGTGGCCTGAACCTGGGTAAACTCTTGTGTGCTTCACTTGTTGTTTGCTTGAATCCCTCCACTAGACGAGGGCGAGGCGCTAGGTAGACGTGAGTGGGAGAGATCTTCGTTCACGCCCCTGTCTTCGGACTTCTTGGGTTTGCGGAGCCCGTAATCTGACATTTGGCGTGCCAGGTAGGGGGCGTGTCAAGATCTCGCCTCTCCGACGACCTCATCTTGTTCTCGTTGCCGACTTCGCTCCACAGCCATGGTGGACACACGCCGAGCTCGCGCCGCCCGCCGCACCGCGAACGTTGCTCAGACGGCGCCCACGGGCAACGGTGCGCCGCCCCGCCCCAACTCGTCGGTCACCAACGCCGCCGTCGACCCAGCCGGCCACGAGCAGCAGGACTTGTCGTTGCCGCTGTCCGTGCGGCGCGATGTCCGCACGGTGACACCTTCACCCTCACCAGTTGCGGCGTCGTCCTCGCTGGTCCGCCGCGGGCCGGTCTATCAGCAGCATGCGCTGTTGATGGCGCAGGAGCTCTTGCGCTACCGCCCGGCAAATGACCTCTACGACGAGTGGCTCCACCGCATCACCGAGCTCGTCAACGCCGCTGGGGAAGCACCTGCACCAACGCACTCCTCCCATCCCCCGTCGCCACTGGCGGGGAACGAAGGCTACGGAGTCACGGCTCCACCTCCACTCTACGGCACCGGCAGGAGGTCCGGCGTGAGGCTCCGCGGCGTGAGCCACCCCGCAGAGCCCACGCTCGCGATGAGGAGAGCTGCCAAGTGATTCCTCATCCCCAGGCAGGGGCTCGCGGGTCCCCTGGCCCGCAACGCCAGGACCGCGCGCCGTAGGAGGTGGTGGCGCCAGCGCCCCAAGAACCAGCACCGTAGCTGCAGGGGGCGCCTGCGATCATGAGTGTGGCTGGATGTCGTGCCTTAGCTCCTGAGCTACGGCGCCTCGTCTGGCCCGGCAAGTTCAAGCCAGACCTGCCTCCGCGTTACGATGGCACCACCGACCCCACGAAGTTCCTCCAGCTCTACGAGCTGAGCATCGAGGTGTCCAACGGCACTGAGCAGGTCATGGCAAACTGGTTCCCCATGGCTCTCAAGGATGTCGCATGCTCCTGGCTCCTGAACCTCCCCGTGGGATCCATCTTCTCCCGAGGGGAGCTTCGTGAGTGTTTCGTCGCCAACTTCCAAGGCACCCGCGACCGAGCTTCGGCGGCTACGGATCTGCGCCGCGTGAGATAGCAGCCGGGAGAGACCCTGCAAAAGTACATCCAATGCTTCAACACCATGCGCCACCGGATCCCTAGGGTCTTGGACGAGGCCATCATCTCGGTGTTCTCCGATGGCGTCCGCAACGTCAAGATGAGGGAGGAGCTCGCCGTCCACGAGGAACTGTGCACAGCCCTCGAGATGTTCAAGCTCGTGGCAAAGTGCGCCAGTGCGGTGGAAGGAGGCCTCTCCCTCCAGGAGCTGCCTAAGAAGGAGGCGGACGACAAGAAGACCAAGGCCAAAGAGGAAAAGCACAAGGGGCCCGCCGTGCTGGCTGCGGAGCCAGAAGTGAAGCGTGGCTGCGGCTACGACAATCCCCCCCAGAGAAAGCCGTCTGTACTGCGTCTTCCAAAGTGTCCACAACCACAACACTAACGACTGCCAGGAGCTCAGGGCAATGTGCGGCGGGCGCGTCGGGCAGCGCCCTGAGCGCGACAACCGCGGCTATGGCCATGGAGGAGGCCGAGGTGGAGGACGTTGGGATGGCAGGAACTCACGTCAGGGGTGGCGCGAATAGCCTCGTGAAGAGCACTGGCAAGAGCAGCCTCGTGATGCCCCCTGGCGTGACCATCCTCGTGAGGGTCGCCCTCAGGGCAACGGGGGCCTACCTCCACTGCCACCACCGGCAAGAAGGAATGACAATGACCACCAGGGAGATGTTGCAGGGGGCTTCCAGTAGCTGCGCGCAGTTGCATGCATCTTGGGAGGAGCCCATGCTCCAGCTTCCCGTCGCATCTTCAAGAAGTTCGCCTGCGAGGTGAACGCGGTGCTTCCCAGGCCTGACGCCACGCGCAACCTCAGGTGGACCAAGCAGGTCATGGCCTTCAACCCCAAGGACCAGCTCAAGTGCACCGCAGCCCCAGGTACTCTCCCGATGCTCTGCACCCCGACCATCAGCAATGTCCTCGTGACCAAGACCCTCATCGACGGCGGAGCAGGACTCAACGTTCTCTCTGTCCAGACTTTCGAGACACTCCAGGTCCCCTATGATCAGCTCCACCCGACCAAGCCATTCTACGGAGTCACGGATGGCTCCACACCCCCGATGGGGCAGGTCCGCCTTCCCGTCACCTTCGGTGACCGCGACAAGTATCACACCCAGCTCATCGACTTCGACGTTGCCAACATACACCTCCCGTACAACGCCATCCTTGGGTATCCTGCCCTCGCTAAGTTCATGGCGGCGATCCATCACGGCTACAACGTCCTCAAGATGCCCGGGAGTGGCGGAGTCATCACGATCGCCTCCGACGAGAAAGAAGCGGTGCGTTCCCTGGAGCGCGCCTACCAGACTACGGCAGTCGAATACTCCGATGAGAATGGAGCCATCCTCGCCCTGCAGGCCGCCCCCAAGAAGACGAAGAACCTGCCCATCAATGGACCTCAGGACGCGGGGGCTCCTAACGGTTCTGCCTCAGGACTCGCGCCTGCCGACGAGGCGCCCTCCACCCTCGCATAGGGAGGCGCACCCGACGCCCCTCTCAGGATGGGCTCGGGAGCTCTCCTCTGGAGCGTCTCCGGCCTGACCAGCGTCTCGAGGGAGGTGTTCGGGCACCACTTGCAGGCGTGTCTTGACGCACCTTTTTGTGAGCCCAGCGTGGACCGCACAACGCTGGGGGCTCAGGACTTCATCGACCAGGTTACCGAAGAACTTCAGTACGCAAGGCTCATCCGCGGTGGGTGTAACCACACAACCCAGAGCTCACCTGCCCACAGCCCGAGCGACCGCTTCCGCGTCTGCATTGACGTCGCATGTCTCAACCGAGCCGCCTCTTTGGAGCCTTTCTGGCCGATGGCGGTTGGCCGGAGGAGGGCCCTCCCCTGCAGCTACGTCCGCACACTCTTCGGCTTCCGCAACGCAGCTGCCACGTTCCAGCACCTCGCGCGGTAGGCCTCGGGGTCCCGGGAGGCTCAGTGGCAGGCGGTCCAGACGGAGCGAGAACCGGACCCACGCGACCGCTGAGAGGCTCCGGAGCCCCTGGGCCTCAGGAGCCCGACGATCTTCAGGAGCGACCCGCATGGCTCACGTCTTCAGCTGCCCCAACTCTTCTTCGACAAGAATCAGGTGACGCTTCAGGTATCCAATTCAGGGCACCCCCCGGGCTGCATCATCCTCGGGCTACTGGGGGCTATTCCCCCGCAGTTGTTCCTTCCTATTCGCATTATCTGCATGCTTGGCGTTCTCACCGCCACTAAGGTCATGAGCCCTTGCGAGCCCGCTCGCAACCGGCCCATGATTAAGGACTCGCACGGCGTCTGTGCTCGGGTCCGTCCCTTCAGCGTCGCTAAACCCAAGGGCCGAGCTCTATCTCGCGATCCATTCCCGTGACATCACCTCCCGTGGTTCTTGGTGCCTTGTTCTCGCATGGGCTAATCGTGGATGGGTAAGTAGGGGCCCGTGGCAGGTGCCTCGCTCACGCGGGAACCGCGCACCAGTTGTTTTTCTTTTGGATCGTTGCATGAGAAGACTGGGCACGGCGTGTGTGCTCGGGTCCGTCCCTGCATCGTCGACAAATCCAGCAGCTAAGCTCTGTCTCGTGAGCCATTCCCGTGACGTCACCTCCTGGGGTCGCTGGTGCTGCAGCCTTCTCATGCGATACCCTCTAGAGATGCACTCGGCGCAGGTCGACACAACACCTCTCTTTTCACATTTTGCAGAGGAAGACTCAGGCGCAACCCGCCTCAGGGTAGGGTCTCGTGAGTGATGCGTAAGCTCACGAGAACTTCCTCAGAGTCGTTCAACGCGTCCTGAGGAGGGCCCATATACACCTTGGCTATCCTATCGTGCAAGCCATGTGTCAGGACGAGGCTGTACACACCCCGGATTCTCTCCCGATGGGAGGCTCCCTCCCACGGTCCAGTGGAAGTGCCATGCTCCGTGTTGGTAGAACTAACCGAGGAGCGGTTATGCCCACGAACCAGTGGAAGCACCAAGCTCCCTACTGGCCGCTACGACCGAGGCGCGGTTATGCCCACACTCCGCGCAAGTGTGGTAGCTCTATGCTCCACGCTAGTTATAAACAACTGAGGGCGGACCCTAGTGGTCGCACCAACCTCAGGGAGCTTTTCACAGCTTCTCCTTGGATGGGTGTCGCGAGGGGGGCTAGGCACGGGGGCTATGCTCAGGTCACGCCTGGCAGACGCCACCCTACCAGGTGCCTAGACACCTGGCCTTCTCGTGCCCCCATCCCAGGCGAAGGCTCGTGAGCAAGGTATGGTGCTCGTTCTCCCTCATGAGAGCCGTTCGTACGTCAAGGGGACCCCTGGGCATCACGACCCAGGGGCCTCACTAGTCACGTAGCCCCTCACTCCTTGAGCCCGGCGCTCAACGGCGGTCGAGGTATGCGCGGGGCTGGGCCCTGCCGATGCAGAATGCAAACGGGATCGCTTGAACGTCAAGGGGGACCCCTGGGCATCGCGACCCAGGGGCCTCACTAGCCACGTAGCCCCTCATCCCTTGAGTCTAGTTATTACGATAACCCCGGTCACCCGGAGGGCTCAATGGCGATCGAGGTATGCATGGGGTTGGGCCTTGCCGACGCAGAGCATGTAAGCAAACATGAATGGAAGCAAGCACGAAAATCATCAAGTTATTACAATAATACCAAGTTTTTCAAATTCGAACAAGTTCTTACGCCTCCCCGAGGCACTTGCACTTCTCTCTCTCTGGACAGGAGTAGATCAGGCATCACCAAGCGCATCATCACCGGTCTCCGCCTCTTCGGTTGCGCTAGCGGTGGCCTGGAGGAACGCCTCCACCAGCTCCGTGACCTTCGCCCCCAAGGCCTCAGCAGCCGCGCCCTCTATGCTTGTGGTCACGGGCTCAGACAGCGAGGCCAGGTCAAGAGCGGGGTCACGAAGACTTACGTGTCTGCACACCTGCATCAGGACCAAGGTAAGGAGCATGCGGCTCTCGACGTCGGCTAACTGGCAAATTGCAGCCGCAACCTCGCACAGGGACTTCACAAGTGCGGCAAGGAGTCCGGCGGGGCCTTCCTCCGGGGCGGCCAGCGGCTTCTTGAACCCTTCCCTGTAGGCGGCCTACAGCGCCATACGGACCTCAAGATCAAAGGCGGCTAGGGCCTCACGACTCACTGCTGACGAGGCTGGAAGGGCGTCTTCCTTGTCACGCGCAGCTTGGGCCGCCTTGGCCTGCTTAGCCTCGGCCTTCAGCTTCTCCAGGCTTGCGCGGTCAGCAAGCTGCTCCTGTTGGAGCCGGGACATCTCAGCCTTCTACGCCTCGAGCTCCTTCCCCAACCTCTCGAGCTCCAGGGCGCGCCCAGTGCCTTCCTCGCGAAGGGCCTCCAGCTCGCTCTCCGCCTTGAGGCAGCGCTTCTCGAAGGACGCAGCGTCGGCTCGTGCGGCGTCGCGTGCCCGCGTGGCTTCCACAGCTTCCTCTTGACCCTTGACAGCAATCGCTGAGGCCTGGCTCTAGGAGGCCCGCGCGGACTCGTCTGCCAGGAGCCACCCAGAGATCAGCCCCAGGCATCCTTCCATCGCGCGGCCATCACCACCTTGAAGCTCAGTATGAAGCTGACCCAGCGAGGCGGAGGCAGCCTCCAAGGTCTCAGGGCCAGGCTACGCCGGTTGGCGCACGGGCACCGACAAGACCGGCTGCTCGACCACGGGCTCGGGGGCTCCGGCCCCCCTCGCTGAAGCAGCCGGACCAGGAGCTGCCGCGGCCTCACAAACAGCGAGGTTGCCCTCAAGCAATGCTGCCGCCGCTTGCCCGGTGGCCCAGTTGGCCGAGGTGGCCAGAGTCGTGGCACCCTTCTCCGTGGCCACATCAGCAGCAGGAGGAGCAGGGCACCGCGACGTGACCTTCCCTTCGCCTTCTTCATCACGCCACCCAGGCTACTACATCAGGAGAAGCGCGTTAGGGACACATCAACTAAGGATAACAGGAGATTGCACACTTACTCGTCGGAGGCGAGGCACGCCCTCCTCTTCACCAACAGGTCGGCTGCAGCCGCTGGCGCTATGGCGTGCCGGTAGCCCGGTTCTGGGCAAGGTGCGAGGCCACAGTCCTGGGCACAGCCATGGTCACCAGTTTCGCTGGCGTGGCACTCCTCGACGGGGTCGCCACGTTGCTTCCCCCGGATGTAGCGAGTCTAGATCATCGTGGAGTGGTCATTTGGGACCGTCCGGCGGCACCTGCGCGTGACTCCACTACTCCAGCGGACGCCTCGGAGAAGTCCCCCTCGTCAACCCGGTTCTTGTCGCCCAAGGTCTCGTCCGAGAGCTCCTCGTCGCTTCCATCGTCGGCACCGGAGGACACGTCAACCGTGGGCACCCCGAAACCTGACACGGCCTTCAGCAGCTGGGCCTTATCAGGATGGTTGTACAGCGGCAGGTGGGCCCCTGGGAGGTCCTCAGGGACCATCCCCAAGAGAGTGACTGAGGCGAAGTCCAGACCGGCCTCGGCCAGCGCCCCCGAGCGCAGCCGGAGCCTGTCATCATCACCCATCAGCTCCCACATGGGGCGTGAGTGTGCCTGCAGTGGCGCCAGACGCTGCCGCAAGAACTTCTTCACGATCTGGGCCCCTTCAAATCTCAAGCCCATGTCGGCTTCAATCTTTGCCAGAACAGGCCCGGCAAGGAGGTCGGTGAGCTTCGCGTAGCTCCAGCCGGCGTGTTTCGCCGTACGGGCAGTAGGCAGCGCCAGCAGTGGATGAACGCGCTGGGCGTCCAGATAGACCCACCTCTTCCGGTGGGAGCCTATCTTCTTCCCGGCTGTCATCAGCCGGCAGCCCTGGCGCTGGAAGACGAAGGAGACACAGCCCGAGCACGGAGCCTAGTCGTACCGATGCATGGAGAAGAAGTGGCGGAAGAGGGCGACAGTCGGCCTCACCCCCACGAGCGCCTCGCAGTAAGAGGCGAAGAGTGACATGACGAAGATGGAGCGAGGTTGGATGTGGAGAGCATGCACCTGGTAATGTTCCAAGATGGCATAGAAGAACTCTGAGAAGGGCGGCACGAACCCGACGGAGATGCTGTGAAGGAAGAAGGGGTAGCAGGACTTCGGCAAGATCCGCGTCGCGGTGGATCCGGCCCAAATCCCCGTCGGGCCATGCTCGTTGTGGACGCTCGACAAGAAAGGCTGGACCTGTGAGTAGTCCTCCTCCTTGGTGATGAAGGACTCCTCGAGCGCCGCCTCAAGGGAAGAAGCGGATCCGGATGCCGGCACGGTACCCATGCTCTTCTTCGTCATTGCTGAAGGTGCTGGAGGATACAGGCGATTTAGGAAGGCGGCAGGCGTAGGATGAGGAGATCTGAGCAGGAAGGAAGGGAAGCTATAACTCCACTGCAGCGGAGAGGGCCCCTTTTTGTCAAACTTCACGGTTGCCGAGACTGCGTGGGAAGTGGGGTCGCCCACGTCCCATCCAACAGTCACGCGCCAGCCTGGCCCGCAGCCTTCTGGGGCCCGTGGCGCTTCGTCCTCGACCACGGCTTCGCCCCAAAGCCAACTCCCTGCGCGCCTTGGGCCCGGGGGCTATTGTCGGCGTCCTGGGAACCAGGGTACCCAGACTTGCCTGTCTGCGGGCCACAACGCGCTCCTGCGACGACCTAGTATGGCCCAGCTGATCGACCAGCCGCGCAAGACCCTCGCAATGGGGCTAGACCTCGCGAGGAGAACAGCGTCAAGACCCCCTCAGGAGCGGCCTCGACAAGGTTCTCCGGAGGGGCGGAGAATCCAAGGCCAAGCCTGCCTCAGGAGGAGGCAGTGACGTAAGCAGTGACGCAGCGCGCCAGCGGGTGCCAGCGCCCGCCAATGGCGCTGTTGCCGTTTCGGTGCAAAGGAGGTAGTGCAGGCGTAGGTTCCCGAGGAGTGGGACAAAGGTTCCCCCTTTTGTGCAACAAGACCGAAGACCGCAAGGACGTCAGGGAGGAATTCACCGCCGGCCGACCACTGCGTCACTGCCTGATCCTTTTGCAGGCGAAGACTGCTTTTGTCAGGGTAGGAACGTCCTTCTGTTCCCGCTCAAAAATGGCCGTTGTGGGATCCCTTCCCGCCTAAACATTTCGGGGGAAGAGGACCCTGGCTGCCTATATAAGTAGCTAGGATCCCCACTATGAGGGACAACTATAGCAGATCCGCAAACTCTGCCCCCACGCAAAGGAGCAAGAACTCTTGCCTCCCGACCCTCCTGAGCTCTCCTCCTGAGCTCAGGAACCACTATACTAGTTCATATTCTAGTCCACCTGAGGCCAATCCACAAAAGCAGGAAGTAGGGTTTTACACCACAAGGTGGCCTGAACCTGGGTAAACTCTTGCGTGCTTCACTTGTTGTTTGCTTGAATCTCTCCACTGGACGAGGGCGAGGCGCTAGGTAGACGTGAGTGGGAGAGATATTCATTCACGCCCCTGTGTTCAAACTTCTTGGGTTTGCAGAGCCCGTAATCTGATAGTTTGAATAGCCAATTTCACAATTTTGATGTGGCACGTGCCTCGGAAATCAAAAAGTCCCGACACTGAGTGAGGTGTACTTGTTCACGGATGCGTATGTATAGAATATATGCTAGTCCCCTCCTACCTCTTCGACACATACTATATCCCACCATACACAAACAAAAAAGATTCTACCTTGATGGTCAAATTAAACTCACTACCGGCTAGCTGTTTGTCAAAGTGATGGACGACGACCTCACGGGCCCACATAAAGCATCACACGCGAGTATCGAGTGTCATGTAGGACAACCATCGACTGCATGTGGCCAAAACATGTATGTATGAAAGGTTTGTGTAATGTATTAAATAGCGATTTCACGACTCTGATGTGGCACCGGCCTGCCTAACAAAACGACCAATCCACACGGTGGCTCACAACTCGTAGCGTACTGCGAGCCACCCGCCACCCCCAGATGCACACACCCACACATACACCGCAAATCCCCACCGCAACTATGATGCATGTTAAATTAATTATCTCGCGGTGAACATATGTTGCCAAAGGAGGGACGTTTTAATTTCGAAAAAATCACAGAGATCATTAAGACGTTTTAGTACATTAATTGATTGATTTTCTACGGGTATAATGTGCAAAAATCAAATTTGAACTACCTGCACACGTGACAGTGCACCTAAATAGATTGCAAAAACACATGTGTCTCACTGGGTGCATGTTTACTCCCCGTGCAAAAAAAATTCAAACATTGAGAATCTTGATTTTTAAATTCTAGTACATCCAAATCTTATTTGAAGTTCATGAAACTTATTGTTTTGTCATATGGACACCAACACAAAGTGGCATGGTACTTTTTTGTCAAATTTGAGACCAGTTTTGATGTAATCTTGATCTAATTACAAACGAGAGATTATTAATAATTGGGAAGCAATATCCCAAACGGATTATTTATTCGAACAGTGAGCATTAGACCAACAATGGATACATGCCATGCTTTGGTTAAGCAATAAAGCGGCAGCCTTAATCAACCAAATAGAAAAACAATATACGTGCCGCCGCGCGACCCGTGTGCCGTGCGAGTAGGCGTGAGTTGACGGGATGCACGCGAGTAGTCTGTCGCGCAGGCAGACGGGGAGGCGTGCGTGCAGGTGTGTGAATTGATGGAGGCGTGCTCGCTGCACAGTGTCATCGAGAGGTGCGAGTAGCTATGTGAAACTTTGGTAGGCATGCCACCAGTCCGGTGCACAGGCTCACCGGGGGGCGAGCCATCGGTTTAACCGCTGCCCGCCTCTCTCCCACAACTCCCACTACTCCATATTAATGGTGCGCCCGAGCGGCCGCACCCCCCATCCTCGCCGCACACTGATGGGCCTCGAACCCCTCGTTGGTTACCCCAAGTGGAAGGTGTAAGATGTAGTAAGTAGAAGTGTTTTCCCTTAGCAAAGATGCCAAGGATCGAATCCCCAGAGACTCCTAGGTTCAACAAGTAGGTGTCAATTGCTACGGCGCCAGATTAGTAGCAATCAACGTGGACCTGCACACAGATACAAATAACTTTGCTCCCAACGAGTACAGAGAGGTTGTCAATCCCTCCGGCCTTGTAGTTCACAAAGGGTTAAAAGCAATGATAGTAGTGATAGATAGTTTTTGCAATAGTAAGTAATAACGGAAAGTAAATAGTGGATGTGTTCAATGATGGTAATAAGGACCGGAGTCTCATGATGTTCACTAGTGATGTCTCTCTCCCAAAAGACGATAAAACAGCTATGTGAGGTAAACAAATTACACCTGGGCAATTGACACGACCACGAACGCAAACCAATGCTGACTACATTGCAAGAAAGGTTGAGGTTCAAAGCATGGGCGGTACGCCAAAGTAAGTAGACCGAAATCCATCAATGCCTACTACTAATCATCCACCTTGAGATATCTATCCAGAACATCTCGCTGGTATTAAGTTGTGAGTCCCACCCATAGTGTAAACTCAATGCAACAGACAACTGCATTAAAAGAACTTTGCGTAAAGTAAACAATCCTTGCACCCGCGGGCACAAGCACCGTCGTTTTCCCCCTTGTTTCAACAGCACATCCCCTAGACTCATGTTTCTGTCACTCAAGCTAGTCATCGAGGGGCATGAACCCACAATCGAGCATAACGTTCCCTCTTGGAGTCACTACCTACTACTCGGCCAAAGCAATAAATAACAACGGAGAACATGCAAGAATTACTTATGAACTAAAATATAAAAGAGGTGAATCAAATATATTACTCAAGATCAATCTGAACATAATCTCATAATCCATCGGATCCCAGCAAACTCAACATAGCAACAGCATAAGGATTACATAGGTGCCTCGATCATGTAGGGCAGCTCACGAGGACTAATTAGTGAAGCACAAGAACGGGAGGAGAACATCACATAGCTACTGGTCATGGACACATGGTCCAAGGGAGATTACTCACGAGTCATCCGGGAGGCGTCCATGGTGGTGGAGAAGCTCCCGGTGGTGATCCTCCCCTCCGGCAGGGTGCCGGGAAGAGTTCTCCTGGTGCTCCCGATCTTGGAAGCGGCGGCGGCGGCGGAACAGAGATGGGATCGCGAAAAGAAGTTCTTTTCTGAGGGTTTCGGAGGTCCCTCTTAATATATGCCAAAGGGGGGCACCGGATGGGCTTCGGGGGGCCCAGGCGCCCCCCCGGCGCAGCCCAGGGGGGGCGCACCCACAGGGCGCTTGGAGCCCCTGTGGCCCCCCCAGGCTGCCCTTCGGACGCAGTGTTGTTTCCGGATCGCTGATTTTTTATATAATTTTTCTGGATTTTTCTGGGCAGTTCTCGAAACGTGAAAACCTGAAATACAAAAACAGCCGAAAACAGAAACTGGCACTGGGGTGCACTGGATTAGTAAGTTAGTCCAAATATGATCAAAAGTGTATGGAAGTATATGAATATCATAGCAATATCACCCAAAAGTGGCATGGAGCAAGCAGAAATTATAGATACGTTTTGGACGTATCAACATCCCCAAGCTTAATTCCTGCTCGTCCTCGAGTAGGTAAATGATAACAAGAATAATTTCTGTGGTGACATGCTATTAACCATATAGGACTTTCTCATAGTCATATGACAAAAGCATACTGAGACAATGATTCTATAGTAATTAAGTTGTCTCAAGAGAAAATCACAAATGACTGAAAGTTTTACAACATGAAACTGAAACATCAAAAAGATTTGCAATGAACATGATGTGCAAATATGACAAAGTGATATCTAGCTTGCCCCCTTTAGTGATGCAAAACATAAATGCAGGGGCACCTTCAAGGTTTAAGTGATGACTAGATACAATGATTTCAGAATAAACGATATCACAATCATGCAAAAGACAATGCTACTTTGGAACAATGCACATTACACTCAGAATGACAATCATGCTCTCAGTAGTTGGTGCTTCAACATAAAAGTAAAAGAATGGTTAAGTGCTAGAGCTTTTTATTTTGAAAACATGGAAGCAATTGTGTCAACGGTAGTAGTACTTCATATGTGTCATGCATAAAACATCCTATAAGTTGCAAGCCTCATGCATCGAATACTAATAGTGCTCGCACCTTGTCCTAATTAGCTCGGATCTCCATGGGTTATCATTGCATTACATATGTTTCAACCAAGTGTCACAAAGGGGTACCTCTATGCCACCTGTACAAAGGTCCAAGGAGATAGATCGCATTTGATTTCTCGTTTTTGATAGATCTCAATTTGAGGACATCCATACCGGGACAACATAGAAAATAGATGATGGACTCCTCTTTAATGCGTAAGCATGTTCTCATAAGAGACTGAGGATTAAGGTCCAAGCTAAAACTTCCACCATGATGCATGGCTTTGGTTGGCGGCCCAATGTTCTTCTCTAACAATATGCATATTAATTCAACCCATGGTAAATCACCCTTACTTCGGACAAGACGAACATGCATAGCAACTCACATGATATTCAACAAAAGTGTGACAGTTGATGGCGTCCCCAGAAACATGGTTACCGCTCAGCAAGCAACTCATAAGAAATAAGATACATAGGCAACATATTCTTTACCACAATAGTTTTTAGGCTACTTTCCCATGAGCTATGTATTGCATGGTTAGTTTGCTTAGTACAGGTGGAGGTTAGCAAAAAGACTAGGAGCGACCAACTAAGAGAGCAATGATGGTCATAATCATGCAGAGCGACAAAGCAATATTGAATCATGCATGGTAGTTATATCGCTACTCGGAAACAAAAGATCATCAAGGCTTGACAGACTTTCTTTACAGTCTTAAATATGCGTGAGCATACGCCAAGTCAATCAAAATAAATTCTCGAAGAAAGATATTACTAAACCATACCATATCATAGGCAAACAAACCAAGTTGGTACTCCAATAACACATTGGGAACCCCCCAGCTATTTGAGATTAACCATAAGAAAACCTGAACTACTAAGCACCATCATGCAAGTAGCATCTTTATCATAGACACATTAACCAATACAACGGAAGCAAACTCTCTTAATAAGGTGAGCATGATAATTAAAGAGAGTTCAAGCAACCAACTAAACAAAAGCTCTTTGAAAAGATAAGCATGAATACTAAGAGCAAAGCACGATAGTAGCTATTTAAAAGACAAAGAACACACACAGCATAGATAGACATGAAAATTCTATGTTATGTTCTAGGTAGAAGTGGAGCGTGTTTCTCTCCCACATAAAGGAATGCTGGGTTCCGACTCGTTATGAAAAACTAAAAAGAAAACTAAAAGCAAGACGCTCCAAGCATAGCACATAACACATGAAGTGATTAAAATATAGTGGAACGAAAGACGAACTGATAATGTTGATGGAGAAGGGGATGCACGGGGGCATCCCCAAGCTTAGATGCTTGAGTCTCCTTGAATATTTCTTGGGGGTGCACGGGGGCATCCCCAAGCTTGAGCGCTTGACACTCCTGAATCTTCTTATCATCTTCCCTCGCACACTTGAAAACTCCCTTCATACATAACTCATCATAATCTGATTGGCGAGGTTAGTACCCTTAATAAAATAATTATACCTTGCTGGAAATAAGGATATTATTGAAGTTCTACTGTTTCTCAAGATTGCCAAAAGGTTTTTGCAAAGAAAAAGCAAGTTCTTAATTTGCAAAGTGAAGGTAAGGCAAAACATGACAGAATCTGTGAAAAACAGAACAGCAGGCAGTAATTGACCTGTTCGGGATACTTCTGCAACTCAAATAAAAAAACTCAGAACAGACGCACAAAAGACAATTATATAGAGAAAGCTGTCGAAACAATTCAGACCAAAAAGATGATCTGGTGATTTTATACGAATTTTTCTATCCAAGGACAGAATCTGTTTCCTGGACAGCACCTCACAACTTTTGAACTTTCTAGCAATCGGAGGCTATACTTGGCACAAATATGAAAAGTAAAGATACAATGATGATGCCACAGCAGTAAACAACATCAAGACACAACAAAAGCAAAAATTTATTCATGTGGGCTGCCTCCCAAAAGCGCTTTCTTTTATGCCTTTAAGCTAGGCATAATGCAAAGATCAAGTTTTATCAAGAGTAAAAGAATAGCTAGCCCGTACAACGGACTCAAAAGGCAACTTGACCTTCTTACGAGGGAAGTGTTCCATCCCTTTCTTGAGAGGAAACTGAAATTTTATATTACCCTCTTTCATGTCAATGACAGCACCAACGGTGCGCAAAAAGGGACGTCCCAAAATAATTGGACATGAAGGATCACATTCAATATCCATAATAGTGAAATCAACGGGCACATAATTATCATTGACAACAATAAGAACATCGTCGATCCTCCCCAAAGGTTTCTTTATGGAAGAATCAATGAGACGAACACCAAAAGAACAAGAATCATAAGGTTTCAATTTAAGCATATCATACATCCTTTTGGGCATAACAGAGGTACTAGAACCAACATCACATAATGCATAACAAGAGAAGTCATTCAAATTAATTTTTATCATAGGATCCCAACCATCTTCTAGCTTTCTAGGTATGGAGGCTTCTACTCTAAGTTTCTCCTCCCTAGCTTTGATGAGAGCATTAGTGATATGCTCTGTGAAGGCAAGGTTAAGCGTGCTAGTGCAGGGATCTCTAGACATCTTGTGAAGGAAATCAATAACTTTGGTAAGAGTGCAATTATCAAAATCAAGGTCACGAGCATCAAGTAAAGTGGTAGTGGTGTCCTTAAGGTTCACTTGTTTGGTAGTTTCTATAGCATCACCATTAATAGGTCCATTGGGACCAGGAGTACATTGGGTGCTAAGAGTGTGAACATCCTCAATAACTTGGATAGTAGCAACAGTGTGGTGGGTAGGAAGGCTCTTAATTCTTTCCTCTTCCTCCCTTAGGGATGCAACCACTTCGGGTTTAGCTGCCATTTGGTTTATCAAAGTAGCTTGTGTGTGGGACATATTGGAAACTTGGGTCTCAGTGATAGTGAGTCTAGTCTGGAGGTTAGAAATCTCAATATTTATGTTCTCTAGTTGTCTACTAATGTCTGGCAAGATAGCGGTATGCTCATTTAATTGCCTCGAGAAGGTTTTGTTTTGTTCATATTGGTTGTGCATGTAATTCTTAGTGGCCTTCTCTATTTCTAGCAGTTTCTCATAGCCAGGTAAATCTCTATCTTTTTGGAAAGAGTTATTGGTATTAGGATAAGCATTGTTGTTCCCATAGAAATTAGAGGGGAACGATCTAGAATTACTACCAAAGTTACTCCTATAAGCATCGGCAATCACAGAATCCAAAGGATCATAACGAGGATCAACAGAAGATTGTTTCGAAAGTAGAGACATGATCAAGTCAGCTTTTTCATTAAGGGAGGAAATCTCCTCGACAGAGTTTACCTTCTTACCTGTTGGAGCGCGTTCGGTGTGCCATTGGGAATAGTTGGTCATCATCTCATCGAGAAGCTTTGTGGCAGCACCAAGTGTAGTTGACATAAAAGTTCCTCCCGCGGCCGAATCTAACAAGTTCCGTGAGGTAAAGTTCAAGCCTGCATAAAAAGTTTGGATAACCATCCAAGTAGTCAAACCGTGAGTAGGGCAGTTCTTGATAAGAGATTTCATACGTTCCCAAGCTTGGGCAACGTGTTCATTATCCAATTGTTTAAAATTCATGATGTTACTTCTAAGTTGGATAATTTTAGCAGGTGGATAGTATTTTCCGATAAAAGCATCTTTGCACTCGTCCCATGAATCTATGCTATTTCTAGGCAAAGACTGAAACCAAATTTTAGCTCCTCCTCTCAAGGAGAAAGGAAAAAGCTTAAGCTTAACAATATTACCATATATTTCTTGTTACTTTTGCATATCACAAAGTTCAACAAAGTTGTTCAAGTGTAAAGCAACATCATCTCCAGCACCAGAGAATTGTTCTCTCATGACTAAGTTCAGTAAAGCAGGTTTAATTTCATATTAAGGTGCTGAAGTGGCAGGTATAGTGATAGGTGTGCTGATAAAGTCATCGTTGTTGTGACTAGTGAAGTCACACAACTTGGTGTTCTCGGTGGAACCCATAGTAGCAAGCAAGCAAGATAACTATTTTTGTGATTTTCGACAAAAAGGAACTAAAGCAAAAATGAAAAGTAAACTAACAAGACTAAAAAGCAAAGGTAAAAGATAGCATGCAACTCCCCTATCCTGAAGAGTGGAGTCCCCGGCAACGGCGCCAGAAAATACTCCTTGATGGGCCTCGAACCCCTCGTTGGTTACCCCAAGTGGAAGGTGTAAGATGCAGTAAGTAGAAGTGTTTTCCCTTAGCAAAGATGCCAAGGATCGAATCCCCAGAGACTCCTAGGTTCAACAAGTAGGTGTCAATTGCTATGGTGCCAGATTAGTAGCAATCAACATGTACCTGCACACAGATACAAATAACTTTGCTCCCAACGAGTACAGAGAGGTTGTCAATCCCTCCGGCCTTGTAGTTCACAAAGGGTTAAAAGCAATGATAATAGTGATAGATAGTTTTTGCAATAGTAAGTAATAACGGAAAGTAAATAGTGGATGTGATCAATGATGGTAATAAGGACCGGAGTCTCATGATGTTCACTAGTGATGTCTCTCTCCCAAAAGACGATAAAACATCTATGTGAGGTAAACAAATTACAGCTAGGCAATTGACAGGACCACGAACGCAAACCAATGCTGACTACATTGCAAGAAAGGTTGAGGTTCAAAGCATGGGCGGTATGCCAAAGTAAGTAGACCGAAATCCATCAATGCCTACTACTAATCATCCACCTTGAGATATCTATCCAGAACATCTCGCTGGTATTAAGTTGCGAGTCCCACCCATAGTGTAAACTCAATGCAACAGACAACTGCATTAAAAGAACTTTGCGTAAAGTAAACAATCCTTGCACCCGCGGGCACAAGCACTGTTGTTTTCCCCCTTGTGGCAACAGCACATCCCCTAGACTCATGTTTCTGTCACTCAAGCTAGTCATCGAGGGGCATGAACCCACAATCGAGCATAACGTTCCCTCTTGGAGTCACTACCTACTACTCGGCCAAAGCAATAAATAACAACGGAGAACATGCAAGAATTACTTATGAACTAAAATATAAAAGAGGTGAATCAAATATATTACTCAAGATCAATCTGAACATAATCTCATAATCCATCGGATCCCAGCAAACTCAACATAGCAACAGCATAAGGATTACATAGGTGCCTCGATCATGTAGGGCAGCTCACGAGGACTAATTAGTGAAGCACAAGAACGGGAGGAGAACATCACATAGCTACTGGTCATGGACTCATGGTCCAAGGGAGACTACTCACGAGTCATCCGGGAGGCGTCCATGGTGGTGGAGAAGATCCCGGTGGTGATCCTCCCCTCCGGCAGGGTGCCGGGAAGAGTTCTCCTGGTGCTCCCGATCTTGGAAGCGGCGGCGGCGGCGGAATAGAGATGGGATCGCGAAAAGAAGTTCTGTTCTAAGGGTTTCGGAGGTCCCTCTAAATATATGCCAAAGGGGGGCACCAGATGGGCTTCGGGGGGCCCAGGCGCCCCCCCGGCGTGGCCCAGGGGGGGGGGGCGCCCACAGGGCGCCTGGAGCCCCTGTGGCCCCCCCAGGCTGCCCTTCGGACGCAGTGTTGTTTCCGGATCACTGATTTTTTATATAATTTTTCTGGATTTTTCTGGGCAGTTCTCGAAACGTGAGAACCTGAAATACAAAAACAGCCGAAAACAGAAACTGGCACTGGGGTGCACTGGATTAGTAAGTTAGTCCAAATATGATCAAAAGTGTATGGAAGTGTATGAATATCATAGCAATATCACCCAAAAGTGGCATGGAGCAAGCAGAAATTATAGATACGTTTTGGACGTATCACACACACACACAATCCTCTCTCTCCGCTTGCATCCTCGACGCCGCTCTCAGTCCTCAAAGCCGTCAGTGTATGAGGATGCCGCCGAAGCGCCCCATCGGAGGGAGTGGCGACGCTGGGGCTGCTAAAGCACCAGAGCATGGCGTGGAGATGGAGAAAGAGGTTGCCATCAATGTCGGTGAGTTATCACTGCACCCTAACATCGTCGAAGGCGTCGAGTTTCCACAGCCGGAGGCGGAGTTCCACACCAATTCTGGTGACAACCCCGGCGATGACCACTCCGGTTACGACTCCGATGACGACGGGCAACTAGTTAGTCATCTATACCCATTTATGTGTCAAATAGATCATATGGTTTCTCTAGTTACTCCTGCCTTCCCCTTTTTGAAATAGAAATCATATGGTTATGTTCTCCCAATCCATGAAATCTTAGTAAGTTTCGTTAGATCCGTGTAGTGTATTGATTGTTTGAATGGTACAAGTGATAAGTGATTAGTTGTTTCATCTGTGCCAATGATAGTAATCAGACTAGGGTTAGTGTTCGTGCTAATAATTCCTAGCCAGGACTTGACAATTGATTATGAATGACCTATATATGTTTGTGCCATTATTTTCTTCAAGACTGGTCAGTACATAGAAAAATGTGCTTAAAAATTGAACCATAATCTCTGGATATGTATAAATAAGTAGCCATAAATTCCTAATCCTACTTCATGGCATGTAATCGTTGATTTGATGCCAATTTGTGGCAATTGCCAACTGTTCGCTAGAGACTAGTTTGTAGCCAATAATTTGACACCACATTTTTTTACTATTTTTATAGGTGCTGTCTGAGGATGTGGACAGTGAGGATGAAGATGTCCAGAGGAGGTACAAGAGGCAAATCCTAAGGGAGCTTTATGCGGGAATGCATAACAGGCGTATTAGGACCTGGAACGGCGGCCATCGATGCCCATTTTGCTACCACAAGCTTCATGACGCGTATCAAAGTATTCTGGCGCATGCAAGAGGACGGGCCGTTGGCTCCTTCAAGCAGAAGTATTCTCGCAGGGTGCAGCACGACGCGTATGCCGAGTACCTGGAGAAGCTTCAGGATCGTGCCGGCATGTGAGATGGGATGTGGGATCGAACTATGTACTCTTGAGCAATGTTTAATAACGGTTGAACTATATGTACTTATGGTTGAACTATATATGCTTGTGTATGTGTACGCTTATTATCTATGTCTGAATATGTTTAATCTATGTTTACTTATGTCTAACCGTGTGATATGGATGCAACCAGTTCGGTTGATGGAATCTATCTCCGTCTTGGTTTATTGGTCCCCTTTGTAATTTGTGTTAAATTTTGACCAATGGTTTAACAGATGAAATGTTAGTGCAGGTCAGCAAAAATTATATCGTTGGATGGGTATTTGAGCATAGTGTTCAATGATATAATTTTTGGTGACATGCATAAACATTTTTTAGTTAAAGTAAAAATTTGGTAAAAATTACAAAGGGGGACCAATAAACCAGGACAAAGGTAGTACGTCAATCACACACGGTTCCCAAAATTGGAACCGTGTGCAATGACTTTCATTTTACTTGTTGCGTAAATCACACGCGGTTCCCAAAAATGGAACCTTGTGCAATGACTTTCATTTTTCCTGTTGCGTCAATCCCACATGGTTCGCTCTAGCAAACCGTCGCCTCCAAAATTCTTTGTGGGACGGAAAACCCTCACCACCCAATTCAAAAAAGAAAAAAGAAAATCCTCACCATCCCCACGTCACAAAAACCCTCACCCCCGCCCGCCACGCCCTCCGGTCCCCATTCAGACCTGCACAAGCTCATTCGCGTCTATGCCATGGCACCGCCTATTGCGACGGTAAACACTTAGCTCTACGCCTTCCGCTGCCGCCATGCTGCCGGCAAAGCCCACCGCATTTCCCCACTTCCGCTTGCTGCCGCCTATCGCCATCGACTTTCTCAATGCTGCTCGCGGTCGACCCAGCTCAGCTTGGTTGAGGAATCTGCCGTATTGAGGGTTCTTTCTCATGGACGACAAGGTAACTATTTTAATGAGATATTATCTCATCTCTTATCCCAGTTCATCCCCCTCCTTTAATCACACGGCGGAAATCGCCATGAATTCATTTTTTCGAGCTGATTTGAGGGTTTTCTTTCATTCAGAGAATGTACAATGCGTCGAGACATCAGGACTTTGCGATCTTCGCCAGAGATTCCATCTCACCGTACCAGATCGCTTGATGATGCGCACGGTATGTTCAATCTCAACCTAAATCGGTTGGCATGGCCTACTTTCCTGAACATATTCTAAATATTGCTACATTTGGATAAAAGGTGCCACATGCACCATATACGTCAAAGGGGATTTTCCCCTCTTCTTTCAATAATAGGAAAATTAATGATGTATTGTTCTTTCGATTACTCTCATATTTCCATGACATCTTGTTTACCCTTTCTGTTTAATTATAGATTTTTGTACTTCTATTTCAACTGATGTACAGTTCTTTCAATTTGGGCCCATATTTGCATTTTACCATATTTTCTTTAACAATCCTACCATTTTCTGCAACGCATCCCTTGCTATGCAACAGATTATGTAGTACACAGTCTTTCCCTTTACATAGATCAAGGCTGCACGGATGTCATACTGCACACAAACCATGGACTTACAATCGTTGCTACTGTAGGACTTGATGAACGTGGTGACTCCTATTTTTACACTAGCTTTTGGAATGAAATTTCTAAGTTTTATGTACTAAAAGCTGGCACTAAAATTGCACTGCACATAAAAGGGTCTGGTCATGAGATATATGCTAACTTCCCCGACAAAATCATCCGTCCAGACTTTGTTCAAAGTAAGTTTTATTTTCAACTATCTGCATGTTGACTTACCCAACAATGTCAAATGAATTGTGTAGTATTTAAGAAACCAATTGTTATTCCCTTTTCTTACTATATTCCTACCTAATCACTTCTAGTTACCAATACACTTTTCTATTGCCCTATTTTAACTAAATATTCCCTATACTCCCATTTCTATCAGAAAGCGCCGCTGTCAAGGAGACTCCCGAGGTGGAGAACGGGGCTGCCAACAATCGAAGGCGGGGCGAGCTAGAACCGCAAGCGACTCCAGAAGGCCTAGACTTCATCAGTAGCCTCCCTCCTCCCAATCAAATATGGGGCACGGACAACCGTCATTTCCCAGCATAAGCACGACTAAGTCCTTATGCTAGGACATCTGCCGTGACAAAACCACGACAGTTGGTGCCCACCGTGGGGCTATCGCACAAAGGTTTCGAGTTCTTAGAGGGCAGCTTCGAAGGGCTCAAGGGATACGAAGTGGGCCGGATGACCAAGAGTCGTCGTGGCAAGATCTAAATCGATGACGTAGGCTGGGGTCCGGAGGCCGACTCAATTGAGTACGGGTACCGGGTCCCCTTTGGTGGCATCCATGTTTTCGTTAGCAAGATCGGTGAACCGGGCCCTAAGCCAGACATCTGCACCAACATCGTCGAGATGGCTCAGCGTGCAAAACATGCCCGAGTTTGGCCGGCCATGAAGCATGTCTTTGTGGGAGTCGTCCACGGAGCGGAAACAGAAGATAGACCGGAATCTAGTGGCGAGACCATTGTTTATTCTGGTGATGAGTCATCTACTGGAGAGACAGAGTTTTTGTACCTACTACAAGATGGCCGGTTTGGGGGCTGTTCCGGTGGCGACAGTATTCCGGACCCCCTTGATCAGCCGAGCCGAGTTGCAGTATTTATTGCCGGATCACAGTCTGTGCAACACTCTTCGACCGCAACAGCGTTGACATCTAGTTTGGCGGCAGCAGCGGTCGCTGGGGCAGGAGGCCCTACGCAATCACCAGCCCAGGTATTGTCCGGTTTATTTGACACTCTGACAGCGTTGTTGACTGCTGAAGTTAGCCCGGCGGATCAGGACCGGCATGACGCAGAAGTTACTAAGGTAAAGGAACATATAGCTCTAGCTAAGATAAATCTGGCAGCTGAAAACACCAGGATGGCTGCGAAGCAGGCTGAGTTGGATGCTGAGGCTTATCGGCTCATGTTGGATCAGAACGCATCAAATGATGTAATGAGGAGAAGGTACCAGTCTCGCCTGCCTCCGGTTTACGAAGCAAGAAATGTCTTTAGCACGCCAGGAGTAGGAACCAGCAATCAACCAGTGGTAAACCGGGCAGAAGCGCCTAGGACGGGGGCATCGGTCCAGCCACACGCAACGGATCAGCCTCGTCAGATTATCCCATCACAACATGTACCGACGCCTCCGGGTCATTACTCCAACCCCTTGGATGACATAGTCGCAGGCGCTTCACGATTGGCAGCCCTCCCTGTCGAAGGTGAGTCCCTCGTAGCCGTGGAGACGCGATGGGCTAGGGAGCTCCTTCAGACAGCTTTGACTCAGCAGCAGGCTTATTCCTACAGCCGCGAGAGGATTCATTCCACCCCCCCGCCCAAGCCGGAGTTACAGCAGGCATATCGATGAACCGACTGTGTCAAGCTATGCGTGAAATCGTAACCCGCCTCGGGGGCATAACCCGACAGGTGGTGGTGCTAATGCTCAGGATGTGGTGGATCAAGGGACACAGTGTCGAGAAGCCCTGTTAGCAGCACAGTATACGACCCGTCAACTTACCCCGGTTCGTCCAACCACCTCGATGGAACCAGGAGTTACTTCCAGCCCTTTGGGAGTGCTGTCTCTCACCCCCGCTTTATGTAATGTGCGTCTGCCCAAGGATTTCAAAGGACCGCGGAAAGTGCCCAATTACACTGCTGATTTATCCCCCGAGTCGTGGGTTGAAAGCTATGAGATGGCGATGGAGATGCTAGATGTGGATGATGCGGCGTGTGCTAAATACTTCACCATGATGTTGGAAGGAATAGCCCGTACTTGGTTGAAAGGTTTGCCAGCTAACTCCATTGGGTCATGGGCCGAGTTAAGAGCCCGGTTTATCCAGAATTTCAAAGATATGTGCAAGCAGCCCATGTCAATTGTGGACTTAGCTGCATGTGTCCAAGGAGAAAATGAATCAACAAGTCATTGGATGTGCCGGGTTTCACAGATCCTGCTTTTATAAGACCGCATCAACCCCAATACAACAGTCTTAACGTTGGAAGGCAATTGCCGGTTCACGCCTCTGAAGCAGAAGTTGGGACGGCTCAAACGTCACTGTGATGACATGGGAACGCTCATGGCAGCTCTAGTTAAGTACGCCGATTCTGATAGTACCAAGGACCCTCAGTCTGACGACGAGCAGTCGGGAAAGGGAAAGAAGAACGGTAAAGCGCCCCAGCTTAATCCGGCGAGCCATGGAAACATCGGTAAGCGTAAAGAGGATAACAATTCAGATTTTGTGGCTAACACCAATACACAGAATGATGGTCAGCGTCGTAACGGTAGTACGCCCCTGCGGAGCGGAGGATCAAATATCTATCTTGAGCGCCAGTTAAATCAGCCTTGTCCTAGGCACGGGACGACGGAAAGACCAGTTACGCACCTCCAGAAGGATTGCTTTATTATGCGGGAGTTCAAAAATTCGGGTCGTTTCCAATATGATCATGGACCGTCCGGCGGTTCAGGGCCTGGTTCTCATGGGCCGGGTTATTACGGTGGTGGTTCTGGCTCAGGATTCCAAGGCAATCAGAGCAGACATGGCAATCAGAGCGGACATGGCAATCAGGGCAGTCAAGGCAGCCAAGGTGGTTATAATCATCAGGGGAATCATCAGCAGCAACAGTCGGGTTATCAGAGCAACCTGAAGCAGTTGAATAGTGGGCAGTATCATGTCTTCACCACTAGCCTGTGTAAGCGTGATTAGAAGGTTTATAAAAGGGCGATGCACTCCGTTGAACCGGCGGTGCCCCGTTATTTACGCTGGTCGGAACAGCCCATTGTGTGGAGTCATGAGGATCATCCCCCCGGGTTGATAATCCAGGTCAGCTGGCACTGGTGGTGGCACCTCAGGTTGGGGGTACAAGTTCACCAAGGTGCTCATGGACGAAGGGAGCAACATCAACATCCTTTATTATGAAACCTTCCGTCGCATGGGGTTAACAGATAAAAATCTCAGACCGTCAAACACTGTCTTCCATGGTGTAGTACCTGGGAAATCGACGTATCCGGTTGGTAAGATAGATCTGGAGGTTACTTTTGGAGATGAGCATGACTTAAGATCATAGACTTTGACCTTTGAAGTGGTAAAAATCAAGAGCCCATATCATGCCATGTTCGGACGGCCGGTTTATGCTAAGTTTATGGCGAGGCCCTGTTATGTTTATCTACAGCTCAAAATGCCGCGTCATAAGGGGACCATTACGGTACATGGGAGCCGTAAGATCGCTTTGGATTGTGAAGAAGGTCATGCGGCCTTGAAGCCAACTACAGAGCGTGATCCAGCAGATATGACTCCTTTGAAAAAGCCAACTACAGAGCATGATCCGGCCTTGAAGTTTAAATCGGCTGATGAGACTAAGCTGGTTGATTTTGTTCCTGGCGATTCATCCAAGCAGTTTAGCATCAGCGCCAACTTAGATGCGAAATAGGAAAGTGCGCTCATTGAGTTCATCCATGAGAACCGGGACATCTTTGCATGGAAACCTTCTGACATGCCAGGTGTACCAAGAGGACTCGCTGAGCACACTCTTAATGTTGATCTCAAGTTTAAACCAATCAAACAGTTTCTCCGCCGCTTCAATGAAGAAAGAGGCAAGACCATTGGTGAAGAGGTAGCCAGGCTCTTGGTGGCTGGCTTTATCATTGAGGTATTTCATCCTGAATGGTTGGCTAATCCGATGCTGGTGCTTAAGAAGAACGGCCCTAGGCGTATGTGTGTGGACTACATAGATTTGTAAGAGGCTTGTCCAGCTAATCCCCATGTTCTCCCTCCTATTGATCAAATCATTGATGCTACGGCGGGTTGTGAGCGTTTGAGTTTTCTGGATGCATATTCCGGCTATCATCAGATCAAAATGGCAGTTAAGGACCAGGAGAAGACAACTTTTATAACTCCTTTTGGATCCTTCTGCTATGTGTCTATGCCCTTTGGGCTCAAAAGTGCCCAGGCGACTTATCAACGCTGTGTGCAGAATTGTCTCCATAAATAGATTGGGCGTAATGTTCATGCATATGTGCATGATATTGTGGTAAAATCTAGAAAGGAGGAGACGTTAATAGATGACTTGAAGGAAACCTTTGATAATCTCCGGGTCTATAAGATGATGCTTAATCCGGCCAAGTGTGTTTTTGATGTACCGACAGGCAAGCTCTTGGGGTTTCTGGTGTCAAACAGGGGTATCGAAGCTAATCCGGAGAAAGTCAAAGCTATTACGTCCCTGGCTAAACCGGCGTGTATCAATGATGTTCAACGTCTGGCGGGCCGCATTGCAGCGCTGAGCCGGTTTATCAGCCAATTGGGAGAAAAAGTTATCCCTCTCTACCAGATGAGGAAAAAGACAGGCAATTTTTTCTAGGAGTGATGCTGCTAATGCGGCGTTTGAGGACTTGAAGAAACAGTTGGCAGAGCCACCTGTCCTTGCTGCTTCGGCCGATAATGAGCCGCTGTTACTGTATGTGGCTGCTAATGCCCGGGCCGTTAGTGTGGCCATTGTATTGGAGCGCAAGGAGGCTGGGAAGGAATATCCGGTTGAATGACCGGTTTACTATATCAGCAAGGTGCTTATTGAATCCAAACAGAGGTATCCGAATTGGCAGAAACTGGTGTATGGAGTTTTCATGGCAAGCCGGAAGCTTAAGCAATATTTTCAGGGTCATCCCATCATTGTGGTCAGCTCTGCCCCTTTGGGAGATATAATCCAAAACAGAGAAGCAACTGGCCGGGTTGCCAAGTGGGCCATTGAGCTTGGTCCTCATGGGTTAAAATATGTGCCTCGTACTGCAATCAAGTCCCAGGGACTTGTGGATTTCATCAATGATTGGACGGAGTTACAGGCGCTGGAAGAAAAGCCGGATCATAATTACTGGACTATTCACTTCAATGGATCCAGGCAATTGGAGGGCTTGGGGGCTGGAGTCGTATTAACTTCCCCACGAGGTGATAAATTTTGTTATGTTCTCCGTTTAATGTTCCCTTGCACTAACAATGCAGCTGAATATGAGGCTCTCCTCCGTGGTCTTCGTATGGCTAATGAGATGAATTTAAGCCGGGTTAAGTGTTTTGGTGATTCGGACCTGGTGGCTCAACAAGTATCTGGTACTTGGGACTCCAAGGACCCGCTCATGGCAGCATATCATCGAGAGGTGGATATTGTTGCTGGACACTTCAAAGGTTATCAAGTGGATCATGTGGACAGGCGAAAAAATGAAGCGGCGGATGCATTAAGCCGTTTGGGTTCCCAACGTAAACCGGTTGCACCTAATTTTTTTCTGGACGTCTTGCATAACCCATCGGTCAAGTTACCTTCAGAGGTGGATTTGGCCGTTCCTGATCCGGAGGCTCAGTTGGTAGCAGCTCTTCATGCTATCCCAGATTGGACAGTCCCATATTTGGCGTATATGAACCGAGGCTAGTTACCGGAAGATGAGATCTTGGCCAGGCAGATAATCCGGCGGTCCAAGTCAATGACTATCGTCAATGGAGAATTGCATCATTGCAGTTTAACAGGAGCGTTTTAGTGTTGCGTATCTCCGGATGAAGGCCGTGAAAATTTGTGTGAGATCCACGAAGGAGATTGTGGTCACCACGCCGGTTCAAAGTCCTTGGTAGCTAATGCTTTTCGTGAGGGTTTCTATTGGCTGACGGCTCATGCTGATGCTGAAGACTTGGTCAAAAAGTGTGATGCCTGTCAAAAATTCTCAAGGCATGCTCATGTACCGGCTCAAGAATTGAGGATGATTCCAATTACTTGGCCGTTTGCAACTTGGGGGCTAGATATGGTTGGGCCCTTTAAGATATCTCAGGAAAAGAAAACCCACCTTCTGGTGGTGGTTGATAAGTTCACCAAGTGAGTGGAAGCGGAGCCAGTCAGCAAGTGTGATGTAGCCACGACAGTTCAGTTCATCAAAAAGGTGATTTTCCGGTTTGGCTTTCCACACAGCATTATCACTAATGGCACTAATTTGTCCAAGGGTGCTATGAAAGAGTCTTGTCAACATGAGCACATCCGGCTTGACGTATCATTAGTGGCTCATCCTCATTCTAATGGTCAAGCTGAGAGAGCCAATCAAGAGATCCCAAGAGGCATCAAACCCCGGCTTATGATTCCCTTACAGAGGACGCCGGCTTGTTGGGTGGAGGAGTTACCTTCCGTGTTATGGAGCATCAATACCACGCCCAACAGATCTATGGGTTACACGCCTTTTTTCATGGTTTACAGAGGAGAGGCAGTTCTTCCTTGTGACATCCATCACGACTCGCCTCGTGTGGCGGCTTATGTTGAAGCTGACAATGAGAAGGCACGACAGGAAGCACTGGACCGGTTAGACGAGGAACATGACATTGCAGCAGCTCGGTCGGTGATTTACGAGCAAGATCTGCGTCGATATCACAGCCGTCGGGTTAGAACCAGAACTTTTCAAGAAGGCGATCTGGTGCTTCGGCTCATCCAGGACCAGACTGATGTGCACAAGTTATCCCCGCCTTGGGAAGGACCCTTTGTGGTCAGCAAGAATCTGCACAACGGGTCATACTACCTTGTCGATGTTCGAGAACACAAGGACTCACGCACATCGGAGGAGGAGACCCAACGGCCGTGGAACATTGCTCATCTTCGGCCCTACTACACCTGAGCCATAGGCTCCTCTTATGTATATTTTTTTGACAATGTATATATTATGATCAATATAATAAACCGGCATCACTGCTAAAGCGGGGCCTCTACTATTTTTTCCACAAAAGTTTGTCACATGGGGGCTTCTGTTTATAAAATGGAGTTTTCACTACCCTCTTGAACCGGCTATCAAGCCAATATTATCATAAGAGCACAACTCTGGTTACTTCGGTAATCCAGCTATCAAGCCAATATTATCATAAGGGGCAAAAGAAAGCTTGATGCACATCACAACTCAAACATAGGCACCCACCAAGCATAGCTCAAAATGTTACTTGGGGGCTCTTGTTGCACAACAACAAAGAGTTTTTAAGACCCTTGTAATAGGATATCAAGCCAGGCTTGGAAGCCAGGTGTATTCACCTAAAACTCCGGGTTAACCTTCCTTCATCAAGTAAGTCACTCCGTCCAGGTAATCCTGGTATGACCCACAGAACGTTTGACAAGTCAATCTTATACAGACCCTGAACTTGTCAATGTTAAAACGATGATAGGTTAATGTGAGGTCCATCTTAAAAGGCTTTGTGAAATGGTTTGACTCAGTGGCCTGGCAGCCCATGAAAAGCTTCGATTTTAGGCCTGGCAGCCCATAAAAAGCCTCGCATGATTTTTTTTGACAAGTTTTTCACTTTGTTGAGATTTACAACACTTTTTATGATAAACCAATATTTATTGACTCGGCCTAGTTGTTGACTATAAGTCATCACTATCAAATAATCCGGTGTTTATTAAACCCGGCCTGGTTTTGATTACAAATCGCCAGCGTCATATAAAGATAATCCGGTGTTTATCACAACCCGGTATGGTTTTATCATAAACCAGTAAAATATTGCAGGAGTCGTCAATACTCAAGATTGGGGTTATCGCCCTTATTACAAAAGTTGGTACAACCAACGGTGTGATTCAATATCACAAGTATGATATATTTTATATTTAATTATTTCAAAATGCAGCCTTGGTTATAAACCCAGGTCATGTGTTGGGCATTATGACCCGTCCGGCGATAAACCGCCACGACACTTCAAACTTGTTTTTACGCAGAAACAGGTTGAATAAAAGCTGCTCAGAAGGATAAGAAGACATACTATAATGATGGCATAACAGACCAAGTATTTCTACTAGCCCTATTACAAGGCGCTTTGATGCCCAAAAGAATAACATTTTTCACCAAGTATTGCGATATGCAGAAGATTAAACCGGCTCCCGGTTCATGATTCCTCGCCGGGCCGGCTTGACGGCTGTGGGTCATCCTGCACCGTTTCCTCCTCCTCGTCTCCACCCAGTGGCTGGAAGCCAGTGGTTGCCCAATTGATCCCAGTTACGGCTTGGAAAACAGCTTCATCGCTTATAAGCGCGGAGGGTTCAACATCAGGGGCATAAGTGTGCTTACGGACGGGAGGGATGAGATGTTCCACATAATGAGTTGGCGCGCTAACCCGTTTGTTGTCAGCATCATAAACCGACTGATAGTTGGAAACATCAACTTCTTCAGCCAACTTGCTAGCCAAGGGGCGTATTTCCTTTGTCAAAGCTCGGAGATCATGATAATCAAAGTCTGAACCGTCCTCCTTTAATATTGGATAGCCATTTCCCACATCGGTCCGATCAAGATTAGGTACCCATGCTTTCGCCCGGGTTAATGCAGTCAGAGCACCTGCCCTTGCAGCTAATCTCTTTAATTCTTCAAACGAGGCGGGCAACATTCACAACTTCTCTAAAGTTTCCTTGATCAAAGTTGGGGGCGGCTTGTTAGGAGCGGCAGTACAAATGATTCGCTGCGCACCGGTATAAAGTTGCTCTATAAGAGTATATGCAGCCTTCAACTTCTTCTGCATGTTAGAGCCCAAATGGGCAGTGTGTTTTCCTGCATCATTACAAACATTGTTAAACCGGCAATCTATGGGATAATATGTGTTGAGAGTATATAATAAGAATACTTAACAAACACAGCAGTGGTCATGGCATTTATCTGCTGCTTCAAGCCAGTTAGCTCTTCTGTCACCGGTTTAAGGGCGGCTTCTGCATCATCAGCCCTCTTCTGCAAAGCGGACTTCTCCATAGTTGTTAAAGGACTGGTTAGTTCATCCTTGGCTTTGGAAGCTGCACTTTGCTAGAACTTGAGGTTTTCTTGAAGATCAGCGATTTGAGTTTCTTTTTGGCTCAGATCAGCCTGTAAGAGATATACGTATCGTGAATTGGCGGAACATATTGGAAGTCCCAAGCACATAACAAAGTTATACACTTGGAACTTGGGGGCTAATGCCTATTTGCTGTTATCAGAAGTTTTTACAAGTCCCAAGCTCAATACAAGTATTGTTCCTGGCACTTAGGGGCTAATGCATATTTGCTCAAAGTAAAGTTATAGGACAAAGTCCCGGTTCATCTTGAAAAGATAAACCGGCCCTTGGGGGCTACACTGGCGAAAGTTGCAAAGTTTGACATTCTTCAAGTCCTGGTTCATCTTGAAAAGATAAACCGGCCCATGGGGGCTACACTGGAGTTGATACAAGAAATTTGACAAAGGGAGAAACAGTATTGCAGAAGTTAAGCAACATTTACCTATATATCGTTCCTTCATCAGTCTCACTAAACCGGCTTCATAATCGCGACTTGTGTACAGACGGTTCAAGAAACCAGAATGAAGGTCCTGGGCGCTGAGATTAGCATAGCTCGATAAATCGACATTCCATTTGCCTTTGTCCATAGCAGAAATTTCTTCCTTGGCGCTATGCTTTGACAAAGCGACAGGATCGCTAGGAGTGGTGTGTCCAAAACTGGTGATCATAACATCTTCCGTTGTATCATCATGAGCTTTAACCGGGCTTGCTGATTTGTCATTGGCACGGATTGGGCTGGTTGGTTTATCAACATGGCCCGTTGGTTCAACTTCTTGTTCAACGAAAAGTTCATGATCCGGTGCAGGCGGATCATCAAGCATGGCATCAGCATTTGCCTCTGCCGGCTCTGGAGTTCTTTCCGGTTCAGGGACCACATTATCGTCAGCCGGTTTACTTAATTTGGCCTTTTGGCTGGGTCTAGGCCTGCCACTGGGAAGGATAAACGAAAAAGTCAATACATTGAGTAAGTATAAAGGGTTAACAGTAAGTTAAAACTCACCCAGGAACGGTCTTGAGGGCTGGAAGCTGTGTGGCCGTTGACTCACCAGATGATGAATGAGGGGTTTCCTGATAGTTCGAATTAGATGGATTTAGCGGCTGTTGAAAATGACCCACTTTGGGATAAGAAACATCAAGAATATATAAGACCTCTGATCGACATTTCCGGACTGGAGTAATTGGTAAACCGGTGGAAGTAATCGCTTGGCCGCTATGCCGGGTTGTGCGGCGAGCTTCATGTTGTTGTTTCTTCAAAAGAAAGTTTGGGTCCAAGTGAGCTAGGGGGTGAGAAAATATTACTTTTTGGTTTGCTTGATGGATTTTCTGTGTTGGCAGAGGGTCTAAACCGGAGGAAAGGATAATTACCTCTACGTCATCAGCTTGGCTGCCTTCAGCGTTATCCTGATAATAATCATTGTCAATGAGGTGTATGAAAAGGGAACCGAGATAGTCAAGTTCTACCTCTGATTCCGGTTTATCCAGATCATCATCAATGTTCACTTCGGAGGACTCAGCAGTTCTTTTCTTAGCAGGCTTCTTGATAACCTTAGTCTTGGGGCGAGACACCTTTGCCGGTTTATCTTGCACTTTTTTCTTCCAGTACGGGTCATCACCCTGTCAAAGATTGATGAATCTAAGAAAGGATACTTAAAGGATTAAAAATAAAGCAACAAGTTATGGGATCCTTACAGCTGGTTTATTGGATACATAGAAGGGAGCTAGTCCTGTTTTGCTACAGACAGCCACCAGTTCATTCAGTATCCTCTTAACGGACTCTGTAATTTCATTTTCTGTGAACTGAGCCTCAGTGTGTCATTGAGGATCTTTGGAGTCCCCAGTATACTCGCACATTAAACCGGAGCGTCGGCTTAGAGGAAGAATGCTCTAGGAGATCCAGCAGCGAACGAAGTCGACGCCCGTTAAGCCGTTTGCACTGAATGCCCGAAGATTTGAAAGTTGTGGTGCATACTTGGATCGCTCCTTGGCGATAAGCCGTTGGGGAAATGGATGTGTATTGGAAAGCTGGTGAAGACGACACCCGACAAAGGATTCTCATCAGTTGGAGATGTATCTTTGAAGTAAAGCCTCTGATTCCAGTCCTTGGGATGACTATGATGATTGGCATGAGGGAAGCTGACATCTTTTCTTTTCTGAATTGACATCCCACCAAGCTCAGTATTAGGTCCGTTCATAAATTCCGTACGGAGGTTCAAGTGGAAAAAAATCCCTAAACAGTTCAACTGTGGGCTCCTCTTGTAGATAAGCCTCGCAAAATACTTGGAAATTGCAAATATTGGACACAGAGTTTGGTCCAATATCTTGAGGATGGAGTTGGAAGCTAGCAAGCACACCACGGCAGAATTTTAATCCGGGAGGGCTAAACCCTCGGGCCAGGTGATCAACGAATACAATGACTTCTCCATCTTAGGGTTCAGGAGGATTTTCCGGACCAAGGACTCTCCAGTGGATGACATCCTTTTTTGCTAAAGCGCCAATGTCAACTAAACCATTCAATTCTTCCTCGGTAACCCGGGAAGGAACCCAGTTAGAGGAGTAAAATCGTTTGGCCATTTCAAATGAAAGGCTGAAATTACAGACAAGAGGCCGGTTTATGAATCGTGACTAAACAAGTATAAAGCGTCGCAAGGTCGGCAGGAGAAGATGTTGAAGCATATACACATTATTTGTAACGCCCGGGTAATCACGCTACAGTAATTCCCTGCTAATGATGCCACGTCATCACTGTTAATCTCACGATGATTCAAACCGATTCAAAATTCAAATTTAAAACAAAGTCAAGTAATTAAAGTTCTCAAAAGTCAATAATAAAATGTTCTAAAAGTGGCAAATAATCCTTAAAGAATATCTGTGAAGAAATCAACCTTAATTAAAGTATTTATATGTACTAGAATAAATAAAATAACATCACAAATAATTAATTAAATGTCTTTGTAATTTTATAAAGTATTAAACTAATTTATTTGGGAGGCAAACTTTTGTAGGGGTGTTCTAATGTATACCACTAATTTAGGTATTAATATTGTATTTTATAAAACTAAACTTAATTATAAAGTAAATAGAAAACAGAAAGTAATAAAAATAAAAACAAAAAAAGGAGGGTAACAAAAATAAACGAACCTACCCTAACCTACTGGGCCTCGGCCCACTACCCCACTCAGCCTATAACCCCCCCACCCCACAGTGGGGGAAAATATCCCCTCTCCCTCCCACCGACACTCCCCCCCTTTTTTCGCCTGGATCGGGATCGACCCGATCCCTCCACGCCGCTCGCCGCCTCGCCGCCCCGGCCTTCGATCGCCGCCGCCTGGAGCTGCCTCGCCATCGCCGGACGCTTCCCCACCTCTTCCCCACCGGCTTCTTCACGCCTCGCCGCCCCACTTCTCTTCAACGCTGGTGAGGCCACCAGCCTCCTACTCCCCCTGCACTCCGTCGTCGATCCGACCACCACGCCGGCGCACACCCCCTGACCACCGCCCGTACGTGCGCCGACCGCGCTCACTCCCGTGGCACTGCTCGCTTCGCGGTTGTCCCATGCCTCCTCCTGGCCGCGCCTGCGTCCGCACCTCTCCCGAGCCGCCCGCGTCCATCCGCCGCTGGCCGCCGTGCCCGTCGACCCCCATGCCTCGTACCGGCGTGCTGACCCGCTGCCGCCAGTCGTCCCCTTCCAAGCCACCTCGTCGCCTTGGCCGCAACGGCTGGTGGCCCGCCAGAGCCGCCGCTACCGATGGTGCTCGGGGCACCACCCCGTCCCGCGTCCAACCCCGCCCCAGGCGCGCGCCTGGGGATGGTGCCTGTCGCCGGAGCCCCCGGCTCGCTCGCCGGTCGACCGCGCCTCCCCCTCCCCGCTTCGCCCCTTGCCGCCTCTCGCCGCGTCGGTCGTCTGGCCAGCGCCGTGGTCGCCGGCACCTCCCCTGCAGCGCCTTGCCGGGCTACAGCCCCGCCTAGTGCCCGCTCTTCCCCTCGCCCGTTAACCCACATGCCCGAACCACTTGGGGCCTATGGCCCTATGACGAGGGGCCCCACGGCCCAGAAACGTTAAAAAAAACAATAATAAAACAATAATAAAAATAAATAAATAGATAAATAATTATATTCATTAATTCACAAATTAATTAAGTTAATTAATCACATTTAGATTAATCTCATCAGTATTTAACCTAATCAGTAATTATCTAAATCATAATTAATCCAACTAAACTGTTAGTTAGTTTACAGCTAATGACACGCGGGTCCCACGCGTCAGCTTGACCTGGTCAACCCTGTTGGCTACTGATGTCATGCTGACGTCAGCTTGCACTATTCTAGATAATGTTGCTTTATTTAATAATTAATAAATTAGAAAATGATTTAAAAACTTTAAAAATTAATATAAAATAAACCGCAATTCGGATGAAAATACTTTGTACATGAAAGTTGCTTAGAATTTCGAGACGCATCCGAATACGCGGACCGTTCGTCAACCACATGTCCCTAGCATACCGAACCCGCAACTTTCCCCCTCCGTTTCATCCGCCTGAAAACGCGAAACACCGGGAATACTTTCCCGGATGTTTCCCCCCTTCGTCAGTATCACCCGATACTGCGTTAGGGCACTCTTAGCACCGTTACATGTCATGTCATGCATCGTCATGCATCTGTTTGCATTGTATTCACTGTTTCTTCCCCCTCTTCTCTCCGGTAGACTACGAGACCGACGCTGCTGCTGCCCCGATCGACTACGATGTTGACGACCCCACTTTGGCTGCCGAGCTTCCAGGCAAGCCCCCCCTTTGATCACCAGATATTGCCTACTCTTCTCTCTACTGCTTGCATTAGAGTAGTGTAGCATGTTACTGCTTTCGATAATCCTATTTTGCTGCATAGCCGGTCATTGTTGCTACCACTGTTGATACTTTACCTGCAATCCTAAATGCTTAGTATAGGATGCTAGTATACCATCAGTGGCCCTACACCCTTGTCCGTCTGCCCTGCTATTCTATCGGGCCGTGATCACTTGGGGGTGATCCCGGGTATATACTACATACACTTATACATGATACTTGTTGTGACTAAAGTCGGGTCGGCTTGTTTAGTACCCGCGGTTGATTCACGGATTGGGGGCTGAAAGGACATACTTTCCCAACGGCCCTCTGTGTGGATCTTTGTGGCGGAGCGACAGGGCAGGTTGAGACACCCAGTGGAGAGGTGGCCTGGCCCTGGTCGTTGTCCGTGGTTATTTCATAATAACATGCTTAACGAGTTTGGATATTTGATCTGAGTCTGGCCATTGGCCTATACGCACTAACCAGCTACGTGGGAATAGTTATGGGTACTCGACGTCGTGGTATCAGCCGAAGCCTTCTTGACGTCAGCGGCTTAGCGGCGCGCGCCGGGTTGGACCGCGTAACGTAACTTCCTTAGTAATGGAGGTTGCTAGGTCTGCTCACCGGCCGCCCTCGCAATGTGCAGGTGTGCATTGGGCGATGGGCCCAAACTCCTGTGTGCTTAGGACTTAGACCGGCGTGCTGACCTCTCTGTTGTGCTTAGGTAGGGCTGTGACATGTTAATCTTCCGAGGCCGGGCATGACCCTGGAAAGTGTGTCCGGCCAAATGGGATCGAGCGTGCTGGGTTATGTGGTGCACCCCTGCAGGGAAGTTAATCTATTTAAATAGCCGTGTCCCTCGGTAAAAGGACGACCCGGAGTTGTATTCCGACCTCATGACAACTAGAACCGGACACTTGATAAAACACACCCAGATGAGTTCCAAATATAACTCGGTGGTTGCGCTCTCACAGGGTGATGTGCGGGAGGATCGCCGAGTTGGATTATGCTATTCGATGTTTCTTGGTGAACTTACCATCTATTCTCTCCTACTGCTGCAAGATGGAGGCTGCTAGAAGCGTAGTCTTCGTTTGGATTAGCTATCTCCCTCTTATTCTGGCTTGCTGCAGTTCAGTCCACCGATATTACCCATATCATTATTACCATTGCATATGTAGTATAGATCCTTGCTTGCGAGTACTTTGGATGAGTACTCACGGTTGCTTTGCTCCCCCTTTTCCCCCTTCTGTTCCTTCTTCTCGGATGATGCAACCAGATGGTGGAGCCCAGGAGCCAGACGCCACCTATGACGACTCCTACGACACTGGAGGCGCCTACTACTACGTGCAGTCTGCCTACGACGACCAGGAGTAGTTAGGAGGATCCCAGGCAGGAGGCCTGCTCCTCTTTCGATCTGTATCCCAGTTTGTGCTAGCCATCTTATGGCACCTTGTTTAACTTTATGTCCGTACTCAGATATTTGTTGCTTCCGCTGACTTGTCTATGATCGAGCACTTGTATTCGAGCCCTCGAGGCCCCTGGCTTGTAATATGAAGCTTGTATGACTTATTTAACTTTTAGAGTTGTGTTGTGATATCTACCAGTGAGTCCCTGATCTTGGCCGTACACATTTGCGTGCATGTTTAGTGTACGGACAAATCGGGGGTGTCACATTATTAAACCGGAAGCAGACATTGGAAGTGTTATGAAGATAAACGAAATGGCGGTTTAAGAGGGGACTAATGCTACCTACCGGATTATGATTTTCTAAAAGTTAAACCGCCTATGTGGGCATGAAAGGTACAAATATGAAATAACTAGGAGATGCAAAAATAGGTTTCACAAATCAACTTGATATTTACAGATCAACATCGTATCAATAAACTCAGGTATATTCAGACCTAAGTTAAACAGGTACTAAAGCAGTTCATCAGACTTAGATGGGAATTACTCTAAAGAAAGGGTGCGCTAATGGCAAGAAAGGAGGATTATCATTACAAACGCGTAGGAAACATCAGATCTACACTCGCCACTGAGGCCATGAAGAAGAACAGGGAATAACAGCGTGACAACTTTGATGAACTTGCGGCCAAGCCCTAATGAGATCTATGGGAGGAGAAAAGGAAGGAATTTACCAGGGCTGATGGGTGCGGAGGCGCGTCGGCGGAACTCTGGTCAAAACAGGTTGATGCAGTGGCCTTTGTCGGAGCAGACGCGTAGGTTGATGGCAGCGGCGGCGCTCGAGCACTGAGGATGCGCGAGGTAGAAGAAAGGCGAAGAGGCAAGGGAATAAATAGAAAGGTACCCTTGGCCCTATTTATAAGCCGAAGGGATAAGTGACAGGCGCGGGAATCAAGGAACCCAAAAAATGGATATGGGCCAAAGTTGTCGCCTCGGTCTTCGGAGGCTCGTTAATAAAGGTTAAATATATATGGGTTTTTAATGAACATGTGATGTCATGGCAGTTTATTATGATCCTGGAAGATGACGTCATGGCGGTTTACAAGACCATTCGAAGGCGCTGAAGAAGAAGTTTTCCTAAGTGTTGAAGATTGACATGAACCGGTTCAAATCAATCTGGGGCATAATGTTGGGGATATAACTATTAGGTATAAACCGCCCAGGTGGGGCCGGGTTATACCTGTACTAAATTACCCCTATCGAAGCCCATGAAGACAAGGATATGGCATGTTACTATAGATAGCTAAAAGGCCCAGGGCCCAAAGGAGGATTAGGGCCAATAGACGTAAACCGCCATATGATGTGTAACTTGTGTTGTAAGATAGGAAAGGTAGAAACCGAGCTGGCCTCGGGATTTTGTAAACCGACCGGGCGTCATCCTCTGTATATAAAGGGACGACCCGGCGGCAGTTCAGGGACAAGAAACAATAGCTCGAGACATAGGCAAAGTGGATTCACTCCTTGGTCATCGAAACCCTAGCAATACCACAACAACTAGAGTAGGCTTTTACCTTCATCGTAAGGGGCCGAACTAGTATAAAATCTCTTGTGTCCTCTGTCCGCTTTAACCCCTTTAATCTAACCCGTCGCGATGGCTCCACGAATAAGTCCTTATGCTAGGACATCTGCCATGACAAAACCACGACAGGTGCGCCCCCTATGGAACTCCAGCCCTCTCGAGCTCATCGACACCCACGAGTTCTGCCATGGCTATGCAAAAGCTTGGATGCATTCTCCAAGATCCTCGACAGTCACCTTGGCCCAACCATAAGCCTTAGAATGGGCAAGTTCCATTACAACGGCAAGGACCGAGCCAAGCTTGACGACTGGTTCCGTTCCCCCGCCCTAGATCACCTCGAGGAGCTCACTTTTGATGATGGGCATATGCGGTCGTTGCCAACGTCCATACTCTGCCTCACGCCCACGCTGCGCATCGCCAAGTTCAGGAACTGCCATTCCCCGCCTTAATGATGCTCCCACTCTTATTCTACCACGACTGACACACCTCGAGCTCGTCGCCGTCTGCCTCTCAAATGGTGATATGGAGCGCCTGCTTCGTGGCTGTACTGCACTCGAGTACCTTCGTCTTCAGGCGATCAATGGGTTGAGTACCTTCCACATCACCCCCATGACTCTCCGGACTATTTATGTGTGTTGCTGGTGCGGAAGGAAGCCATCACAAGATGTGTACCACGGTATGGTCATTGAGGACACACCTGCACTTGAGAGATTACTTGTAGTTGATCAAGAAGGTCCAAGAAGAATCAATGCCATTTCTGTGCCAAAATTGACAGTGATGGGCTACTCGTCTGACAAATACTTCGAACTTGTTATTGGGTCCACACCCGTTCAGGTAGAACAACCGCCTTCTACCTCTCCTTCTACAAATTAACATTACTTGTAATTTTGAAGATGTTTGTTCGTCTGTCATTCAGAAAATGATTCCGACAAGCTTGACCCCGAAACTAGGCACAATGCAGGTCTTGGCACTAGAATCTATCGGCCCCAACCTGGAGCAAGTTGTCAGTTTCCTGAGATGCTTTCCGTGCCTGGAGAAGCTATATATCTAGGTGATGTTCCTTTCCTATTAAATGTTGACCATAAGGGAGTTCAATGTGTGACACCTTTTTCCAAGTTTACAATGACAATGTACTACGATATCTGAAGGATTCTTTTGGAGCATTTCAGTACATACATGCTCCAACCCCCCCCCCCCATATTGGTTGCTTGATCCATATGGTTACAATCAATAAGCATTTATCCATTGGATTCACCTGCCCATGTTAATCATGTAAGATCGAAAATGGCATATTAGTGCGTCTTACAAATCCTGCAAACCAAATAGGCACTAACACATTTTCTTCTTTTGCAGATAAGATTAGGCCCAGTGGTGGATAATGTGATAGAATATAACAATCACATCGAATGCCCATATCTGCATCTCTCAAAAATTACTTTGAATTCCTATCGAGGGACCTTACCGAAGATTATATTCGCCAGGTTCTTGGTTCTCAGATCAAAGGTGCTGAAGGAAATGAGGTTTTCCCTACATTTATTTCCCAAAAATGAATGGTTTGTTGATCAATGCTGGCGCGTGCGGCAGAATGGAATAGGCTCCAAAAATGTTGAATTTCATTTTGGAACTTCAAATGATAGAGTAATCGGAAGTCATCGTGTCAACCCCATACATGACCCCTTTGCAAAAATTGTGAGGTTTCGAAACCAGAATAAGAAGAGGTAATATTAGTTTGAACCTCTGTGATATCCATGTTCAGCTGTTGGAGAAATATTGACCACGGGTGTCTTCATCGACCACCAATAACACTTCAAAACATCGGGGCCGACTGTGCCCCTCCAACCATCCGCAAGCAAGGCCGCCTTGTTGGGCCGCCTGGCCCAACAAGCCGGCTGCTGGCAGACGGCAAGTCATCACCAGACAGCTCCAACAAGCCGACATCTAGCAGGCGGCCTATCGCCCCGCTCAAAGTCCGCACCCACTTAACCATGACAAGACAAGGCGTGGCTACAGCATAGCCTGCCACCCTAGAATCCAGGGCAAGCATGGCCACAGTGCTAGTGTACCTCCTGGACGCCCCTCGACCGGCACGACACTGTAGCCACGTGGCCCACTACGTCGCCCACGTCAGAGGGGGCCGCGCCCACACGTTGAGCAGCAGTACGACCCATAGGTGGCGGGCCCGACCTGTCTGTGAGACGCCAGAAGGCGCCAAGCCCCCAGCAGGCGGCGCCAAGGACAGGCCGCCATCCAGCAGGCGGCCCTTCTCCCCTTGGAGTCTGTGAAGCCATTAAGCTGATAAGATGGGGCATGGCTATAGTGAACACCCGCCAGGCGGCGGGACTGTAGCTATGCCCTCCCTAACAAAGCCTCCGCATCAGCGGTAAGGCAACAGTGAAAGGCTGTCGCCCTGGCCCGTAGACGGCGGGCCCCATGCGACGGACATGTCTCCAGTAGCTGGCAGGACCCACCATGCGGTGGGACCCAGCAGCCGGCAGAGAAGTCGGCGCCCAGAGACGCTGACGGCCGGGACTCGTACCCGACCGGATGACCATTGTACGCCTAGGGGTAGATAAACCCACCAGGTCTCCCCATGCAAGGGGTTGAGGGCTTTAGACCACACACATTCATCTAGAGAGGGAAGAACTAGGGCTAGCCTTGCTCATCTTCCTCCTCTAGCCAACACAGGTCAAGGAGCAACCTTGTAGCTACTCTATTGACGATAGTCATGATGCGGAGTCCCCGCAGAGTAGGATTAGGGGTGCTATCTCCAAGGAGAGCCCCAAACCTGGGTAAATCCTGTAGGCGTTCGAAGTGTCGCCTCATCCTGCATCCAAGGCCCGGTGACATTCTACTGTCCCCACATATGATTAGCCATCCTTTGCATATGTCGCACCAACCACCCGACATTTGGCGCCCACCGTGGGGCTAGGTGCACCGTCGTTCGGAAACATGTTATGGACGGGAACTTTGTTCCTCCCTGGCGAGCGCACGCAGCCCAACACGCCCGATGGCGTCAACACCGAGGAGCTCTGCGGTGCATAAGCCGTTTGCGCAGTGAGCGGCCTCGCTGATCTCCTCGGCGGGATCCACCTCTCCAACGAGCCCGCTCCGGGCACAGGAGTGGCTAGCTCAGAGAGCAGCCTGGTCAAGCTCCTCGGAAAGCTCCACATCGTCGACGGGCTGGCCTCTGACCTAGAGTCTGTTGGCTCCTACGACCCGCCCGTCGAGATGCTCATCGATTCAGACACGGCGTCGGCCGACGCCTTCCACGAGTACGTGGTGGTCTTCGATGACCAGCTTCCTCCCGCGATCAGTGGCACCAGCGTCAGCACTGTCACGGAGGTGCTGGCGACCAGCCATGGCAAGCCCTCAGATGGAGCTGGCCGTGACCCATTGCAGGCGGCAATGCGGGACTTGTCCAGTCCCATCGCCGCAGGCACCGATGGCACGACACTGGAAGCACACCGCCTCTCGCTCCTCGACTACGCCAACAAGTTGGCGGCCATGAGGCGCCTCACCGAAGATTGCGATCGCGAGGTCGACTGCGCGGTAGGCGGAACGCCGGCTGCTGGCGGGCCCAGCCGAGACGGCATGGTCCCGCAGCGCGGCGCTACCCTCGCCAGCATGCTGGGGGTTACGCGCCCAGTTTACGCTACTCCGTTAGAGAATCTGCGTGCTGCCCAGGTGGCAGCAGAAGAGCTGGACCATCTGGAAGGACACGAGCTTCGCTGGATGATGACGCGCGTCCACCAGCTCCTCGAGGCGGCCGCCGAGCAGCAGGAAGCTCGCCGCCGTGTGCTGGAAGCTGGCGCGCATGTGGAGAATCGTCCTCCTCGCCACGAGCAAGGAGCGAACTCCCGGACTCCAACAGGCGGCACTCACGGTCGGCAGGACCAGTAGCCGTCTGCTATCCACAGTCATCGCACGCCACTCTCCATTGAGCGCGACCAAGACGGCCGTCCGCGAGCTATGGAATGGCGGAGCGATCGCCAGCCTCCTCCTCCCAACTAGGAGAGGCGTGTTTCCTTGCCGCCTGTTGACCATCCGACTCTTAGAGGCCGGTTGGGTCGCTGCGAGGGAGTCGGAGAAAACGACGCATCGGATCGATCGACTCGCTCGATCCTTTGCGTTGGAAGAAGAAGATGCCATTAGGCCGCCTTGCTTCAGCCCCCACATTCGCGACGAGCCTTTCCCCAAAGGGTTCTCGCTCCCCCAAGACACTCCCAAGTACAATGGCTCCGTGAAGCCGGAGGACTGGCTGGTAGACTACTACACCGCCGTCAGCATAGCAAACGGAAACAAGAGTGTTGTTGTCAAGTATGTTCGGCTCATGCTCCAAGGCACGGCCCGGATATGGCTGAACAACCTCAAGCTCTACAGCGTCAACAGCTGGCTAGACTTCACCGACGTCCTCACCCGCCACTTCACCAGCCTACGAGCGGCCGCCCAAGCCACGTCAACTCTCCCTGTGCGTCTAGGGGCCAACCAAGTCCACTCGCGATTACCTAACGTGCTGGGCCGAGTTGTGTAACTCCTGTGAAGGAGTGCATGAGGTGCAGGCCATCGAGTATTTCACAGCCGGGTGCAGAGAAGGCACTCTGGTCAATCACAGGCTGCTCTGCGACGAGCCCACTATGCTAGATGAACTGCTGATCATAGCGGACAAATATGCCACAGCTGACTCCTCCATGAAGTCAGAGCTACGCGTAGATGCATCTAGAAAGATGACTCCCCCAGCTCCTCAGACGCCGGCTGGCGACTCTAGTCGGCGGCAGCATCAGACGGACAACAAACGCAAGGCTCTCCAGCCGGCTTCCAACAGTCGGCAAGTGGCAGCAGTCGAGGACCAGCAACTGGAGGGGCAAGCTGGCCCCAAGCATCAGAAGGGTGGAAAGCCCGCCTGGCAGCCCGCCTTCTCCTATGAGCAAACCCTTGATGCACCATGCAAGTTCCACAGCGGCACAAAGGCGGCCAACCACACAACACAGAAGTACTACTCGCTTACTCGGATTGCAAAGGGCGAGGGCTTGCCTCCTCCGCCTGCTGGCCCGCCTGCTCCGCCTCCTTGGCAGCCGGCTGCCTGACCAGTCGACGCAGTGCAAGATGAGTTCCCTAAAGAGCGTGGGGCGTCCGTCATCTTCACCAGTGTGGTAGATGACAGGCACAGCTGGTGTCAGTAGCACCGGGAGGTGAACGCGGTCGCTTCGGAGGTCCCAGAGTTCATGCACTGGTCCGAGAGGCCCATCAGCTGGTGTCGTGCTAACCACCCGGCCATCATGCCATCACCGGGTGCATATGCCTTGGTGCTCGATTCAACCTTCTCAACAGACAGACGGGCCTGCCATTTTTCTAGAGTTCTGATAGATGGCGGCAGTAGCATCAACATCCTGTATCGTGACACCATGGAAAAGTTGGGCATCAAAGAGAAGCAGCTCCAGCCCACTCAGATAGTGTTTCACGGTATCGTCCCTGGCCTCTCCTGCTCCCCAATCAGCAAGATCAAGATAGACGTCGTGTTCGGGGACAAGAAACACTTCCACCGCGAGCCAATTTGATTTGAAGTGGTAGATCTGGAAAGCCCCTACCATGCAATATTGGGCTAGCCAGCACTTCCCAAGTTCATGGCGGTGCCTCAGTACGCCTACCTCAAGATGAAGATGCCGGGTCCCAAGGGCATAACCACTATTGCTGGCGACTATGAGAAGTCGGTTGCTTGTGCTGCTGCCAGCAGTCGGCTGGCCGAAGCCCTTGTCATAGGTGAAGAGAAGTGCTGCCTTGATCGGATGGTAGCAATGGCAGGCGAGCAGTCGGCCATACCATCTAATCCCAAGGAGGCGAAACCTCAGGGCTCGTTCCAGCCAGCCAAAGAGACCAAGAAGATTGCACTGGACCCAGCACACCCAGAGAGATTTGCCGTCATAGGGTCAAACCTTGATGCCAAATATGAAAGTGAGCTCGTCGATTTCCTCCGTGAGAGTCGGGACATCTTCGCATGGTCCCCCAAGGACATGCTGGGTGTTCCGACAGAATTCGCCGAGCACTAGCTACATGTGAGACAGGATGCGAAGCCGGTCAAGCAGCCGCTTTGCCGCCTATCAGAAGAAGAAAGAAGAGTTGTTGGTGAAGAGATTTCCCGACTGTTAGCACCCGGCTTCATCATGGAAGTTTTTTACCCACAGTGGCTCTCAAACCCGGTCCTCGTGCTGAAGAAGAATAACAAGTGGCGCATGTGTATCGACTATACCAGTCTCAACAAAGCATGTCCCAAAGATCCATTCGCCTTGCCACGAATAGATCAAGTGATCGTCTCCACAGCCGGATGCGAGCTGCTGTCATTCCTTGATGCCTATTTCGGCTACTAGCAGATCAAGTTGGATCCGGCTGACCGACTGAAGACCACCTTCCTCACACCATTCGGAGCTTTCTGCTACCTGACCATGACGTTCGGCTTGAGAAATGCCGGCGCCACATTTCAGCGTTGCATGCAGAAGTGCCTCCTTAAGCAGCTCGGCAGAAATGCCCATGTCTATGTATACGATGTTGTGGTGAAGATAGAGAAGCGTGACACCCTCCTGGAAGATCTCAAGGAGACCTTTGACAACCTACGCCACTTTCAGATCAAGCTAAACCCGGAGAAGTGCATCTTCGGGGTACCAGCCGGCCAACTCCTTTGCTTCCTGGTATCTGAATGCGACATCGAGTGCAACCCCACGAAGATCAAGGCCCTCGAGAGGATGGAGAGGGCAACCCGCCTGCGAGATGTCCAGACGTTCACCGGGTGCTTGGCATCACTCAGCAGATTCATTAGTCGGCTGGGCGAAAAGGCACTCCCTCTATACCAGCTGATGAAGAAGACCACTTGCTTTGAGTGGAATGACAAGGCGGATGAAGCTTTCCACCAGCTCAAGAAGATATTGACCACGTCGCCTGTCCTGGCGGCTCCAACTGCCAAGGAACCCATGTTCATTTACATCGCCGCCACCAGCCGGGTGGTCAGCACTGTGATTGTAGTCGAGCGCCCAGAAGACGCCAAGGCACAGCCGGTCCAAAGGCCTGTCTACTACTTGAGTGAGGTGTTGTCGGCCTCCAAGCAGAACTACCCCCACTACCAGAAGATGTGCTATGGCGTGTACTTCACCGCCAAGAAGCTCAAGCAGTACTTCCAAGAGCATCCCGTCACGGTCGTCTGCACGACACCACTTGCCGAGATCATAGGCAACAGATACGCGTCAGGCCGGGTGGCGAAGTGGGCCATTGAGTAGGCCCCCTTCACCATCTTCTATCAGCCTCGCACCTCCATCAAGTCACAAGCATTAGCCGACTTCCTCGTCGACTGGGCCGAAACCCAGTACCCGCCTCTAGCACCAGATTCAACCCATTGGCGGATGCACTTCGATGGCTCGAAGATGCGCACCGGCTTAGGAGCCGATGTTGTCCTCACCTATCCTAAAGGTGACAAGCTCAGGTACATGCTGCAAATTCACTTCACTGCCTCCAACAACATGGCCGAGTACGAGGTGCTCGTCCATGGACTCCGAATGGCCAAAGAGATAGGCATCCGCGGAGTGTTGTGCAATGGCGACTCGGACTTGGTGGTCCAGCAGTCATCTGGTGATTGGGACGCCAAGGATGCAAACATGGCCAGCTACCTCTTCCTCGTCCAGTAGATCAGCGGCCACTTTGATGGCTGCGAATTTCTACATGTGCCACGGGCCAACAACGAGCAAGTTGATGCCCTGGCATGGATCGGCTCCACGTGGCAACCAAATCCAACCGGCGTATCCCTTCAGTGCCTACGCAAGCCGTGCATCAAGCCTTCGACAGAATCAAAGTCCATCATCGTGCCGACTGCCCCCGGAACAGTCAGATTTGGCTTGGGGACTGCAGCAGTCGGCCCGGGGACCTCAGCAGGCGGTTCGGGGACTGCAGCACCAGCACCTGACCTGGGGACTTTAGAACCTAGCCCGAGGACTGCTGTGCCAGGCGGCCTGGTGACTGCGGGCACTAGCACTCAGCTCGGGGACTTCAGAATCCGGCCTGGGGGCTGCCGGAGTCGGCTCGGGGACTTCAGCAACATAACAAGCGGCAGTCGATTCCAGCACTCTACCTCCCGGCCCAACCACGCTGGTGTCAGTTGCCGAAGTAAATGGAGTCATAGCACCATCTTGGGCACAACCCATCCTCAACTTTCTGCTGAGAAGAGAACTACCAACCGATGAGATCCTGGCTCGACAAGTGCAACGCAGGGTGTCGGCATACATAATAGTAAACAGAGAGCTTGTCACATGCAACATGACGGGTGTGTTCTAGCGTTGCGAGGAGCCGGAGAAGGGCTTGGCAATCTTGAGGGACATCCGTCAAGGCGAATGCGGCGACCACACGGCCTCCAAATCCTTGTCGCCAAAGCTTTCCGCCATGGTTTCTTCTGGCCGACTGCTTTGGATGATGCCAAGGATTTGGTCAAGAAATGCAATGGGTGTCAGCACTTCAGCTCCAAGCATCACTTGCCGGCTTCTGCCATCAAGAACATCCCCCTCACTTGGCCCTTTGCCGTTTGGGGGCTGGACATGGTGGGCCCATTCAAGACAGCGCGCGTCGGCATGACCCATCTGCTCGTCGCTATGGACAAATTCACCAAGTGGATTGAAGCCAGACCAATCAAGAAGATCAATGGTCCGACTGCTGTGACTTTTATTGATGACATCACCGTCCGATATGACATACCACACAACATCATCACCGACAACGGCACAAACTTTGCCAAAGGCGCCTTGGCCCGTTTCTGTGCAACGCAGGGCATCCGACTGACTTAGTGTCCGTTGCCCACCCGAAGTCAAACGGCCAGGTCGAGTGGGCAAACGGCCTCATCCTGTCTGGCATCAAGCCCCGACTGGTCGAGCCGTTGGAGCGGTCGGCCGGCTGCTGGATCGAAGAGTTGTCGGCCATCCTCTAGTGCCTCAGGACTACACCAAACAAAGCAATAGACTTTACTCCTTTGTTCCTCGTGTACGGGGCCGAGGCTGTCATTACAACTGACATGGAGTTTGACTTGCCTTGCGTCACCATGTACACGGAGGTGGAAGCCAAAGAAGCACGAGAAGACAGCGTTGACCTGCTGGAAGAGGCCCGGCTTCTGGCACTCAGCCGGTCCGCCATCTACCAGCAGGGTCTGCGCCGCTATCACAGTCGGAGGGTCAAGCCACGATCCTTCCGCGAGGAGGACTTTGTGCTCCGACTGATCCATCAAACAGCCAACCAGCACAAGCTCTCGACCCCTTGGGGGAGGCCTTTCATTATCAGCAAGGATCTAGGCAACGACTCCTACTACCTCATCGATGCGCAAAAGCCAAGGGCACGCAAGAGAGACGACTCCGACAAAGAGTCAAAACGACCATGGAACGCGAACCTCCTCCGTCAGTTTTAGAGTTAATGCAGTATGTATCATGCTATCTTCTGTACTTTGCAAAGACAATGGGTCCCCCGAGGAGAACTTGGGGACTGCCCCCCTTTTATCTATATGATAAATCTTATGCCTAAGAATGTATTATGTCATTCCTTCGCTCGGCACCGGGTCCGACCAGTCGGCCCGGGGGCTTGCCGCCTTGTTCTATGTTTGAATTCTCCTACAGTCGGACAAGTAGTGTGCCGACATCCAAGCCCTCCCTTGTTTTAGGTCATAGCTTGAAAGAGCGACTGTTTGACTAGCAAGATCTGAAGGCAGGAAGCGATGTCGACACGGAAAATGGCCAAGGAAAAATGAACATAGACCACGCCGGCTTTTGAGATCAACCGTCTGACTGCTGAGCAGCCGGCCGGCCGGCTTCTAACTTGACTAGCTACGTCCCAGACGGCTAACGTCCTTGTCTACCCTAAACGTCCAAGTCCTTGACCCAGCTACAGACCATAGAGTGACTGTCCGGCTGGCAGGGCGGCAACCAAGGGAAGACGGCAAAGGGAAAAGCCCAAGGGAGCAAAAGGCAAAATCACATTAGAACCCGGCGAATAGCACACGCACGTGTGAAAAGAAGAGATTATTTACATAGCAAAAGGCTCATAGCCACCATTCAGCCGAGTTTTTAAGTTACACCCCCAGTGGGTGGAATTGCGCAAATTTAACTTGTTTACAAGACAGAAAGGCAGGAAAAGATAAATATGGCTGCCTAGGCCAGAGGAGCAGCAAATGGATCCGGCTGATTGGCGGAGTCAGCAGCGCCGAGTGGTGGAGTAGCCGTCTGGTGGATCTCGGCCTGGCTGCCATCAGCAGCAGTCGGTGCGGTGCTTCGCGGCTCACTGGTCGAGGCTCGGTCAGGCTGAGGTCGGTTAAGTGCTCCATCATCCAGCGCGGCGTCTTCCTCATCCTCGTCTTCCTCGCCCTCACCATCATCGCTGGAGGTGATCTCCTCTTCCAAGTCCTCGTCGCCTACAGGTCCAGCCCAAACCAGTCGGCCGGTACCTCCACGCTGTTCTCGTCCAGCTCCGGAGTGAAGACGATGGTGTCGGCGTAGTTGGCGATCATTGCATCACGCTTGACGAGGTCGCCGCGCACTGCCGCCAGCTCAGGCTCGGCCTCCAGCCGGAAGGTTGCCAGCTGAGCTAAGTGCATCCCAATGTACCAGCACTTGGTGAACTCCAAGGCTGTCCGTGTCCCGGCCCGTGCTGCGGCACCTTTCCAATCCTCGAAGCAGTCGACTGCCACTTCCAGCCACTCGGCAGTGTGACTTGGGGTACGTGGAGCTTGAGCACCCGGCCAGAGGGCGGCCAACACCTGAGACCCGATGCATTAAAGGCGGCGAAGCATCCTGTGGGCCGGCAGCAGGCGCGTCCTCACAGCCAAGAGCTGCTCGTTGAGATTCCGGGCCGTGTTGGGCGCGATGCCCGTGCCTGATCGACGCCGCTCATCACGACGTGCCTCGAAGGCCTAGGAAATAACGATGGAGTGACCAGGAAAGAAGTCTATACAAGAAGAATACCAGAAAGTGAGAAGCTAGAAGCCGGCCTCCTCAGCAGTCGGCAACTGATCAAAAGAAGAAATGACTCACTGTCGACCATGTCCTCGATCGCCCTGAAACTGTCTTCCAGGATTTCCTCCTTGTCGGCCCAGTGCGAGCACTGAGTCTCGAACTCAGCTTAGAGGAGCCTCTCGCTCTCCTTTAGCTTGGCGAGCTCTGCCAAATGCTTGGCCGCCTGGTCCGCCAGCTCCTTGGCCAGGCATCGCACTCACAGACGGCCTGGCTGCGCTCCTACTCCTTGGCGAGGAGCTCGGCCTAGACCTGGCCCAGTTGTGTCCGCAGATTAGCCGCAACCGCTGTCAAGAAAGGAGGAAGAAGGCGTCAACATGAACAAAAAAATAAATAGTCATTGGAAAATCTGGCCCGACTGCTCAGCATTCGGCCCAGATCTTGGGGTCTACACCCAGCGGGTGCGCTCATGTGCCCCCGCAAGGAGAAAGGAGGAACACTTACTTCGGCTCTCAGCCAATTCTGTAGTCCGCTTGGCTAGCTCTCGGAGCTGGGTGTTGTAGGCGGCCACGCGGAGGTTGTGGTAGTCCTGCGACAAAGACAACAAAGAAGAATACAAAAACACTCAGCATTCACCTTGGAGTTTCGAGCCGCCAGCTCAGTAGCCGGCCCAAAACTCGGAGACTACACCCAGTGGGTGCGCTGGCGCGCCCCCACGGAAGACAACCAGAATTAAGAAGCAATAAATGATAAAGGATACCCAGACAGCAGTCCGCGTCGCCAGGAAATCCTGCAAGGACTTCTCAAGAGTGGCGGCTTGGGTGTTGAAGCAGGCCAGCATATCCTGCAATGCCACATTCAGGACACCGGTGCCGCCGCCTGACGTCTAGTCTGACGGCGCAGCACTGGTTGCTTTGTTGCCTGGCACCGACGAGCTGGCTCCGCATTGGGCTGCCTCGTTCTTGATGGCGGTGTCGAGCTTGAGGTAGAAGAGCTCTCCTCACAAATCGATTGTGGGGAGCACGCCAAAGTACCCCTCACAAAGGGTGACGAAGGCGGAGAGCAGCACCACTATGTTTGGAGTAAGGTGGTGGGGCTGCAGACAGTAAAAATCCAAGAACGAGCGAAAGAACCCGCTCACTGGAAGGCCGAAGCCACGGATGAAGTGCGCCCGGAAGACGACGCGCTCGCCGTCCTCCGGCGCTGGCAAGATCTCGGTCGCCGGCGGAATGCGCACTCCCACGCTCCCTGCATGGGGGAGCCACCGCGTCCGACGAAGAAATTCAATGTGGTCCTCATGGACGTTGATGCCATCCCAATCGCCAGAGCAATTGACTGGTGCCTCAGTAGCCATGGCTCGACGGAGGTGTGAATGATGGCTGGGAAGCTAGGAGGCCACGGTTCTGGACGCCCCGACTCCGGCAGGCTGCTTCATGCTCCGGCGGAGGCATCAGACACGGCGGTGGCTAGGGGGCAGGAGGGGGCAAAGAAGAAGAAGAAGAGGGAGAGGAGGGTGCGCGTGTGTTCCACCGCCCCCTCCTTCCCCTTCTTGTAGGCCTAGGGCAGCGGAGCTGAAGAGGCGGGACGTGGGATTAACTGCGCCACGCCCCGCATGTCCCACGCTTTTTGCACCATAACCGCACGCATTTAATGCACAGGGGAATCACAATAGATTGCCTCGGCCACAGCAGATCCGCGCATCTGCCAAGGCCCTGTAGTGGTGGGCCCATGCCTGTGGCGACGTCCCGTCGCAGGCGTGGGCTGGAAGGCCGGTCTGACTTGCTGACGCCGAGTGGCGCTCGAGCAACGAGCAGCATGCCCAGCTGGTGCACCACTCGTCATCTTCCCCGACATTTCAAGTTCGCTGGCTGGCTCCTGGCAACCGGCCTCTCCAGGAAGCAAAACAATAGAAGACCTGGCAGATCTGACGAGGTGATAAGCTGCTGTAGCACCACGGCTCTGCTCTCGGCCGTAGCGCCCCATCAGCTTTGGGGACTACTGTCGGTAATATTGACCATGGGTGTCTTCATCGACCACCAATAACACTTCAAAACATCGGAGCCGACTGTGCCCCTCCAACCATCCGCAAGCAAGGCCGCCTTATTGGGCCACCTGGCCCAACGAGTCGGCTGCTGGCAGACGGCAAGTCATCACCAGGCAGCTCCAGCAAGCCGACATCTAGCAGGCGGCCTATCGCCCCATCGAAGTCTGCACGCACTTAACCGTGACAATACAAGCCGTGGCTACAGCGTAGCCTGCCACCCTATAATCCAGGGAAAGGATGGCCACAGTGCGAGTGTACCTTCCGGACGCCCCTAGACCGGCACGGCACGATAGCAATGCCGCCCACTACGTCGCCCACGTCAGAGGGTACCGCCCCCACATCAAGTTGCAGTATGTCCCATAGGCGGCGGGCCCGACTTGTTTGTGAGACGCTAGAAGGCGGCAAGCCCCCAGCAGGCGGCGCCAAGGATAGGCCGCCATCCAGCAGGCGGCCCTTCTCCCCTTGGAGTCTGTGAAGCCATTAAGCTGATAAGATGGGGCGTGGCTATAGTGAACGCCCGCCAGGCGACGGGACTGTAGCCATGCCCCCCCCAGACAAAGCCTCCGTCATCAGCGGCAAGGCAACAGTGAAAGGCAGTCGCCCTGGCCCACAGACGGCGGGCACATGCGACGGACATATCTCCAGTAGTCGGAGGGACCCACCAAGCGGCGGGACCCAGCAGCCGGCGGAGAAGCCGGCGCCCAGAGACGCTGACGGCCGGGACCCGTACCTGGCCGGATTACCATTGTACACCTAGGGGGTAGGCCTATATAAACCCCCAAGGTCTCCCCATGCAAGGGGTTGAGGGCTTTAGACCACACACATTCATCTAGAGAGGGAAGAACTAGGGCTAGAATTGCTCATCTTCCTCCTCTAGCCAACACAGCTCAAGGAGCAACCTTGTAGCTACTCTATTGACGATAGTCATGACGCGGAGTCCCTGCAGAGCAGGATTAGGGGTGTTATCTCCTATGAGATCCCCGAACCTGGGTAAATCCCGTAGGTGTCCGAAGTATCGCCTCATCCCGCATCCAGGGCCCGGCGACGTTCTACTGTCCCCACATATGATTAGCCATCCTTTGGCATATGTCGCACCAGCCACCCGACATCACCGGATCTGCGCGAGTGTTTGTAGCTGATGAGATGAATTTCATTTCTAATATCTATTTGAATCTTGTAATCTTCAAATTTGAGCCATATAACTCTGGAATTTGAACCTTGTAATATTTTGAGCTTTTGTGGTACAATCGTTGAAATGGCATCGTATGAGACTCGTATATTGGTAGCATTATTTTGACCTTAATATGTAATGGTCTTAGATTTTATTAACCATTTATTACAGCAGCCAACCTTTCGATCGTGCCCCACCATTGCAAGAAGCACACCCCCACGAGAAATTCTTGGAGGGTATCGTGCGCGGCTCCAATGGCGCTCTGAGCGGCTGCCGACGACGAGCAACAGTTCACCATGCATGCCGTGGTGGACACCCACAGAAGGTTCATGGACCTCTCGGTGGTGTACAGCAACGACCCGGTCTGGGTGGGGCACTCCATCCACATCATGGAGTTGTTGCTTGCCGAGGAGAAGTACTAGGTGGTCGGGTTCGACCTCGAATACACCCGTGCTCGTGCAGGGTCTTGTCCCAAGGTCGCCGTCACCCAGATGTGCATGCGCCACCATGTCCTTGTCAACCCCTACTGCCTGGCCACAAGGCCTTGCAAGCATTTCGCCAGGTTTGTCAACATCCCCCACTACATGTTCGCTACGGTGGACATCACCAGCGATGTAAAGGCGCACGAGAATTCGGGCATCGCCTGCCAGAACCTTGTCGACATCCTGGTCCAATACAAGATCTGGGGCAGCAAGGAGCATGAGAAGGACTCACTGGTTAACCTCGCCGAGGCCATCATCGACCCCTACTATAGAGACATGAAGGGTTCATGCAACAAGGAAAAGTGTGCCTGGCACTCGCCCTGAATGGAGAAACTCGATGCAGCTCATGGCATGTACGCGTCCAAGGATGCGTACACGAGCTACGACATGTACAGGCGGATCGTTGACATGAGGAAGTGCCTCCTTCCCCAAAAGGGCCAAGGATCCAGCTGGAAGCAGACAATGGCAAGCGTCATCGCAACAATAAGTAGATGATTGGATCCTCGTTTCTCCTACTTTAGTATGCATGTAATTGCTTACTTTGGTGTGTGGAAATGTTATGTTTGTAGTCACTTGTGTAATTGTATGCTTAATTTGGTTATGCAATGCTGCCTTTTTAAGTATATATGTTGATGCTCTGTAGACAGAGCGTAGATGTTGTGCGGACAAAGAAAATCACATCGCACACGGACTAAACAATGGAACCCGTCGGTGAAGTTTTCATGAATCACTCACAATTGTATACCAGCAATCATTTGCTCGCAACACACACGGCTTGTTAGCTGTGATTGTCTGTGTTGTTATAGGTCTTTGCCATGTTTCCGATTTCAGACATGTCTGCCGCATATCACACACATCTTGTTAAGTTGAACCGTTACTGTTCTCATCTCTCAACACAAACATTTCATCCGAGTGAACCGCATGACATTTATCGCACACACCTTGATCTGGCTGACCGTTCCTTTTGTGTTGCTTAATCACAAACAGTTCATCCAACTGAACCGTATGCTGTACATCGCACACGCCTTCATGTGGCAGCCCATTTCTTTTGTTCCTCCTCATCGCAAACAGTCAATTGAACTGAATCGTATGCCTGTCATCGCACACACAATCAAAATCCAAACCGTGTTTGATGCATCCTCCATTGCAAACGTTTTGCACCTTTTGATGGGTTTTTTACACCCCCATTTGCGATTATGGCATAGCACAAAGTTTCGTCAAAGGGTCTCTGATCGTAGTGTCGCGTTAGCAGCATCCTGCAGTAGTGCATGATGGATAGCGGTCGATGTGTGGAGTAATAGCAGTAGATGCAGGCAGGAGTCGGTCTACTAATCTTGGACGTGATGCCTAGATAATGATCATTGCCTGGATATCATCATGAGTATTTGAAGTTCTATCAATTGCCCAACAGTAATTGTTTTCCCACAGTTTGCTATTTTCTCGAGAGAAGCCACTAGTGAAATCTACGGCCCCCGGGTCTCTTCTTCATATTATTTGCCTTTGCGATCTATTTTTCCTTTCCTTTTATTTTCAGACCTACTAAACCAAAAACCCAAAAATACCATGCTGCAATTTATCTTATTTACCATCTGATCTATCAATATTTATATCTTTCCCACGTCCATTACCCGAAAGGGATTGAAAACCCCTTTTACACGTTGGGTTGCGAGTATTTGTTATTTGTGTGCATGTGTTGTTTACGTTGTGTTGCTTGGTTCTCCTACTGGTTTGATAACTTTGGTTTCATCACTGAGGGAAATACCTACCACTGCTATACTGCATCATCCCTTCCTCTTTGGGGAAAAACCAACGTAGCTTTAGCAGCCATCACCCGCTTTTGCGCGGGTGAAGACAACTAGCTAGCTCGTAGAAGCAATAGTATCAGTGATCCTGGCACTTCCGAGGTCAGGGATGACAATGTCAAGCCACGGCGCAACAACAACAAGCTTCAGAACAATGCCGTAGAAACAGATGAAACGATAGGGAATGCCGGACTTAGCGGCTCCAGGCCTGGTCAACGAAAGAAGCCATTCAAAGGCAACAGAGACAGTATGTCCAGCCTGGACAAAATATTATAGAGACCTTGCCAGATTTACAGCACCCGTGACACACCTGCAAACCATACCAACAGAAATTGTTGGGTCTTCAAGCAGGCCGGCAAGTTAAATTCCAAACACAAGGGGAAAGGACCTCAAAGCAAGGACAAGGACGGGCCTTGCCAACCGAACACGAGGGGGGGGGGGGGGCAGAAGAAATTCCCCCCTGAGGTGAAAACAGTGAATATGATCTACGCCACCCATATCCCTAAGAGGGAACGCAAGCACGCACTCAGGGATGTTTATGCTGTAGAGCGCATTGTTGGGGAACGTAATATTTCAAAATTTTACTACGATCACGCAAGATCTATCTACTAGATGCATAGCAACGAGAGGGGAGAGTGTGTCTACGTACCCTTGTAGACCAAAAGCGGAAGCGTCTAGTGACGCGGTTGATGTAGTCGAACGTCTTCGCGATCCAACCGATCAAGCACCGAATGTACGACACCTCCGCGTTCAGCACACGTTCAGCTTGATGATGTCTCAAGAGCTCTTGATCTAGTTGAGCTTCACGGGAGAGTTTCGTCAGCACGACGGTGTGGTGACGGGGATGATGAAGCTACTGGCGCAGGGCTTCGCCTAAGCACTGCAACGGTATGACCGAGGTGTGTTTCTGTGGAGGGGGGCACCGCACACGGCTAGAACAATGTTTCTTGTGTGTCTTTGGGTGCCCCTGCCCCCGTATATAAAGGAGCAAGGGGGGAGGTGCGGCTGGCCAAGTATGGTGCGCCAGGAGTAGGATTCCTAATCCTAGTAGGAATAGGAATCCCCCTTCCTATTCCTACTAGGAGTAGGAAAGGAAGGAGTAGAGGAGAAGGAAGAAGAGGGGTGCCTCCCCCCCCTTTCCTAGTCCAACAAGGATTCCTTGGGGGAGGGTGCGGCCAGCCCTATGGGCTGCATCTCTATATTCCCTCAAGGCCCACTATGGCCCATACTCCCTCGGGGGGTTCCGGTAACCCCCTTCGGCACTCTGGTTTTATCTAATAACACCCGGAACACTTCCGGTATCCGAATGTGGTCGTCCAATATATTAATCTTTATGTCTCGGACATTCCGGGACTCCTCGTAATGTCCGTGATCTCATCCGGGACTCTGAACTACCTTAGGTACATCAAAACTCATAAACTCATAATATCTATCGTCATCGAACGTTAAGCGTGCGAACCCTACGGGTTCGAGAACTATGTAGACATGACCGAGACTCATCTATGGTGAATAACCAATAGCAGAACCTGGATGCTCATATTGGCTCCTACATATTCTACGAAGAACTTTATCGGTCAAACCGCATAACAAGATACGTCCTTCCCTTTGTCATCGATATGTTACTTGCCCGAGATTCGATCGTCGGTATCACTATACCTTGTTAATCTCGTTACCGACAAGTCTCTTTACTCATTCTATAATACATCATCTTGTGACAAACTCATTAGTCATTTGCTTGCAAGGCTTATTATGAAGTGTATTACCGAGAGGGCCCAGAGATACCTATCCGACACTCGGAGTGACAAATCCTATTCTTGATCTATGCCAACACCATGAACACCTTCGGAGACACCTGTAGAGCATCTTTATAATCACCCAGTTACGTTGTGACGTTTGATAGCAGACAAGGTGTTCCTCCGGTATTCGGGAGTTGCATAATCTCATAGTCATAGGAACATGTATAAGTCATGAAGAAAGCAATAGCAGTAAACCTAAATAGTCAAGTTGCTAAGCTAACGGATGGGTCTTGTCCATCACATCATTCTCCTAATGATGTGATCCCGTTGATCAAATGACAACTCATGTCTATGGCTAGGAAACTTAACCATCTTTGATCAATGAGCTAGTCTAGTATAGGCATACTAGGGACACTCTGTTTGTCTATGTATTCACACATGTACTAAGTTTCCGGTTAATACAATTCTAGCATGAATAATAAACATTTATCATGATATAAGGAAATATAGATAACAACTTTATTATTGCCTCTAGGGCATATTTCCTTCACCCGTCTCCCCCAAGTTCAACCCATGGCCGGTTTGCCCGATCACCTACGATCACAGGGGTCACCCAACCAGTATCCGTCACGGAGGTTCGGCGGCCCTAGTACTCGATCCTATAATTGACGGATATCATCTTAATCGAGTCCTAATGGACGGTGGCAACAGTCTTAACCTGATATAGCAAGACACTATCCGCAAGATGGGGATAGACCCGTCAAAGATTAAGCCAGCAGCACTACCTTTGAAGGAGTGATACATGGCGTAGAGGCCTGCTGTACGGGCTCATTAACACTTGAAGTATTGTTTGGCTATCCATACAATTTTCGAAGCGAGGAGTTAATCTTCGACATAGCTCCTTTATGAAGTGGCTATCATGCACTACTCAGAAGAACGGTCGTCGCCCGCTTTAATGTAGTCCCGCATTTTGCTTACTTGAAGCTCAAAATGAATGGACCATGCGGCATCATCACGGTCAATGGAAACATGGAGCGCTCCCTCCGTACAAAGGAGGACACTGCTGTCGGATTACGGGCTCCGCAAACCCAAGAAGTTCGAACACAGGGGCGTGAAAGAAGATCTCTCCTACTCACGTCTACCTAGCGTCTGGCCCTCGTCCGGTAAAGATATTCAAGCAACAATAAGTAAAGCACACACGAATTTACCCAGGTTCAGGCCACCTTGCGGTGTAAAACCTTACTTCCTGCTTTGGTGGATTAGCCTCGGGAGGGCTTGAGTATGAATGAGTACAGTGGTTCCTGAGCTCAGGAGGGGAGCTCAGGAGGGTCAGGAGGCAAGGGTTCTTGCTTCTTTGTGTGAGGGCAGAGTTTCTGGATTTGATCCCACTTCATCCGACCTCCCGCCATAATGGAGATCCTAGCTACTTATATAGGCGGCCAGGGTCCTCTTCCACCGAAATGTTTAGGCGGGAAGGGATCCCACAACAGCCATTTTGAGCGGGAACACAAGGACGTTCCTATCCTGACAAAAGCGGTCTTTGTCTGCAAAGGGGTCAGGCGGTGACGTGGTGGTGGGCTCAGCGGTGAAATCCTCCCTGTCGTCCTTACGGTCTTCGGTCTTGTTGCACCGAAGGGGAAACCTTTGTCCCGCTCCTCGGGAACCTGCGCCTGTGCTGTCTCCTTTGCACCAAAATGGCAACTGCACCGCTGGCACACGCTGGCACCCGCTGGCGCGGTGCATCACTGTTTGCGTCACTCCAGGTTGTCAGAATCACGATTCTATTATGCGATTATACGACTTTACAATCCAAACTAATGTCGATGATTCTATGATTTTAGTTCTTAGAATCTACGTTTCTACGATTCTGATAGTGAAGATTCTACGTTTCGCGATCCTACCATCCAAGCTCCGATCTGATTCAAAATCGCGATTCTGACAACCTTGGCGTCACTGCCTCCTCCTGATGCAGGCTTGGCCTTGGATAATCCGCCCCTTCGGAGCAACCTTGCCGAGGCCGCTCCTGAGGGGGTCTTGATGTCGTTCTCCTCGCGAGGCCTAGCCCCCTTGCGAGGGTCTTGAGCAGCTGGTCGATCAACTGGGCCATACCAGGCCATAGTAGGAGCGCGCCGCGGCCCACAGACAGGCAAGTCTGGGTACCCTGGTTCCCAGAACACCGACAATAGCCCCCGGGCCCAAGTCGCGCGTGGAGTTGGCTTCGGGGCGAAGCCTTAGTCGAGGACGAAGCGTCGCGGGCCCCAAAAAGGCTGCGGGCCAGGCTGGCGCGTGACGGTTGGACAGGACGTGGGCGACTCCGCTTCTTGGCAACAGTGCAACTTGACAAAAGGGGCTGCCTTCGCTGTAGAGGGGTTATCACCTCCTTTCCTTCCTGCTCAGATCCCCTTCTCCTTCCCCTCCGGCCTTCCCAAATCGCCTGCATCCTCCGGCACCTCCAGCAATGGCGAAGAAAAGCAATGGTGCCGTGCAGGCGTCCGGATCTGCTTCATCCCTTGAGGCGGCACTCGAGGAGTCCACCATCACCGAGGAGGGGGACTACTCAGAGGTCCAGCCTTTCTTGTCGAGCGTCCACAACGAGCATGGATCGACGAATATTTGGGTTGGATCCACCGTGGCACGGATCTTTCCGAAGTCTTGCTACCCCTTCTTCCTCCACAACATCTTCGTCGAGCTCGTGCCGCCCTTCTCGGAGTTCTTCTACTTCATCCTGGACCATTACCAGGTGCACGCCCTCCACATCCAGCCTCGCTCCATCTTCGTCCTATCGCTCTTTGCCTTTTACTGCGAGGCTTTTGTGGGGGTGAAACCGACTGTCGCCCTCTTCCGCCACTTCTTCTCCATGCGGCGGTACGACGAGGGTCCGTGCTCGGATTGTGTCTCCTTTGTCTTCCAGCGCCAAGGCTGCCGGCTGATGACAGCCGGGAAGAAGATAGACTCCCACCAGAAGAGGTGGGTCTATCTGGATGCCCAGCACGTTCACCCGCTGTTGGCACTGCCTACCGCCCGTCCGACGAAACGCGTCGGGTGGAGCTACGCGAAGCTCAATGACCCCCTTGCCGAGTCTGTCCTGGCAAGGGTCGAAGCCGACCTGGGCTCGAGGCTTGAAGGGGCCCAGATCGTGAAGGAGTTCCTGAGGCAGCGGCTAGCGTCGCTCTAGGCACACTCGAGCCCCATGTGGGAGCTGATGGGGGATGACGACAGGCTTCGCCGCGCTCGGGGACGCTGGCCGAGGTCGACCTGGACCTTGTCTCGATCACTCTCCTGGGAATGGTTCTTGAGGACCTCTGGGGGGCCCACCTACCGCTGTATAGCCGTCCTGAGAAGACCGAGCTGCTGAAGGCCGTGTCAGGTTTCGGGGTGCCCGTGGCAACTCCGCCCACGGTTGACGTGTCCTCCGGTGCCGACGAGGGGAGCGACGAGGAGGACTCAGAGGAGACCCTGGGCGATGAGGACCGGGTTGACGAGGGGGACACCTCCGAGTAGTCCGCTGAGGAAGTGGCATCAAGCGCAGGTGCTGCCGGACGGCCCCAGGCGACCACTCCGCGTCGATCCGGACACGCTGCGTCCGGGGGGAGCAATGTGGTGACCCCATCGAGGAGCGCCGTGCCAGCGAAGCTGGTGACCTCAGCCGCGCCCAAGTCCGTGGCCTCGCGCCTTGCCAGCATCCGGACTGCCGGCACGCCCGTAGCACCAGCAGCCATGGCTGATCTGCTGATGAAAAGGAGGGCGCGCCTCGCCTTCGATGACTAAGCGTGCAATTTCCTATTATTCCTTGGTTGCTGTGTTCCTGACGTGCTTCTTTGGCGCAGCAGCCTGGGTGGCGTGATGAAGAAGGTAAAGGGGGATGTCACGTCGCGGTACCCCGCTCCACCTCTAGTTGCTGTCGCCGCGGAGAAGGGTGCCACATCTTTGTGTGCCTCGGCCAGCCGAGCCACCGAGCGCGCGGTGGCGGCGTTGCCTGAGGGCGTCGTTGCTGTTTGCGAGGCCACGGCGGCTCCTGCTCCGATTTCTCAATCGAGGGGAGCCAGAGCCCCCGAGCCCCTGGTCGAGCAGCCGGTCTCGTTGGCGCCCATCCACCGGCCGATGCTGCCTGGAAGCCGCTTCCGCTGCACTGGGCCGGCTTCGTGCCGAACTTCAGGGTGGTGATGGCCGCGCGATGGAAGGACACCTGGGCCTGATCTCTGGGTGGCTCCTGGCAGATGAGTCTGCGCGGGCCTCCTGGAGCCAGGCCTCAGCGATCGCTGCCAAGGGTCAAGAGGAAGTCGCGGCAGCCACATAGGCACGTGATGCCGCTCGAGCCGACGCGACGTCCTTCGAGAAGCGCTGCCTCAAGGCAGAGAGCGAGCTGGAGGCCCTTTGCGAGGATGGCGCCAGGCGCGCCCTGGAGTTCGAAAGGTTGGAGAAGGAGCTCAAGGCACAGAAGGCTGAGACGTCCCAGCTGCAGCAGGAGCAGGTCGCCGATCGCGCGAGCCTAGAGAAGCTGAAGGCCAAGGTCGAGCAGGCCAGGGCGACCCAAGGTGCGCGCGAGAAGGAGGACACCCTTGCGGCCTCGACGGCGGTGAGTTTCGAGGCCCTCGCCGGCTTCGAGCTTGAGGCCTGCACGGCGCTACAGATTGCTTACGGGGAAGGGTTCGAGAAGCCGCTGGGCAACCCGGAGGATGGCCCCGCCAAGCTCCTCACCGCACTTGTGAAATCCCTGCGCGAGGTTACGTCCGCGATCGGCCAGTTAGCTAATGTCAAAACTCGCACGCTCCTTACCTTGGCCCTGATGTAGGTGTGCGGCCACCTAAGTCTCCGTGATCCAACTCTTGACCTGGCTTGATGTCTGAGCCCGTGACCGCGGGCATAGAGGGTGCGGCTGCTGAGGTCCTGGAGGTGAAGGTCAAGGAACTGGTGGAGGCGTTCCTCCGGGTTGCTGCTAGCGTAGCCGAAGAGGCGGAGGCTGGTGATGACACACTTGGTGATGCCTGACATGTTCCTGTCCAGATGAAAGAGAGGCAGGTGCCTCGGGGAGGCATAAGAACTCGCTTGAATTTGGAGAACTTGGTATTATTGTAATAACTAGATTTGAACTTGATGATTTCCGTGCTCGCTTCCTTTCATGTTTGCTTAGGTGCTCTGCGTTGGCAGGGCCCAACCCTGCGCATACCTCAATCTCCATTGAGCCCTCCGGGTGACCGGGATTATCGTAATAACTAGACTCAAGGGATGAGGGGCTATGTGGCTAGTGAGGCCCCTCGGTCGCGATGCCCAAGGGCCCCCCTTGACGTTCAAGCGATCCCGTTTGCGTTCTGCGTCGGCAGGGCCGAGCCCCGCTCATACCTCGACCACCGTTGAGCATCGGGCTCAAGGAGTGAGGGGCTACGTGACTAGTGAGGCCCTTGGGTCGCGATGCCCAAGGGTCCGCATTGACGTACGAATGGCTCTCATGAGGGAGAACGAGCACCATACCTTGCTCATGAGCCTTCGCCTAGGATGAGGGCGCGAGAGAGCCAGGTGTCTGGGCACGTGGTAGGGTGGTGTCTGCCAGGCGTGACCTGAGCATAGCCCCCGTGACTAGCCCCCCTCGCGACACCTATCCAAGGAGAAGCTGTGAGCATCGTGAGTTGAAAAGCTCCCTGAGGTTGGTGCGACCGCTAGGGGCTACCCTCAGTTGTTTATAACTAGCGCGGAGCATAGAGCTAGCACACTTGCATGGAGTGTGGGCATAACCGTGCCTCGGTCGTAGCGGCCAGCGCGGAGCTTGGTGCTTTCACTGGTTCGTGGGCAAAACCGCTCCTCGGTTGGTTCTACCAGCGCGGAGCATGGCACTTCCATTGGACTGTGGGAGGGAGCCTCCCACCAGGAGAGACTCCGGGGCGTGTACAGCCCTATCCTGACACGTGGCTTGCACGGCAGGACAGCCAAGGTGTATATGGGCCCTCCTTAGGACGAGCTGAATGACTCTAAGGAAGTTCTCGTGAGCTTACGCATTACTCACGAGACCCTACCGTGAGGCGGGTTGCGCCTGAGTCTTCTTCTGCAAAATGTGAAAAGAGAGGCGTTGTGTCAACCTGCGCCGAGTGCATATCTAGAGGGCATCGCATGAGAAGGCCACATCACCAACGACCCCGGGAGGTGACGTTAGCGGGACCGGCCCGTAAGACAGAGCTCAGCCGCTAGATTTATCGACGCTGCAGGGACGGACCCGAGCACAGACGCCGTGCCCAGTCTTCTCATGCAACAGTCCAAAAAAAAACAACCGGCACGCGGTTCCCGCGTGAGCGAGGCACCTGCCACGGGCCCCTACTTACCCATCTACGATTAGCCCATGCGAGAACAGGGCACCAAGGACCACGGGAGGTGACGTCACGGGAATGGCTCGCGAGACAGAGCTCAGCCCTTGGATTTAGCGACGCTGCAGGGACGGACCCGAGAAAAGATGCCGTGCCAGTCCTTAATCGTGGGGCGGTCGTGAGTGGGCTCGCAAGGGCTCATGACCTTAGCGGCGGTGAGAACGCCGAGCATAAAGATAATGCAAATAGGAAGAATCAACTAGCCTTGATTCATGCGCAAAAAGAGACAGCTGCGGGGGGTGAGCCCCCAACAGCTCGAGGATGATGCAGCCCGGGGGGCGCCCTCGATTGAATACCTGAAACATCACCTAACACTTGTCGAAGAAGAGTTGGGGTAGCTGAAGACGTGAGTCGTGATGGTCGCCCCTGAGGATCGTCGGGCTCCTGAGGCCCGGGGGCTCCGGAGGCCCTCAGTGGTCACGGGGGTCCGGCTCCCGCTCCGTCTGGACCGCCCGCCACTGAGCCTCTATAGCCCCCAAAGCCTGCCGCGCGAGGCGCTGGAACGTGGCAGCTGCGTTGTGGAAGCCGAAGAGTGTGCGAACGTAGCTGTAGGGGAGAGCCCTCCTCTAGCCGACTGTCGTCGGCCAGAAGGGCTCCAAAGAAGCGGCTCGGTTGAGGCCCGTGACGTCGATGCAGATGCGGAAGTGGTTGCTTGGGTTGCCGGTAGGTGAGCTTGGTATCGTGCGGCTACACCCACCGCGTATGAGCCTTGCGTACTGAAGTTCCTCGGTAACCTGGTAGATGAAGTCATGAGCCCCCATCGCTGTACGGCTCACGCTGGGCTCACAAAAACGTGCGTTGAGACACGCCTGCAGGTGGTGCCCGAACACCTCCCTCGAGACGCTGGTCAGACCAGAGACACTCCAGAGGAGAGCCCCCGAGCCTGTCCTGAGGGGGGCATTGGGCGTGCCTCCCTATGCGAGGGTGGAGGGCGCCTCGTCGGCAGGCGCGGGTCCTGAGGCGGAGCCGTCAGGAGCCCGTGTGTCCTGAGGTCCGTTGGCGGGCATGTTCTTCTTCTTCTTCTTGGGGGCGGCCTGCAGGGCGAAGACGGCTCCATCCTCATCGGAGCTCTCGACGGTCGAGGTCTGGTAGGCGCACTCCAGGGAACACACTGCTTCCTTCTTGTTGGAGGCGATCGTGATGACTCCGCCACTCCCGGGCATCTTGAGGACGTTGTAGCCGTGATGGGTCGCTGCCATGAGCTTGGCGAGGGCAGGATACCCAAGGATGGCGTTGTACGGGAGGTGGATGTTGGCGATGTCGAAGTCGATGAGGTCGGTGTGATAGTTGTCGCGATCACCGAAGGTGACGGGGAGGCGAACCTGCCCCATCGGGAGTGTGGAGCCATCCGTGACTCCGTAGAATGGCTTGGTATGGTGGAGCTGATCATAGGGGACCTGGAGCATCTCGAAGGTCTGTACAGAGAGGACGTTGAGCCCTGCTCCGCAGTCGATGATGTTCTTGGTCACGAGGACATTGCTGATGGTCTGAGTGCAGAGCATCGGGAGAGCGCCTGGGGTTCGGTGCACTTGAGCTGGTCCTTGGGGTCGAAGGCGATGACCTGCTTGATCCACCCGAGGTTGCGCGCGGCGTCAGTCCTGGGAAGCGCCGCGTTCATCTCGCGAGCGAACTGCTTGAAGAAGCAATGGGAAGCCGGAGCATGGGCTCTTACCAGGATGTATGCAACCGTACGTGGCTCGTGAAAGCCCTTGCTCCATCTCCCTCGCGGTCGTTATCGTTCCTCCTTGGTGGTGGTGGTAGCGGAGGCAGACCTGTGTTGCCCTGAGGGTGACCCTCACGAGGCTGGTCGCGCCAGGGGGCATCATGAGGCTGCTCCTGCCAGTGGTCTTCACAGGGTTGGTCACGCCATCCTTGGTGCGAGTTCCTGCCGTCCCAGCGTCCTCCACCACGGCCCCCTCCACAGCCGTAGCCGCGGTAGTCGCGCTCAGGGCGCTGCCCGACGCGCCCGCCGCGCATCGCCCTGAGCTCGTGACAGTCGTTGGTGTTGTGGATGTGAACATCGTGGAAGACGCAGTACGGACAGTTGTCTCTAGGGGAAGGGGTCGTTGTATCCGTAGCCATGCTTCACTTCTGGCTCCATAGCCAGCACGTCAGGTCCCTTGCGCTTTGCTTCCTTGGCCTTGGCCTTTTTGTCATCAGCCTCTGCTTCAGGCTGCTCCAGGAGGGAGAGGCGTCCTTCCTCTGCCCGGGCGCACTTTGCTGAGAGCTTGAACATCTTGAGGGCTGTGCACAGATCCTCGTGGATGGTGAGCTCCTCCCTCATCCTGACGTCGCGGACACCGTCGAAGAACGCCGAGATGATGGCCTTGTCCGAAACCGTGGGGATCCTGAGGCACATGGTGTTGAAACGCTGGATGTACTTCTGCAGGGTCTCCCCAGGCTGCTGCTTCACGTGGCGCAGATTCGCGGCCGTCGGGGCTCGGTCGCGGGTGTCGTGAAGTTGGCGACGAAATGCTCACAAAGCTCCCCCCGGAGGAGATGGATCCCACAGGTATGTTCAGGAGCCAGGAGTGGGCGCCATCCTTGAGGGCCATGGGGAACCAGTTCGCCATGACCTGCTCTGTGCCGTTGGACGCCTTGATGCTCAGCTTGTAGAGTTGGAGGAACTCTATGCGGTCGGTGGTGCCATCGTAGCGCGGAGGCAGATCCGGCTTGAACTTGTCGGGCCAGACAGGGGCCGCAACTCGGGAGCTAAGGCGCGACATCCAGCCACACTCATGATTGCAGGCGCCCCCTGCGCCTGCAGTGCTGGTCCTTGGGGCGCAGGCGCCACCACCTCCTGTGGTGCGCGGTCTTGGTGCTGCGGGACGGGGGGCGCGCGAGCTTCTGCCTGGGGATGCGTAATCACCTGGCAGCTCACCTCGTCGCGCGCGGGGGTCCTGCGGGGCTGCTCACGCCGCGGAGCCTCGTGCCTGACCCCCTGGCCGGCGCCATAGAGTGGAGGTGGAGCCGGGACACCGCGGCCCTCGTTCTCCGCCATGGGCGATGGAGGACGGGGGGAGTGAGTTGGCGCAAGTGCCTCCCCGGCGGCGTTGACGAGCTCGGTGATGCAGTGGAGCCACTCGTCGTAGAGGTCGTCCACCGGGCGGTAGCGCAGGAGCTCCCGCGCCATCAATAGCGCAGGCTGCTGATAGACTGGCCCGCGGCGGATCAGCGAGGACGACGCCGTGGCCGGCGAGGGTGACGGCGCCGCCGTGCAATAATTACGCGGCACGAACAGCGGCAGCGACGAGTCCTGCTGCTCATGGACGACCGGGTAGGTGGCGGCGTTGGCGACCGGCGAGTTGGGGCGGAGCGGCGCACCGTCACCCACGGGCGCCGTCTGAGAGACGTTGGTGGTGCGGCGGGCGGCGCGCGCTCGGCGTGAGTCCAACATGGCAGTGGAGCGAGGTCGACGACGAGAGCGGGACGAGGTCGTCGGAGAGGCGAGATTTCGACACACCCCCTACCTGGGATGCCAAATGTCGGATTACGGGCTCCGCAAACCCAAGAAGTTCGAACACATGGTCATGAACGAAGATCTCTCCCACTCACGTCTACCTAGCGCCTCGCCCTCGCCCGGTGGTGAGATTCAAGCGAACATCAAGTAAAGCACACACGAATTTACCCAGGTTCAGGCCACCTTGCGGTGTAAAACCCTACTTCCTGCTTTGGTGGATTAGCCTCGGGAGGGCTTGAGTATGAATGAGTACAGTGGTTCCTGAGCTCAGGAGGGGAGCTCAGGAGGGTCAGGAGGCAAGGGTTCTTGGTCCTTTGTGCGAGGGCAGAGTTTCCGGATTTGATCCCACTTGATCCGACCTGATCCGACCTCCCCCCATAATGGAGATACTAGCTACTTATATAGGCGGCCAGGGTCCTCTTCCCTGGAAAAGTTTAGGCGGGAAGGGATCCCACAACGGCCATTTTGAGCGGGAACACAAGGACGTTCCTATCCTGACAAAAGCGGTCTTCTCCTGCAAAGGGATCAGGCGGTGACGCGGTGGTGGGCTCGGCGGTGACATCCTCCCTGTCGTCCTTGCGGTCTTCGGTCTTGTTGCACCGAAGGGGAAACCTTTGTCCTGCTCCTCGGGAACCTGCGGCTGCGCTGTCTCCTTTGCACCAAAATGGCAACTGCGCCGCTGGCACGCGCTGGCACCCGCTGGCGCGGCGCATCACTCCTTGCGTCACTGCCTCCTCCTGAGGCAGGCTTGGCCTTGGATTTTCCACCCCTCCGGAGCAACCTAGCCGAGGCCGCTCCTGAGGGGGTCTTGATGTCGTTCTCCTCGCGAGGCCTAGCCCCCTTGAGAGGGTCTTGAGCAGCTGGTCGATCAGCTGGGCCGTACCAGGCCGTAGTAGGAGCGCGTCGCGGCCCGCAGACATGCAAGTCTGGGTACCCTGGTTCCTAGGACGCCGACAACTGCGGCCCTAGCAGCCGGGGTTCAAAGCGGCTTATTCAAGCCGAACAGTTCATCGGTCGTCAAGACCAGAGACACTGCTAAACATGTCCGGCCTGCACTACAACACGACAACTCACAAGAAACCGTTCTCGATTAGTAGTTACGCCCCCGTCGACTGCCTCACAAGGTGGCAGCATACGTACCTCACATACACAATTACACCCTTAAAATACCTTGGGCGGCGCTGGGGGCACACTGCATAAAAATAGTCCATAGTTCGGCTTGACCCTATTCGGACTCTAAAATATATTTTCTTTAAAAGGTTCATTAAAAGAACCCACCTTACCTATGGCTGTGCAGGGCATTCTTTTCAAGAGTTCTCTTTCCTTTTTCGCAGGCGGCCATCATAATTTCCCTCTTCAAGGACATACTACAAACGAGAAACATCGCAGACGTGCAGCAGGGCCCCCGGTCAAAATTTCTTTTTTTCGTTAGATTCAGGCTCTGTGTAAACCTTTTCCCTTTATAGTTTATTTTCTTCTTTTGGCATGTAAAATGCCCAGTATGTTATTGGCATTACCTGTAACCACACGGTTTGCCGTATTAAATGTGATATAAAAGAAGAAGTTTGGTTCCAATTCGCTTGGAGTTCGTTTTAATACCACCTACATTCTCTCCCTGTGTTAGATTGCCAGATGTGACTTAAATCTGGACTTAATACTAATACGTCTCTAACGTATCTATAATATTTTATTGTTCCATGCTATTATATTATCATTCTAGGATGTTTTACAATCATTTTATAATCATTTCATATCATTTTTTGGTACTAACCTATTGACATGGTGCCAAGTGCCAGTTGTTGTTTTCTGCATGTTTTTTACATCGCACGAACTCAATATCAAACGAAGTCCAAATGCAGCGAAACTTTTTGGAGATTTTTTTTGGACCAGAAGAAACCCAATGGGCCAAGGCAGCACCTAGGGGTGCTCCTAGGGGCGCACAACCCACTAGGGCGCGCCATGAGGCCCATGCGCGCCTTGGTGGGTTGTGCCCACCTCGGGTGCCCCCTCGGACCGCCTCTTTGCTCTATAAGTACCCCAATATTCCAGAAACCCTAGGGGAGCAGACCGAATTTCGAACCAGCTGCCGTAGAGTCCAGAACCACCAGATCCAATCTAGACACCATCACGGAGGGGTTCACCACTTCCATTGGTGCCTCTCCGATGATGCGTGAGTAGTTTCTTGTAGACCTTTGGGTCCGTAGTCAGTAGCTAGATGGCTTCATCTCTCTCTTTTGATTATCAATACAATGGTCTCTTGGAGATCCATATGATGTTACTCTTTTGCGGTGTGTTTGTTGGGATCCAATGAACTTTGAGTTTATGATCAGATCTATATTTTTATATCCATGAAAGTTATTTGAGTCTTTTCTTGATCTCTTATATACATGATTACTTATAGCCTCATATTTCTTCTCCGATATTAGGTTTGGTTTGGCCAACTTGATCTCTTTATCTTGCCGTGGGAAGAGGTGCTTTGTAGTGGGTTTGATCTTACGGTGCTTGATCCCAATGACAAAAGGGGAACCGACACATATGTATCGTTGCTACTAAGGATAAAATGATGGGGTCTATTTCTACATAAATAGATCTTGTCTACATCATGTCATTGTTCTGTCGGTGTTCTAGGAACGGGGTTACCCAGACTTGCCTGCCTGCGGCCCAGAGCGTGGCTCATCCAGCAGCCTGGTACGGCCCAACCTCATCAGCAACCACTGAAGACCCTCGTGAGGGGCCGAGCCTCGCGAGGCGGACAACACAAGACCTCCCCTGGGGCGGCCTCACTTGGCTGGCTCCCGAGGAACGGAGATATCAAGGCAAGGGGCACCTCACGAGGTCCTCGTGATGTGAGCCATGACGACCAAGGCCAGGCAGGCGCCAGTGGGCGCAGGATGCCAGTATCCACTTTGGTGATAAAGGGGCATGCGCAGGCAAGGAGTCCTGATGCATCAGGCAAAGGTTTCCATATCGGTGCAACAAGACCAAGACCAGTAGGATGGCAGAGCGGAGGTCATCGCAGAGCCCACGGCGGCGTCACCACCAGAGCCTTTGGCGGGCGAAGACCATCTTTTGTCAGGATAGCTTGTACTAGCTGTCCCCGTTCAAAATTGGCCGTTGTACTAGTGCGCCGAAGCATCCCTTCCGTCGATCCATGCTCTGTCATCCCGCCGGTCCGATGGCCGACGCTCATAGAGCCCGTGCTGAGCGGCAGGCCAGCCTTGCCGCCCGCGTTGCTCAGACTGCTTCCGCTGTAGGACCTCCTCGCCGTTCTCCATCGCCTGCTGCCAACGCCGCCACCGGCCGGGCGTGGCACGAGCAACAAGCCTCGTCTCTGCACCCCTCCGTGCGGCGAGACGGACGCACCGCGAACCCATCAGTGACCCCGGCGGGCTCATCGTCTCACACTCGCCGCGGACCCATGGACACGCATGCTGTGTTGCTCATGGCACGTGAGCTCCTGCGCTACCGCCCCATCGATGACTTATATGAAGAATGGCCCTACACCATCCCTCTCGCTGCCTTGCCCGCCTCCCCATGCGAGCGACGTGGCCCATGAAGCACCTCTGCCACCTCCACATCAAGGCTTCGTCCACGACCCAAGGCACGTGGTCCCGCAGCGCGAACTCCCGCGCGCGGTGCCGATGCATGAAGAAGGAAGCTGCCAAGAGATCCAGCGGCCGCGTGGAGGAGCGCCAGCGCTCCATCCACCGCCTCGTCGAGACTGTGCACCCCCTACCGTGGTGACGCGCGAGGACCAAGACCAAGCTCCGCCTCCCCGACAAGCTCCAGTGTCGATAGCAGGCTGCAAGGCCCTCGCCCCAAGCTGTGCAACGTCAACTGGCCTGGGAAGTTCAAGCCCGACGTGCCTCCATGCTACGACGGCACCCCCGACCCTGCTGAATTCCTGCAGCTCTACAAGCTCAGCATCGAGGCATCTGGCGGCAACAAGAAGATCATGGCGAACTGGTTCCCCATGGCTCTCAAGGACGGCACGCGCTCGTGGCTCCTGAACTTGCCCGCGGGATCCACCTGGGGAGAGATGCGCGAGCGGTTCATTGCCAACTTCCAAGGCACCCGCGACCGCCTCCCGGCCGCGGGTGACCTGCGGCGCATCAAGCAACAACCAGGAGAAACCTTGCAGAAGTTCATCCAGTGCTTCAACAGTGTCCGTGTCAAGATTCCCAAGGTCATGGACGAGGCCATCTTTTTAGCGTTCTCAGATGGTGTCCGTGATGTCAAGATGAAGGAGGAGCTCGCCATCCACGAAGATCTGTGCACGACCCTGGAGCTGTTTAACCTCGCGACCAAGTGCGCCAGAGCCTAGGAGGGGCGCCTCTCCCTCGTCGAGCTCCCCGCTGCTGACCCCGAAGACAAGAATGCCAAGAGCAAGGATGTGAAGCGCAAGGGAGTGGCAGTGCTTGCGGCTGAGCCAGAGGTGAAGCGTGGCCGTGACTACCCAGAGTCGCCCAAGAATAGCCGTCTGTTTTGCACCTTCCACAACGTGCACAGCCATAACACCCATGACTGCCAAGAGCTCAGGGCCCTCCGCGAAGGACGCGATAGTCAACGCCCCAAGCGCAGCAACCGTGGCTATGGCCGTGGAGGAAGTCAGACCGGGGATGCTAGGACGACCGCGGGCCTCGCCAGGAGTGGCGTGATCAGCCTCGGGAGGACCGTTACCGCAGTCAGCCTTGTGAGGATGCATGGAGGGACCCGCCTCGTGAGGGTGCTTGGAGGGACCAGCCTCGTGAGGACCGTCCCCAGGGCAAGGCTGGCCTCACTCCTCTACCGCCACCAAGAAGGAACGACAACCATGACGAGGGGACAGGAGGCTTCCAGGAGCCTCGCGCCATCGCCTGCATTTTGGGTGGAGCGCAGGCCCCGGCCTCTCAGCGCCTCTTCAAGTAGTTCGCCCGAGAAGTAAACGCGGCTCTCCCCAAGCTCGAAGCCACACGTCCACTCAGGTGGTCCAAGTGCCCCATCACCTTCAGTTCGGCAGACCAGCTCAAGTGCGCGGCGACGGCCGGCGCCCTCCCGATGCTTTGTTCGCCCTACATCAGCAATGTTCATGTTACCAAGACCCTCATCGACGGTGGCGGAGGGCTCAATGCCCTGTCCGTCGAGACATTCGACAACCTCCAAGTACCGTACGATCAGCTACTTCCTACCAAGCCTTTCTCCGGAGTGACCGATGTCTCCACCACCCCTATAGGGCAAATCCGCCTGCCTGCCACCTTTGGAAAGTGCGACAACTACCACACTGAGCTCATCGACTTCGACGTCGCCCACATTCATCTCCCATAGAACGCCATCCTCGGATACCCAGCAGCGATGGTCGAGGATCCACACAATGATGTAACCATCTACCCTCATGAGGCCGTCCCCAAGAAGAAGAAGTAGTTGCTTGCTCTGGTGCCTTATGAAGATGCAGTGCCAGGCGGCCACACCTCAGGACCTGCGCCCAGGGATGGGGTGCCTCCCTCCCTCGCAAAGAAAGGCATGCTCGGCGCTCCCATCAGGCTGGGCTTGGGGGCTCTCCTCTGGAGGCCTCTTACCTGGCCAATGTCTCGAGGGAGGCGCTCGGGCACCATGTGGAGGCGTGCTTCACCGCATGTTTCCCTCCGGAGGCCTCAAGGCGTGAGGCACCAAGCGCTCAGGAGTTCATCAGCCAGACCATCGAAGACTTGCAGGTGCCAAGAGCAATGCGGGGCGAGTGTCGCCCGACACCTCGGAGTGCAGCCGTCGTCCCAGGCTCGGGCGACGGGCTGCGTGTCCGTGTCAGCATCCCAGCACTCAACAGGATCGCGTCTTAGGAGCTCTATGGGCCCTCTCAGGTGGGCCAGTGCGAGGGCCCCCCTCACAGGTACGTTCGCATGCCCTTCGGCTTGCCTAACCAAACTACCCTGCACCAGCACCACATGCGGGAGGTCCTGGCGACTTGCAAGGACTGACATCTGGATATCCTGGCGGAGGTGGCCTCGGTTCTTCGCGAGCTCTGGGAACCTCTGGAGCCTCGCGAGGCCCCAGAGCCAGGCGGCACGTAAGGAACGACATCTGCATCGAGCGTCTTTAGCTGCACCAACACCATTTCAGCAACTGTGCCAGCTGACATTTTCATGTTTTGTTCAGCTGGGAGCACCCCTCGGGCTGCATCATTCCTAGGTCGCACGGGCCTGACCCTCCGGCGTGTATCCTTTTGCATCTTTAGCTTACCCTGATGGGGGCGCCCCCTCGGGCCGCATTATGCCCAGGCCGCGCGGATCCATCCCAGTGGCATGTATCGTTCTTGCATCTTACCTAAGCTAGCGTTACCTTTTCTGTCAGCTGCATTAAAATCATTTACCTGCCTGACCGTCACCCTGATGCCATGAACATTGTATGCCCTCACTAGCTTGCTTGCACCCGCCTCATGATTAAGGACAGGCATGGCGTCTGTTCTCGGGTTTGTCCCTGCAGCGTCGTGAAATCCAAGCAGCTGAGCTCTGGCTCACGGGCCAACCCCGTGTACGTCACCTCCCGTGGTCCTTGGTGCCCTGCCCTTGCATGGGCTGGATGCGAGCAGGCGGGTAAGGGCGGACGATACGGTGCCTCATCGCTATGGGAGCCGCGCAGGCGGGTAAGACTAAGCACGGCGTCTGTGCTTGGGTCGGTCCCTGCAGCGTCGATAAACCCAACGGCTGAGCTCTGTCTGGTGGGCCGGCCACGTTCACGTCACCTCCTGGGGTCGTTGGTGCCTAGCCTTCTCATGTGGCAACCTCGAGAGATTCACTCAGCGGAGGTTGCCTAACCATCTTGCAGGATCACCTCAAGCGCTCTCACTCAAGACCAGGCGCAACCCGCCTTGAGGTAGGGCCTTGTGAGTCCCGCGCTGGCTCACGGGTGCCCAGATACACCTCGTCCAGCCCTACCGTGCAGGCCACGTGTCAAGGCGGGGACGTACACGCCCCGGGGGCTCTCCGCAGTAGGGAGTCCCCTCCCACATTCCTGTGGGAGCACCATGCTCTGCGCTATCAGTCGACACGGTCAAGGAGCGCCTATGCCCATGCAAGAACGGTAGCGCCATGCTCCGCGCTGGTGATAAACAACTGGGGGTGGTCTCACAACTGCTTTAACCTCAGGGAGCCACCCGGCTAGGTGGACAGCCCCACCGCGCTGCACTCCCCTCGGGAGGGTAGCGCGAGGGGGCTGGGCACGGGGGCTACACTCAGGTCACGCCTAGCGTACGCCCCACCAGGTCCCCCGGACCTGGTCGACGCAACCCTCCCGAGCGAAAGCCCGGTGAGGACATGTATGAGGTCTGTTCGTACGTCAAGGGGGACCCTTGGGCATCGCGACCCAAGGGCCTAACTTGCCATGTATCCCCTCACTCCCTGGTCTTGTCCTGGTGATCCGGACAAGCCAGCGGCAGCTGAGGTATGCACGGGGCCAGGCCCTGCTGATGAAGAACGCTAAGGCCAGCTCTCGCATTACTCTCCTAAGGGTAGTTCGTATGTCAAGGGGACCCTTGGGCATCACGACCCAAGGGCCTAACTGGTCGCATAGCCCCTCACTCCTTGGTCTTGTCCTAGTGATCCAGACAAGCTAGCGGCGGCTGAGGTACGCATGGGGATGGGCCCTGCCGACGCAGAACACTAAGGCCCTGTTTTGCGCTTCCTTCCTAGAGACCGTTTGCACGTCAAGGGGGACTCCTGAGCATCGCGAATAAGGAGCCCAACTGGCCACATAGCCCCTCAATCCCTGGTCTTGTCCTGGTGATCCGGACAAGCCAGTGGCGGCTGAGGTACGCACAGGGCCGGGCTCTGCCGATGTAGAACAACAAAGCAAATAGGATGGGAACCGCGAATAGCTAGCAATTATTACAAGCCAAATTGTCCTTCAAGCATCAAACAAAAGTTTTGACGCCTCCATGAGGCACATCACATGTTGTAGGAAAATAAAGATAGGAAGGAGCACTGTCATTCCCCAACAGGCTCCTCCTTTAGCCTCGGGCAGCGCAGCCAGGAAGCGCTTCTCCATCGACAGCACCGCCAAGCCCAGCGGAGCTGGCCTCGGCTGCAGGGTCGGTGGCACAGTCGGACGGAGATGAAGTGTAATGCCCAGTATGAGATTATACCTCCCACGTGTCGAGGCATGGCTTAAAGGCATAAGCTCATACTAGAATGACCTAAAGTATTGTATCTTTGCACTACTCATGTAAAAGAGGGATGAAATTGCAAAAGAGTAGTTGGCTTACACTCGCCACGTCACACAATGCATTATATAAAAAATCATCATCCAAATAACATCAGAGTCCGACTACGAACGAAGATCCAAATGAAAGATACCATAAACACAAGGTCCGATCACCCCTAGTAGGAACCACTACTGATCGTCGAAAAACGTCACATACATATGGTCACTCTCTTCATCGAGCTCCCAGTGAAATGCTGAACCATCTCTTGCACTGTTCTCAGCGGTGATACGTCCAAAACGTATCTATAATTTCTGCTTGCTCGATGCCACTTTTGGGTGATATTGCTATGATATTCATACACTTCCATACACTTTTGATCATATTTGGACTAACTTACTAATCCAGTGCACCCCAGTGCCAGTTTCTGTTTTCGGCTGTTTTTGTATTTCAGGTTTTGAAGTTTCGAGAACTGCCCAGAAAAATCCAGAAAATATATATAAAAAATCAGCGTATCGGGAACGACACTGCTTTCGAAGGGGAGCCTGGGGGGGCCCACAGGGGCCCCAGGCGCCCTGTGGGCGCCCCCCCCTGGGCCACGCCGGGGGGGCGTCTCGGCACCCCGAGAGCCCCCCGGTGCCCTACTTTGGCAGATATTTAAAGGGTCCCCTATAACCCTTGAAACAGGACTTCTTTTCGCGATCCCATCTCTGTTCCGCCGCCGCCGCCGCTTCCAAGATCGGGAGCACCAGGAGAACTCTTCTCGGCACCCTGCCGGAGGGGAGGATCACCACCGGGAGCTTCTCCACCACCATGGATGCCTCCCGGATGACTCGTGAGTAGTCTCCCTTGGACCATGAGTCCATGACCAGTAGCTATGTGATGTTCTCCTCCCGTTCTTGTGCTTCACTAATTAGTCCTCGTGAGCTGCCCTACATGATCGAGGCACCTATGTAATCCTTGTGTTGTTGCTATGTTGAGTTTGCTGGGATCCGATGGATTATGAGATTATGTTCAGATTGATCTTGAGTAATATATTTGATTCACCTCTTTTATATTTTAGTTCATAAGTAATTCTTGCATGTTCTCCGTTGTTATTTATTGATTTGGCCGAGTAATAGGTAGTGACTCCAAGAGGGAACGTTATGCTCGATTGTGGGTTCATGCCCCTCGATGACTAGCTTGAGTGACAGAAACATGAGTCTAGGGGATGTGCTGTTGCCACAAGGGGGAAAACAACGGTACTTGTGCCCGCGGGTGCAAGGATTGTTTACTTTACGCAAAGTTCTTTTAATGCAGTTGTCTATTGCATTGAGTTTACACTATGGGTGGGACTCGCAACTTAATACCAGCGAGATGTTCTGGATAGATATCTCAAGGTGGATGATTAGTAGTAGATGCAGATGGATTTCGGTCTACTTACTTTGGCGTACCGCCCATGCTTTGAACCTCAACCTTTCTTGCAATGTAGTCAGCATTGGTTTGCGTTCGTGGTCCTGTCAATTGCCCAGCTGTAATTTGTTACCTCGCATAGCTGTTTTATCGTCTTTTGGGAGAGAGACATCGCTAGTGAACATCATGTGACTCCGGTCTATATTACTATCATTGATCACATACACTATTTTACTTTCCGCTATTTTATTTACTATTGCAAATTACTATCTATCACTACTATCATATTGCTTTTAACCCTTTGTGAACTGCAAGGCCAGAGAGATTGACAACCTCTCTGTACTCGTTGGGAGCAAAGTTAATTGTATCTGTGTGTAGGCGCACGTTGATTGCTAATTGCGTCGTTAGCAGTTGACACCTACCTGTTGAACCTAGGAGTCTCTGGGGATTCGATCCTTGGCATCTTTGCTAGGGGAAAACACTTCTACTTACTACATCTTACACCTTCCACTTGGGGTAATCCAACGAGGGGTTCGAGGCCCATCAAGGAGTATTTTCTGGCGCCGTTGCCGGGGACTCCACTCTTCAGGATAGGGGAGTTGCATGCTATCTTTTACCTTTGCTTTTTAGTCTTGTTAGTTTACCCTTCATATTTGCTTTAGTTCCTTTTATCAAAAATCACAAAAATAGTTATCTTGCTTGCTTGCTACTATGGGTTCTACCAAAAACACTAAATGGGATGGGTACACCCCTACTTCCATTGCCCCACTTATCTCTGACGGGGTTTATAAAAAAGATAAACCTTGTGATTGCACTAGTTATGACGGAGAGTTATGCCCATGGCATGGCCTTCCAGGAAAAAAGTATGAGCCTCAGTTTAAAATTGCTCCAACGCTTCCCGAAACTTGGGAAGATGTTCAAACTCTTATAATAGAGAGCGAACTAAACAAAGAGGATGACACTACAATTCTGCCCACTAATGATAAAATTGATTTTGATAATTGTAGTATTTTAGAAGTTATCACCTTCTCACCTTCCTACAAGGAATGGCTAAGGATCCCAACACTAGCACGCTTAATCTTGCCTTCACAGAGCATATCACTAATGCTCTCATCAAAGCTAAGGAGGAGAAACTCAGAGTAGAAGCCTCCATACCTAGAAAGATAGGAGATGGTTGGGATTCTATGATTAAAATTAAGATAAATAACTTCTCATGCTTTGCTTTATGTGATATTGTAGCTTGTACTTTTATTATGCCCAAAAGACTATATGATATGCTTAAATTGAAATCTTTTGATTCTTGTTCTTTTGGTCATGCTCTTGTTGATTCTTCCATAAAGAAACCTTTGGGGAGGATCGATGATGTTCTTATTGTTCTCAATGATAATTATGTGCCCGTTGATTTTACTATTATGGATATTGAATGTGATCCTTCATGTCCAATTATTTTGGGACGTTCCTTTTTGCGCACCGTTGGTGCTGTCATTGACATGAAAGAGGGTATTATAAAATTTCAGTTTCCTCTCAAGAAAGGGATGGAACACTTCCCTCGTAAGAAGGTCAAGTTACCTTTTGAGTCCGTTGTACGGGCTAGTTATTCTTTTACTTTTGATAAAACTTGATCTATGCATTATGCCTAGCTTAAAGGCATAAAAGAAAGCGCTTTTGGGAGGCAGCCCACATGAATAAATTTTTTGCTTTTGTTGTGTCTTGATGTTGTTTACTGCTGTAGCATCATCATTGTATCTTTGCTTTTCATATTTGTGCCAAGTATAGCCTCTGATTGCTAGAAAGTTCAAAAGTTGTGAGGTGCTGTCCAGGAAACAGATTCTGTCCTTGGATAGAAAAATTCGTATAAAATCACCAGATCATCTTTTTGGTCTGAATTTTTTCGACAGCGTGCTCTATATAATTGTCTTTCGTGCATCTGTTCTGAGTTTTTTGATTTGAGTTGCAGAAGTACCCCGAACAAATCAATTACTACCTGCTGTTCTGTTTTTCACAGATTCTGTCCTGTTTTGCCTTTCTTTCATTTTGAAAACCAAGAGCTTGCTTTTTCTTTGCAAAAACCTTTTGGCAATCTTGAGAAACAGTAGAACTTCAAGAATATCCTTATTTCCAGCAAGGTATAATTATTTTATTAAGGGTACTAACCTCGCTAACCAGATTATGATGAGTTATGTATGAAGGGAGTTTTCAAGTGTGCGAGGGAAGATGATAAAAAGATTCAGGAGTGTCAAGCGCTTAAGCTTGGGGATGCCCCCGTGCATCCCCTTCTCCATCAACATTATCAGTTCGTCTTTCGTTCCGCTATATTTTTATCACTTCATGTGTTATGTGCTATGCTTGGAGCGTCTTGCTTTTAGTTTTCTTTTTAGTTTTTCATAACGAGTCGGAACCCAGCATTCCTTTATTTGGGAGAGAAACACGCTCCACCTCTACCTAGAACATAACATAGAATTTTCATGTCTATCTATGCTGTGTGTGTTCTTTGTCTTTTAATAGCTACTATCGTGCTCTACTCTTAGTATTGATGCTTATCTTTTCAAGAGCTTCTATTTAGTTGGTTGCTTGAACTCTTTTTAATTACCATGATCACCTTATTAAGAGAGTTTGCTTCCGTTGCATTGGTTAATGTGTCTATGATAAAGATGCTACTTTCATGATGGTGCTTAGTAGTTCAGGTTTTCTTTTGGTTAATCTCGAATAGCTGGAGGGTTCCCAATGTGTCATTGGAATACCAACTTGGTTTGTTTGCCTATGATGTGGTATGGTTTAGTAATATCTTCCTTTGAGAATTTATTTTGATTGACTTGGCGTATGCTCACGCATATTCAAGACTGTAAAGAAAGTCTTTCAAGCCTTGATGATCTTTTGTTTCTGAGTAGCGATATAACTACCATGCCTGATTCAATATTGCTTTGTCGCTCTGCATGATTATGACCGTCATTGCTCTCTTAGTTGGTTGCTCCCAGTCTTTTGCTAACCACACCTGCACTAAGCAAATTAACCATGCAATACATAGCTCATGGGAAAGTAGCCTAAAAACTATTGTGGTAAAGAATATGTTGCTTATGTATCTTATTTCTTATGAGTTGCTTGCTGAGCGGTAACCATGTTTCTGGGGACGCCATTAACTGCACTTTTGTTGAATATCATGTGAGTTGCTATGCATGTTCGTCTTGTCTGAAGTAAGGGTGATTTACCGTGGGTTGAATTAATATGCATATTGTTAGAGAAGAACATTGGGCCGCCAACCAAAGCCATGCATCATGGTGGAAGTTTTAGCTTGGACCTTAATCCTCAATCTCTTATGAGAATATGCTTATGCATTAAAGAGGAGTCCATCATCTATTTTCTATGTTGTCCCCGTATGGATGTCCTCAAGTTGAGATTTATCAAAAATGAGAAATCAAATGCGATCTATCTCCTTGGACCTTTGTACAGGTGGCATAGAGGTACCCCTTTGTGACACTTGGTTAAAACATATGCAATGCAATGATAACCCATGGGAATCCGAGCTAATTAGGACAAGGAGCGAGCACTATTAGTATTCGATGCATGAGGCTTGCAACTTATAAGATGTTTTATGCATGACACATATGAAGTACCACTACCGTTGACACAATTGCATCCATGTTTCAAAATAAAAAGCTCTAGCACTTCAAGCATCAACTACTGAGAGCATGATTGTCATTCTGAGTGTAATGTGCATTGTCCCAAAGTAGCATTGTCTTTTGCATGATTGTGATACCGTTTATTTTGAAATGATTGTATCTAGTCATCACTTAAACCTTGAAGGTGCCCCTGCACTTATGTTTTGCATCACTAAAGGGGGCAAGCTAGATATCACTTGATCATATTTGCACATCATGTTCATTGCAAATCTTTTTGATATTTCAGTTTCATGTTGTAAAACTTTCAGTCATTTGTGATTTTCTCTTGAGACAACTTAATTACTTTAGAATCATTGTCTAAGTAAGCATTTGTCATATGACTATGAGAAAGTCTTATATGGTTAATAGCATGTCACCACAGAAATTATTCTTGTTATCATTTACCTACTCGAGGATGAGCAGGAATTAAGCTTGGGGATGTTGATACGTCCAAAACGTATCTATAATTTCTGCTTGCTCCATGCCACTTTTGGGTGATATTGCTATGATATTCATACACTTCCATACACTTTTGATCATATTTGGACTAACTTACTAATCCAGTGCACCCCAGTGCCAGTTTCTGTTTTCGGCTGTTTTTGTATTTCAGGTTTTCACGTTTCGAGAACTGCCCAGAAAAATCCAGAAAAAATATATAAAAAATCAGCGTATCGGGAACGACACTGCTTCCGAAGGGGAGCCGGGGGGGGGCCACAGGGGCCCCAGGCGCCCTGTGGGCGCGCCCCCCTGGGCCGCGCCGGGGGGGGGGCGCCGTGGCACCCCGAGAGCCCCCCGGTGCCCTACTTTGGCAGATATTTAAAGGGTCCCCCGTAACCCTTGAAACATGACTTCTTTTCGCGATCCCATCTCTGTTCCGCCGCCGCCGCCGCTTCCAAGATCGGGAGCACCAGGAGAACTCTTCCCGGTACCCTGCCGGAGGGGAGGATCACCACCGGGAGCTTCTCCACCACCATGGATGCCTCCCGGATGACTCGTGAGTAGTCTCCATTGGACCATGAGTGCATGACCAGTAGCTATGTGATGTTCTCCTCCTGTTCTTGTGCTTCACTAATTAGTCCTCGTGAGCTTCCCTACATGATCGAGGCACCTATGTAATCCTTGTGTTGTTGCTATGTTGAGTTTGCTGGGATCCGATGGATTATGAGATTATGTTCAGATTGATCTTGAGTAATATATTTGATTCACCTCTTTTATATTTTAGTTCATAAGTAATTCTTGCATGTTCTCCGTTGTTATTTATTGCTTTGGCCGAGTAATAGGTAGTGACTCCAAGAGGGAACGTTATGCTCGATTGTGGGTTCATGCCCCTCGATGACTAGCTTGAGTGACAGAAACATGAGTCTAGGGGATGTGCTGTTTCCACAAGGGGGAAAACAACGGTACTTGTGCCCGCGGGTGCAAGGATTGTTTACTTTACGCAAAGTTCTTTTAATGCAGTTGTCTGTTGCATTGAGTTTACACTATGGGTGGGACTCGCAACTTAATACCAGCGAGATGTTCTGGATAGATATCTCAAGGTGGATGATTAGTAGTAGATGCAGATGGATTTCGGTCTACTTACTTTGGCGTACCGCCCATGCTTTGAACCTCAACCTTTCTTGCAATGTAGTCAGCATTGGTTTGCGTTCGTGGTCCTGTCAATTGCCCAGCTGTAATTTGTTACCTCGCATAGCTGTTTTATCGTCTTTTGGGAGAGAGACATCGCTAGTGAACATCATGTGACTCCGGTCCATATGACTATCATTGATCACATACACTATTTAACTTTCCGCTATTTTATTTACTATTGCAAATTACTATCTATCACTACTATCATATTGCTTTTAACCCTTTGTGAACTGCAAGGCCGGAGAGATTGACAACCTCTCTGTACTCGTTGGGAGCAAAGTTATTTGTATATGTGTGCAGGTCCACGTTGTTTGCTAATTGCGCTGTTAGCAGTTGACACCTACCTGTTGAACCTAGGAGTCTCTGGGGATTCGATCCTTGGCATCTTTGCTAGGGGAAAACACTTCTACTTACTGCATCTTACACCTTCCACTTGGGGTAATCCAACGAGGGGTTCGAGGCCCATCAAGCGGTACCTGCATCTGGTGTTGTAGTAACTGTGAGCTACGAGGACTCGGCAATCCCGTAACCATGGGTATCAAGACTAGCAAAGCTCAAAGGGGTAGGAAGAGGTTGAGTGGTGAGGTTGCAGCAGCGGCTAAGCAATAGATATGGTGGCTAACTTACGAGTACATGATTAAGATGAGCATCTACGCAAACGGTCGCAAACTAGTAGTGATCGCTAAAGATCCTGAACTATCTACGAGTCAAACATAACCCCACTGTGTTCTCTTCTCAAAGTGAAAAGAGACAGTCACGGTTACTCACACAGTTGTGTGTTTTACTTCGGATCCTCTGTCAAGTTTTCTACAACCGGACAATAACAAATTCCAATCTCCCACATAACCGCGGGCATGGCTTTCAAAAGATCATAACCCTGCAGGGGTTTCCCAACTTAGCCCATCACAAGCTCTCACAATCAGCAGAAGTAATAATAATATTACCCCTTATCTTAGGGAAGGCCCGATCAGACTCGGAATTCCCGGTGCACGAGACATTTCGACAATGGTAAAACAATACAACAAGACCTCCCGGCGTGCCGACACCCTGATAGTAGCCGCGCGTATCTCGTCTCAGGCCACGTCTGGATGGGTGATTTTACGGGGCCAGATACCTCGAGTTTCCCCGTGGCGGCCCTGTCGAACCCCCATTTGGGACCAACACCATCAGCACTGGCCTCCCCTTCTATGTAGAAAGAATACCCGAGGGCGCGACTGCCTATGCAAATTTAATTAATTAATTAAGTTGTTATTATGAGGCAAATAAAAACCAATGTTGGGCCTTGCTGGAGGAGTTTTATTCAAAGACGAAGTGTCAAGGGGTCCCCATATACCCAACCATGTAAGGAACGCAAAATCAAGGAACATAACGCCGGTTTATCGGCTCCTAAGGTGGCATGAGTGGAACAAAACACCGAGCAAAAGGCCAAGCCTTCCACCCATTGCCAAGTATATAGGTGTGTTAATAATAATAATAGATATTGTGATATTCCAACAACAAGTTCCAACATGGAATAATCTTCATCTTCACCTGCAACTAACAACGCTATAAGAGGGGCTGAGCAAGCGGGTAACATAGCCAAACAACGGTTTTCTAGGAAGGTGTCAAAGGTTAGAGGTTTCATGGCAACAAGGAGAGGGGATCACAATAAAGATGGGTAGCGCGACATATAACGATAGCATCGAGCCAACTAAGTATGGCAATGATGGTAAAGGTATCTAAGGGTATGGTCATCTTGCCTGGGATTCAGCAAGGAAGAAGAACAAGTCCATGAAGTAGTCGAACAAATCCTCACAACTCCGGAACGAAACCGAAGCTAACGAGAAGAAGCATACCGGAAAGAAGCAAACAATATTGTGAACACACTTATCATAACCATGGCATAATGCTCAAACAAGTATGACGCATGTCCGGTTTAGATATGCATGGCATGGCAAAGTGCACAAACAATACTACAAGTCAAGTGGAGCTCAATATGCAACGAGATGCGTATTGACGAAACACCACATTTTATTTATTTAGTTGACTCTCGTTTATTTACAAGGCAAGGTTAAATGTTTGTTAACATGGCAAGAGGTGAAGCAAAAACAAACTACCTATTTAGTCATTTTAAATGAGGGCGGAAATAACAACAACAATTCCGGAAAATCCCCATGTGCATATTTTGAATTTGGCTCTGTTCTGCCTATTACCAGATTTTAATTTTGTTAAACAGGAAAACAAAGTGCACCATGTTATTCTACACATTTTTCTACCCATTTTACATATAAAGTTTATTAAATTTGGAGCTACGATTATTTAGTTATGAAATAAACCATTTAGCATGTTATTTAAGCAAACAAATGCAAACAGCCATTTAAACATTTTAAGCAGGGATGAAAGAGGCAAATTATTAATCTACACAAAATTCTAAGCATTTTTCTTATATAACTTGTTTAATTCTGATGCATGGTTTAGGAGTTATTAAATGCATGAACTAGAAGGACTAAACTGTAAAACTGGCAGTTTCTCGGTAATTAGCAAGTTCGCAGGAAGGGAAAAAAACAACTCGGGCCGAAACTGCTGGGCACTAGGCGCTCAGCATGGGCCTCGGCCCGGTCGACGGAGCGGATCGGGCAGGTAGGAGCTGGGCCGCAGTTTGTGGGTGGAGGAGGCCCGGGAGGGCGCACGGGAGGTTGGGCCTCGTGGGGACGTGGCCCAGGAGGTGCTGGAGGCGAGCGCTCGTCGTACTTGTCCACTGGCGCCAGACTCAGTCTACGCGGGGCGGGGTCATCGTTCTCGTTAGGAAGTAGAGCAGCGGAGGCGCTGGACGGAAAGGCAGCAGCGGGGTGCGGCGAGGCAGGGAACTCCGGCGGGACGGCTGGGAAGGAGCCGGATCCGGGCGGAGGAGGCGTGGATCCCTCCGATCCTGAGCGGATCGTGCACGAGATGGCTGGGGGCGAGCTCCATGGCGGCAGCGGAGCTACAAGGCCAAGGTGGAAAAAAATAAGAGAAGAGGCAGAGAGGGAGAAACGGAGATGGAAGATGGGGAGGAGAAGAGGGCACGCGATGGCTGGGGGCTCGTGCTTCGACGAGCTGATGCTCGTTACCGTCCGGACGAAGATGGATGGTGGAGGCCGGGGTGAAGCTGCGATGGCCGCGGCTTGGTGACGCTCCAAAAGGCTGCGGGGTCGAGGAGGGGATTGGGGAGTCCTGCGGGGTGTTCTGGGCAGAGGGCGCGGCTGCGACCCTGGTTGGGTGGATCGATGGAATTGGGGAAAATGAGGACGTGGGTTTGGTCTGCTCGGGATCCCGAGGAATAAGAGATAGTGGCGGCGGGCGGATGTGGTGGATGGGATAGACGTCCTCGATCATAGGGTTCCGTCTGATTGAATAGCAAGTGGGTTTAAAAGCAGACTAATGAAGCCCTTAGATCTAAATCGGACGGACGAGAAAAATAGGCTAGGAGAGTCCAACAAAGAACCGATGATATTTTAGGGAAGTTTGGGGATGATCCGGACAAATCGGTAACGAAAACCCGATTCGGGTCCGGGGTAGTTTCGGGCGTGCAGTCGAGGGGTAAAAGTGGGCTGTGTAGAAAGTGAGTAGACTAAGAAGAGAGAGAGATGGCAGCCCGGCAACAGGTTTCAGAGCACTGAAATGTCCGACGCTTTACCAGCTATAGTACCGCTATATGTTTAACGGTTGGGCAAACAAACAAACTCCGAATGTGCCGAAATTTGGCAGGCGGCCTACCTACACTATAATACGACCGCACGCCAAGTTTCAACCCATTTCGAGAATATTTTCCGGCCACTTATAAAATAAATATTCGGAGGTGCAGCGGGCGCGTGCGAGTGTGTCTGGACACAGAACGGACAATAGAGAGAACTCGGGAACCCGAACGAATGCAAGTTTTGGAAACATGCTGATGAAATGCACATGATGACATGGCAAAGTGCAACACGCAAGCAAATGACATGGCAACGAAGACGAATAACTGGCTGACACCTGGCGCATCGGTCTCGGGACATCACAACTCTCCCACACTAACAGAGGATCTCGACCCGAGATCCTGGAGATGACACCGGATAAAAACGGAAAAGAAGAGGTAAAACAAAGTTGCTTCTTCGACAAACGAGTGAAACCAAAGAACCTTGAGAGGTTGAACAATCTTGAAGGAAAGAATACAACAGAGATGAACGAAGTTAAGAGCACTTTGGTAGAAGGAGGAACAAGGAACATTATGAGAACCTTGTAGGTTGAAAGACTTGGAACAAGAGCTTACGAACCAAACTAATAAGAAACTGCAACGGTATAGCCAAGGAATAAGAATGACATAATTTGGACAGCAATCCGTCTGAAAATGGAAGGAATTAACATGAACTTGAGGAGATGGAACGATACTTGATGAAATCAACAACACATTGCCTCCGAAACAATTAAAAGAATGGCACAAGGTTAAGAAAGATTTCAGATAGCACTCCGGTTGAAAAGAGAGGAAAAACTTGATAAGATGAGAGAATTAGAATGGAGGACACAACACTCCGGTTAAATAGACAAGCAAGGGAAGAATATGATCTTGATAAAAACGAGATGATGGTCAAAGAGAGCAATATCGCAATGCATCCGGAACGAATAATGGAGTGAAAAGATCGAAGAAGAATAACATCTTCAACTAGAAATGATTTTGAAAGCATCCTTACGAAGAAGGGTTGAATGCGGTTGATGGAAAATTAACAACGAAAAGAATAAACTTGTTGTGGGCTTATGGAAAAACATCTCAACATTATGAGGTGACAACCGTCCACTAACGGGAAACGATAGATTGGATTGAGATCAACGAAGATATGAAAACTCATTCACGGAGAGGTAAATGAAGAATTTGGGTCATTGATAGCACCAAAATAGCAACAATCCTTAGGGAAAGCTTTTAGGTGAGACACAACCCAAGATAACTCCAATGAAGAAATTGACGGGATTAAATATCTCATTCTTGATAACTTGTGAATCATGAAACATGAAGGAAATTGTCAAGAATGACATAACACCATCTGAAAAGATAAGGTAGAAAGTATTGCAATTGGAATGCATGATGAAGAATGCTTGAGCTCCAACAAAAATCTTGATGAAGACTTCGAGGATGAATTAAAACATGATGAACCACCATGAAGAACTCCGGTAATGAAAGCATGAGAAGTGAAAGATGAAAAGAATAAGATTCAAGGCCTGCGATGAATTAGATGGAGCTTCGTGACAAGATAATTGAGAGAGCTTAGAACACCGGGGAACAAGACGAACAAATTGAAACCTAGAATTTACTCCTCATGAATAAACTCTAAACAAAGGGATTAATTCACTTGGGCGGAATAAGAATAAGAATTATGTTATGCATATTCTTCATCAATTTAGATTGACGATAAGCAATGGATTTGGCATACTACTTATTCCCATTGCGAAGAATTAAAGAGAGATCTAGCACAACCTTGGATAAATATTCAACGAACCACCGGTAGGATTGTGGAAAGAATGAGTGAAATGACATGATAACACAGTAAAGAATGTTTAACGAACCACCGTACAAATTGAAATGAAGTGATGACAAAGAATAATCCACCGTAAGGAACTGAAATTGAGTGAATATAAAAGAATGAACCACGGGGAAGAATATGGAGACGAACGAAGAGGCATCAATTAAGAATAGTTGGAGGACGAAGTTGAAAACTGAGAACGAAGAAATCTTCTGAAATGATGGCCTTAGAAGGATGACAATGGACAGAATTCATGAAATGGTTCGGATGGGTATAAAAAAGAGTTCTCGCAATCGAAAACACTTATGAGGATGGTATGAAGCTAGAACGACGGATCTTCAAGAGAACTTACCAAGATTTAAGAGAAACTCTTCTTCGGTCTTCAAATGTTGAGAATGAAGACGAGAAATGCCATGAAGAATTTCGAGATACTCCGGACGAATGACAAGAGGAAGGTGGAGCTAAAAATAATTGAAAACAAGCTTGGAGAAGGCATGTGACTGATGGAAATCATTCTTACGTCGCACTTTGAAAGGAATTTTAGAATAACTCCAGAAAAAAATTAGAAGAGTCAGGTAAGATCCTGGAAAAAGACCTGTGGGTTAGGGCCCACTCAAAAGAAATCACCATTGAAAAAGATTGCTTAAGAGATATTGCACCGGTTGAATTACATGGCTTGAATAAGATGACAATCCTCAAAATAGTTTGAACGGATTAAGAATGGAAACGCGAATCTTCTGAGTTATCTTGTACACTCCGGAGAAGAATTAGAGAGAGTTGAATACACAAGAGAGACTTTGGATAAGAATTCCCACATTGGAAAACATGTGAAACAAAAATGAAGAGATATGATCAACACCGAAGCTTGGATTTAGTCCACCGGAGAAGAATATTAGAATTAAGAACGATGAACTTGAAACTCTTGAGCATCTTCACGATAAATCACCAGATAAGAACATTGAAGGAAATGAATGAAGAAACATCACATCAATAAAATGGATACTTGATTTGAGATTTCTTGCTCCGAGAAGAAGAAGGGTGGGAGGGCGGGGGAAAAAACAAAGACAACTTGAGACGAACCAAACAGACACCATTGAGAAAAACCAAGAATTGGTCATGCACAACTTGAAAGGATCGGGTTAACTTGAAGAGAAGCATGCCGGTTGAGAAGAATTTAACATGACAATCTTGATGATCAAGGACTAGCACTCCCATAGAAATATGAGAACGCCGATTAGGAAAGGTATGGAATCAACATTTGACATCGAAGCAACTCGAATACCAGAATCAAAACAAAAACAAAGGATAGATATGTTGCAACATAATCTTCACAATATCATCTGAACAGAGAATTGAACGAATGAATTCCGTAGGTACATCAACTTGTCGAGAAGCCACTTGGGAGAACAAAAGGTAAATTAAAACAACAAGGAGCAGATAGAACAAATACAAGATAGAAGTTTAGTTCCACATATTCGTGCTGAAAGCTCATGGAACGTGTTACAAAAGGGTTTTGCAATCCCCGGATCAGCATAGCCAAGGAGCCTTTGAGATGCAACTCCCGATCGGAACAAACGCCCATAAAACCACTTCACTTAATGTAGAACCCCGAACTCCATATCATGCACTCGTTGGAAGAATGCCTACGAGCTACTAGATGAATCCACCTATTAATTTCCGAAAGTTTCCAGTTATGCAATCAGGTGTTGGGGATACAAGGGAAGCACCACGCACTCACCTCTAATCCTACATCCAGCTGTATCCATCCTTCAACACATAACCAGTTATTTTCGGAAACCGTTTACCTCGGACTTTCGTAACGCATCTGCTATACAAGCTATGGCAATACTCCCGAACTACCTCCCCAGTACTGGGTGATGTCGGGGTTATTTTACCACTAACCGCATAGAAGAGTTTTCGATGTCGGCCGTCTTAAGTATTCTAGAACCGCTGCGTTACGTTTGTGACGACAACACCTCGGAGCTCAACTCCCCGGGACACTGCCACAACCCCTAATGACAGGAGGCATCGAGAACAATGTTCTCATCACAAAGACATCGGAACAATCCAAAAAATACTCGCGTGATCCTAAAAAAAATTTAGTGAATTTTTGAGAGTAGAAGAGATAGAGCAATCGTGAGGAGTCCTCACCAGAGTGATAAAGGGATGATGAGTAAAAGAAATCCTACTCTCCGATATATATATATATATATATATATATATATATATATATATATATATATATATATATATATAGGACTCAAAAAATTTTCATGTGTGTGCCTAGACTCAACCGTCAACGATTTGATCAATCAGTGGGGGCTCCTAGGTCGGAGAAGGCTCTGAATACCAACTTGTAATGCCCAGTATGAGATTATACCTCCCACGTGTCGAGGCACGACTTAAAGGCATAAGCTCATACTAGAATGATCTTAAGTATGGTATCTTTGCACGACTCATGTAAAAGAGGGATGAAATTGCAAAAGAGCAATTGGCTTACACTCGCCACGTCACACAATGCATTACATAAACAATCATCATCCAAATAACATCAGAGTCCGACTACGGACGAAGATCCAAATGAAAGATACCATAAACACAAGGTCCGATCGCCCCAAGTAGGAACCACTACTGATCGTCGAAAAACGTCACATACATATGGTCACTCTCTTCATCGAGCTCCCAGTGAAATGCTGAACCATCTCTTGCACTGTTCTCAGCGGTACCTGCATCTGGTGTTGTAGTAACTGTGAGCTACGAGGACTCAGCAATCCCATAACCATGGGTATCAAGACTAGCAAAGCTCAAAGGGGTTGGAAGAGGTTGAGTGGTGAGGTTGCAGCAGCGGCTAAGCAATAGATATGGTGGCTAACTTACGAGTACAGGATTAAGATGAGCATCTACGCAAACGGTCGCAAACTAGTAGTGATCGCTAAAGATCCTGAACTACCTACGAGTCAAACATAACCCCACCGTGTTCTCTTCTCAAAGTGAAAAGAGACAGTCACAGTTACTCACACAGTTGTGTGTTTTACTTCGGATCCTGTGTCAAGTTTTCTACAACCGAACATTAACAAATTCCCATCTGCCACATAATCGCGGGCACGGCTTTCGAAAGATCATGTGACGCCCGAAGACCGACGTCCCAGAAGATTCCAGAAGATTCCAGATGTTCCGGGTTCTCCCGTGTGTGTCATTGTGCTTGTGTTATTTATTTTTGCATTGCATCATGTCATCATGCCATTATGTCATATTTCTTTTGCATCTCAACCAAATAAATTGTGTGGACCTTCGGTCCATTTAAATCGAGGGAAGTGTGAATTCTCTTTATAACCTATACTAAGCCTCTCAATATTTAGAGAGCTATATTTAATTATTCCATTATTATGGAACTCACCATAACAAACTTGCATCTTAATTCCCTCTTATTTTTAAATCTTTTAAATCCTCCATCTTCTTCAAATATTCGTCCTTTAGTGTGGAGCTTTGATATATCAAAGTAGCCACATGTTAGTTGTTAGTTCTTTTTCCTATTTATTTGGCTCTTCCAAATAGATATTTTTGCTTCTCTGTTTTTTTTTTAAATTGGTAGAGGGTAAAGAGAGAAGCCCAGCAGCCTTCCCAGCCTCCAGTCCATCTCCTCCCAGTCGGCCTTCCCACCTGGCCAAGGCCCAGCCGGCCTCCATTGGCCCACTCCAGCTCAAACCCTAGCCAGCACCGCACCGCATCGCAGCTCCTTCCCTCGCTCTCCCTCGCGCCGCCAGCCACTCTTCCTCCCTTCGATGCCCGATCTCCTCGTCCCTCGTCCATCTCCCGATTCCCTCTCCTCCTCCTTCGATCGCCCGATCTTCCCCCAGGTCCCTCCGTCTCCTGGCTCCTCCCGCCTCCCTCCAGCGGCCAGGGCCGGCCAGGATCGCCAGGCGCCGTGGCCTCTGCTCCATCGCCAGGCGCCGTGGCCTCCGTCCCCAGGCCTCCCCTTGGCCTTCCTCCCTGCAGGACGCCGCGCCCGCCGCTTCTCCCGCAGCCCGGCGCGCCCCGTCGCCAAGGCCGAGCCGCACGGATCCGTCGACCAGGAGCCAAGGCCGAGCCTCGCCCGCGACCCCTCCTCGTCCGGATGCGCGCAGCTCCAGCGCCGAGCCCGCAGCTCCTCCCTCGCGCCAAGGCCACGCCTCCTCGGCCAGGCAGCGCCGCGCCTCCCTCCGTTCTCCAGCAGCGCCGATGCCCGCGGTTCCTCCGTCTCCTCCGCGACGCAGCGCCTAGGCTGCCAGCGACGCCGACCCCGTCGCCAAGAGCCGCCCCGCCGGCCAGCGCGTCAGTTCCACCGGTCATGCCGCGCCAAGTTCCTCTTCACGCCCTCGTTGTTGCGTGCATGCTGTCGTGCCTGACTGCTGCATCTTGCTTCGTTTTGGATCGCCAAGTTTGTTGCTACTGCCTCTGTACACAGTCAGGTTTACGTGGATTCACCGAGAACGTCTACACACGGGACCCGTCAAGTTCGACTACTTCATGGACCGACAAGTACCACGACGACACCGAAGGGTTCAGATTGGTCAAGTTCCTCTACGATCCGTGTACGACTACCGTCATCGTGACCCCGAACAACTACGGATCATGTACAACTACCGTCGCCGAGACCAAGTACCACTACATAACGTGTACCCCGACGTCAACTTCGACCGCGACAAGTACCACGATGAACCGAACATCTACGGAAAAACGAGCTCGTGAACAACGACCGTCGCCCCGTGTACGACTACGAGCAGAACGACTACTTCCCCTACGTTCCTCGATGACCTCGAACCCCTCCGAGAACGATGGTTCCGAAGGTATACCCCCCCGAGACGATGACCCGTGGAATGCTATGTGATGTTTGAGATGTTTCCCTTGTGCACCGTGCCCGTTTCATCCTTTTGTCATGTTCCTCGGTTGCCTCGTCGCCGACTCGTGGGAACCCGGTGACGGGATCACCCCACCTTTCATCTTACTTGACTCGCTCACGCCACCTTTGCTTTTGCACCGGTCTCTCAACAAGTTACCGGAACCGAGATGTTGCCGTTGCATCATTTTTCGGATCGTTGCCGTGGCATCTTTTTCTTTCCACCACGGTGACAATACTTCATATCTCTTCATGTCAACTTTTAATAAACTTGCATAAACTTGATCATGTCATCCGCATCATGTTAACAACATTAAAATGTGTGAATTGTTGTTGCTTTAATAATTGCTAAAAATGCTCATGGGGATTTCCCGGAATTATTGTTGTTGTTTTCCGGCCTCATTTAAAAATGCCTAGATAGGTAGTTTATTTTTGCTTCACCTCTTGCCTTGTTAAAAACATTTAATCTTGTCTTGTAAATTAACGAGAGTCAATTAAATAATTAAAATGTGGTGTTTCGTCAATATGCAACTCGTTGCATATTGAGCTCCACTTAACTTGTAGTTTTGTTTGTGCACCTTTGCCATGCAATGCATATTTAAACTGTACATGCATCATACTTGGATGTGCATCGTATGCCATGTCTATGCTTGTGTGTTTACCGAGTTGTTTGCTTCTTTCCGGTTGCTTCTCTTGAAAGCTTCGGTTTCGTTCCGGAGTTGTGAGGCTTCTTCTTCGTCTACTTCTTGGATCCGTTCTTCTCCCTTGCGGAATCCCAGGCAAGATGATCATACCCTTGGATACCTTTACTACCATTGCCATGCTTAGTTGTCTCGATGCTATCGTTACATGTCGCGCTACCCATCTTTTATGTCAGCCCTCTCCTTGTTGCCATGAAACCTCTAACCTTGAAACCTTCCTAGCAAAACCACTGTTTGGCTATGTTACCCGCTTGCTCAGCCCCTCTTATAGCGTTGTTAGTTGCAGGTGAAGATGAAGTTTGTTCCAGGAGGGAACTTGTTGTTGGTTATATCACAATATCTATTATTATTATTAACACACCTATATACTGGGCATGGGTGAAAGGCTTGGCCTTTTGCTCAGTGTTTTGTTCCACTCATGCCACCTTAGGCGCCGATAAACCGGCATTATGTTCCTTGATTTTGCGTTCCTTACACGATGGGTGGATGGGGACCCCTTGACAGTTCGACTTTGAATAAAACTCCTCCAGCAAGGCCCAACATTGGTTTTAATTTGCTCATAATCACAACTTAATTAAATTAATTAAATTTGCATAGGGGGTCGCGTCCCCGGGTTCTTAATTCTACATAGCAGGGGGGCCAGTGCTGATGGTGTTGGTCCCAAACTAGAGCCACTTGCGGTGCCACCCAGTTATCTGGGGTCTTCGGTTGCTGTACGTATTGCTCATCCGGATGTGGCTTGAGACGAGATACGCGCGGCTACTATCAGGGTGTCGGCACGCCGGGAGGTCTTGCTGGACTTGTTTTACCATTGTCGAAATGTCTTGTGCTACCAGGATGCCGAGCCTGATCGGATTTCCCTAAGATAAGGGGTGATGATATTATATTATCACTTCAGCTAATCGTGAGAGCTTGTGATCGGCTAAGTTGGAACACCCCTGCAGGGTTATGATTTTTCGAAAGCCGTGCCCGCGGTTATGTGGCAGATTGGAATTTGTTAATGTCCGGTTGTAGAAAACTTGACAGAGGATCCGAAGTAAAACACACAACTGTGTGAGTAACCATGACTGTCTCTTTTCACTTTGAGAAGATAACACGGTGGAGTTATGTTTGACTCGTATGTAGTTCAGGATCTTTAGCGATCACTACTTTTGCGACCGTTTGCGTAGATGCTCATCTTATTCTAGTACTCGTAAGTTAGCCACCATATTATGCTTAGCCGCTGCTGCAACCTCACCACTATCCTTCTTCCTACCCACAAAGCTTTGCTAGTCTTGTTACCCATGGTTATGGGATTGCTGAGTCCTCGTGGCTCACAGATACTACAACACCAGATGCAGGTTCAGCCGAGAATGAAGCAGAAGCTGGTTCAGAGCTTCACTGGGAGCTCGATGAAGAGAGTGGCCGTTTGTTGGTGACGTTTCGACGATCAGTAGTGGTTTCTACTAGGATTCGATCCTGACCTGTGGCTTTATGTTGTTTCGGTATCTTTTCTTTTGGATCTTCGCCCGTAGTCGGGTTGTGATGTTTTGAATGATGTTTTGCTTATGTAATCTATTGTGTGAAGTGGCGAGTGTAAGCCAACTATCTTCTTTTGCAATTTAATCCCTCTTTTACATGAGTCGTGCAAAGATACCAAACTTGAGATCATTCTAGGATGGGCTTATACCTTTAAGTCGTGCCTCGACACGTAGGAGGTATAGTCCCATCCTGGGCATTATAGATCATAACCCTGCAGGGGTGTCCCAACTTAGCCCATCACAAGCTCTCACGATCAGCAGAAGTAATAATAATATTACCCCTTATCTTAGGGAAGGCCCGATCAGAGTCAGAATTCCCAGTGCACAAGATATTTCGACAATGGTAAAACAAGTCCAGCAATATCTCCCGGCGTGCCGACACCCTGATAGTAGCCGCGCGTATATCGTCTCAGGCCATGTCCGGATGGGTGATTTTACGGGAGCCAGATACCTCAAGTTTCCCTGTGGCGGCCCTGTCGAACCCCCGTTTGGGACCAACACCATCATCACTGGCCCCCCTGCTATGTAGAAAGAATACTCGAGGGCGCGATTCCCTATGCAGATCTAATTAATTAATTAAGTTGTTATTATGAGGCAAATTAAAACCAATGTTGGCCCTTGCTGGAGGAGTTTTATTGAAAGACGAAGTGTCAAGGGGTCCCCATATACCCAACCATGTAAGGAACGCAAAATCAAGGAACATAAAGCCAGTTTATCGGCTCCTAAGGTGGCATGAGTGGAACAAAACACTGAGCAAAAGGCCAAGCCTTCCACCCATTGCCAAGTATATAGGTGTGTTAATAATAAAAATAGATATTGTGATATTCCAACAACAAGTTCCAACATGGAACGATCTTCATTTTCACCTGCAACTAACAACGCTATAAGAGGGGCTGAGCAAGCGGGTAACATAGCCAAACAACGGTTTGCTAGGAAGGTGTCAAAGGTTAGAGGTTTCATGGCAACAAGGAGAGGGGCTGACAATAAAGATGGGTAGCGCGACATATAATGATAGCATCGAGACAACTAAGTATGGCAATGGTAGTAAAGGTATCCAAGGGTATGGTCATCTTGCCTGGGATTACGCAAGGAAGAAGAACATGTCCATGAAGTAGTCGAACAAATCCTCACAACTCCGGAACGAAACCAAAGCTAACGAGAAGAAGCATACGGGAAAGAAGCAAACAATATGGTGAACACACATATCATAACCATGGCATAATGCGCAAACAAGTATGATGCATGTCCGGTTTAGATATGCATGGCATGGCAAAGTGCACAAACAATACTACAAATTAAGTGGAGCTAAATATGCAACGAGTTGCATATTGACGAAACACCACATTTTATTTATTTAGTTAACTCTCGTTTATTTACAAGGCAAGGTTAAATGTTTGTTAACATGGCAAGAGGTGAAGCAAAAACAAACTACCTATTTAGTCATTTTAAATGAGGCCGGAAATAACAACAACAATTCCGGAAAATCCCCATGTGCATATTTTGAATTTGGTACTGTTCTGCCTATTACCACATTTTAATGTTGTTAAAAAGCAAAACAAAGTGCACCATGTTATTCTACACATTTTTCTACCCCATTTACATATAAAGTTTATTAAATTTGGAGCTACGGTTATTTAGTTATGAAATAAACCATTTTAGCATGTTATTTAAGCAAAAAAATTCAACAACCATTTAAACATTTCAAACAGGGATGAAAGAGGCAAATTATTAATCTACACAAAATTGTAAGCATTTTTCATATATAACTTGTTTAATTCTAATGCATGGTTCGGGAGTTATTAAATGCATGAACTAGGAGGACTAAACTGTAAAACTGGCAGTTACTCGGTAATTAGCAAATTCGCAGGAAGGGGAAAAAACAGCTCAGACCGAAACTGCTGGGCACTAGGCGCCCACCATGGGCCTCGGCCCGGTCGATCGGATCTGGCAGGTAGGAGCTGGGTCGCGGTTTGTGGGTGGAGGAGTCCCGGGAGGGCGCACGGGAGGTTGGGCCTCGCGGTGACGTGGCCCAGGAGGTGCTGGAGGCAAGTGCTCGTCGTACTTGTCCGCTCGCGCCAAACTCAGTCAATGTGGGGCGGGGTCGTCGTTCTCGTCAGGAAGCAGAGCAGCGGAGGCGCTGGACGGAAAGGCAGCAGTGGGGTCCGGCGAGGCAGGGAACTCCGGCGGGACGGCTGGGAAGGAGCCAGATCCGGGCGGAGGAGGCGTGGATCCCTTCGATCCTGAGCGGATCGGGCACGAGATGGCTGGGGGCGAGCTCCATGGCGGCGGCGGAGCTGTAAGGCCAAGGTGAAAAAAAAATAAGAGAAGAGGCAGAGAGGGAGAAACGGAGATGGAAGATGGGAGGAGAAGAGGGCACGCGATGGCTGGGGGCTTGTGCTTCGGCGAGCTGATGCTCGTTGCCGGCCGGACGAAGATGGATGGTGGAGGCCGGGGCGGAGCTGCGAGGGCCGCAGCTTGGTGACGCTCCAAAAGGCTGCGGGGTCGAGGAGGGGATTGGGGAGTCCTGCGGGGTGTTCTGGGCAAAGGGCGCGGCTACGACCCTGGTTGGGTGGATCAATGGAATTGGGGAAAACGAGGACGTGGGTTTGGTCTGCTCGGGATCCCGAGGAACAAGAGATAGTGGCGGCGGGAGGATGTGGTGGATGGGACAGACGCCCTCGATTCAAGGGTTCCGTCTGATTGAATAGCAAGTAGGTTTAAAAGCAGACTAATGAAGCCCTTAGATCTAAATCAGACGAACGAGAAAAATAGGCTAGGAGAGTCCAACAAAGAACCGATGATATTTTAGGGACGTTTGGGGATGATCCGGACACATCAGTAATGAAAACCCGATTCGGGTCCGAGGTAGTTTCGGGCGTGCAGTCGAGGGGTAAAAGTGGGCTGTGTAGAAAGTGAGTAGACTGAGAAGAGAGGGAGATGGCAGCCCGACAACAGGTTTTAGAGCACTGAAACGTCCGACGCTTTACCGGCTATAGTGCCGCTATATGTTTAAGGGTTGGGCTAACAAACGAACTCCGAATGCGATGAAATTTGACAGGCGGTCTACCTACACTATAATAAGACCGCACGCCAAGTTTCAACTCATTCCGAGAACATTTTCCGGCCACTTATAAAATAAATATTCGGAGGTGCCGCGGGCGCGTGCATGTGTGTCTGGACTAAGAACGGACAACGGAGAGAACTAGGGAACCCAAACGAATGCAAGTTTTGAAAACATGCTGATGAAATGCACATGATGACAAGGCAAAGTGCAACACGCAAGCAAATGACATGGCAACAAAGACGAATAACTGGCTGACACCTGGCGCGTCGGTCTCGGGGCATCACATGAAGGGTTGATGGCAAGGAACTTCTCCAGCAAGGCCTCCACCCGGCCCCACATGACTTCAGCAGCGGCCTCGCAGTGCTCTTCGCCCACAGGCTCGAGCAGTGCACCAAGGTCAGCGACGGGATCGCGAAGAGGCAGGTGGCTGAAGACATGCGTGAGGGATGTGGAGGACAGTGTGTGGGCTTCCCCTTCCACCATGGGACCGATCTCGTTGACAACACACTCGAGTGCCATAACAAGATAGGGAAGCAGCTGGGCGGGACCTTCATCGTCTGTTGATACGTCTCCAACGTATCTATAATTTTTTATTGTTCCATGCTATTATATATTCTGTTTTGGATGTTTAATGGGCTTTATTATACACTTTTATATTATTTTTGGGACAAACCTACTAACCCAAGGCCTAGTGCAGATTGCTGTTTTTTTGCCTATTTCAGGGTTTCGCAGAAAAGGGATATCAAACGGAGTCCAAACGGAATGATACCTTTGGGGGAGTTATTTTTGGAACCATATCTATCCAGAAGACATGGAGTACACGTGAGGAAACGAAGGAGGTGGCCACGAGGGTCCAGGGCGCACCCCCTCCCACTGGGCGCGCCCCCCACCCTCGTGGGCCACCTTTGGCTCCCCCGTTGCCCTCCTTCCTCCTATATATATCCATATACCCTAAAAACATTGAGGCAACAGAAAATAACCTAATTCCATCGCCGCAACCTTCTCTTCCCGTGAGATCCCATCTTGGGGCCTGTTCCGGAGCTCCGCTGAAGGGGGGATCTACCACGGAGTGCTTCTACATCAACGCCATAACCACACCAATGAGTTGTGAGTAGTTTACCACAGACCTTCGGGTCCATCGCTATTAGCTAGATGGCTTCTTCTCTCTTTTTGGATCTCAATACAAAGTTCTTCTCGATCTTCGAGGAGATCTATTCGATGTAATCTTTTTGCGGTGTGTTTGTCGAGATCTGATGAATTTTGGGTTTATGATCAAGATTATCTATGAACAATATTTGATTTTTTCTGAAAATCTTTTATGTATGATTATAATATCCTTGAAAGTCTCTTCGAATTATTGGTTTGGTTTGGCCTACTAGATCTATAGTTCTTGCAATGGGAGAAATGCTTGGCTTTGAGTTCAATCTTGTAGTGTCCTTTCCTAGTAACAGCAGGGTCAGCAAGGCACGTATTGTATTGTTGCCATCGAGGATAAAAAGATGGGTTTTATATCATATTTCTTGAGTTTATCCCTCTACATCATGTCAACTTGCTTAAAGCATTACTATGTTCTTATGAACTTAATACTCTAGATGCATGCTCGATAGCGGTCGATGCACGGAGTAATAGTAGTAGATGTAGAATCGTTTCGGTCTACTTGTCACGGACGTGATGCCTATATATAATGATCATGCCTAGATATTCTCATAACTATGCGCTTTTCTATCAATTGCTTGATAGTAATTTGTCCACCCACCGTAGAATTCTGCTATCATGAGAGAAGCCACTAGTGAAACCTATGGCCCCCAGGTCTATCTTTATCATATTACTTTACTTCAATTTCTGCTGCCGTTGCTTATTTGCTTTATTTACTTTCTGTTCTTATATCAAAAATACCAAAAATATTATTATATCCTATCTATCAGATCTCACTTTTGTAAGTGACCGTAAAGGGATTGACAACCCCTTATCGCGCTGGCTGCGAAGTTCTTATTTGTTTGTGTTGGTGCGAGGGACTCGCGTGTGGTCTACTACTAGATTGATACCTTGGTTCTCAAAAACAGAGGTAAATACTTACACTACTGTGCTGCATCACCCTTTCCTCTTCGAGGGAATACAACACAAGCTCGAGAAGTAGCAAGAAGAATTTCTGGCGCCGTTGTCGGGGAGGCTTACGCAGAAGTCATATACCAAGTACCTATCACAAACTGTTATCCTTCGCATTACATTTATTGCCACTCGTTTTCCTCTCCCCCACTTCACCCTTGCCATTTTATTTGTCCTTCTTTTTCCGTGTGTTTACCGTTCGCTTCGCCATCATGGCTAGCACACCTATCATTTTCAATACTCTTGAGAGTGAGGTTCTTAATTTTAAACAAAGGGAGGAGGAAAATCAAAAGATGTCTGGTATAGAATTTGCAATTCTCAAAATAGATCTACTAGGAAGCTTTCCACTTTCGTGCTCCTTCGCAATTTTTATGTTGGCATAACTCCGTGGAATAGATATATTGTTGATACCATTACCGGAGGGAATTTCTTGGGTAGCCATACTTTTGATTCTTATAATGCTATGACTGAATTGTTTGGGCCACCACCTCTTCTGGTTAATGGAACTGTTTTAACTCTGGAACATGTTATGCAAAGGCTTGAAATTATTGAAAACAAAGTTGCTACTGTAGAGTTGGTTGAAAGTTTGGATAGGAATATCCACAACCAAATTACCCAAATATGGATCCAAGGTAGGAGTTATTCTGAATTTTTTTAAAGAAAAAGAACCCATAGTTAAAGAGAAAATAGATCAAGATTCCACTAAAATCGATAAACTTGAGGACATTATTACTAATGTAGGGTCTGCTCTTTCTGCTATGAAAACTACTTCGAATCCCTCTACCACTAAATTGGCCAAGTTTATGTATGTTCCTAAAAATAAGGGTGCAACATCTAGTAAGGAAATTGCGGATCTCAAATCTATAAGTGTTCATCTCAACTTTCTCACTTTCGCAGGGGAACCTTTTGCTACAAATGAATTTCTTGATTTCTTGCCTAGAAGTTTGATTATCAATAGGAATAAAGAAGTTTCTAAGAATTATAAGTGCTTAATTGAAGAACTAGCTACCAAAGATGGAAATACTTAGATCTATCCTTGTATCGTGCCTAGCTAGGGGCGTTAAACGATAGCGCTTGTTGGGAGGCAACCCAATTTTATTTTATTTTATTTATTTTTGCTTCTGTTTAGGAATAAATATTGCATCTAGCTTCTGTTTAGATGTGGTTTTGTGTTTTAATTAGTGTTTGTGCAAAGTAGAACCTTTGGGAAGACTTGTGTGAAGTTTATATGATCATGCTGTAAAAAACAGAAACGTTAGCGCTCATGAGATTAGCTACCATACTTTACTAGAGAGTGATATTTAGTTGATTGTGTTTGCAGATGATTAATAGACAAATTCCGCACGTTTACCTATTTATTTCATTTTTTTGGAGCTACAGAAGTATTCGAAAGTTACTAAAATTACTACAGACTGTTCTGTTTTTGACAGATTCTGTTTTTCGTGTGTTGTTTGCTTATTTTGATGAATCTATGAGTAGTAATGGGAAGTATGAATCATAGAGAATTTGGAATACAGTAGGTTTAACACCAATATAAACAAAGAATGAATTCATTACAGTACCTTTGAGTAGTGGCTTGTTTTCTTATACTAACGGAGCTCACTAGATTTTTGGCTAAGTTTTGTGTTGTGAAGTTTTCAAGTTTAGAGTATGGCTTTGATGGACTATGGAACAAAGAGTGGCAAGAGCCTAAGCTTGGGGATGCCCAAGGCACCGCAAGGTAAAATTCAAGGACAACCAAAAGCCTAAGCTTGGGGATGCCCCAGGAAGGCATCCCCTCTTTCGTCTTCATCTATCGGTAACTATACTTGAGACTATATCTGTATTCACCACATGATATGTGTTTTGCTTGGAGCGTCATGTATGATTTGAGTCTTTGCTTTTTAGTTTTCCACAATCATCCTTCATGGACACACCATTTGAGAGAGATAAATATGATAGAATTTATTAGAATACTCTATGTGCTTCACTTATATCTTTTGAGCTAGATAGTTTTGCTCTAGTCCTTCATGTATACCTTTTAGAGCACGGTGGTGGTTTTATTTTGTAGAAATTGATGATATCTCATGCTTCACTTATATCTTTTTGAGAGTCTTTTAGAATAGCATGGTAATGTGCTTTGGTTATAAAACTAGTCCTAATATGATAGGCATCCAAGATGAGTATAGTAAAAACTTTCATATAAAGTGCATTGAATATGATGATAAGTTTGATACTTGATGATTGTTTTGAGATATGAGGATGGTGATATTAGAGCCATGCTAGTGGATTAATTATGAATTGGAGAAATACTTGTGTTAAAGTTTGTGATTCCCGTAGCATGCACGTATGGTGAACCGCTATGTGACGAAGTTAGAGCATGAGGTATTTATTGAGTGTCATCCTTTGCGTGGAGGTCGGGATCGCACGATGGTTAACTCCTACCAACCCTTCCCCTAGGAGCATGCGTTGATTACTTTTTTTTGATGACTCGTACATTTTTGCAATAAGTATATGAGTTCTTTATGACTAATGTTGAGTCCATGGATTATACGCACTTTCATCCTTCCACCATTGCTAGCCTCTCTTGTACCGCGCAACTTTCGCCGGTACCATACACCCACCATATACCTTCCTCAAAAAAGCCATCATACCTACCTATCATGGCATTTCCATAGCCATTCCGAGATATATTGCCATGCAACTTTCCACCGTTCCGTTCATATGACACGTTTCATATTGTCATATTGCCATGCATGATCATGTAGTTGACATCGTATTTGTGGCAAAGCCACCATTCACAATTCATTCATACATGTCACTCTTGATTCATTGCACATCCTGGTACACCGCCGGAGGCATTCATATTGAGTCATATTTTGTTCTAGCTTTGAGTTGTAATCTTTAAGTTGTAAGTCAATAAAAGTGTGATGATCTTCATTATTAGAGCATTGTCCCATGTGAGGAAAGGCTAAAAAAAGCCCCTCCAAAAATGGGGACAATGCTACTATCCTTTTCCACACTTGTGCTTCAAAGTAGCACCATAATCTTCACGATAGAGAGTCTCTTGTTTTGTGACTTTCATATACTAGTGGGAATTTTCATTATAGACCTTGCCTTGTATATTCCAATGATGGGCTTCCTCAAATGCCTTAGGTCTTCATGAGCAAGCAAGTTGGATGCACACCCACTTAGTTTCTTTTGTTGAGCTTTCATACACTCTAAGCTCTAGTGCATCCGTTGCATGGCAATCCCTACTCACTCACATTGATATCTATTGATGGGCATCTCCATAGCCCATTGATACGCCTAGTTGATGTGAGACTATCTTCCTCCTTTTTGTCTTCTACACAACCACCATTCTATTCCACCTATAGTGCTATATCCATGGCAAACGCTCATGTATTGTGTGAAAGTTGAAAGGTTTGAAAAAAAATGAGTGTGAAAACAATTGCTTGGCTGAAACCGGGGTTGTGCATGATATGAATATTTTGTGTGATGAAGAGGGAGCATAGCCAGACTATATGATTTTGTAGGGATAACTTTCTGTCGGCGTCCTGGGAACCAGGGTACCCAGACTTGCCTGTCTGCGGGCCGCGACACGCTCCTACAAGCGGCCTGGTACGGCCCAGCTGATCGACCGGCTTCTCAAGACCCTCGCGAGGGGGCCAAGCCTCGTGAGGAGAACGACATCAAGACCTCCTCGGGAGTGGCCTCGGCAAGGCGTTCCGGAGGGGCAGAGAATCCAAGGCCGAGCCTGCCTCAGGAGGAGGCAGTGATGTCAGTAGTGACGCACCGCGCCAGCGGGTGCCAACGTCCGCCAGCGGCGCAGTTGCCATTTCGGTGCAAAGGAGACAGTGGAGCCGTTGGTTCCCAAGGAGCTGGGCAAAGGTTTCCTCTTTGGTGCAACAAGACTGAAGACCGCAAGGACGATAAGGAGGATGTCATCGTCGTGCCCACCACCGTGCTACCGCCTGATCCTTTTGCAGGCGTAGACCGCTTTTGTCAGGATAAGAACGTCCTTGTGTTCCCGCTCAGAAATGGCCGTTGTGGGATCCCTTCCCGCCTAAACATTTCGGGGAAGAGGACCGTGGCCGCCTATATAAGTAGCTAGAACCCCCATTGCAAAAGGGACGAACACACTTGGCCACCGCACAAGGAGCAATAACACTAACCTCCTGACCCTTCTGAGCTCGCCTCCTGAGTCCAGGAACCGTTGTACTAGCTCATATTCTAGCTCCTCCATAGCCAATCCACCAAAGCAGGAAGTAGGGTCTTACACCATACGGTGGCCCAAACCTGGATAAAATCTTGTGTGCTTGTTCGTTGTTTGCTTGAATCCTTCCACCGAGACGAGAGCAAGGCGCTAGGTAGACGTGAGTGGGATAGATCTTCGTTCACGCCCCTGTGTTCGACCTTAACGGGTTTTGCGGAGCCCTGAATCCGACATTTGGCGCGCCAGGTAGGGGCGTGTCGAAATCTCGCCTCTCCGATGACCTCGTCGCATTCTCTTCACCGACCCAGCTCCACAGCCATGGTGGACACGGCGATGATCTCGCGCCGCCCGCCGCTCCGCGAACGTCGCTCAGACGGCGCCCGCGGGCAACAGCGCACCGCTCCGCCCCAACTCACCGGTCGCCAACGCCACCACCGACCCGGCTGTCCACGAGTAGTAGGACTCCTCGATGCCGCTGTCCGTGCGGCGGGATGGCCGCACGGCAACACCTTCACCCTCGCCGGCTGCAGCGTCGTCCTCGCTGGTCCACCGCGGGCCGGTCTACCAGTAGCCTGCGCTACTGATGGCGCGGGAGCTCTTGCGCTACTGCCCGGCAGATGACCACTACGACGAGTGGCTCCACCGCATCACCGAGCTCGTCAACACCGCTTGAGAAGCACCTGCACCAACGCACTCCTCACGTCCTCTGTCGCCCCCGGCGGCGAATTAGGGCCGTGGGGTCCCGGCTTCGCCTCCCCTCCACCACGCTGGCCAGGAGGGCCGGCGCGAGGCCCCTCGACGTGAGCAACCTCGCAGAGCCCACGCTCGCGACAAGGAGAGCTATCAAGTGATTCCGCACCCACATGCAGGGGCTCGTGGGCCCCCTGGCCCACAATGCCCAGGCCGCGCGCCACAGGAGGTGGTGGCGCCAGCACCTCAAGAACCAGAATCACAAGCGCAGGGGGCGCTTTCGATGGTGAGCGTGGCTGGATGTCGCGCCCTAGTCCCTGAGCTACGGTGCCTCGTCTGGCCCGGCAAGTTCAAGCCGGACCTGCCTCCACGCTACGACGGTACCACCGACCCCACGAAGTTCCTCCAACTCTACGAGCTGAGCATCGAGGTGTCCAACGGAACCGGGCAGGTCACGGTGAAATGGTTCCCCATGGCTCTGAAGGACGGCGCGCGCTCCTGGCTCCTGAACCTCCCCGTGGGATCCATCTCCTCCTGGGAAGAGCTTCGCGAGCGTTTCGTCGCTAACTTGCAAGGCACCCACGACCGAGCCCCGACAGCTGCTGACCTGCGTCGCGTGAGGCAGCAGCCGGGAGAAACCCTGCAAAAGTACATCCAACGCTTCAACACCATGCGCCTCTGTATCCCCAGGGTCTCGGACGAGGCCATCATCTCCGTGTTCTTCGATGGCGTCCGCAACGTCAGGATGAGGGAAGAGCTTGCCATTCACGAGGACCTGTGCACAACCCTTGAGATGTTCAAACTCGCGGCAAAGTGCGCCAGAGCGGAGGAAGGCCGCCTCTCCCTTCAGGAGCTGCCTGAGGTGGAGGCGGACGACAAGAAAACCAAGGCCAAGGAGTCGAAGCGCAAGGGACCCGCCGTGCTAGCTGCGGAGCCAGAAGTGAAGCGTGACTGCGGCTACGATGACCTCCCCAGAGACAACCGACCATACTGCGTCTTCCACAACGTCCACAGCCACAACACCAATGATTTCCAGGAGCTCAGGGCAATGCACGGCGGGCGCGTTGGGCAGCGCCCTGAGCGTGACAACCGCGGCTACGGCCGTAGAGGAGGCCGACGCGGAGGTCGTTGGGACGGCAGGAACAAGCGCCAAGGGTGGCGTTTGCAGCCTCGTGAAGACCACTGGCAGGAGCCACCTCGTGACGCTCCCTGGCGTGACCAGCCTCGTGAGGGTCGCCCTCAGGGCAACGGAGGCCTACCTCCGCTGCCACCACCGCCAAGGAGGAACGACGATGACCGTCAGGGAGACGATGCAGGGGGCTTCCAGGAACCGCGTGTAGTTGCATGCATTTTGGGAGGTGCCCATGCCCCGGCTTCTCACCGCATCTTCAAGCAGTTCGCCCGTGAGGTGAACGCGGCGCTTCCCAGGCCTAACACCGCCCGCAATCTCAGGTGGACCAAGAAAGTCATCGCTTTCGACCCCAAAGACCAGCTCAAGTGCACTGCGGCCCCAGGCGCCCTCCCGATGCTCTGCACCCCGACCATCAGAAACGTCCTCGTGACCAAGACTCTCATCGACGGCGGAGCAGGGCTCAACGTCCTCTCCATCCAGACCTTCGAGACACTCCAGGTTCCCTATGATCAGCTCCACCCCACCAAGCCATTCTACGAAGTCACGGATGGCTCCACACTCCCGATGGTGTAGGTCCGTCTCCCCGTCACCTTTGGCGACCGTGACAACTACCACACAGAGCTCATCAACTTCGACGTCGCCAACATCCACCTCCAGTACAATGCCATCCTGGGGTATCCTGCCCTCACCAAGTTCATGGCGGCGACCCATCACGGCTACAACGTGCTCAAGATGCCCGGGAGCGGCGGAGTCATCACGATCGCCTCCAACGAGAAGGAAGCGGTGCGTTCCCTAGAGCGTGCCTACCAAACTGCGGCGGTCAAGTGCTCCGATGAGGATGGAGCCGTCCTCGCCCTGCAGACCACCCCCAAGAAGAAGAACCTGCCCATCGACGGACCTCAGGACGCGGGGGCCCCTGATGGCCTGGCCTCAGGACTCACGCCTGCTGACGAGGCACGCTCGACGCCCCTCTCGGGATGGGCTCGGGGGCTCTCCTCTGGAGTGTCCCCGAGCTGATCTGTGCCTCCAGGGAGGTGTTCGAGCACCACCTGCAAGAGTATCTCGATGCGCATTTTTGTGCGCCCAGCGTGAGCCGTTCAGCGCTGGGGGCTCAGGACTTCATCGACCAAGTTACAGAGGAACTTTAGTACGTAAGACTCATCCGCGGTGAGTGTAACCGCACAATCCCAAGTTCACCTGCTCGCAACCTAGCGACTGCTACCGCGTCTACGTTGACATCGCGGGTCTCAACCGAGCCGCTTCTCAGGAGCCCTTCTGGCCGACGGTGATCTGCCGGAGGAGGGGCCTCCCCTGCAGCTACGTCCGCACACTCTTCGGCTTCCGCAACGCAGCTGCCATGTTCCAGCACCTCGCACAGTGGGCCTTGGGGGCTCGGGAGGCTCAATGGCAGGTGGTCCAGACGGAGCGGGAGCCGGGCCCGCGCGACCACTGAGAGCCTCCGGAGCCCCTGGGCCTCAGGAGCCCGACGATCCTCGGGAGCGACCCGCACAGCTCGTGTATTCAGCTACCCCAACTCTCCTTCGGCAAGTATCAGGTGACACTTCAGGTATCCAAACGAGGGCGCCTCTTGGGCTGCATCATCCTCGGGCCGCCGGGGGCTGATCCCCCGCGGTTATCTCCCTTTTTGCATGATCAAGGCCAGATATTTCTTTCCATTCGCACTATATATATGCTCGGCGTCCTCACCGCCACTAAGGTCATGAGCCCATGTGGGCCCACTCGCGACCGCCTCATGATTAAGGACTGGCACGACGTCTGTGCTCGTGTCCGTCCCTCTAGCGTCGATAAACCCAAGGGCCGAGCTCTGCCTAGCAAGCCATTCCCGTGACGGCACTTCCCATGGTCCTTGGTGCCTTGTTCTCGCATGGGCTAATCACGGATGGGTAAGTAGGGGCCCGTGGCAGGTGCCTCGCTCACGCGAGAACCACGCGCCGGCTGTTTTTCTTTTGGATCGTGGCATGAGAAGACTGGGCACGACGACTGTGCTCGGTTCCGTCCCTGTAGCGTTGACAAATCCAGTGGCTGACCTCTGTCTCGAGAGTTATCCCCATGACGTCACCTCCTAGGGTCGCTAGTGCTGCGGCCTTCTCATGCAATGTCCCCTGGAGATGCACTCGGCACAGGTTGACACAACACCTCTCTTTTCACATTTTGTAGAAGAATGTCACATCCCTAGCTTCTGGTAATGCACTAGGCTAGCTTCTTGTGTGCATCATGTTTAATCTTGAAAGAAACTTGAAATGGGGATGGCCTAAACCCTAGCAGTAAAGCAATTCAACTAGGGTCAATTAAAATCTTTTCAATGAACCCACAATGCCCCTTGGAAAAGTTCATCATTTTTGGATTGATTAAAAACCCCTGCCAAAAATGTTGCACTTATTTCTAGGACCATTCTGGATTTTTGAATTAAATCATATCTTATTTGCATTTGGGCATTTAAATATTATATATTATTTTAAATGCTCAAATAATCCTAAACTGAAATGTTCCATGTTGGTTATATGCTAAACAGTAGGCATGAGCAGTTTGGTGATTTTTGAAAATGCCTAAGCATTTTTAGAAAAGCCACAAAGTTACAAAAGAATTAGAAAACAGAAGATAAAATAAATAACAGAAACAGAAAGAAAAGACAGAGAGAAAGGAAGCCCACCTGAGCCACTTACCTGGTCTCCCTGTAGCCTGGTGGCCTAGCAGCTCGGCCCAGCCCACCTGGCCCTCCCCCTGTCGGCTTCCTAGTGACAGAAGGACGAGCGCGCGTGCCGGCGCGTGGTCACCGCACTCTGGCCACCTCCTGCCTGCTTGCTTCCTCCCCGACCCACCCTGGAGACGCCACGCACGCCCCCAGGCCCCTCTCACTCCCCCTCGATCTCTCTCCCTCCCCTCTGTTCTCTCGCACGCAGCCACCGAGCGGAGCTCGTCGCCGCCGCTCGTCACCACCGCAGCCAACGTCCCCCTCTCGCCTCGCCGGAGCGCCCAGTAGCTCCGCCTCGTCCCTCTCTTCCTCCTCGCCGAGCCGCCCGACGCCGGAAGCCCCGAAACGTCGCCGTCTTCCTCTTCTTCAACCTTCGGCCGCCGACGACCTCATCGTCGAATTCGCGATGGTTGGCGCCTCCCCGAGCTTCATGAGACCCCCGTCGTCCTTGCTGTGAGCTCCACTGCGTTTCCCCTCTCTCCTTTTCGCTTGCCCCTTGCCGTAGCGTCGTTCCCGCCGTGGCCGTGAGCTTCTCGCTGCCGGCGATGTTGCAGCTGTGGCCACCGTCACCCAGGGCGGCAACCGAGCACACAGACGTGCTCAGCGCAACACCAGAGGCCCAAAAACCCCTCCCGTTGCTCCTCCCGTGCACCGTATCACCGAAACCACCGAGGCTCGATTCCGGCCGCCGCCCCTGAGCTCGCCGCCGACGATTCCGGCCACCCCAGCCTCCGCCAACGCCACCGTTGGATGCGCCACTCTGTTCTCTTCCCGTAGCTGCTCCCTGCGCGCCAAAAGAACCCCCGTAGGTGAAACCCGACGCGCTCCGCCGCGTCCAGCCTCGCCGGCGGCTAAACGCCGGCGGGATGACCGCTTTGACCGGCGAGGTTGACCTCCCCCGAGTCGCTGACAAGTGGGCCCTGGGCCCTGTTAATTTAATTTAAGTTTTGTTAAGCTTAATTAACCCTACTGACACTGACATGTGGGCCCTCGCGCCTAATTAGGTTAGTCTAACTTTCCTGTTTAGCTTAGTACTAATCCGGTGGACCCCACATGGCAGTTTGACTTTGGTCAAGTCAACACCGACTGGACCCACCTGTCATGCACACAAACCAGCCCTTAGACATTGACCAGTGGGCCCCACTGGTCAGGTTTGACTGGACCAGCCCCTGTTGACTTGCTGATGTCAGCATGACCTAGTGCTGACGCAGTAACTATTTTCTGGGATTTTAAATAAATCAGAAATGATTTATTTATTTCAGAAAATAGCCAAAACTTCTAAAAATCATAGAAATTATTCCACAACTCAGATGAAAATAATTTATATATGAAAATTGATCAGAAAAATTCAAGGAATCTATTTATGGCATTTTCATGCATGTTTGAACAAGTTAAACCAGCTGATCAGGTCAAATCAATTAAATGGCATTTAAATAATCACATATGAAGTTTGAATTTGAATCTTGGATTCAAACCAACTTCATTTAATTATGTTGCTAGTTGCATTAGCTCAATCAACATCATATTGCCATGTCATGATCATGCATCATATTCTCGCATTGCATTGATTGTGTTCTTTCTCTGTTTGTCGGTTTTGTCCCCTCTCAGTAGACGACGTTCCGACGATGAGATGGATGACACCGATGAAGACTCATTGATATCTTCAGAAGTGCCAGGCAAGCAAACCCCATTGAGCATTCCGATACAATCCCACTCTCTCGCTCTTGCTCTCTTTTACTGCATTAGGACAACAACGCTTCAATTGTTACCTGCTACGGTAGTTGAACCCCTTTCCACTGCATGACCCGTCATTGCCACAGTAAATAGTTGAAACCCACTAGTATGAGTAGGAGTTGTTTGAGCCATGTTGTGCCTACTCATTGATGCTTTCTGGTTATGCCTGCTATTGCTTAGAGTTGTGTCAGGTCTGATTCATCGGGGATGAATTGGAATGTGATGAACATGTCCTACTGTGTGTGAGCTAAGTGTGTGAACACGATTTGGTAAAGGTAGCGATGAGAGGCCATGTAGGAGTACATGGTGGGTTGTCTCATTGCAGCCGTCCTCAGGAACTGAGTTCTGTGTTGGTTGATCCATGACCAGTTACTACCATGCATTGGGCCCGAAACCAATGGACCCTCTCGACTTATTAATCAACATGATCTCTGTCCAGGAGTTGCAACTAGTTTCTGGTGTTTGTAGTTTACTGGAGGTCGTGCGCAGCGCTGACCCTCGGGGTGGGCTGTGACGCGGCAGGTACGTGGCACGGTGTACCGATTGCCCGTTTGGTGATGCGGGAACCCTGTACACATTGTTTGGGGCCGTGAGCGACACCCCGGCCGGATCTCCCCACGGATGGAACCCAAATAGGCGATAAACCTGGACGAGAGACTTGTGTGGTTAGTCAGGTCATGGCCGACACCCTCGCTGGGCCTCCGCTTGAAGGTTGCCGAGTACATGTCGTGTAAACGGCGGTAAGTGGTGAGAGCGTGTGTGAAGAAGTACACCCCTGCAGGGTTATATATGATCTATTCGAATAGCCGTGTCCGCGGAAATGGACTTCTGGGTTACCTATTACAGTTCATAGACAAGTGAAAGTGGATACTCTAAAACGCGCAAGATAAGCGTGAGTGCTATGGATGGCCTTCTCGTAGGGAGACGGGAGCGGATCCATAGTGGTGTATTGATTGGTGAATATGTGGACTCGTGTGCGCCACCTCAAAGAGTTACTTGTAGTCGTAGTTTAGGATAGCCACCGAGTCAAAGCTGGCTTGCTGCAGTCAACTCCACCACCCCTTTGTTGATACCGATGCATATGTAGTTAGTTCTGATGTAAGTCCTGTTGAGTACCTTTGTACTCACGTTTGCTTAATTTATGTTTTGCAGAGAGACTTCAGTCTCGCTAGTGGTTCCGCGTGGACTTCGACGTTTAGCTTGTTACCTCAGCTACGATCTTGAAACCTTGTAGGATCTGGTAGATAGTCAGGCTTCTCAGCCTTTTTCATTTGTAGATGTCTGTACTCAGAAATGTAATGCTTCCGTTGCCTGTATGCTCTGTATGTTGGGTCATGTGACCTCCGATTGTAATAAATGCTATGATGGCTCTTCTGGGCCTTTATCTATATGAGTTGTTGAGTTATGTTGTGATGCTATGTTGTACAGCACATACTTGCATGTTATGCGTACGTGTAATGTGTATTGCTATGTGTGGGATCCGACACCTAGTTGTTTACCTTTGGTAGCCTATCTTACAGGGAAATGTCTCCTAGTGCTTCCACTGAGCCTTGGTAGCTTGCTACTGCTCCGGAACACTTAGGCTGGCCGGCATGTGTCCTTCTTCGTTCCTGTGTCTGTCCCTTAGGGGAAATGTCACGCGTTGATCCTTTAAGTCCTTGTAGCTTGCTACGACTTGGGTTCATACGTTGATGACCGACACGTTCATTGCTGGGTCATGTATGCCTGTCTCTGTAATTTAGTGCCACTTTTGGTTTATAACTGGTCATGTCGGCCCGGGTTCTCTGTCATATGGATGCTAGCGACACTATCATATACGTGTGCCAAAATGCGCAAACGGTCCCGGGCCAGGTAAGGTGGCACCCGTGGGAATACCGTGTGTGAGGCCGCAAAGTGATATGGTGTGTTACAGGCTAGACCTGTGTGACTTAGGATCGGGGTCCTGATAGCTTTGGTATCAGAGCCTGACTGCCTGTAGGATTAGCAAGCCAAACTGGTCGAAGTCGTGTCTAGAAACTCTTTAGTTATGTAAGGGAATTGATTGTGGATGGGAGCGTAAGGCTCTTTTTACTCCTTTACCCCATGACCTTCTGATCTGAGTCACCTTCTTCTTTCTACGGGGATTAAGAACTAGGATTCTCCCTCTATTTATCAGGATCACGTTATTGTGGATTCAACCCTCAGTTCAGTCTCTACTACTTCCGTTTGTTCAACTGTTGGTCTCAGAACCTTGACATTATGATGTTAAGTGGATATGCTACCCTTTTGCTTGGATCTCAAAAGTATTTTCGAGCATTTGCAGCCGTTATGCTGTCCGAGTCATCCCAGGTTTCTAAATAATCTGATGCATTTGCAAACCCTTCCTTCACGTTTCGATGTACCTTAGGGCCAGACTAATCACACTAGTCAGTGCGTTGAGGTACTCTGCTACCTCGATATATATGTTGGACTTATTATGATGACCCTAGGTGTCTTAGAGGATCACCCAGTAATCCAGCAATGTTTTATATTCCAGTGTGATGATTTTGGCCATCATTCTCGAAAGCATCCCGTGATGCTATTTAGTTGGTAGGTATTCTATTCATGGGTTCTTGAACCCGAGTTTCACCCTACTTACTTCATGTTGATAGTATTTGCTCGTTACTTAGGTTATTAGTAACCTTGTGATAGTCCTCGAGGTCCGTGGTTATCGTTCTTCCAATACCATGAACCATCCTTGGCAGAAGTTCTCCCGAACCAAAAGATCACAACCCGAGTGCTCTTGAGTGGTACTCCATTCATATTGTGACTCTGCCAGTCCTACCTCTCTGCATGGGTTATCCGGAACAAATATGTGGAACTCGTTCGACATACTAACCTATGCATCCACAACTCAGAAAGATATATGTTCCTTGAGTTGTCTCCTTTTAGTTGTATTATGACCCTCGTCCATCAGTTGATAGTCAGGAGTAGTCGTGCACTTGTGTTCATCGATGCCTTTTACTCTTGACGTCTGTCAAGCCATTCTATTCTGGAATGACTAGGAGAAACAAACTCCAGTACCTTATCCATATCTAGGATTGGGTCAAAGAAGTTGTACTTCGCAGATGAAGAATGCTAATGCAGCTTCTAAACTGTTCTATCCTGGGGTATTACCATCTTTATGTCAAGAATGTCATGAGAATTGCACAATCTTCTATGAACTCTTGATACAGTGATACTTCTCGCCATTATCGATCATTCCTCGGTCTCCGTTTTATCGTAGCCAGAATACCGACAAGTGAATTGTGACGTGCGGAATCAATACCCCTAGCAATCTCGTTGCTTGGCGATTAAAGGACAACAATTTCATTCTTAGTGTGTTGGTTACTAATTACCATTCTAAGATTGATCGTGCTACCTAGTCCACTTTCTTGGTGCACTCCTTGATTGATGAGTTAGGATTTCGTTAAGTCCTCGCTCATTTGATCATATCGTCTTGCCTTGAAAAGCAAGATTGATCTCGAACTTAGTAACATATCGGTGGATCGTGATTTTCTGAATATCTTCTCGGAAGTATTACCAGGTTGTCACCTGACCGTTATGTTGAGTTCGTGTTCAAGTTGGTTCCTTATAAACCACCACTTCTCCAGGAATCTATGTTGGATTGTAGGATCGAAAGTATGTCTAGAGGGGGGGTGATTAGACTACTTGTAAATATAAAAATTCTGCCTTTTGATCATGAACAGTTTTTGGCAGATTCTCAGTTATGATCAATTCAAGCATCACCCTACACATGCAATTCTAGAGTATAAGCAGCGGAAAGTAAATTGCACATGTAGTAAAGGGAGGTGGAGAAGAGCAAACGCAATTTGGAGACGCGGTGATTTTTCCCGTGGTTCCGATAGGTGGTGCTATCGTACATCCACGTTGATGGAGACTTCAACCCACGGAGGGTAACGGCTGCGCGAGTCCACGGAGGGCTCCACCCACGAAGGGTCCACGAAGAAGCAACCTTGTCTATTCCATCATGGCCTACACCCACGGAGGGCTAGCCTTACTCGGGGTAGATCTTCACGAAGTAGGCGATCTCCTTGCCCTTACAAACTTCCTGGTTCAACTCCACATCTCGATGACGGAGGCTCCCAAGCGACACCTAACCAATCTAGGAGGCACCACCCTCCAAAAGGTAATAGATGTTGTAGATGATGATGAACTCCTTGCTCTTGTGCTTCAAATGATAATCTCCCCAACACTCAACTCTCCTCACTGATTTGGCTGTGGTGGAAGAAAGGATTGAGTGGAAAGCAACTTGGGAAGGTTAGAAATCAAGTTTCATATGGTAGGAATGGAGCAACTTGATCTCAACACAAGGGTAGGTGGTTCTCTTCTCAGAAAGTGTAAGGTAGGAGTGGTAGTTCTTTCTGATGGCTCTCTCCATGAATGAAGAGGGGGTGGAGGGGTATATATAGCCTCCACACAAAATCCAACCGTTACACACATAATTGAGCAATCTCGGTGAGGCCGAAGTTGACAACTTGGTCAGACCGAAAGTTCAAATATAGTGAAAGTTGGGGTTTTCGGTGGGACCGAAAATACCATCTCGGTTTGTCCGATTTGAGCAAAGACAGGAACTTGCCAGTTTCGGTGAGACCGAAATCATCAACTCGGTTATTCCGATTTGAGGACAAACGGTTACAGAAGCTTGGCAGCCCGTATTCCGGTGAGACCGAACTCAAACTCGGATTGACCGATTTTTCTAGGGTTTGGCTTATGGCTGAGGTGGTTCATCTCGGTGGGACTGAGTTTGGAAAAACGGTTGGTCCGAGATTACTTATGAGTGTGTATTGTAGTGAAAGTTGCTAATAGTTAAAGGAGATATATCACTAAGCACTTGAGCAACCAGATCATCAACACAACCTCATCCCCTTTTAATAGTATTGGCTTTTCCTATGGACTCAATGTGATCTTGGATCACTAAACCAAAAATGGAGTCTTGAGCTTTTGCCAATGCTTGCCTTAGCATTTTGAGGGGTCCACTTCTTCAGTCATTGCCATACCCATATCACTGAACTTCTCTGAAATGATTCTCAAGTAACTATTAGTTCAATGATATATATGTTGTTATTAATTGCCAAAACCACCCGGGGATTAGTTGCACTTTCAATCTCCCCCTTTTTGGTAATTGATGACAACATATAGATCAAAGCTCCGACAAAGGATATAATCAATGAATAATATCGTCGCTTTGAGAAGTATGTGATAAGCAAGAGCTCCCCCTAAATTTGTGCATTATTTAAAATTTGCATTTGAATGCAAATGCACAATCAATTAGGATCATGGGTCACTCTTCCATGTCACATACATCTTGGTGGAGCGCACAAAATGATAAGAATGAATAACATGCACCCAATCACCAAGACATGAGTAAATAGCCATACAAGATAGGAATAGCATATGATAAGCATTAAGCACACATTAAAGCATAGTATGACCAAGCACTCATTAAGGTAGCATCAAACGTAGTATCAAGCACACTGAAAGTTTCAAGAACCAAAAGTACCAAATGAAACGGCAAAAGAACGAAAGAGCACTCTCTCTCTCGAAGCCCTATGATCTATACAATTTCTCCCCCTTTGGCAACAAGTTACCAAAAAGTTTGAAAAAGCATAGAGCTAAACGTCACTGTGGGCTCTGCTGGCGGCTCCTGTCTGGGTAGATGTCGGAGTAGATATGACGGCATCGGCGAAGACTTCAGCTGATGTCTGCGCTGGAGGAGTGGATACTGGAGCTGTGGCTGGAGTGACTGCTGGAGCTGTAGGAGGTGCTGAAGTGGTAGTCCTGGAGTCAGTCACTGGAATAGCAGCTGATCGGGATCCTCTGGGAACCGGAGCAGTCTGGCGATGAGAGTCCTAGACTAGGTCATCCTGCACAAGCTCTGCTCTGTCCTGCCTAGCTTCCTCCATGTCTGCCTCAAGCTTGTTGACGGTCACCTGAATCTCAGTCAGCTTCACGTCCAGAGCGTGGATCTTGTCGTCAACAATCCTCTCTAGGCTCTCCTGAGATTGTTCAATGCTGGCCAGGCGTTGTTCAATCCTCTGGGTAGCTTCAAGAATCTGCTCTCCGAAGGTCTTTGGTTTAGCTGCTGCTGCTGCCTCTTTATCAGCTTTGGCTTTCCTAGCAGCTTCAATCTTGGCTTGACCTTCAACCGAAGTTGGATCCTCCTCGTCCATCACAACAACATTATCTTCATGCTCTGGCTGCAGTGGCAAGTGCATCCTATCCAACATGAATTTGCCCATGCCAAACTTGGCATTGATAAGCATCTGAATCTGCGGGGCAAATCCACATGACCTCTTCTGGTCAGCTGCAGTCCTCTTAATGGTCTCTACCATTAAGTCCATCACCTTGAAAGGTGCCTTCTCATCAAGTATGTGCAGCATGTTGATAGAATAGCCTCTGATCATGCGATGATCTCCAGACTTGGGCATCAAGGTATGCCTCAGAATAGTGTTAGTGGTAGGTAGACCTGCCTGGAGATAGTACACTGAGCCAAGCTTCCACACTTCCAAATCTCTTGTCGGGATCTCCTTGTACATGTTCTTCATGGAATCATGGTTCTTCTTAGGAATCCCATAGACATCAATGTCATCCTCTCTTTGTACTGGAGCATTCAGAAGTTCTGCCCATTCTTCAACAGACGAAGAAAACCTTTGACCTTCAGTCATCCAGGTGATCTTCCCATCAGGATAGAAGTGGCCTGTGGCATAGAACTGCATAATCATCTCGTCATTCCAATCTGTCAGCTTCTGACCCACAAACTCATCAACTCCACATGCAGTGAAGCTCTCATGCACATGGGGAAAGAAGTCTCTGTGCTCTTCAATGTCAATGTACTTCCAGTCAACATATCTGGTATCTGCAACAATAGGCTTCTTGTCCATCAGCACAGTCTCATAGAAGTCCTGCTGCTCTCTGGTGTGGAATCTGGGGTCCACAGTAGTCCTTCTCCTCACGGCGTATGGATCAGACTGTCTCCATAGCCTGAGACCTCTATCTTTCCTTGCCTTCATATCCTCGGCTTGAGGATGAGCATCATCGTGGAGTGGCAGTTTTGGACGGAGTTTCAGCAACACATGTTCTTCTTCAGACTCAGACGGTGGCACATCACCCTTGTTCTTCTCAGATGCTGGAATGTTCCTGGTAGTCCTCTTGGGCTTGGCAGTAGGCTTTGCTGGAGCTGCCTTGGCTTGAGCAGGCTTCTTGGGCTTTGAAGTGGCTCCAGCCCTAATAGCATCACCCATGAGCTTAGCCTTCTGAGGAGGAGGGTGGGGTGCTTCTTCTTCTTCTTCATCCACTGCTGCATCTGCATGAGGTTCAGCATACACTACCCTCTTCCTCTTGGAAGTTTTCTTCACTTTACTTGGAGCTGGCTCTTCCAAGTTCAGCTTCTTGGCAACAGCTGATTGCTTGACCTTGCTGGTGCCTTTCTTTGACTGATGCCCTTGGTGCTCTTTGGCAACAACCTTTCTCTTAGGCTTGGAGGATACTTCTTCCTCAGCTACAAAATCGGAATCCTCATCATCTGAGTTTCTCTCCTTTCTGGTTCTGGTGGCTGCAGGAGGCAAGCCACTAGGTGTACTCCTCTCACCATCATCAATAGGGCTACTAGCCTCAGGACTAGTATCTGCCTCAGGAATCTCTGCAAAAGGTGACTCTGACCTGTTCTGGCTGTCACTGGCATCTGACATGGCTGACAACCTGTGAATAGATAAGGTATAGGCAGAGTAGAAGAGTTATCACAAACTGCAGAAGTTTTTGCAAACAAAATGAGTTCAAATCTTAGTTTTAAGTTTTCACAGAATGCATTTCGGTCAAACCGATTTTCAGTTTCGGTGAATCCGAAGTGTATAACAGAAACTTAACACACCACTTTCGGTCAGACCGAAATGGGTTTCGGTCCTGCCGATAAACTAGGGTTTCACTAAAACTGTACTTCGGTCACACCGATTTGCACGACTCGGTTAGACCGAAAGTGCAGTGCAATGGCCAGAGGCCGAATCGGTCACACCGAAAATTTAAATTCGGTTTCACCGAGATGTGTTCCGTGGAAACCTAACCCTAAGAATTTTACTCGAAACAAGAACGATCTGATGGAAAGGAAGTTTTTCAATCGTGGCTAGATACAGGGCAAACCAAACGTGCAATGAATCAGATGGGAGCACGAGAGGGATCGAGACTCACCCTAACTTGGTGGAGTCCCTCTACGGCGGCAACGGCGCGGAGGAGAAAACCGTTGACGGCGGTGGAGTCCTGCGGTGAGGGCGCACAGGCGACGACGACGACGATCCGGAGATCAGGGCGACGGCAGCAGGGGACGTGGGAGCGAAAACGTTTGAAGGATTAATCAACGCGCGCTGCTCTCGGTATTTATATCCCCTTGCTGTCGGTGGGACCGAGTTGAAAAACTCGGTGACACCGAGATGGATAACTGCTATGCAGTTACGCATATCGGTCACGCCGAGATTTAGAACTCGGTTTCACCGAGATGAAACCTAGATCAGTCTAAGTGCTTTTCGGTTTGACCGAGTGGGAGAAGTTGGTCTGTCCGAAAATTACTTAGAAGGTTTTGGAAGTCAGCCTTAGACGGATCGATGGCTCCGAGTGCTCCTCACTCGGAGGGTCCGAAAATGACTTGTTCAAAGTTTGTGATATAAGCATGAATAGAATTTGAGACAAGAAAGCATAGATAGCTAGGGGAGGTACTTAGGCATTCTTGTCCATCCATTTGGCCAGAAAAGTCAAAACAACAAATGGATGTCCTCGAATGGATAAAATCATGCATTCAACATGCTCACACAATAAGATAGCAAATGAAATATGTGTCAAACATGCACAACCAACACTCTAGCTACTAGCACACAATTTGTCGATGACTAGGTCATCTATATATGAGTATTTTGACTTAGGAGCCAAATGAGAACATTTGATCATAGGTCATACTCATCGTTTAAGCACAAGTGGGGTTACCACTTTTACATAAAGCATTGATGTGTTCACATCATTTGGAGATGCTTTAACTCAATTTTTTAGAGCAAAGCTCCCCCTAGATGTGAGAACCCCTTTTAAAGGGTCAAACTAACCTTGGGTTGTCGTAGAAGACTTCATGTAGATGTTGAAGATGTGGATGCTCAATGTTGATGTAGATCATCAAGAGTTGGGAGCTATCCTTTGGATTAGGGCACTTTCAATACCTACATGGGTTAGTCCCACAAGGAACAAACACGGATATCCATAGACATAGATTGAAGTTCACAATAGATGATGTCCATGAAAGCAATGATTACCTTGTCCCTTGACTTACCAACAAGAGGGTTTGTGACTCCATGAACTAGTGCATGATGTGGAAGTTGATTGCACAAGTTGCCAAAATGAATGTGAGTGAAGTATGTTGGCGGAGTCACCCTCAAGAACCTTCTAGTTCTTCTTCTTCGGGATCCACATCATCTTGATGGGAATCCTTGGGGTTGTAGTTGAGCTTGACGAAGTAGAACTTGATGTTTCCTTGGGAACCCACTTGACCATGGCTTGAGGTGCTTCAATGAATGCATCAATCTCCTCTTGAAGCTTGTCCTTGGCTTTTAGCTTGTGGTCTTGTGGTGGAAGGTCATCTTGAGCTTGTTCCACATTGGAAGAAGTAGGATCATACTTCTCCTTTTGAGAAACAAACTGTGGAGTAGGGTATTGACCTTCTTCCCACTCAACACCTTCGGCGTTGAACTTTCGCTCAAAACCAATTCCTTGATTCTTCCGGTGCCTTCCTTGTTTGCGAACAATTTCCTCAAAGTTCTTGCTTCCGGCAAGACTCTTGTAGACACCTTTCTCTATGATTTCCTTCAATAAGCTATTCTCTTGCTCAAGTGTAACTTGGCTTGAAACATTGTTAGTGGAATCAAGAGAACTACTAGAAGTAACAACATTAGATTTAACATGGTTATTGTTACTACTAGAGGAAGAATTTTTCTTATGCTTGTCATGCTTAGTCTTAATAGGTGGCAAGAAATTAGACAAGAGAAGTCGTTTGGCAAGATATGAAGAACTCTTCTTTCGAAGATCGTCATTGATCGCTTTTAGAAACTCATGTTCTTGCTCTAGAGTGAGCTTCTCGAAGCGTAGCTTCTCATGAGATCTTAAGAGCTCTCTATGATCTTCTTGAGTTGTTTCATGAGCTAACTTAAGAGTGTTAGTTCTTTAGTTAGACGCTCAATCTCCTTCATAGCATTGTCATTCGACTCTTCTCGACTATAAAGACTACTAGCATTTTCATCGTTACTATGCTCACTAGATTTATCATGCAAGAGCTCATCTTCACCAAGCAAGTCATCCTCATCACTATTGAAGTCAATGAATTCAGGGTGTGTTACCTTGGGGCCTTTAGCCATGAAGCATCTTCCAATTCCCTCATTTGGTGAATCAAATAAGTCGTAGGAGTTGGAGTTGGAGGATACGAGTGCAAGACCGGCAACACCTTCATCTTGACTGTAGTCGGAGTCGGAGTGATAGCTTCCATCGGATTGATTGTCGGAGTCGGAGCCGGAGACCCATTCACCTACATGAGCTTGATGTCTTCTTCTTGTGTAGCTCCTTGATGACTTGTCTTTCCTCTCCGAATCCTTGCTTCTCCGAGAGGGTCTTCGTTCATAACGATCATCTCTACTCCTTCTCTCTTTCCGAGGTGACTCATCTCTTGATCTTCTTCTTGGAGATTCTTCTCTTCTCTTGTGGGGAGCCGTACACTCATTTGAGAAGTGTCCGGGTCTTCCACAATTGTAGCAGTTTCGATCACGACTAGAAGATCTCTTTTCATCATATGATCTAGACTTTGAGCTTCTCTCTTTGCCTCTATTCTTGTAGAATTTGTTGAAGTTCTTAACCATTAGGCTTATCTCTTCATTGGAAATTAACTTGTCACTTGAGGATGTGGGAGCATCACTTGTAGCTTTGTAAGCACCACTTGACTTGTTGTGAAGCTCTTCCTTATCCTTAAGTGTCATCTCATGAGCAACAATTCTTCCAATGACTTCAGTTGGCTTGAGAGTCTTGTAGTTTGGCATCATTTGGATCAAAGTGCACACGGTGTCGTACTTTCCATCCAAAGCTCTTAGAATCTTCTTGATGATGAATCGGTCGGTCATTTCTTCGCTTCCTAAGCCGGCAATCTCATTTGTGATGAGAGCAAGCCTAGAGTACATTTCAGCGACTCCTTCACCTACCTTCATCTTGAACTTGTCAAGTTGACCTTGAAGAATATCTAGCTTTGATTCCTTCACAGACTCGGTACCTTCGTGCATTTCAACCAAAGTATCCCAAATCTCTTTAGCATTCTCAAGACGGCTGATTTTGTTGAACTCCTCGGGACACAAAGCATTGAAGAGAATGTCACAAGCTTGAGCATTGTTTTGCAACATCCGCAACTCTTCCGGTGTAGCTTCGCGATCCGGAACTTTTCCTTCCTCGAAGAATTCACCTTGCATACCAACACAAATAATGCCCCATGCGGCTGGGTTATGACCAAGAATATGCATTTTCATTTTATGCTTCCAACTAGCAAAATTTGTACCATCAAAGTAAGGACCTCTACGATACTTACCCTCACTAGACGCCATACTCTCCTAGGTTGTGAAACCAAGCTTATGGAGTCCAATGCAATGGAAACCAATACAATGGAGACCAAAGCTCTGATACCACTTGTAGGATCGAAAGTATGTCTAGAGGGGGGGTTATTAGACTACTTGTAAATATAAAAATTCTGCCTTTTGATCATGAACAGTTTTTGGCAGATTCTCAGTTATGATCAATTCAAGCATCATCCTACACATGCAATTCTAGAGTATAAGCAGCGGAAAGTAAATTGCACATGTAGTAAAGGGAGGTGGAGAAGAGCAAACGCAATTTGGTGACGCGGTGATTTTTCCCGTGGTTCCGATAGGTGGTGCTATCGTACATCCACGTTGATGGAGACTTCAACCCACGAAGGGTAACGGCTGCGCGAGTCCACGGAGGGCTCCACCCACGAAGGGTCCACGAAGAAGCAACCTTGTCTATTCCATCATGGCCTACGCCCACGGAGGGCTAGCCTTACTCGGGGTAGATCTTCACGAAGTAGGCGATCTCCTTGCCCTTACAAACTTCCTGGTTCAACTCCACATCTCGATGACGGAGGCTCCCAAGCGACACCTAACCAATCTAGGAGGCACCACCCTCCAAAAGGTAATAGATGTTGTAGATGATGATGAACTCCTTGCTCTTGTGCTTCAAATGATAATCTCCCCAACACTCAACTCTCCTCACTGATTTGGCTGTGGTGGAAGAAAGGATTGAGTGGAAAGCAACTTGGGAAGGTTAGAAATCAAGTTTCATATGGTAGGAATGGAGCAACTTGATCTCAACACAAGGATAGGTAGTTCTCTACTCAGAAAGTGTAAGGTAGGAGTGGTAGTTCTTTCTGATGGCTCTCTCCACGAATGAAGAGGGGGTGGAGGGGTATATATAGCCTCCACACAAAATCCAACCGTTACACACATAATTGAGCAATCTCGGTGAGACCGAAGTTGACAACTCGGTCAGACCGAAAGTTCAAATATAGTGAACGTTGGGGTTTTCGGTGGGACCGAAAATACCATCTCGGTTTGTCCGATTTGAGCAAAGACAGGAACTTGCCAGTTTCGGTGAGACCGAAATCATCAACTCGGTTATTCCGATTTGAGGACAAACGGTTACAGAAGCTTGGCAGCCCGTATTTCGGTGAGACCGAACTCAAACTCGGATTGACCGATTTTTCTAGGGTTTGGCTTATGGCTGAGGTGGTTCATCTCGGTGGGACTGAGTTTGGAAAAACGGTTGGTCCGTGATTACTTATGAGTGTGTATTGTAGTGAAAGTTGCTGATAGTTAAAGGAGATATATCACTAAGCACTTGAGCAACCAGATCATCAACACAACCTCATCCCCTTTTAATAGTATTGGATTTTCCTATGGACTCAATGTGATCTTGGATCACTAAACCAAAAATGGAGTCTTGAGCTTTTGCCAATGCTTGCCTTAGCATTTTGAGGGGTCCACTTCTTCAGTCATTGCCATACCCATATCACTGAACTTCTCTGAAATGATTCTCAAGTAACTATTAGTTCAATGATATATATGTTGTTATTAATTGCCAAAACCACCCGGGGATTAGTTGCACTTTCATGGATACCCTGAACTGGTTGGTTAAGCTAAAACAATAACTTGGAGAGTTGGAAGATAAAAGCTTGCCAGCTTAGTTCATCCAAAGGGATATCTTGTGTGTGTATTGAAAATAGATGATATCTTCTCCAATTGATCCCCGTGATCATTTGTGGATTTATTATCTTGTCCAAAACTTTGATTTGAGTGTGGGCTATCCTCGAATCAAATCAGAACCAACGATATTCGTAATGTTGTCTTACTCATGGTCGTTCCCTTGAGCCTACACCATTATATCTTTGGGTCTGACCAATGCTATCACTTTGTTCACATTGTCATGGAATTCCATCTATATGGAAACCTGGATGAATTGTTGTTGAGCCCATCAGCAACATTGTTATCTTCTCCATGATCTATGTTGAACATCCAGTGAGTATTGGAAACTTTTATAAGCATTATCTTCAAGACCCGTTCGTGAAGCATAGGTACGGAAGAAAGAAGTGACTTCCTCTAATTCATGTGCATTTGATGCAAGTTGCCGCCGTGAATTCGAGAAAGCATGTTTTTACCTCCTCTGGAGTCATCCCAAGTCAGTCATGCATACGTGCGAAGTATTCTATGGTCTGATAGACTGATCATCTTCATTCCATATGTGTCCCTAGCACACCAAGCCACCGACTGAATTGTTCAAGGAAGAGAAGTCTATGCTTGGGATCTAATCCATGGACTTGCATAGAGACTTCGTTATCCTTGATGATGGTTCCCCACTTGAACTCGGTAGTGTTTTATCGTAAGACTTCTACGTGGTCATGTTTGTCCTGGACAACGTGTTCACAGGTATGTAGCAGAACCAGCTCATGTTTTGGAGCTTGCTATCGTAGTTCATTCCCGAGAATCTCGCAACGCCGTCTCGTCAATTTGTGTTGCAAACTTTTATTTTTCTTCCTGGACTCGATGAGTCTGGAATATCCTGACACCAACCAGAACTGAATCTCAGGCAGATATGATGGTTGGAGCCTTTCCCAAGAACTATAATATTGGTCTCTCGATAACCGGTAAAGTGGATGTCGTGGTCAACACACCCAGCCGGAAGACCTATTGTTGTAGAATCTTGATTGAAGAAGTTGGCCACCTCCCCATAAGGATTTCGTAGGATTTACTCCCTAGTTGTTCCTTATGGACTTTTTGTGCTCCCAAAGTCCGACCTTTACTTGATGGCCATGTTGATGCTTTTAAGCATTGACCGTGGTACCTAGTACCTCAAGGAGAACATTAGAAGCGGAGTGCTAAATGTCTCTCGGTCGATCATCCAGATTTTTGCTTCCTTGGCTCCGCTAAGGTAGCATTTGAGAAGGTGTTATCCTCCTTTGCATCTGCATCGTCCACCACTATTCATCATGGTAGTATGTTGTGTTGCCAGGATCCTTGACTCGGATATTGGTAAAACCTTGATGAATATGGGAATGCTCAAGTTCTTGAGAGCACGCACAAACACTAGGTGTTATCACCGGCACTCACCGGGATTGCTCCCAGTGCTCTTGGTTAGGCTATAACCCCTCAAGAGTAGATTTACTCTCTACTGTTGGGATTCTTCCCAGTTACCAGAATCATTCCCAGCATTTGCATTTTGTTCCCAGCTTGCACCGCCAATGTGCCAATTTTCCATGGATTGCCCTTCTCAGCAACTACTGTTCAGGATTATCTTCAAAAGTGGTCCTACCATAGGTCCCATCCATTTCCGATGATAAACAAAATCATCCCTTGGTTGTCTTTAACAAGATAGTCCACATCATCCATTCTGGCCGAGAATGTTATTCTCTCGAACTCCGTCAAACGATTGATTATATTACCTTAGGCTGGTATAGGGAATCTCAATGATCTCTATATCAAAAGTAATTCTTTTTGCCACTTAAAGAAATAATTCTACGAGTCACCTTCCCTAAAGGTGCCCCGTCTTGTGGTATCGTTACCATCACCTTAGGTGTGGAATTATTGCCGTCAAGTGAATCTTCATCGTTTGTTTCATTCCATCCCTTTGGATGTGTGTCCCGTGTCTCAGCTCAAGAGATGTTTCGACATCTCAATCCATGAGTTGATCTTGAATTGCTCGATCTCCGAGAAGATCAAATCTTGTAGAACTCACGTTCTTTTGTTATCGTGTTGGATGAAGCTTTGAAATCAAAGATGCCAAGATCTACAGGATGCAATGAATCAAACATTTTCGAGGAGGGAACCGGGATCGAGAAGATTGTGTTAGATAGTGTCCCCTCTGATTTCTTATCTCACGTCCTGAATCTCGCGACGAGATTCTTGTTTAGTAGGGGTGAGTTGTCACATCCCTAGCTTCTGGTAATGCACTAGGCTAGCTTCTTGTGTGCATCATGTTTAATCTTGAAAGAAACTTGAAATGGGGATGGCCTAAACCCTAGCAGTAAAGCAATTCAACTAGGGTCAATTAAAATCTTTTCAATGAACCCAGAATGCCCCTTGGAAAAGTTCATCATTTTTGGATTGATTAAAAACCCCTGCCAAAAATGTTGCACTTATTTCTAGGACCATTCTGGATTTTTGAATTAAATCATATCTTATTTGCATTTGGGCATTTAAATATTATATATTATTTTAAATGCTCAAATAATCCTAAACTGAAATGTTCCATGTTGGTTATATGCTAAGCAGTGGGCATGAGCAGTTTGGTGATTTTTGAAAATGCCTAAGCATTTTTTGAAAAGCCACAAAGTTACAAAAGAATTAGAAAACAGAAGATAAAATAAATAACAGAAACAGAAAGAAAAGACAGAGAGAAAGGAAGCCCACCTGAGCCACTTACCTGGTCTCCCTGTAGCCTGGTGGCCTAGCAGCTCGGCCCAGCCCACCTGGCCCTCCCCCTGCCATCTTCCTCGTGACAGAAGGACGAGCGCGCGTGCCGGCGCGTGGTCGCCGCACTCCGGCCACCTCCTGCCTGCTTGCTTCCCCCCCGACCCCCTAGAGACGCCACGCACGCCCCCAGGCCCCTCTCACTCCCCCTCGATCTCTCTCCCTCCCCTCTGTTCTCTCGCACGCAGCCACCGAGCGGAGCTCGTCGCCGCCGCTCGTCACCACCGCAGCCAACGTCCCCCTCTCGCCTCGCCGGAGCGCCCAGTAGCTCCGCCTCGTCCCTCTCTTCCTCCTCGCCGAGCCGCCCGACGCCGGAAGCCCCGAAACGTCGCCGTCTTCGTATTCTTCAACCTTCGGCCGCCGACGACCTCACCATCGAATTCGCGATGGTTGGCGCCTCCCCGAGCTTCCTGAGACCCCCGTCGTCCTCGCTGTGAGCTCCACTGCGTTTCCCCTCTCTCCTTTTCGCTTGCCCCTTGCCGTAGCGTCGTTCTCACCGTGGCCGTGAGCTTCTCGCCGCCGGCGATGTTGCAGCCGTGGCCACCGTCACCCAGGGCGGCAACCGAGCACACAGACGTGCTCAGCGCAACACCAGAGGCCCAAAAACCCCTCCCGTTGCTCCTCCCGTGCCCCGTATCACCGAAACCACCAAGGCCCGATTCTGGCCGCCGCCCCTGAGCTCGCCGCCGACGATTCCGGCCACCCCAGCCTCCGCCAACGCCACCGTTGGATGCGCCACTCCGTCCTCTTCCCGTAACTGCTCCCTGCGCGCCAAAAGAACCCCCGTAGGTGAAACCCGACGCGCTCCGCTGCGTCCAGCCTCGCCGGCGGCTAAACGCCAGCGGGATGACCGCTTTGACCGGCGAGGTTGACCTCCCCCGAGTCGCTGACAAGTGGGCCCTGGGCCCTGTTAATTTAATTTAAGTTTTGTTAAGCTTAATTAACCCTACTGACACTGACATGTGGGCCCTCGCGCCTAATTAGGTTAGTCTAACTTTCCTGTTTAGCTTAGTACTAATCCGGTGGACCCCACATGACAGTTTGACTTTGGTCAAGTCAACACCGACTGGACCCACCTGTCATGCACACAAACCAGCCCTTAGACACTGACCAGTGGGCCCCACTGGTCAGGTTTGACTGGACCAGCCCCTGTTGACTTGCTGATGTCAGCATGACCTAGTGCTGACGCAGTAACTATTTTCTGGGATTTTAAATAAATCAGAAATTATTTATTTATTTCAAAAAATAGCCAAAACTTCTAAAAATCATAGAAATTAATCCATAACTCAGATGAAAATAATTTATATATGAAAATTGATTAGAAAAATTCAAGGAATCTGTTTATGGCATTTTCATGCATGTTTGAACAAGTTAAACCTGCTGATCAGGTCAAATCAATTAAATGGCATTTAAATAATCACATATGAAGTTTGAATTTGAATCTTGGATTCAAACCAACTTCATTTAATTGTGTTGCTAGTTGCATTAGCTAAATCAACAGCATATTGCCATGTCATGATCATGCATCATATTGTCGCATTGCATTGATTATGTTCTTTCTCTATTTGTCGGTTTTGTCCCCTCTCAGTAGACGACGTTCCGACGATGAGATCGATGACACCGATGAAGACTCATTGATATCTTCAGAAGTGCCAGGCAAGCAAACCCCATTGAGCATTCCGATACAATCCCACCCTCTCGCTCTTGCTCTCTTTTACTGCATTAGGACCTTGTTACCTCAGCTACGATCTTGAAACCTTGTAGGATCTTGTAGATAGTCAGGCTTCTCAGCCTTTTCCATTTGTAGATGTCTGTACTCAGACATGTAATGCTTCCGTTGCCTGTATGCTCTGTATGTTGGGTCATGTGACCTCTGATTGTAATAAATGCTATGATGGCTCTTCTGGGCCTTTATCTATATGAGTTGTTGAGTTATGTTGTGATGCCATGTTGTACAACACATACTTGCATGTTATGCATACGTGTAATGTGTATTGCTATGTGTGGGATCCGACACCTAGTTGTTTACCTTTGGTAGCCTATCTTACAGGGAAATGTCTCCTAGTGCTTCCACTGAGCCTTGGTAGCTTGCTACTGCTCCGGAACACTTAGGCTGGCCGGCATGTGTCCTTCTTCGTTCCTGTGTCTGTCCCTTAGGGGAAATGTCACGCGTTGATCCTTTAAGTCCTTGTAGCTTGCTACGACTTGGGTTCATACGTTGATGACCGACACGTTCGTTGCTGGGTCATGTATGCCTGTCTCTGTAATTTAGTGCCACTTTTAGTTTATAACTGGTCATGTCGGCCCGGGTTCTCTGTCATATGGATGCTAGCGACACCATCATATACGTGTGCCTAAATGCGCAAACGGTCCCGGGCCAGGTAAGGTGGCACCCATGGGAATACCGTGCGTGAGGCCGCAAAATGATATGGTGTGTTACAGGCTAGACCTGTGTGACTTAGGATCGGGGTCCTGAAAAAGAAGACTCAGGCGCAACCCGCCTTAGGGTAGGGTCTCATGGTTGATGCGTAAGCTCACGAGAACTTCCTCAGAGTCGTTCAGCTCGTCCTGAGGAGGGCCCATATACACCTTGGCTGTCCTACCGTGTAAGCCACGTGCCAGGATGGGGCTGTACACGCCCCGGAGTCTCTCCCGGTGGGAGGCTCCCTCCCACGGTCCAGTGGAAGTACCAAGCTCCGCGCTGGCTGATCCAACCGAGGAGCGGTTATGCCCACGAACCAGTGGAAGCACCAAGCTCTGCGCTGGCCGATACAACCGGGGCGCGGTTATGCCAACACTCCGCGCAAGTGTGGTAGCTCTATGCTCCGCGCTAGTTATAAACAACTGAGGGTGCCCCCCAGTGGTCGCACCAACCTCAGGGAGCTCTTCAGCTCACGACGCTCACAGCTTCTCCTTGGATGGGTGTCACGAGGGGGGCTAGGCACGGGGGCTATGCTCAGGTCACGCCTGGCAGACGCCACCCTACCAGGTGCCCAGACACCTGGCCTTCTCGTGCCCCCATCCCAGGCGAAGGCTCGTGGGCAAGGTATGGTGCTCATTCTCCTTCATGAGAGCCGTTCGTACGTCAAGGGGGACCCCTGGGCATCGCGACCCAGGGGCCTAACTGGCCACGTAGCCTCTCATCCCTTGAGTCTAGTTATGACGATAAGCCTAGTCTTCTGGAGGGCTCAATGGCGATTGAGGTATGCGCGGGGCTGGGCCCTGCCGACGCAGAACGAAAATGGGGTCGCTTGAACGTCAAGGGGGACCCTTGGGCATCACAACCCAAGGGCCTCATTGGCCACGTAGCCCCTCATCCCTTGAGTCTAGTTACTACGGTAACCCTGGTCGTCCGGAGGGCTCAATAGCGAGTCTAGTTACTATAGTAACCCCGGTCATCCAGAGGGCTCAACGGCGGTCGAGGTATGCGCGGGGTTGGGCCCTGCCGACGCAGAGCACCTAAACAAACATGAAAGGAAGCAAGCATGGAAATCATCTAGCTATTATAATAATGTCAAGATTTTTCAAATTCAACCAAAGTTCTCACGCCTCCCCAAGGCACTCGCACTTATCTCACTAAATAGGACGGATCAAGCGTCGCCAAGCGCAGCATCACCGGTCTACACCTTTTTGGTTGCGATGGTAGTAGCCCGGAGAAACATCTCCACCGACCACGTGGCTTCTGTTCCTAGGGCCTCGGGAGCGATCATTGCCGCCTCCTCACGAAGGCGCTTGGACGCCAAACCTTGCCTCAAGGGAAGGGCAACGGGAATCAAGCACCATCTGACCTCAGGAATTGCTAAGATAAGTTTTCAACGCCACACCCGCTTGCATACCTACACCACCACTTACTATAGTCACAGATCCGCTAAGGCATGAAAACCCTTCCCGATGGACCAGTGGGTGGCTGCCTGCACACCGAGAGGGACCTCCTGGGCATTGCGCCTCGGGGGCTTTTACCAAACCTTGGGCCCATCACCTCCTGGCCTCGACCACGATGTCGTGACCCGGCGTACCACCGCAGGCTGAGGCTGGTCCCTGGGTTGGGTCTCGCAAGCGTAGGGCCTTGGGCTACGGCGGGAACGGAAGGAAAGCGGAATCATGCTCTAACAAGGGGCTCATGCAGGACATAAGTTTATAACGCTAGATAGTAACAAAAGTATCATAGGAATTTACATGTCCTTGTAAAGCCCTCCATGATGTTCCGCAGGAACTAAGCTAAGGAAGATGCTCCCAAGGAACTCGGCTTGAACTCCTTCAACAACGGCGACACCGGGAGGACACGGTTTCCCTTCGGCGATAGGGGCGGCGACTTGGTGGCTCATAGCTCTCATCGGAGCTCGAGGCCATCTCAGGGGTAGCGTTGCTACTACCAGGAGAATCAGAGACGTGGCCCACGGCGAGCGCCTCGCTGCCCTGACGGCATGGGGAATGGTCGCCGGCGAGCCCATTTCTTGCACCACACGGTAGTCGGAGGCCGTCCGCCCCGAAGACTTTGAAGGTTATCGTGCCCGTCGTATCCAGCGCGAAGTGAAGAATGTGCCTCCCGGCGGGGGCGCAGGCGCAGCGCACCACACCCCAGCCCCAGGTCATGAAGACCTAGCCAAAAGAAAGTACCTCCACATCGGCATGCGAAGGGGGAAGGCGACACCCCTCGTGCCTTAGCTCCATCGTCACCCGGCCGCGAGCCGGGAGCACCTCCCTCAGGAACGGAGGAAGAAGGATCCACGAATGCGGAGGGGCCCCCGCCCACACGATGAACTCGCGGGCATCATCCTTAGAGTGGGACAGCAGCAGGTTGCGGGGAGACGCTTGTCTCTCCCAGCGACTGACGGCGCCGCCCTATCACTGCCCCCGCTCCATCTGCCTGCCGCTCGAGCATACAAGGGAAGCGGAAATCCTGGTGGTGCCCGCGTGCACCACGTGACGGCGTCCGACGGCCTCAGAGACGCACACGGAGAATTACGGCGCCTCTTCTTCGGGGGGAGCCGCTCGGGCTCCATTGCCGAGCTCTTTCATTTCTCCGCAGCCGAGAACCTGCGAATCGGCACCATGGAGCCCTAGGAGCAATGGAAACGTGGGATCAGCCTGCAATAGTCAAGTGAGAGGCGTAATGCCTCACCCCCATTTATAGGCCAAGAAGACCAACCGGCGGCCACTCACGCGCAGCCATAATGGCCCCGCTGCCCGCGCCAAGGACTTGTCAAATCGCACGGTTGCCAAGACTGCGTGGGAAGTGGAATCACTCGCGTCCCATCCAACCGTCACGCGCCATCTTGGCCCGCATCCTTTTGGGGGCCCGTGGCGCTTCGTCCTCGACTAAGGCTTCTCCCTGAAGCCAACTCCGCATGCGCCTTGGGCCCGGGGGCTACTGTCGGCGTCCTGGGAACCAGGGTACCCAGACTTGCCTATCTGCGGGCTGCGACACACTCCTACAAGTGGCCTGGTATGGCCCAGCTGATCGACCAGCTGCTCAAGACCCTCGCGAGGGGGCCAAGCCTCGTGAGGAGAACAACGTCAAGACCTCCTCGGGAGCGGCCTCGGGAAGGCGTTCCGGAGGGGCGGAGAATCCAAGGCCGAGCCTGCCTCAGGAGGAGGCAATGATATCAGCAGTGACGCACCGCGCCAGCGGGTGCCAGCGTCCTCCAGCATCGCAGTTGCCATTTCGGTGCAAAGGCGACAACGCAGCTGTTGGTTCCCAAGGAGCGGGGCAAAGGTTTCCTCTTTGGTGCAACAAGACCGAAGACCGCAAGGACGATAAGGAGTATGTCACCGTCGAGTCCACCATCGTGTCATCGTCTGATCCTTTTGCAGGCGAAGATCGCTTTTGTCAGGATAAGAACGTCCTTGTGTTCCTGCTCAAAAATAGCCGTTGTGGGATCCCTTCCCGCCTAAATATTTTTGGGGGAAGAGGGCCGTGGCCGCCTATATAAGTAGCTAGAACCCCCACTGCAAAGGGGACGAACACACTTGTCCACCGCACAAGGAGCAAGAACACTAGCCTCCTGACCCTCCTGAGCTTGCCTCATGAGTCCAGGAACCGTTGTACTAGCTCATATTCTAGCTCCTCCAGAGCCAATCCACCAAAGCAGAAAGTAGGGTCTTACACCACAGGATGGCCCGAACCTAAATAAACTCTTGTGTGCTTGTTCGTTGTTTGCTTGAATCCTACCACCGAGACGAGAGCGAGGCACTAGGTAGACATGAGTGGGAGAGATCTTCGTTCACGCCCCTATGTTCGAACTTAACAGGTTTTGCGGAGCCCTGAATCTGAAACTTTCTTTGGCCATGTTATTTTGAGAAGACATGATTACTTTGTTAGTATGCTTGAAGTATTATTATTTCATATGCCAACATAGACTTTTGTCTTGAATCTTTCGGATCTAAACATTCATGCCACAATAAAGAGAATTACATTGAGAATTATGTTAGTAAGCATTCCACATCAAAAATTCTGTTTTTATCATTTACCTACTCGAGGACGCGCAGAAATTAAGCTTGGGGATGCTTGATACGTCTCCAACGTATCTATAATTTTTTATTGTTCCATGCTATTTATATTCTCTTTTGGATGTTTAATGGGCTTTATTATACACTTTTATATTATTTTTGGGACTAACCTACTAAACCCAAGGCCCAATGCAGATTGCTATTTTTTGCCTATTTCAGGGTTTCGCAAAAAAGGGATATCAAACGGAATCCAAACGGAATGAAACCTTCGATAAAGTTATTTTTGGAACCGTATCTACCCAGAAGAATTGGAGTACACGCGAGGGAACGAAGGAGGTGGCCACGATGGTCCAGGGCGCGCCCCCTCCTCCTGGGCGCGCCCCCACCCTCATGGCCCCCCTCTGGCTCCCCCGATGCCCTCCTTCCTCCTATATATATATATATCCATATACCCTGAAAACATCGAGGCAACAGAAAAAACCCTAATTCCACTGCCGTAGCCATCTGTTCCCGTGAGATCCCATCTTGGGGCCTGTTCCGGAGTTCCACCGGAGGGGGGATCTACCACGGAGTGCTTCTACATCAACACCATAGCCTCACCAATGATTTGTGAGTAGTTTACCGCAGACCTTCGGGTCCATAGTTATTAGCTAGATGGCTTCTTCTCTCTTTTTGGATCTCAATATAAAGTTCTCCTCGATCTTCGAGGAGATCTATTCAATGTAATCTTCTTGCGGTGTGTTTGTCAAGATCCGATGAATTATGGGTTTATGATCAAGATTATCTATGAATAATATTTGATTCTTTTCTGAAAATATTTTATGTGTGATTATAATATCCTTGCAAGTCTCTTCGAATTATTGGTTTGGTTTGGCCTACTAGATCTATAGTTCTTGTAGTGGGAGACGTGCTTGACTTTGGGTTCAATCTTGCGATGTCCTTTCCTAGTGACAGCAGGGGCAGTAAGGCATGTATTGTATTGTTGCCATCGAGGATAAAAAGATGGGGTTTATATCATATTTCTTGAGTTTATCCGTCTACATCATGTCATCTTGCTTAAAGCATTACTCTCTCTTAAGAACTTAAATACTCTAGATGCATGCTGGATAGCGGTCGATGTGTGGAGTAATAGTAGTAGATGCATAATCGTTTTGGTCTACTTGTCACGGACATGATACGATGCCTATATATAATGATCATGCCTAGATATTCTCATAACCATGTGCTTTCCTATCAATTGCTCGACAGTAATTTTTTCACCCACCATAGAATTATGCTATCATGAGAGACGCTACTAGTGAAAACTATGGCCCCCAGGTCTATCTTTATCATATTACTTTACTTCAATTTCTGCTGCCGTTGCTTATTTGCTTTATTTGCTTTCTATTCTTATATCAAAATACCAAAAATATTATACTATCCTATCTATCATATCTCACTTTCGTAAGTGATCGTAAAGGGATTGACAACCCCTTATCGCGCTGGCTGCGAAGTTCTTATTTGTTTGTGCAGGTGCGAGGCACTCGCGCGTGGTCTCCTACTGGATTGATACCTTGGTTCTCAAAAACTGAGGGAAATAATTACGCTACTGTGCTGCATCACCCTTTCCTCTTCGAGGGAATACAACACAAGCTCGAGAAGTAGCATCCATCACCAGCGGCTTCTCCAAGCCCTTCTCGTAGAGTGCCCTCAATGCTTGGCAGGACCTCTCTTCCAGGGACTTGAAGGCCGCGCGGTCCTCAGCCAGAACCTTCGCCTTGGCCTCCAGGTGGGCCTTCTCTTCTTCCGCCACCTGCCTCAGCTCCTCCAGGCGGCTGCTCTCTGCAGCCAGCGCCTTCGCCAACTGCTCCAACTTGGCATCACGGCTGGCCATAGCATCTTCTCGGGCCTTCATCTTCTCCTCCTCCGTCGCGCACTTGCTGCGCATGGCCTGCAGCTCGGTCTCCATCGATTGGCATTGCTCCTTGATGACCTGTACATCCTTCAGCGCCGCCTCGTGAGCAGCTGCGGCCTTGTCGACGGCCTGCTTGTCCTCTTCGGAAGCCGCCACGACTCTGCTCAGCGCATCCCGGACAGACGCGTTGGAGTTCAGCCAGCCCGAGACCAGCTCCAAGCGCCCTGCCACCAGATGATGGTCAGCGTCCTGGAGGTCATCCTGAAGCTGCGTTAGTGCGGAAAAAGCCTCCTTTAGGGCGCCGGACGAAGCGGGAGGGCCGCGAGCTAGCGGCACGACCGGAGTAGGAGGTTGGAGCGTGTTCAAGACCTACTGGGCCTTGGAGACACCTGCAGGCAAGCTGGAGGTGAGCGCCTCTGGGGCCGGCTTGACCAAGGAGGCCATCCCCTCCTAGGGTTTGTCTACTGGACCTCACGAGGGCACCTGGGCAGGAGAAGGTGAAGTGAAGACAGACCGCTGAGCCTCTGATATGCGGTCGCCTCCTCCTTCTTCTTCTTCACCAACGACGTTGGCCTAGCAATACAAGGGAAGGCATCATGAATAATCATTAAAATCAAAGGTGGAAACAAAACTAGGCCAAGGTACTTACTGGTCCACGCCGGTGTAACCCCGTGGCCTCTTCACCGCGGAGCCCAGGGGCCTCGCTGCTGGTGGCGCAGGCGCAGATAAGGCCATAGCAGCTAGCACAGTAGCAGCGCCAGGCGGTGTCAAAGCCGAGGCGTCGCCTCGGGAGATCAGCGCCGACCTACTCTTCGTCGGGACCCCAGCTGGCGGCTTCTTCGAGGGGGTGAGCTTAGACCTCGTGATGACCCCAGCGGGGGATGTCGCCTCCTTCACCGGGTGGTCTTCAGCATCGTCATCATCAGGCAAGGCACTCAGGAGGTCGGCCTTGCATGGAGGAGAGGACTCTCCGGCCCCCTCGGCGGTCGCCTCTGAGTCCTCTTCCCTGCTAGAGTTGCCTAAAGACAGCTCCACCGAATCAGTTGCCACCTGAGCTTCAGGGGGCGCCAAAGGCACGATCCCGCATCCGTCGATGGTGGGCATGGAGGCCACCACCGTTGCCCCACCTTGGCGGCGGTACAAGGGGACATGGCTAACGGGCGGATACCCCAGATCGTCCCCGACCAAGAGGCGGAGAGCTGCTCCAACCTTCTTGTCAGACAGGGCGTCAAGGAGCAGTCGGAGGTTGTCCGCTCATCCCCGAGCGTCCACAAGGGGCGTGAGTGCGCCTGAAGTGGAGCCATGGGGCGTGCCAGGAATTCCTTGATGATCATGGCCCCCATCAACTTCACCGCTTTTGGGTTGTCAGGCTTCAAGTCGGCGGTCATCTTCTCCAGCACCTTCTTCGCCCGAGGGTCGGTAAGCTTAACGCTGAGCCACCTGTCGCTTGACTCGGGCATCTCCATCGGCAGCACCAACCGAGGGTGGGAGCACTTGCCGTCCACGAGGACCCACTTGTTCCAGAAGTTCTGAGCCCTCTTCTCGGCTTTCGAGATTGCGTTGGTCCCGTTGGCCATGATGAGTTGGCCCACCCTGAACAGAGCTTGCCCTTGTTCCGGAGATAGAAGAAGTGGTGAAGCAGCGCTATATACAGAATCACCCCAACGAATGCCTCGCAGTAGGAGGCGAAGATCGATAGGAGGAGAACAGAATTGGGATGAAGATGAAGGGCATGCAGCTTGTAGTGGCTAAGGACGACAAAGAAGAAATCGGAGAAAGGGGGGACACACCCCGCAATGACATTGCTCATAAAGAAGGGATGGAAGGTACTCTTGGCGTCCTCCGGCTTGAAGGAGGCGGCTCGGACCGCGTTCTTCCCTTCCTCGTTGGTGTCCTCCGCCGTCATCAGGAGCACGGCGGCGTGATTCATCTCTGAGAAGCTAGGCGCGCACACAGCCGCCTCGTACCAGGAGGGTAGAGCGGCAGCCTTCGCCTTACCAGACTTCATCGGCTGCGAGCTCGGAGGGGAGGCGGTGCAGATCTGGAGTCTTTTGGAGGAGAAGAGCAAGAAAGGGGATCAGGAGCAAGGCGAAGGCAAGCAATGAAGGCACTAGAGCGCGCGCTTGCCTTTTGTCAGCCGTGTAGTTGCTGAAGTGGCGTGGGGGAGTGGAGAGGCCCACGTGCCATCAATTGCCACACGTCAATCAAGGCCGTAGGCTTTTGGGCCCGCGGCGCTCTGCACTTGACCCTTGGCTTCGCCGCGAAGCTATGTCCGAGCGCGCCTGGGCCCTAGGGCTACCTTCAGCGTTCTGGGAACGGGGGTACCCAGACTTGCGTGCCCGCGGCCCAGAGCATGGCTCATCCAGCAGCCTGGTATGGCCCAACCTCATCAGCAACCACTAAGACCCTCACAAGGGGCCGAGCCTCGCGAGGCGGACGACACAAGACCTCCCCTGGGGTTGTGTCGGGGGAAACTGTCCTCCCACGAGCACCTATGGGACCGGAGCCCCTTCTACGTTGAGGTAAGGGAGCGGAGGGAGCACGAAGAGCAGATCGAGGAGAGCATGCGGGCAGTTTACCCAGGTTCGGGCCGCGCGGACGCGTAAAACCCTACTCCTGCCTTGGTTGTATTGAGCTCGGGAGCTTGAAGAGCTACAGTACTAGCTACACCGAGCGAGAGAGTTGCTTAGGATTCGAACCCTTTCTACGTTGTGCATGGGCCTCCTTTTATAGCTCAAGGGGTCACCGACAGGTGTCAACGTAGAGGAGGGCAAAAATGTAACTTTGGTGGTAGTTGTAACAGTGCGGGAATAGTGCGTGAACAGTGCATGAACAGTGGTCTGCACCTAACTTTGACAGTGGGGGACAAGGGCCTTAAATGCCCGTCACCGTCGACCCCAAAAGCGCCCGTCCATGCGTCTCCGTTCGCCACGGCGGTAGCCTCGTCACCGTGGCTCGCCACCGTGTCCCCCAGGCTGCACAGCCATCCGCCACGCGTCCCTAGAAGGGCCCCAGGGCGACGTGTGGGCTGATGAGCTGGAGCGCGGGCACACAACATAGTTCTCTCCGGCAAGCACCTTGCCGGGGCCATGATCTTGCCGGGCCCGGAAGCTTGTCGCTGCCCGGGGCCCGCCGGGGCGCAGGGTGCGCCGAGGCATGTCTTCTGAGATGCTGTCTTCTGGTTTCCCTGGCAAGCTCCTCTTGCCAGGGTCTTGTGTTAATGTGATAATCTTGAGCCTGGGACGGCCTTCCCGGCAAGCTCCTCTCGCCGGGCCCTTGATCTTCTGACTTGTATACTTTGTTCTTGAATGGTTTTATAGGGACCAGAAAGGTTTCCGGCAAGCACGTGGTAAACCCTGCCACGGGAAGCTGCTTCTGCCCGTGCACAAGTTGGGGTACTAAGGTACCCCTATCTTAGTACACCGACAGGAGCCCCCGGGCCTGGGCCACACACGGTGCCGAGCACTGTTGGGCCAGGCCCAAAACAGTACACGGGCACACGCGGCCCACGGCAAGCCGTAAATCCCCTTCCGCATCCGCCGCGCCCCTCCCTAATGGCACGCGTCGATTGCGGCGTCGTGGGAGAGATCGTGGCCTCGTTCTTTAATGGGAAATGCGGAGCGTCCCCCACTTCCCCCTTAAAAGCAGAGGAAGCAGGGGCAGTTTCCCTCCTCCGTCTTCATTGCGTCTTCATCCTCCAGAAATCCTCCGCTGCTCCTCGCCTCCACCCCTCCTCCGCCGTCTTCCGCATCCACAGCGCCGTCGAGCTCCTCGCCTCTTCCCTCGCCACCTCCGCCATGGCTCCGAAGAGCGAGAAGGCGAAAGCGGACAAGGCCAAGAAGGAGAAATCCGAGCAGGCGGCGAAGCTTGCCGTCCTGCGGAAGAGGAATGTGGTCTTCGCGCCGAGGCTCAGCGCGAAGGAGCTGCGGAACAAGTACTACCTCTTCTGGTCCGGGGAGACCAAAGCTCATCCCCGCACCAGAGCCTTCCCTGCCGTCGCCAGAGATTTGTTTCCCGGCGGGTATTTCTTCTTTGCTGTTTTCTTCCACTGCGGATTGTGCCCTCCGTATTCAGAGTTTTTCTACGACATTATGAACACATACAACCTCCACCTCTTAGATTTCACTCCCAACGCCATCCTTACGATGGCCGTTTTCGCACATCTGTGCGAAAACTATATTGGGATCCATCCAAACGTAGAGCTCTTTCGCCATTTCTTTATGCCTAGAGTAGAGGCTGGCGCTCCCCTCTCCGGCGGCATCTCCTGGATCTTCCGGTTGAATAAGAAGGACTCATACCTGAAGGGAGAACTCCGCGGCAAGTGGGAAGAATGGCGTGCAGATTGGTGTTGGGTGGTGGAGGACAAGCCGGAGCCCTTCACCGCGCCGCGCACAACAGCCATAGTGCGCGACAGGGATTGGAGCGAACTGGCCCCAGAGGACAACAAACTTGGCATCGCCCTTATCAGAATTATTCGTCTCCGGGCCGCTAACCTGACCATCGGAGAGGTTGGCGCAGATTTCCTCCGCCGCCGCATTGCCCCTTTACAAGAGAGGAAAAGGCCCACCTGGGAATTTGGCAATGCGGCGGATATCATGAGGCTGCGTTGTGGATTGAACTTCAATTTTACTGCTTTGGAGCTGAAGGGAATGGTCCGAGAGCTCTTCAAGCACGACCCGGCCCATCCGGAGTGGTTCAGACCCGCCAAGGGAGTGCTGCCGCTGTGCAACAGCACCGCCTGCGACTCCTTGCGCACGATGATGCCGGAGTGCGACTCCCATGGCATCGTCCCGACTTGGATTGAGCCTCCGCCGGATACAGTGCTGAGCTTCTTCGATAACCTGGTCGAGAAGCCCAAGAACACCGAGGAGAATAGGGGCCTCACCCGGGCCACCACGGCGCGGGATATAGCTTACATTGCTTCCCGGATGGAAGAGGCCGCCGCAGCTGCAGCGGCAGGAGACTTTGGATGTACTGTGGATGATGCAGAAGCCGCGAACGTGCTGAGCCAAGCAGAGGAGGCCGAAATCATCAGGTTGCTCAAGCTTCCGCCCGAGGAGTTTGCCAGGGTTCCTTCCCTGAGGCTTTCCGGGATACCCGGGGTTGTGAGCGAGGTCGCCGCAGGGGGCGAGGTTGCCGGAGGGAGCAGGGCCGCTGGAGGGAGCGGGACCGCCGGAGGGAGCGGGATCGCCGGAGGGAGTGAGGCCGCCGGGCATGGCGCTGGGCCCAGCGAGCCTGCCGGGGAGGAGGAGGAGGACGTCGAGGCCGATGAAGACACCGGGGGATCTCTGGGGCTAGACGACGACGCCTCCTCGTCCTCGGAGAACTCCCCGCCTCCGGCAAGTCCCACGCAAGCACCGAGGAAACGCCTCCGAAAGGCGGCGACAGCGACGAGGACGCAGGCGCCCCGACAGCAGCCTGCTCGCCGGGCGACGCGAGCCACCAGGGCGAGCCAAACCGCGACGGAGGCGCCCCGCGCACCAGCGCCAAGCGGAGGGGGATCCTCCCGGAGCGAAGCGGCCGCTCCGCCTGCTCCTCGGGCCTCGGCGTCAACGGAGGCTGGGTCTTCGCAGCCCCCAGCCCCAGAGACCGCCAAGCGCCCGAGGGAGCCTTCTCCTCCTGCTCCTCGCGCGGGAGCGTCTCAGGTGGAGTTCGATTTCTCCGCCCTCAGCTCTGACGACGACGAGGAAGAGGAGTAAGTACTTGTAACTTGTAACTTCTTCGATTCTGTCTTGATCTTTCTTTGATGATTCTGATCTTGTTCTTGCTTTGTTTTCAGGACCCTGGCCCAGCGGACGGCGAAGAGGGCCAAGATCCCCGTGGTTGAGGTCGAAGACGACTCGCCCACCGCGGCGACCGGAGACGCGCCGGCGGCAAGCTTGCCGGATCAGCCTGCTGCTCCGAGGAGCAGCCCCCAGCGCGGCCCCCAGCGTAAGTCTGGTAGCCATTCTTTTCTGTTATACAGGCGCGCTCGAGGTTGCTATTTGTACTGATGTTTTGTTGTCTTGCTTGTCTTGTGCAGAAGTGGAGCCGCAACCGCAGGAGCGTCCGGAGACTGCCCCCGACGAGCCACTTGCTCCACCCTCCCCGCCAAGGGTGGACTCCCCGGCGAGGGAGAACGCTCCGCCAAGGACGGGCACCCCGCCAAGGGTGAGCAGCCCGACGAGGGTGACCACCCCGCCAAGGGAGGGCGCAGGCGGCCCACCGCCAGCAGGGGCCACCGCTCCACCGCCAAGGGAGGACTCCCCGGCGAGGGAGCCTGTCGTCGACGAAGTTCGCGAAGGTGAGTCTTGTAGCTTTATCTTCTTGAACTTGTCTTTTTGGATATTTGCTTGATCTTTTCTTTTCTTTTTCTTCTGCTAGATCCTCCTGCGCCGGAGCGGATGGAGACTGAGGCCACCGGCGAGGAGGGCGCGCAAGGCGACGGCGGCAACGCCACTGCCGCTGAGGGCATGGCAGGAGCCGACGAGCCTGCCACTGAGGAGACCGCCCCGACCGCAGACGCCGCGGCTGGGGAGGGGGGCGGCGACCACACTGCTGGCCCGGAGGCAGCAGGAGCGTCAAGCGCTGCACCGGCCGCCAACCCCTCCGCCACCAAGGAGCAGCCAGGCGTCTACCTCGAGGCCCCCAATGGCGTCTTCATACAAGTCCCTTGGGGGTCTTCGTCGCGAGCCCCCGTGGAGGGAGAGACCTACGATGGAGAGGTCCTCGCCTCCGCGGGGTTGAAGGTCGTCGAAGCGCCTGGCGGGAGCGACGAGCCCGAAGAGGAGAAGCTACTTCGCCGGCTCCTCGCCCTTTACCGGGCCAGGCAGGCGAAGCTGGACTCCCGGGAAGCTCTTGCCGCCAAGGCTGGAGTTGACTTGGAGAAGCGGGCCGCGGAGCTTCGCGCCGCCAACCAGGCTGCCCTCCGCAACTTGGCGGAGGAGCGGGAAGAACTCGCCGGGGAGCAGCAAGCCTTCCTCCTGGAGAAGGCGGAGGCTGAAGAGCGACAGCGGCTGGCCGCCGAGGAGCTGTCTCGTCGGGAGGGGCCGCTCAACCAGCGGAAGGTTGAGCTCGACGCCCATGACGACAAGCTCACCGCCCGGGAGCAGGCCATGAAGGAGGCAAAGGAAGCCGCAGCCGCCGCGGAAACCGCCAAGAGAGAGCTGGAGCTCAAGGTTGATCAGCTGGAGCGGTACCTCAAAGCAAGTGAGGACAGAGTCACCGCGCTCAACGTGGAGCGGGAGAAGGACGCCCACACCAACTCAGAATTGCAGGTACGCCTCTCCAAGAAGGGCGACGAGCTTACTGCCGCCAAAGATTCAATCGCTGACTTGGAGTTGAAGGTCTCCACTTTAACTGATTCGCTGGACGCCGCCCGGGATCGCGAGATGAAGCTGAAGGACGAGCTCCGCAAGGAACAAGGCCTAGTGGAGAGCGCCGCCACCTCAGCGAACAACTTCAGCCGGGCGGTGGAGCAGTGGACCGACGACTTGGTCGCCTCCGCTGCTAACATTGACAAGGAGCTGATGGCGCTGAGGGTGGATCACCTTGTGTACTCTCCGGACGAGAATCTCCCCCACAGCGCCAAGTTAAGTCTTTTCTTCAGGGGAATCGCGCCGGCGCTTGCACGGCTGCAGGAGAAGCTTCCCGCGCAGCTGGCCGAGTAGTCGCGTCAGCTCTGCGCGGGCACCTTGGAGCGCGTTTTGACGAAGATCGTCTACCGCAACCCTGGCATCAATCTCGTCAACATCCTCCGCAGCTTGCCGGACGACGCAGATCTGGAGGCGTTGAAGGCGCAGGTCGCCCACATCGTCGCCAAGGTGAACAAGATCTCTAGGCGTGAAGGCGACCGCGTAGATTAGGCCTCTTTCTTTCTGTTTCCTTTGCCGCTGCAAAGTGTGCCATGAACATGAATCTATTAGTCATTGCGACAAGTTATCTCTGTAATATTACTATCTTATTTTCGAGCAATCAATGCGGTGTTATCTCCCTTGCTTTTGGTCCTTCACTTTGTATGCTTTCTACCCTACGCTTTTAGGGGACTTGCCGGCAAGGGGCCCTCGCCGCGAGCGCTGAGTGCTGGACTCTTAGCAGCCTGCTGGCAAAGGACCTTACCGGCAAGTAACCTTGCCGCAGCTAGTCGCAGCGCACTTAGCTTGCTGAGCGAACTCGAAAACGAAATAAGGGTGCGACACTTGTCGCAGCTCACTTAAGTCATTGAGCGTGCTCGGAAACAAGGTAAGGGTGCGGCTAGCCACGGGTAGGTTCCTTCACGCATAGGTTTTCCATACAAAGTGTGGTTGTTCAAGGAAGATAACTAAAATTTAAAAATTTGAACTGCTCAAATTCTGGTAACTTAGCTTTCATATATCGCTTGTTCCCCGACAAGGCTCCTCTTTCTTGGACAGCACTTGGTTCATCCTCCATCTCCTTCCCCCCCCCCCGGCAAACTTGTGCGCGAGGAAGTCTCCTTCTACTTAAGAGGGAAAGAAAAGGAGGAGGAAAAACAAGCATAGGGCCTCACGGCCTGCTATCGCTTACCGGGGATGTGCTTTGCACACGGTGCCAAATAATGCATGCGAATAACCAAAGAAAAGCATGGAAATGGCAAATAGTGCGAGGCACGAAAACTTTACTGATGCACGGGATCTGCGCCCGGCTTTGTACAAAGGTTTACATGCAACAGCGGCAAGACTCGTACAAAAGGTGGTTGCCGGAGCGGATCACGGCAACCACGCCTTATGGGTGAAACTTGCGAAGATGCTCTATGTTCCAGGAGTTGCTCACCGGTAAGCCTTCTTCGGTCTCAAGGAGGACAGCGTCGGGCCTTGTGACTTGTCTCACCCGATAAGGGCCTTCCCACTTCGGCGCCAACTTGTTAGAATTTTTGGCGGACTGAACACGCCGAAGAACAAGGTCGCCTTCCTCGAGACTCCTGGCCTTGACCTTGCGGCTATGATAGCGACGCAAGGCTTGCTGGTATCGAGCAGCTCGTACAGCAGCCTGGAGACGTTCCTCCTCAAGGAGCAATGCATCATCTTGACGTAGTTGCTCTTGCTCGAGCTCATCATAAGCGAGCACTCGAGGAGATCCGTATACGAGTTCCGTGGGGAGAACTGCCTCTGCTCCATAGACAAGAGCAAAGGGTGTCTGTCCGGTGGCTCGACTTGGTGTCGTTCTGATTGACCAAAGAGCCGCCGGTAACTCCTCTATCCAGTTTCTTCCGCACTTGCGCAGCCTGTCGAAGGTTCTTGTCTTGAGTCTGCGCAGCACTTCAGCATTGGCCCTCTCCGCTTGACCATTGCTCCTCGGGTGAGCAACAGAAGCAAAGCAGACCTTGGCGCCAAGGTCTTGGACGTACTGCATGAAGGTGCGACTAGTAAATTGTGTACCGTTGTCGGTGATGATCCTGTTAGGGATCCCGAAACAGCAAACAATCGACCTGAAGAACCTGACTGCTGACTGTGCTGTCACCTTTCTGACCGGTTCCACTTCTGGCCACTTTGTGAACTTGTCGATTGCAACGTACAAGTACTCAAAGCCCCCGACAGCACGGGGGAAGGGGCCGAGGATATCGAGCCCCCAGACCGAGAAGGGCCAGGACAAAGGGATCGTCTGGAGAGCTTGAGCTGGCTGATGAATTTGCTTGGCATGGAACTGGCACGCTTCACACTTGGTTACTTGTGCAGTTGCATCTTGGAGGGCTTCTGGCCAGAAGAACCCTTGCCGGAACGCCTTCCCGGCAAGCGCCCTTGCGCCAATGTGGTGGCCACATATGCCTCCATGTATCTCTGCCAATAGCTTCTGTCCATCTTCCCTGGAAATGCACTTCAACCTGACACCGTTGAGTCTTCTTCTGTCCAGTTCATTATCAACGAACTGGTACATACTTGACTGCCTGGTTATCTTCTCTATCTCTTCTGGGTCGTCGGGAAGTTCTCCAGTTTGCAGAAAACGGACGATCTGCTATGCCCATGCCGGAGCCCGAGGCTCAACGGCAAGGACTAAAGGCACTAGGGCTGCTGCGGGAACCTCAGCTTCTACGGCTAGAACCTCCGGCTCCGCCGGAGCTGATGGTCCCCCGGCAAGCCTGCCGGGGCAAGGCTTGTCGGGAACGCTTGCTTCAACTGTACAGATCCTTGGATCTGCAGGAGCACACTGTTCCTCAGCATCTTGGTTGTCGATCTTGGGGACCTTGGCAGCGGCTTCAGGAAGATCCGCCGGCAAGTAGTCGCCGGAGACCAATTTTCTCTTCTTACTTTGCCCAACTGATGGTGTAACGGATGGTTGAGTTAACTGATGGTGTAACGCAGATTCTCAAAAGTCTCTTCCAGATCTTGTATCAGGGTATCTTTGCTCTTGCTCTTGACCACTATGTCATCCATGTAGGCTTCCACATTTCTGTGAATTTGTGGCTCAAAAGCAGTGTGCACCACCCTTGCAAATGTCGAGCCTGCATTCTTCAATCCAAAGGGCATGCGTATGAAGCAATATGTGCCGCATGGAGTAATGAATGCAGTCTTCTCTTCATCTTCCTTGGCCATGAATATCTGGTGGTAACCTGAGTATGCATCAAGGAAGGAAAGCAGCTCACATCCGGCGGTGGAGTCAACAATCTGGTCAATACGCGGCAAGGGAAATGGATCCTTGGGACATGCTTTATTCACATCAGTGAAGTCTATACAAAGTCTCCACTTCCCATTAGCCTTGCGTACGACAACTGGATTGGCTAACCACGTTGGATGGATGACGCCTCTAACCAGGCCTGCTGCTTCTAGCTTCTTTATCTCTTCGGCGATGAATTCTTGGCGCTCCACGGCTTGCTTCCCGACCTTCTGCTTGACGGGCCGCGCATGAGGACAAACAGCAAGCTTGTGCTCAATTACCTTCCTGGGAACGCCGGGGATGTCAGATGGTTGCCATGCAAACACATCGACATTCGCCCGCAGGAAGGCAACGAGCGCGCTTTCCTATTTGTTGTCGAGCGTAGCACTGATGGTGAAGGTACCACCAGTGCCGTCCTCCTTGGTGGACACCTTCTTGGTTGCCGGTGGAGCGGCCATTCCCTTCTTGCACTTGCCGGTGGAGCTCGATGGTGCGTCCTCGACGACAGCGCAGCACTCCGAAGAGGTGCGTTTGCTGGAGTGGGCCCCAGAGCACTTGCCGGACTTGAGCTTGGTCTTCTTCCCCCCGGGAGCTTCAGCGGCAAGTGTGTTGCTCTCCGCTGCGGCTGCTGCATCCCGGTATATCCTGTCGGCGCAGATAAGCGCGTCCTTCTTGTCGCCAGGGACAGAGATGACGCTTATCGGCCCAGGCATCTTGAGCACATTGTAGGCATAATGGGAAGCTGCCATGAACTTGGCGAGGGCAGGACGTCCAAGTATCCCATTGTATGGCAATGGGATATCGGCAACATCGAAGGTTATCCTCTCCGTCCTGAAATTGAGCTCCCTGCCAAAGGTCACTGGCAGAGTAATCTTCCCCTTGGGCTTGCTCCTTCCCGGGTTTATTCCTTGGAACGACCCGGTTTCTTCGAGCTCGCCGTCTGGGATCTGGAGTTTCTTGATCACAGCTGAGGAGATCAAGTTCAGGCCAGCCCCGCCGTCAACCAATATTTTGGTGACCTTGAGGTTGCGGATGGTTGGTGAGACCAACATCGGCAAGCACCCGACCGCAGTGGTGCGGTCAGGGTGATCCTCAAGATCGAAAATGATGGGCGTGCTGGACCACTTCAGCAGCCTGCGTGACTCAACGGGCGGCTTAGCTGCGTTTACTTCCCGCACCCACTGCTTGAGTTGGTGGTAAGAAGTATGCAGAGAGGCGCCTCCGTCGACACACAGAACTTCTATGGCCTTCTGGAACTCCTGCTCGCTGTTATCACCTTCCTCCATGTCGTCGTCGTCGTCTTCTTCCTCATCCTTGTCGCGGCCCCGGGGAGGTCGATCACCTTGCCGCTGCTTGGCCTTGCCGCGGCGTCCTCCCCGGCCATTGAATGGCCGCTTCTTGCTCGGTTCTCCCCCGCCACCTTGGGCTTTCTCCTTGTCGCGACGCTCGTATTCAGCTTTCTGTTGTTCTATGAGGTACTCGACTCGTTTGCAGTTCGAAAGGTCGTGGCCCTTGGTGCGGTGGATCTTGCAATATTGCTTGTCGGAGCCATCCTGCTTGTCGGCCGCCGCTACAGGGGTAGGCACCTTGCCGGAACCACCAGCCTGTGCCTTCTTGGCGGGAGCCTCCTTGCCGGACTGCTCGACGACCAGCACTTCCTTGCTCTTCTTCCTTCTGTTGTTTCGCCGCCGGCTCTTCTTTGCCGGGGCGGCATCCTCGCTGTCGCTTCCTCCTGCGCCAGCATCCTCTCCGGGGAGTTTCCTCCCCTCTTCGGCGCGCGCGCACTTGTCAGCCAGAGCATAGAGCTCGCTGACATCCCGTATCTTGGTCATGGCCATCTCCTCCCGCATGCGGCGGTTACGCACGTTCTGGTGGAACGCGCTGATAACCACGGCGGGGTGGACGTCGGGAATGTTGTGTTGCACGCGGCTGAACCTCTGGATGTACTTGCGCAGGGATTCTCCTTCCTTCTGGGCCAAGATGTGGAGATCGCTCTCCTGGCCGTGGGGTTTGTGGCCGCCCGTGAAGGCGCCAACAAATTGGTGGCACAGATCTGCCCACGAAGAAATGGAGCCCTCCGGCAAGTGCATAAGCCAAGAACGGACGTTTGGCTTAAGCACTAGCGGGAAGTAGTTAGCTAGTATCTTCTCGTCGCGTCCCCCGGCAGCCTGCACCGCGATGGTGTAGATGCTGAGGAACTCCGAGGGGTGCGTCTTGCCGTCGTACTTCTCGGGTACGTCGGGCTTGAAGTTTTTCATGCTGGGCCACTGGACGCGCCGCAGCTCATGGGTGAACGCAGGGCAACCTGCCGCGTACGGCAAGTCGCCTGGCTCACCAGGCGCGTACGCGTCGATAGCGGTCCCAGCGCGCTGGTCCGATTGTCGCCGGGTTTCTCGTCGGCGCTCGATGCGTGTCCAAGCGTCTTCTTGCCGCCGATCGTCGAGGACTTGGCGCTGGTCCCGACGAGCCCGCGGATCCGACGACGCCGTGGAGTCGTCGTCGACGTTAATCCGGCGGGGTGGCGTCTTCTGCTTCCGCGGCGGGGAGTGCACGGTAGTTGCACCCCCGGCGGTCTTGTCGCCATCGGCCTTCGTCTGCTCGACTTGCCGTGGCCGCGATGTCACCGGCTGCTGCGGCGTGTCGTTGTTGGCGAAGGCGATGAGGCTCTGGATCGTCGCCCTCCAGTCTTCGGCCTTGTCCGCCGCTGGAGGGAAATCGAGGAGCAGTTGCGCTCTTGCTAGCGCTTCTGCTGGAGAGGAGGGGAGCGGCGGCGAGCGGTGCGAGGAGCGAGATATGCTCGGACTTCTAACAGGGTTAGAAGGAGCAGTCTCTCGCCTCGGCGACCGCGCCTTGCTCGTGCCAGGACGATGGCCTTGAGCGTCCCGCGATCCTCCGGTTTGTCCTTGGCCCAGCAAGCGGATGGTACCTCCTGTACCACGGCGCTGCTGGCCTGTCATCTGCTGAGATGGACGTGGCGCGTCTACGGACACCGAGGCTTTGGAATTTGCCCGGTCGTCCGTCTTGTCCTTAGATTTGGTGGCGCCGTGAGTTTCCTCGATGGCAACCACCCTTCCGCCGGCGTCTCCTCCACCCACAGTTGGTTCTGGTGGTGGTGGAACAGACGCAGACGGGCCTCCGACCTCCGAAGCCTTCTTCTTCGGGGCCATGTTGTTGCTGATGAGGTTGATGAAGCTAGAGAAGTTGATGAAGAATGCGCCCGCGTGAGCGCCGGATCAGGTTCGCACAACCTCGACGCCCCCCTACCTGGCGCGCCAAAGATGTCGGGGGAAACTGTCCTCCCACGAGCACCTATGGGACCGGAGCCCCTTCTACGTTGCGGTAAGGGAGCGGAGGGAGCACGAAGAGCAGATCGAGGAGAGCACGCGGGCAGTTTACCCAGGTTCGGGCCGCGCGGACGCGTAAAACCCTACTCCTGCCTTGGTTGTATTGAGCTCGGGAGCTTGAAGAGCTACAGTACTAGCTATACCGAGCGAGAGAGTTGCTTAGGATTCGAACCCTTTCTACGTTGTGCATGGGCCTCCTTTTATAGCTCAAGCGGTCACCGACAGGTGTCAACGTAGAGGAGGGCAAAAATGTAACTTTGGTGGTAGTTGTAACAGTGCGGGAATAGTGCGTGAACAGTGCATGAACAGTGGTCTTCACCTAACTTTGATAGTGGGGGACAAGGGCCTTAAATGCCCGTCACCGTCGACCCCAAAAGCGCCCGTCCATGCGTCTCCGTTCGCCACGGCGGTAGCCTCGTCACCGTGGCTCGCCACCGTGTCCCCAGGCTGCACAGCCATCCGCCACGCATCCCTAGAAGGGCCCCAGGGCGACGCGTGGGCTGATGAGCTGGAGCGCGGGCACACAGCATAGTTCTCTCCGGCAAGCACCTTGCCGGGGCCATGATCTTGCCGGGCCCGGAAGCTTGTCGCTCCCCGGGGCCCGCCGGGGCGCAGGGTGCGCCGAGGCATGTCTTCTGAGATGCTGTCTTCTGGTTTCCCTGGCAAGCTCCTCTTGCCAGGGTCTTGTGTTAATGTGATAATCTTGAGCCTGGGACGGCCTTCCCGGCAAGCTCCTCTCGCCGGGCCCTTGATCTTCTGACTTGTATACTTTGTTCTTGAATGGTTTTATAGGGACCAGAAAGGTTTCCGGCAAGCACGTGGTAAACCCTACCGCGGGAAGCTGCTTCTGCCCGTGCACAAGTTGGGGTACTAAGGTACCCCTATCTTAGTACACCGACAGGTTGCCTCAGTAGGTTGGCTCCTGAGGAGCGGACATATCAAGGCAAGGGGCACCTCACGAGGTCCTCGTGACATGAGCCATGATGACCAAGGCCAGGCGGGGGCGAGCGGGCGTAGGATGCCAGTTTCCTCTTTGGTGCTAAAGTGGAAGGAGCAGGCGAGGAGTCCCCAGGCATCAGGCAATGGTTTCCATATCGGTGCAACAAGACCAAGACCAGCAGGGCGGCAGAGCGGAGGTCATCGTGGAGCCCACGGCGGCGTCACCACCAGAGCCTTTGGCAGGCGAAGACCATCTTTTGTCAGGATAGCTTGTACTAGATGCCCCCCTTCAAAATTGGTCGTTGTGGCATCCCTTCCCGCTCAATATTTGGTAAGAGGACCCGGGCCTCTATAAATAGGACTAGCCACCACCATATGGGGCATCTGATCTAATCTTGAGCCAACCAAAACCGAGGACGAGGGATCGGATCATCATCACCTTCGCTCTCTCCAAGCACAAGAACACCTCTCCTCAAGAGGTTGTTCTTCCCATGTACTAGTTCTTCCCCAGCCTTCAAGGCAATCCACCACATCACACTGGATTAGGGTATTACATCACAACGGTGGCCCGAACCAGTATAAACCCTTGTGTCCCTTGTTCTTCGAGTTTGACGAGCTAGGTCTAGGAATCAGTGCGAGAGCGAACTAGGGCGGAAAGAGAGATCTTCGTGCGCACCCCAGTGTTCGAACCTCAAGGGATTCGCCGGAACCCAAGATCCGACACGTTCTTATTGCATTACTCTGTTTCTCCATGAACTTAATACACTAGATGCATGCTGGATAGCGGTCGATGTGTGGAGTAATAGTAGTAGATGCAGTCAGGGGTCGGTCTACTAATCTTGGAAGTGATGCCTATATAATGATCATTGCCTGGATATCGTCATGATTATTTGAAGTTCTATCAATTGTACAATAGTAGTTGTTTTCCCACCGTTTGTTATTTTATCGAGAGAAGCCACTAGTGAAATATATGCCCCCGGGTCTCTTCCTCATATTATTTGCCCTTCGATCTATTTTTCCTTTGCTTTTTATTTTCAGATCTATTAAACCAAAAACCCAAAAAAATACTTTTCTGCAATTTATCTTATTTACTGTCTGATCTATCAATATTTATATCTCTCTCACGTTCATTACCCGAAAGGGATTGACAACCCCTTTTAGATGCCAGGTTGCGAGTATTTGTTATTTGTGTGCACGTGCTGTTTACATTGTGTTGCTTGGTTCTCCTACTGGTTCGATAACCTTGGCTTCATCACCGAGGGAAATACCTATCGCTGCTATACTGCATCATCTCTTCCTCTATTCTGAAAAAACTAACGTAGCTTTAACAGCCATCAAAAGGAATTTTCTGGCGTCATTGCCGGGGAGCACCTTCAAAATATACCAAGTTCCTAATCACAAATCTCATCTCCTGGCAATTACATTATTTGCCATTTGCCTCTCGTTTTCATCTCCTTCACTTCACAGTATTTGACATTTTATTTGCCCTCTTTTTTCCGTTTCTCGTTTTCCGGTCGGATCTATCGCTACTGGTGTTCTTGTTTACAATTGCTCAAAAATGATGCAAGAGAACACTAAGTTGTGTGGTTTTTCCAATACCAACAACAATGATTTTATTGGCACTCCGATATCTCCTCCTGCCACTAGTGCGGAGACTTGTGATATTAATACTGCTTTGTTGAATCTTGTCATGAAAGATCAATTTTCCGGCACTCCAAATGAGGATGCCGCATCCCATCTTAATACCTTCGTGGAATTATGCAATATGCAAAAGAAAAAACATGTGGACAATGATATTGTGAAATTGAATTTGTTTCTATTTTATTTGGGAGATCATGCAAAATTTTGGTTTCCTTCTTTGCCTCACAATAGTATTGATTCTTGGAACAAATGCAAAGATGCTTTTATTACCAAATATTTTACGCCCGCAAAAATTATATCCCTTAGAACCCCAATCATGAATTTCAAGCAACTTGAACATGAGCATGTTGCACAATCTTGGGAAAGGATGAAAATGATTCTAAGGAATTGCCCAACTCATGGGTTAAATCTTTGGTCGATCATACAAATTTTTTATGCGGGATTTTGAATTTGGTTTCTCAAAATCTTTTGGATTCCGCCGCTGGTGTCACTTTTATGGAAATCTTGATAATATTATGGCGAACTATTCGCAATGGCATACCGAAAGGGCGCCGACAAGCAAAAAGATTAATGCGGTTGAGATTGATTCTTTGAATGAAAATGTTGATGCTCTTATGAAAATTGTTGCTAGTAAAAAATGCTCTGATTGATCCTAATGACATGTCTTTGTCTACCTTGATTGAGCAAACTAGTGATGCTATAGATGTGAACTTTATCTCTAGAAATAATTTTAATAACAATGCTTATAGAGGTAATTTCAATCCTAGGCCTTTTCCTAGTAATTCCTCTAATAATTATGGTAATTCCTATGGAAATAAATCTTACAATAATAATAGGAACACCTCTGATCTAGATAATAATATTAAAGAATTTATCAATACTCAAAAGGTTTTCAATGCTTCCATAGAAGAAAAATTGATTAGGATTGATGATATGTCTAGGAGTATTGATAGAATTTCTCATGATGTAGAGAATCTCAAGTTGAAAATTTTTGTGCCTAAAGTTGAAGAATCAATTAAAACTCTTTATGTTTCTATGGAAGAAAGTAAGAAAATAACCGTCATGCTTAGAGCTAAACGAGAATTTTTAGAAAAGGCGTTTTATAGTGATTGCTTCCATAAAAATGATGAAGACATTAAAATGATGGGTGTTTCTTCTATTGATTCTTTGTTTAGTAAAGTTCAATTTTATGATAAAGGGACTGAAGAAGAGTCAACTTTAGGTAGAAGGAGTCCCAATATTTCGGAGGGTGACAATCTTGTTGAGAAAATTGATAAAAGTGGGTTTGGAGAGGTCAAGATTTTAGCTAGCGATGTGCCCACTATCTTGGATTACAAAGACTTTTATTATGATAGTTGCTCCTTGATTGATTGTATTTCTTTGTTGCAATCAATGATTAATTCACCCCATGCTTATGAACAATATAAAGCTTTTACTAAACATATTGTTGATGCTATGATGCAAGCTTTAGATGATAAGTTGGAATTAGACAATTCCTAGAAAATTTCATGATGAATGGGAACCTACCATCAAAATTAAAATTAAAATTTATGAGTGTTTTCTTTGTGTGATTTGGGTGCTAGTGTTTCCATGATTCCGAAATCTCTTTGTGATGTTCTTGGTCTTACCAATATTGAAGATTGCTCAGTTAATTTACATTTGGCAGATTCAACTATTTGAAAGCCTTTGGGAAGGATCAATGATGTTCTTATTCTCGCAAATAGGAACTATGTACCCGTAGACTTTATTGTTCTTGACATCGATTGCAATCCGTCTTGTCCAATTATACTTGGTAGACCGTTTTTGCGCACTATTCGCGCGGTGATTGACATGAAAGAAGGGAATAATAAATTCCAATCTCCTTTAAGAAAGGGCATGGAACACTTCCCTAGAACCAAGATCAGATTTCCTTATGAATCTATAACGAGGGCAACTTATGGAACATCCAACAAGGATGACAATACTTGAAATATTGGTATTATGCCTAGATAAGGGCGTAAAACGATAGCGCTTGTTGGGAGGCAACCCAACTTGTATATTTTTGCTTTTTGATTTCCTTGTTGTTTTCAATAAAAAAACCTTTAATATCTCTGTTGAGATGTGTTTTTGTGGTTTAATTAAGGGATAATTACATTTGAGCCCCTAGTTGTGTCACACCCGTGTGTTTTGCCCTTAAATTCAAAAAAATCTCGTTTCTGCCCAAGCTCGTTTGCTCTTCTTATACTTTTGCCCTTTGACCGTTTGATTGTAACTTTGAGAACTTCATAACGAATTCATACTAACTTGGAAAAATGCATATAAGATATCAAAATGTTCGAAAAAACATCACCTATATGTGCATGTCATTTGCATTCATGACAAACCTGTTAAAATGTCCTCATATTAGTTTGAGATCATATGATGTCAGCTTGACTAGTAAATCCAAACAAATCCAAAAAAAATTAAAAAAATTGAATTACTTTTGTGTCAAACATTGACTAATGTTTTGAGCAATTATAAAGTTTCACCAGGGAATGACATTCATAGAAGTCGTGGCTAAAAAAACAGAATCATCATTCCAAAATGCTTTTGTTTTGGAGCATCAGTTTTCCTTTTTTCCCACAACTTCCACGAATACCATTTCCTCATAAAACTTTGCAATCTCTCAAAACATTTGTCAATTAATGCCACAGAAAAAATTCAGAATTTTTTGAATTTCTTTCAATTTTTTCATCATTTACTATTCATGCTGACAGCATATGAGCTCAAACTAAGATAGGGACTTTTCATCACTTTTTTCTTGAATGCAAATGACATGCACATATAGGTGATGTTTTTCCGAACATTTTGAAATGTTATTTGAATTTTTCCGAGTAAGGATGAATTCGTTATGAAGTTTTCAAAGTTGCGGTCAAACGGTCAAAGGGCAAAAGCATAAGAGGAGCAAATGAGCTTGGACAAAAACGAGGATTTTTTAAATTTAGGGGCACAACACACGTGACACAACTAGGTGCTCAAATGTAATTGTCCCTTTTAATAAATGTTTGTGCCAAGCAAAGCCTTAGGAACACGTTGGGTGTTAGTAGATTTGATCTTGCTCAAAAACAGAAACTTTTGCGCTCACGAGAAAAATTATCATTTTTAACAGAAGAGTGCTTTTTGGTTGATTCTTTTTGCAGAAGATTAATATGCAAATTTCCCACGTGGCCCTTTTTTCAAGATTTTTAGAAAAGTATTCGAAACTTCCAGGTTACTACACACTGTTCTGTTTTTGACAAATTCTGTTTTTCTTATGTTATGTGCTTGTTTTGATGATTCTATGGTTTTCTTTGATAAGTTTTTGCCATAGAAATTTTGAATACAGTAGATATAATACAAATACAAAATGTGAATGGGTTACTACGCTACTTATAGTAGTGATTTCTTTTCTTATACTAGTGGATCTCACGAAAGTTTTGTTGGAATTTTGTGTGATTGAGGTTTTCAAGTTTTGGGTTATCTTACGATGGATGAAGGAATAAGGCGTAAGAAAAAGCCTAAGCCTGGGGATGCCCCGACATCCCAAGCTATTATCCGAAGATAAGCAAGCAATTAAGCTTGGGGATGCCCCCGAGTGGCGTCCCCTCTTTCTTCTAACGACCATCTGTATTTCACTTGAAACTATATTTTTATTCATCACATGATATATGTTTTTTCTTGGAGCGTCTTGTATGATATGAGTCTTTGCTTGTTTTGTTTTGATTTTTAAGTCATCAATTCTTGCTATACACATCTATTTGAGAGAGCCAAAATTATGCCATGACTTGTTAGAATAGCTCTCCATGCTTCACTTAAATTTTTATGAGCTATGGATTTGCTCTAGTGCTTCACTTATATCTTTTTGAGCATGGTGTGCTTTAGTATCGTTGGAGAAATACTCTCTTGCTTCACTTAGATTTATTTGAGAGTAATTAACTTTTTAATAAATTCTCTTTTGCTTCACGTAAATTATTTTGAGAGAAATAAATTTATTATGCTCATGATGTTCGCTTATATTTGTTCGAGCTTATCAAAAACAACACATGAAAATTAGTCCCAAAGTGATAGATATTCAAGAAAGATATAATAAAAACTTTCATGAAGATCATTGGACAAAATAAACTTGATTCCTTGTAATAGTTTTGTGGCATGATTATATGATATGTGAGTCATGTTAATGAGTAATTATGCTTTAGTAGAAATATTCGTGTTAAGGTTTGTGATTCCCTATGCAAGCACGAAAGTCAATAATTATGCAATGAAATTATATCCTACTTGTGGTGCATTATTTGGTGTTATTTATGCTCAATGTTCGCTTATGAGATTATTCATTTCACGGTTGGTCGCTTCCCAGTCCTTTGCTAGCCTTCATTTTGCACTAAGTATGATCACAACTTGTGCATCCAAAATCCTTTATCCCGGTTTTGCCACATGAGTCCACCATACCTACCTATATGCGGTATTCCCTTGCCGTTCTAAGCAAATTTGTATGTGCCATCTCTAATTTTCAAAATTAATTTCTCTTTTGTGTGCCCGTACCACTCGCGAGGCTGTGAGGGGTGGCCAATATTTTCCATGCTAGATGTGTTATTCTCTCGATGAGTGTTTATTCACTTGTCATTGCACGAGAGTAAGGCAAAGGTATTAGGGATGCCTAGTCCTGAAATGTAAAACAAATTTACTTTATGTTGTGAAATAATAAATTCCTTGGAAAGTGTTGGTATGGAAGGCAACCGTGGATTCGGCTAGCCATGGCTTGTGAAATTTGGTGGAAAAGGAATAAACTTTATTTTCTATTTTGGAACCACCTATAATATATCTATCATGGAAAGTGTTGGGAACCTCAAGTCGTTCTCGTTGGTGGGAAAAGTATACCTTCCAAAAAAAATATCTCTCAATTTAAGCTTTGAGCTCTGGCACCTCTACAAATCCCTACTTCCCTCTGCGAAGGGCCTTTCTTTTACTTATGCATTTTTTATTTTTGAATTTGAGTCTTCATCTTCTCTTACAAGCACCAACTAGGAAACACTATGATCGTACGTAAGCATTCGATGTAACTAATACGCGAGTGTTTCATGAATGGATCAATGGTTGAGCATGATGGGCTAGGTATAACTTATTTTAGCATTGAAATTTTGAAAGACATGGTTGCTTATTGATATTTTTGAGTATTTAAATATGATGTCAAAACTACATTATTGCTTTGAACCATATAAAATTCCAAATGTCCATGCTATATAGAAAAGAATATGATATGACATGATAGGAAGCATTCCACATCAAAAATTCTGTTTTTATCACTTACCTACTCGAGGGCGAGCAGGAGTTAAGCTTGGGGATGCTGATACATCTCCAACGTATCTATAATTTTTTATTGTTCCATGCTATTATATTATCATTCTTGTATGTTTTACAATCATTTTATAGTCATTTTATATCATTTTGGTACTAACCTATTGACATAGTGCCAAGTGCCAGTTGTTGTTTTCTGCATTTTTTTACATCGCAGGAAATCAATATCAAACGGAGTCCAAACACAGCGGAAATTTTTGGAGATTTTATTTGGACTAGAAGAAACCAAATGGGCCAAGGCAGCACCTGGTGGGTTCTCCGAGGGGAGCACAACCTACCAGGGCGCGCCAGGAGGGCTAGGCGCACCCTGGTGGGTTGTGCCCACCTCAGGTGCCCCCCGGACCGCCTCTTTGCTCTATAAATACCCCAATATTCCAGAAACCCTAGGGGAGCAGACGGAATTTCGATCTAGTCGCCGCAGAGTCCAGAACCACCAGATCCAATCTAGACACCATCACGGAGGGGTTCACCAATTCATATCTCTCTTTTGATTATCAATACAATGGTCTCTTGGAGATGCATATGATGTAACTCTTTTGCGGTGTGTTTGTTGGGCTCCGATGAACTTTGAGTTTATGATCGGATCTATCTTTTTATATCCATGAAAGTTATTTGAGTCTTCTTTTGATCTTTTATATGCACGATTTCTTATAGCCTCATATTTCTTCTCCGATATTGGTTTTTTGGCGAACTTGATCTCTTTATCTTGCCATGGGAAGAGGTGCTTTGTAGTGGGTTTGATCTTACGGTGCTTGATCCCAGTGACAGAAAGGGAACCAACACGTATGTATCGTTGCTAGTAAGGGTAAAACAATGGGGTCTATTTCTACATAAATAGATCTTGTCTACATCATGTCATCGTTCTTATTGCATTACTCCATTTCTCCATGAACTTAATACACTAGATGCATGCTGGATAGTGGTCGATGTGTGGAGTAATAGTAGTAGATGCAGGCAGGAGTCGGTCTACTAATCTTGGACGTGATGCCTATATAATGATCATTGCCTGGATATCATCATGATTATTTGAAGTTATATCAATCTACGCCCCCAGGTCTCTTCCTCATATTATTTTCCTTTGCGATCTATTTTTCCTTTGCTTTTTATTTTCAGATCTATTGACCCAAAAATACCGTGCTGCAATTTATCTTATTTACCGTCCGATCTATCATTATTTATATCTCTCCCACGTCCGTTACCCGAAAGGGATTGACAACCTCTTTTACACATCGGGTTGCGAGTATTTCTTATTTGTATGCACTTGATGTTTACGTTGTGCTGCTTGGTTCTCCTACTGGTTCGATAACCTTGGTTTCATCACTGAGGGAAATACCTACCGCTGCAATACTGCACCATCCCTTCCTCTTTGGGAAAAAATAACATAGCTTTATCAGCCATCAAATACCAGGGGCTGTTTTCGGCCTGGCACACCTCCAAGTATGAACACCTATAGGGAACGGTTCGGCGTCTCGGATATTGATTTATATGTATCGGCTCCGAATCATGTCTTGGGTCTATAGTTGGGTTGCCCGGCTCCTGTGCTTGCCACCTTACATTCCGCATTGTCCGGCTAAGGTAGTAAAGGGAGAACTACTGCGATTATATTTCTGGTTCATACGATCAAGTACCTCAGTAGAGAAAGCCGAAAAATGACTGTCATGATAAGCGAGAGCTGGTTAGCGTTTGGTGACTCGGTGTTATACTATGATCGATAGCGATCCACTCCGTGTTATATGAAGGGCTGGTCTTTGTCGGTGTATTTGGATCGACACCTATGGGATCACAAGAATCCCTACTACGGTTGCGGGGCGCGGGGTTGAGAGAAGAGCGGATCTAACGGTCAGGTCACGGTTCCTTTACCCAGGTTCGGGCCGCAAAGATGCGTATAACCCTACTCCTCCTTTGGTGGATTATCTGTTTGTGTTCTTCAGCTGGTGAGGGGCTCCAAAAGAGTCGTGAGGAGTTCTAAAAAGCCGAATCCTCCTCCTGGTCGCCTCGGGCCTCCTTTTATAGGGAAAAGGGGTTGCCACACTGGCACACAGGAGGTGGAAAGGGTACAGTGATGCGAGGTTATCCCTCGCATTACAGGACAAGGTGCATTTAATGCACCCAGCTTAGGTGTCCTTGCTTTATCAGGGATGGGGGGAGACGTCCGTCTTGTCCGTCGCCGCTCCTCCTCGTGTTGACACGCGCCCTGGCCAGCGGTGCCTGAGGTGCCATGTAGGTAGACAGGCAGCTGAGGTGGCGCAACGGCGGGTCTCCACGAAGATCTGTGGGTTGCCACGCAGGAGCGTGTCCAGCTGGTTGGGTTGGCAGCCGCGTGGGTAAGTGGAAACCCAGTTGATGCGGGCCTGACGAAGGCCCCGTGGGTGTCCTCGGCAAGGGCCTTGCCGGGGGCCCCGGCAAGGGTCTTGCCGTGGCGCCTGCTATCATCCCCGGCAAGGTGCTTGCCAGGGGCCTTCTAGTCCTCCTTGGCCGGGATCCCGCCAAGGGTCGTCGTCTTCTTAACTTGCATCTGATCTTGAATGTCTTCACAAAGATCTGCATGCCACCACGGGGACATCTCCCAAATCTTCGCCCCATGGGGGCGGTGGACTCAAGGGTCTTGCCGCGGCAAGGGTCTTGCCGGGGCTGCCAGAGCTGGCCCCGGCAAGGATCTTGCCGGGGGAAGCCGCTTCGTCCCTTTGCTCTTTGTGGTCTTGTTCTTGGCGTCACTCTAGTCTCCATCGAGCTTTAGTCTTGCCCCGGCTCGCCTCCCTCGCCATGCTTGGTGTGGTGGCGCCGTGGCTCACACTGCCCGTGCATAGTCATAGGGGTACAAAAAGTGTACCCCTCTTTTTGTACACCGACAAGAGCCCCCGGGCCTGGGCCACACATAAGCGCGACACGTTGTTGGGCTAAGCCCAGAACGGTGCGCGGGCAGGCGGGGTGGTTTTCACCATGGTAAAATTTCCGCGCGCTGCGCCTCCCACGACCCGCGCGCACGGCTCGGGGTGGAGGGGCGTGCGTGACACGGGAGGCATGCGTGGGGCAGTTTCCGCAGGCATACGTCACGTCGCAGTAAATGTGAAAGGAGGCGGCCCTCGCCTTCCCCCATAAAAAGGAATAACCGCGAGCGCACTGCTCACTTCCTCCATTTTCCTCGCGCCTCTTCCAATCTCAGAGCCGCTGTTCCCTTTCTTCCTTCCGAAGCCTTCGCCGTCGCCCGCCGCTGTTGCTTCGCCATCTCCTTCCTTCAGCCTCCCCATTCAGCCGCCATGGCGTCCAAACCCGCCAAGGGCAAAGGGGCGGCCAAGGGTGCCGGGCCTGCGGCGCCGCCGGAGGGCGTGTTTATGGGGGATCGGACGAAGGCCGCTATCTTCATCCCGTCGTCGGTCGATGTCTTCGAGCTCTGGGCTGCCTTCAAACCCCTGTGGGGGGCGGAGACGGGGGTTCGGGCGAAGGACTTGGGCCATCCGGCGACGCACGTTGTTCCGGTCGCTTGCGCTCCGCCCGGCTCAAATCGGTACCCCTTCTTTGTTGATTACTTCTCTTGCGGGTTGTGTCCTCCCTTCTCTGATTTCTTCTGCGACGTCATGCACACCTTTGGCTTCCGTCTTTTGGAATTCACCCCAAATGCGGTGGCGTGCATGGCTTTCTTTGCGCACCTCTACGAGGGCTTTGTCGGAGTGCAGCCCAACACGGCGCTCTTCCGCCAGTACTTCACCCCTCGGATCCAGCCGGGAGGCGCGGTCTCTGGATGCATCGCCTGGATCCCGAGACCCAAGGTGGTGTACCCGGAGGGCGCCGTGAAGGAGAGGTGGGACGAATGGCGCGGCCGGTGGTGCTGGATTGAGGAAGACGAGCCGCCAGCATTCTGCAGGGTCCGTCGGACGCCGCCGGTCCGCGGCACCGATTGGAGCGATGTCGACGCCGCCGACGGGAGGCTCACCGTTGCCTTCACCAGGATCAACCGGCTCGTCCAAGCCGGACTCACCCTCGAGATGATCGGGGCGGATTTCATTCGCCGTCGGATCGCTCCACTGCACAAGAAGGGGAGGTCAGCCTGGCTCTTCAGGAACCCGGCCGACGTCATGCGGCTCCGCCCTGGCCTCAACCACAACCTCAGAGTGATGGGACATGCCCATTTCTGCCAGCAGCTCTTCCAGCTGGATGTGAGTCATGGTGGTGAGGTCGAGCGGACCGGCAAGGCCGCGAAGGCTGCTGCAAAGGCCGGCAAGGCCGTCAAGGGGCAGTTTTTCAGGCTGCCAGCGGGAGTGCTCCCGCTGTGCAACAATTTGCGCCGATCCGAGATTGTCGCCATGATGCCGGAGTGCAGCGCGCACGGCCCCGTCCCAAGCTAGCAGGAGCCGGAGGACGAGGTCGTGCATCAGTTCTTTGACACTCTGGTCGAGGTGTGCGTCAATCCCGACGCCGAGCGATGGCTCGTCAGGGACACCACCCCGGAGGAGCTGGACTACATCGCCGCCAGGGCGAGGGAGGCGCAGCTCATCAGGGAGGCCGGGTAAGGAGGACCAGGACGCCGCGGCTGCCGAGGAGGAGGAGTTCGCCCAGTGGGCGGCGGCTGCCAAAGAGGCTAGTAGCGCCAGCACGGGGGCTCCACTTGTTGAGGACGCGGCCGACAAGTCCTCGTCGTCGGAGGATGTGACACCTGGCCTGGTGTCAGCCAGGGGAAGAGGGCGAGTCTTGCGGCGGGCCTGCTCCGGCGAGCCGGTCCGGCCCGGCAAGACTGCGCAGCCTCAATTGGCTCTGGAGGGGTCCGCGCGCCTCACGAGGGCCACGGCGGCGAAGAGGTCGACGAAGGCCGCCGAGAAGAAGAAAGCGGCAGTTCCCTCTCCGTCGAGGCACGCACAAACTCCGCTCCCTTCTTCGCCTCCCCCGGCAGACGTCGATTCGGAGGGTGAGGCGGAGCTCCCCTTCGTCCTCGGGCCCCTCAGCCCGAATAGGAAGAGGAAGACGGCAGAGGAGGAGAAGATGAACGACGAGTAAGTATTCTATTCTTTATCATCATCCCCATCTCTCCCGACCATGCCACTCATCTTGACTTGTTCTTGCTTCTTCAGGGATGCAGAGACGTTGGCCTAGAGGGTGAAGAGGGCCAAGGCTTCGGCGAGCACTCAGCCCCCGACCGGGGCTTCAGAGACACCACTGGTGGTGTTGAGTAGCTCCGACGGCAGCCCCCAGCGTAAGTCCGCCAATCTTTTCTCGCTCGACATGCAGTAGGCGTTGGACGCTAAAGGTGCCGACCTTGCCGGTTCTGTAGGACGGGAGCAGCAGCAGGAGGAGCTGCAGGGGGCTACTCCCAACACACCACCCCCATCGACTACGCCGCCACGAGGGGCGTCCCCGGCAAGGGCACCAAGCATGGAGCCCGCACGCATGGAGGAGGAGGGAAACTTTGGCGCTGGTGGTCCAGCCCCGGCGTCCGACGCCGGCGGGGAGGGAACTTCCGCCTCACAGCCCAGCACTGGTGAGACGCTTGCCTTTTGTCTTTGCTTTTCCCTTGCGCTTTTTCTTGACTTCATTATCCCCGTCACGGCCCAGGCCCTCCTTCAACGGATGTGGAGGACGTGGACGTCGTCATCAAGGAGGTTGCCGAGGAGGCCGCGGCGGAGGCCGACAAGATCGCCGCAGAGGAGGCCACCAAGGGCGGCGTCGGGGCCGCCGCAGATAAGGCTGCTGAGGATGCCGCCAAGGGTGCCGCCGAGGGTGCCGGCGGCGGGCCTGCCGGGGAGGCCGGCAAGGCCACAGCCGAGGAAGAGGCGATTTACGCTCAACCTTCTTCCTCCGCGACCTCGGGCCCCGGCAGGTATCTGAAGGTGGGCGACAACCTCTTTGTCCATCTTGCCAGGGCGTCGAGTCCCCGGGCGCCTGCCGGAGGGGAAATCTTCGATGGCGAGGTGCTTGCTGCCGCCGGGCTCGAGGTCGTCGACGAACCGGGTGCCAGCGGCGACGGCTCTCCAGAGGGACAGCTCTTCCGGGCCATGGGGGCCAACTTTCTGAAGCTCCAGGCGCTCTACTGTGCCCGTCTGGACAAGGTTAAGTCCAGGGCGGCAGCACTGGACGACGAGGAGGCGGACTTCCAGGTGCGCGTTGCAGAGACGCAAACCTGGTTCCACCAGTCCCGCGAGGAGCAGAGGGCCTTCTAGGAAGAACTGGCCAAGCGTAATGCGGAGATCATCATGAAGATGGCCGACATCGAGAAGGCCCAGGAAGAGGCAACGAACTTGGCTGCCGCGGCGGAGGCCGCCCGGAACCAGCACCAAGCCGTCCTCGATTCCTAGGAGGAAGACCTCTCCGTGCGTGAGGCGAAGCTTGCCGCAATGCTCCGCAGCAAGGATGAGGAGCTCGAGACTCTTGTCGAGCGGCGGACCTGTGAGCTGGGGCAGAGGCACAAAGAGGCGCTCGATGCCCAGGCTCTGGCCCTCGCCGAGAAGGTGCAAGAGCTGGAGGCGGAGCGGGACAGGCTGAAGGAGCAGGTCCTCGGGCTGTCCAACGAGAAGAACAGGCTCAACTGCGCCTTGACAGAGGCGCAGGGAGCGATCATCAACAGGGCTGGGGAGCTCTCCGAGGCGCAAAACTCCATCAGAGATCTCAGGCTGAGGCTGGAGAATCTCGAGAAGATGTTGGCGGAGAGCTCTACCCGGGAGGAGGCCTTGGCCAAGAGCCTGGAGGAGGAGAAGCAGCTGCGGGCGGACGAGGGCGCCTCTCACCAAGAATACGTGGTGGAGGAGAACAGGTGGATCAGCTGACTGGAGGACATCGCCGGCAGGGTTACCTCACAGCTGGCCCTCATGGGGATGCCAAACGTGAGGTATGCCCCTGAATGAAGCGGGTCCGTCAACGCCAAGCTGACCCTGTTCTTCGAGGGCATCCTCAGCGCCTTGGCTGATCTTCACTCCAACAGAACGGCCTTGCTCGCCGGGGAGGCCCGGCAGCTCTGCCGGGGAATCATGAGCAAGGTCCTCACCAAGGTGGCGTTCTGGAACCCCGCCCTCGACTTCGAAGCCGCGATGGACAGCTTGCCGGAGGATGCCAGCCTCACGGCGCTCAAGGAGCGCATCAAGCCTGTCATCAGCCACATCGACGAAATCAAGAGGGTGGAGGGCCAGCGCCGGGATTAAGCATCCCATTCTTCCTTCCCGCTGCAGGTTCATGGCCAAGACAAATTTTATCTTTAGTTAGAACCACAGCGATGGCATGATGTAATATAACTTTGAAATATCTTCAGAATCATGCATGTTATTTTCCTGTTTGCTGCCTCCTTGTGTTTCCACCCTACGTTAACTGGGTAGGCTTGCCGGCGCGAAATACCCAAGGCGGCGTCTTGGGGGCGGGTCCCCATTGGCCTGCCGGGTGAGCGTGCTGCCGGGTCTGCCACCTTGCCACTCTCAACGCAGCCGCTCGAACTGTCAAGTTTGACTCGAGTTAGAGTCGAGAGCTTTGTCAGTTGCTGAAGGGTCTGCCACCTTGCCGCTCTTAACGCAGCCGCTCGAACTGTCGAGTTTGACTCGAGTCAGAGTCTAGAGCTTTGTCAATTTCGGAAGCCTACCTTACCGTTTCAAACGCAGCCGTCTGAACTGTTGAGTTGACTCGAAACAGAACAAAGGCATTGCCGATTGGGAAGGGCCCCATCCGCGTGCAGATTTCTTTTTGCACAAAGAATGACAGCTCCGAGGATAATAACTTTAAATAATAGGATAGAAATATCCAAAATCCGATGTAACTTAGCTTTTATTTGCAGTCGCTCGATCGCAGGTCATCTGGCCTCCTCAAAGGGCCACGGAGACGAGAGAGTGTCGGGCCGACCACTAGAGCCGATTCCCACAACTGCGCCCCCTACCTGGCGCGCCAAAGATGTCGGTGTATTTGGATCGACACCTATGGGATCACAAGAATCCCTACTACGGTTGCGGGGCGCGGGGTTGAGAGTAGAGCGGATCTAACGGTCAGGACACGGTTCCTTTACCCAGGTTCGGTCCGCAAATATGCGTAAAACCCTACTCCTGCTTTGGTGGATTATCTGTTTGTGTTCTTCAGCTAGTGAGGGGCTCCAAAAGAGTCGTGAGGAGTTCTAAAAAGCCGAATCCTCCTCCTGGTCGCCTCAGGCCTCCTTTTATAGGGAAAAGGGGTTGCCACAATGGCACACAGGAGGTGGAAAGGGTACAGTGATGCGAGGTTATCCCTCGCATTACAGGACAAGGTGCATTTAATGCACCCAGCTTAGGTGTCCTTGCTTTATCGGGGACGGGGGGAGACGTCCGTCTTGTCCGTCGCCGCTCCTCCTCGTGTTGACACGCGCCCTGGCCAGCGGTGCCTGAGGTGCCATGTAGGCAGACAGGCAGCTGAGGTGGCGCAACGGCGGGTCTCCACGAAGATCTGTGGTTGCCACGCAAGAGCCTGTCCAGCTGGTTGGGTCGGCAGCCGCATGGGTCAGTGGAAACCCAGTTGATGCGGGCCTGACGGTGGCCCCGTGGGTGTCCTTGGCAAGGGCCTTGCCGGGGGCCCCGGCAAGGGTCTTGCCGTGGCGCCTGCTATCATCCCCACCAAGGTGCTTGCTGGGGGCCTTCTAGTCCTCCTTGGGTGGGATCCCGCCAAGGGTCGTCGTCTTCTTAACTTGCATCTGATCTTGAATGTCTTCACAAAGATCTGCATGCCACCACGGGGACATCTCCCGAATCCTCGCCCCATGGGGGCGGTGGACTCAAGGGTGATTCGCTCCGTAGGCGCGGGGCAAGCTGCCGCGGCAAGGGTCTTGCCGGGGGAAGCCGCTTCGTCCCTTTGCTCTTTGTGGTCTTGTTCTTGGCGTCACTCCAGTCTCCATCGAGCTTCGGTCTTGCCCCGTCTCGCCTCCCTCGCCATGCTTGGTGTGGTGGCGCCGTGGCTCAGACTGCCCGTGCACAGTCATAGGGGTACAAAAAGTGTACCCCTCTTTTTGTACATCGACAGTCTTTGCCCAGCCGCGTAAAGTGGGCACCGTAATTAGGATAGCCGCACACGCACCAGGGGCTAGTACTTAGCCCCACAAGTCAAGCTCCTATGGCTAAGTGAAAACAATAAAGCTGCATAGTATGATTGCCTGGTTCGCTCCGTGGACACCTCCTTTATGGACCAAGATGTTGGATAAAGAGTGATCAAGCACAATACCGAACACCCATGTAGTATCTACATGGGGGCTGAAGCCGATGACTAGAAACTTTTAGACATAATAAACGGTCGCACAGGAGGCTAAGTTACTTGCAATATAAAGCGCAAAATTATATAGACATCGGTTCATAAGCTTAATCTTTACAATCCGAATACAATTACTCAAAGACAATGTCCTTTGAGCACTGGCCCTCTACAATGCGGGCTCCTTCTAGGACATCATCGAAGTACCTTTCCGGCCTCCTATGACCCTTGCCCTCTGGCGGGCCAGCAGTAGCAACCTCGGCGGCCTTCATCTTTGCCTAGTGCATCTTGACGCGGGCAAAGGCCATTCGTGCACCCTCTATATAGGTCGAACACTTCACAGCGTCGACCCGTAGCCTCACACCGACGAGCCGCCTGACCAATCCAAAGTAGCTACACGGGATTGGCTCAGCGGGCCAGAGCCGGACTATTAAGTCCTTCATGGCTGTACCCGCCATGTTCTGCAGCTTGACTAGCTACTTCAACTGGTCGTTCAGAGGTACTGGATGTTCTGGCGCAAGGAATTGCGACCAGAACAACTTCTCTGTGCTATTCCCCTCCTGGGCTCGGAAGAATTGGGCGGCGTCAGCGATGCTCTTCGGGAGATCCGCAAACACGTCTGGAGAACTCCACAATCGCGTCAGCGCAAGATATCTCCAACCTCCAAAGATACTCTACATAAGAAAGGCCTTACCAACCACTATCTGTCATGCCTATTTGATCTCCTCGTGCGCACTGGGTGACTCGATCTGTGCCTCCTTGGCAGCATTGACAGCATTCTTGAGTTCATATGCTTGATCCAAAGTCTTCTGCTCCAGCTCCTCGCACTTGCGAATAGCGTCTCGCGGCTCTTGCTCGACTTCGGTCACCCGAGACTCATGTCACCAGTGGGAGGCATGTTTGGCCTCCAGATCGGCAGCCGCTTTGTCAGTGGCCTCCTTATTTATCTCGGCCTCTTTCTTGGCCTCTGCAAGTGCGCCCTTGAGGGTCTTGACCTCGGCAGCACCAAGTATGATATAATTGCATAGCATAATAAGTTCATACTCTTACTATCAAAGCACATCATCTTTTGATATAATAATTATTTGAAAATCTTCGTACCTTGCATTTAATCAAACCGCTTGTTAACGCGGTCGAGCTGCTCATCAGCTAATTGAAACTTCCAATTGAGCTCGAAAACCTCTACGGCATGGGCGGATACCGCCATCAGGGAAGCTTGTTCACAAATAAACACGGGATTAGCTGGCACTGTATGGATCCTCTGTCCGATTCTTTTCCGAATGAAACAAAGTATCAGGGGCTACTGTCCGTATATAGGTTTGTTTCCCTATATAAATAAAACATGAAGTTCTTTTAAGGATATTACATCGCATACCTTGAAGCCTGTCAGTAGGCTGTTGAAGGCATCAGTCAGTCTGTTCTTGGCGGATTGAATTTTTTCCATCACCGAACCCATCAGGGTACGGTGTTCCACCATGATGGAAGCACCCTGTAGTGCTTCCTCCAGTGTGTTCGGTGCTTCCGGATTAGTGAAGGACGCCGCTGGAGCTGATCCTCCTTCCCCCTCGTAGGGGACTGACTTCCTAATTTCCGAGTCGTACTGGCCTCCGGAATAGTGTTCGGCGGGAGCCCGGATTACTTGGGCTCCCCGTCGTCGGTCGCCATAGGGATTGCTCCTCCTTGGCTGACGGCGGCCGAGGTGTTGGCCTTGGGTGCCTTCTTGTCTGCCCCGCTCCCACCTTCTTGTGCAGGGGACGCCCGTAGGGAGGACACTTCGGTATCCCCTAGGACGGGCGCTTGAGCCCGTGGTGGCATGTCGCTCTCCACCATTTTGGCTGGTAGAGAGCTCCCTGACGATAGTGAAGTGCCAACGAGCGTCTGGAGAGGTCCGCGAAATAAATGAACAAAGTTGCTTAGACAATGGTAGCTGAATAAACCGAACACAACAGCGAAAAGTCCGAATACTTACGATTCGACCAAGGGCTTGATCCTGGGTTGTACTCGGAAACTATGATCGGATGTGGAATCCGAGCTGTCCGGGGTGTCCAATTTCTACCTAGGCACCCCCTTGCCCGCGTCTTCAGGGGCCGTCCTCTTCTTCCCCCTTGCCTTGATGGGGGAGCCGCTCTCTTCCTCCTCCTCCTCCTCTTCTTCTTTGTCGTGGGAGGAGTGGGCGTCGGTTTCCCCGCACACTGTGTCTGGAGGACCCTTAGGGCAGGGGTCCCTCTTGACCTCCTTGCCCTTCTTATTGGCCTTCTTCTCCGGCGCCTTGTACGGCGCCGGGACCAGCATCGACATCAGCTAGGGCTTGGCTGGGATTTCTGGCAACGGAGCTGGACAGTTGACCCCCTCCGATTTCTTTGTCGAGACCTGAATTGAGCGTAACAGTTCTAACTCATGTTATAATTGAAATATGGATAGGATACGAATTCAGCGAAATTGTGCTTACCTCTGAGGCCGAAGCCACGCTGTTCTAGCCTTTGTCTTCGGTCTCCTTAGGCCACTCCTTCTGGGCCTTGAAGAGCTGCTTCCAGATATCTTCGTGTGTGGTGCCGAAGAATCGCTTCAAGGTCTGTGGTTCCTCCAGATTGAACTCCCATAGGTGGGAGGCCCGGAGTTGGCAGGGAAGAGTGTGGCGAAAGAGCATCACCTGTATCACGTCAGTGAGGTGGGTGCCCTTTGCCATCTTGTTGGAGATGCGGTTTTGGAGTGTCTTCACCTCCATCTGAGACCCCCATTCAAGTCCCTTGGTGGTCCATGAGGTAAGCCTCTCTGGGGGTTCGGATCTGAATACGGGCGCGGCCGCCCACTTGGCATCCTGAGGTTCGGTGATGTAGAACCATTCCTGCTGCCATATCTTGTTGGTCTCCACAAAGGCACCCTTGGGCCAAGTGGCGTTCAGGAGCTTGCTCACCATGCCCCCCCCCCCCGCAGTCCGCATGCTACCCGACGACCACCTTCAACATCCGATTGAAGGTCTTGAGCCATAAGCCGAAGTGTGGAGGGACGCAAAGGTAAGCCTCACATACGACTATAAAAGCTAATATGTGGACGATAGAGTTCGGGGCCAGATCGTGGAAATCCAACCCGTAGTAAAATTGGAGGCCCGGGACAAAGGGGTGAAACAAAAACCCCAACCCCCGAATAAAGTGAGGGATGAATACCACCCTCTCATCCGGCTCAGGGACGGGGATCACCTGATTCCTATCAGGAATCTGGTGCGCTATGTCGTCCACAAGGTAGTTCGCACTCTGGAGATTCTTCACGGTCTTCTCCGTGACCGTGGAGGCCTCCCACTTGCCCTCGGAATCAGATCCAACCATTGCTGGAGAAGGAGGCGGTGATGAAGGAGTTGTGAGTTGCGGGCGCTGGAGCTGTGGGCGCCGGGGGTAAAGAGATTGGGAATCTAGGGCTTCAGGAGAGCGTGAGGTGAAACGGGAAGGATATGTGTCCTTTTATCGACGGTAAATATGAAACGTCCCCCCACTCCAGCCATAAAACTCTCCGGTTCCCGACATGATCGTGCGTTAGGCACAGTTGGGTTACCCATGTCATATTGATGAGGATCCCATAATAAGCGGGCACGATCTCTGTTTCGACAAGATGTGCCAATAGGGGCTGTCGTGGGATTGTCACGGCAGATGTCCTAGCGTAATGACTTAGTCATGGAGCCATCACACCAAGGTTAGTATAATGGGGTTTATCGGGACAAAGGACACAGAGATTTTATACTGGTTCGGCCACTTGTAGTGAAGGTAAAAGCCTAATCCTGTTTGAGGTGGTATTGCTAGGTTTTCGATTACCAGGGAGCGAATACGCTTGGCCTAGTTCTCGATCTCTTCTTTCTTGCCCTAAACCACCAGCAGGTCATCCCTTTATATACGCAGGTTGACGCCCGACGGCTCACAGAGTACCGGTCGGCTCATACACAACGTGTTCGGCTCGGTGACTAGTTACACTTGCCATACAGTACAAGTCATACATATAGGGCGGTTCACTCTCCAGGGCCTTGAATCATCTTTGGGTCTTGGTCCGTTGATGGGCTCGTATGATTCGCCATCTTCATTGGTGAATCGCCAGTGGTATAACCCGGCCCCTCTTGGGCGGTTTATACCTAGTAGTTATATCCTCAACATTAGGCCCCATGTTGATTTGAACATGTTCATATCAATATTAAACACTTGTCAAAGTCTTGCATCGCCTTATTAGATAAGCCTCGTGGTAAACCGCCATGACGTCAACTCGTAGAATTTTCTTAAGCCGCCATGACGTCATTCCGCATTAATAATGCACGAAGCCCAGAGCATTTTAATGGATACTTATCTTAATGAATCTCCCAAAAACTGAGGCCTCCATATAGCCATATAATGATTTGGCCTCCTCGATTCCCGCGCATGCCTTGTATCCATTGCTTTATAAATAGGGATAGGGGGCCCTATTTTCATTTTACCCCCTGCCGTTGCTTCCTCTTCTCCTTCCTCTCGATGCTAGCGCAACCAAAGCTACGCCGCCGCCATCGAACTTCCTCCACAGCCCGAAGCTAGGCCACTGCATCAACCCGAATGCATCCACAAATCGCGTCACTTCTCCGCTATCCATCAGCACCAATAGGTATTCATTATCCCTTGCTACATATCTACATTATGGTTCCACTGTTCGTCGGCGTTCTTGTTGTTTCTTCATTGTTTCCTCTCTGCTTTTCTCTAGATCGTGTAGTTGATCCTGAACATGATACTGAAAAACGCACAGTAATAGTTTTAACATCCTTTTTCCAATAGTAGTAGATATTTTCCCTGCACAAGATCCATCTGAACACACAAGTTCCTTTACTGTTCACACTTTAGGTCTAGAATTTTATTTTATTTCAAAACTGGTGTAGATCCAAATTTTCAGCACCAATATGTAGAAGTTGTTTGTCCAACACTTAGCCATTTCTCACTTATAGATCTGTAATATGACCACTGTTCGGGCAGCTTAACTGATAACTCACAACCCGCTGTCTGCAAAGAATGTCTTGATTTTTAGACTTTTCCTGGTTTAACAGCTGGACTCTTAATCCGGTAGGTACCATTAGTCCCCACTTAAGCCGCCAATATGAATATCTGCACAGTTCTAACGTTCAGCCTCCAGCTTAAACTTTCAGCTATTTATAGCATTTTTCCTTTTGAATTAATGGTCTGTATTAATATCATAACGATTAAACCGGCAATATCTCCATTTGTATTAAAAAATGTCGAAGGCAAAAACCATCACCTCCTGCAACTGGGTTGTTTCCCGGATTACCGAGGAAGATTTGAACGAATATGTTCAAACAGGTGTTCTGGCCAAAAAAGACGTCATTTATTGGAGGTTCACAGGCACTGAGACTCGCCCTGAGCCCAAAGATGGTGGAGTAATTGTTTTCCTGGATCATATAAACCGGAGCTTCAGCCCTCCCGGCTCAAAATTATTGTGTGATTTGTTGCATTTTTTCAAGCTCCATCCACAAGATATCAGACCCAACTCTGTTTCGAACATATGTAACTTCCACGTGTTTTGTGAGGTGTACCTTCAACAGGAGCCTACCGTAGAACTATTGAGGGAGTTCTACTACTTGAACCGGCAAAATGAATTCACCAACGGTCCTAGCCTTGAACTAGGCGGCATATCCATAGAGCGCCGAAAAGAGGCCACCTTCCCAGCTGCTGCTCTTCCCAGTCACCCAAAGATTGGAACTAGACTTGGTTTTATTGCCAAGACACTTCACCAGAAGGGGGAAATCCCTTGTCGGGTTATCGTGCTAGCCGTCTTAGCAGCAGGCATCATCTTCCGGATCGTATCAGTACAACAGAACGGAAGAGATATGTTTCAATTTTTGCGAAGGTTCGAGCCTTTATGGCCAACGGCCTAACCGGGATCGATCTAGTTCGATGCTGGGTCGCTTGGAAAGTCTTGCCTCTATGCCCCCGGCCTGGTTTAATGTGCTTGTACACTGGCGAGCTAACAGACCCTCACCGCCACTGTCAGATCAAAATCAGTGAGGAAGACATCAATAACATGACCAAGACTCTGCTAAATGAAAGCTTGGAAGATTGCTGTCAATTCAAACTGAGTCCTTTCTGTACTCTGTATAAGCCGCCAGCTATAAGTTTCGAATCCAGCTCTTAGTTTACTCATATCTTGATTCATACTGTCTGCTTAATACTCATTGAAACGCTTACAGGCCGATTCACCCTTTTGGACCATGAAGCTTCAGGAGAAACCGAAAAAACCGGGCGAAGAGCAAGGCTATCAAAAAGCCTGCCAAGAAGAAAACCAACCCTACCGAATCACATAATGTGGATGATGATGATGAATCTGATAATGAGTCGGAGGTAGAACTTGATTCCCTTGGCTCTTTTTTGTACATCTTATTGACAATGACCATTATCAGGATGAAACGGGCGCCAACCGTGCAGATGATGCAGAGGTAATTATTCTTTCCTCTCGCTCAGAACCTCTGTCAACACAGAAAACCCAAAAAGCAAGCCGGAAAGTAAGCTTTTCTCACCCTTTAGCTCACTTGGATCCCAACTTTCTATTGAAGAAGTAGTAGCATGAAGATCGCCGTACAACCTAGAACAGTGGCGACAGAGTTATATCCTCTGGATTACCGAACACCCCAGTACCTCGCAAACGTCGACCGGAGGTCTCAACAATTTCTAACTTAGAATACCCCAAGGCGGGTCTTGTTCGTCAACCTCTTAACCCGTCTGATTAAAATTATCAGGGAACATCTCACTCTTCCTGTGGTGACTCAATGGGAACTCAAATCCCAGCTTTCAAGACTATGTCTGGGTAAGGGCATATTCAATCATTCAAAACTTCATGCATGTTTCATATGCTGACATCTGCATATTTCTTATTCTCAGTGGTCAGGCCAAACCCAGCAAAAAGGCGAAACTGAATAAACCGGCCGATGGTTCCAACCCGTCTGAGTCAGAAAAACAACAACCAGAATCCTCTCATTCAACACCATTGATGATCCGCTATCTGAAGACCATGAAGTCCCCATAGAATCTATGGATGTTGAGCCGGGCATTTCTAAGCCGCCAAGCCCAGCTAAGCCTGCTGAAGAAAAGACTAACGATGTCGTTTTCACTGGGCTTGGTTATACAGCACCGGGTAATCCCACTATTTTATCCAAGCACAACGCCAAGGAAGAAATTTGTGCTGATGATAAAGGCAAGTGGAAGGCAGACTTAGAGAGCTATGCCCAGTTCACTGCCCAAGACATCCACTCTAGTTATTTGAACCGTCTATACACCAGCCGTGATTTTGAAGCCGGCTTAATAAATTTGATGAAGGAACGCTATGAGGTAATCCAATCACTATTCTCTTCATAATTATATGTCTATCAGCCGCCAAGTCTATAGGATATGATAGGATTGAATATGTTGTAGACTTTCCAATTGCCATAAAGAAACTGAACATCATCACTAGTAGCCCCCAAGGGCCGACTTAAATCATCAAGTTAAACCGGGACGTTAAGTAGCATAAATGAACTTCGCATCCGTAGCCCCCAAGGGTCGATTTAAGTAGCATAGTTAAACCGGGACTTACCAATATGTAATCTTGATAACCGGATCATATCATTGCCCCAAGTCATCAGATAAAGTCTACTTTTAAAAGAGCAATATGCATTAGCCCCCAAGTGCCAAGGAAAATACTTGTATTGTGCTTGGGACTTCAAAAAGTTCTTTAAGAGCAACAAACATTAACCCCCAAGTGCCAAGGAAAATACTTGTATTGTGCTTGGGACTTCGAAAAGGAATCATGATCATAATACCTTCCATGTTTGTTTATGCCACAGGCTGAATTGTCTGAGAAAAATGCACAACTGAATGATCTGAGGCCAACATTAAAACTCAGCAATCTGAGACATCCAAGGCCATGTCAGAACTGAAGAGTCCTTTAGAAAATATTGAGCAGCTTAAACAAAACTTCAACACTAACAAAGACACATGGGAGACCGAAAAAATGGCTCTACTGCAGAGAGCGGAGGACGCTGAGGCCGCACTTAAACCGGTGACTGCTGAGTTGTTCGGTTTAAGACATCAAATCAGTAATATGTCGTCAGCCATCTTCGGTAAGTAGGAAACATGAGTCCTTTGCATCTCAGTAATCATATTATAAACACCTGTCGCCTTACCAGTACTTTTTACTGCCGCAGGTTCTCGGAGCACTAAACTTGGCTCAGATATGCGCATCCGGCTTAAAGATGTCTACACCCTCGTAGAACAGTTATACACTAGCACCCGACGTACCATTGTTGCTGCTATGCACAAGAAATCTGCTCCACTCTCATCAAAGATACACTGGAAAAACTGTCAGTGCTACCCCAAAGGATTGATGATTTAAAGCGAGCCTCTGCCAGAGCCGGCGAACTAACTGCCTTAAGCCAGGCAAAAGTGTGCAAGTAGATCCTGATCCTGAAGATTTGGCCAATGGCTGCCCAAGTGTTAAAGAGGATGGATCTCCCTTCAGTACTGATGACTTTGCAGATATAGCAAGAGCAATGCGTCCATTAGCAAGTAAGTGGGCTGAAGAAACCAATCTATCCATATACCAGGCGGCTTATGATGCTGAGAACAAGAAAGTGAAGGTGTCGTTTCATCAGGAGGAAGATCTCATCTCGCCGATTCGTAAGCATACCTTCGCTCCCAACATTGATCCATCCAACCTTATTGATGATGAATTTGTATTTAGAGCGTTGACCGGTATCAACTGGGCTACGCCTGACTTCCAGTCGATGGATAATCAAAGAGCTGAAGAGGAAGAAGAAGCGCAGGATGACCTGAAGTCTTCAACCTGCCAACAGTCATGAGCCATTGTATGAAGCATAATATTGTGTTGTTTTATGTCTCCAAAACACTTATCCTCTTTGGGCCATTGGATGCCCTATAATAGGCTAGTTAAACTTGATCTGTCGTGCCATCGTGCACGTTATATTTGCATAACACTGCTGATCCGTCAGTTGAAGATCTGCCACTTATGATATCATCAATTATGCAGATCAGATTTATCATTTCTCCTGCAGTTAAAATAGATCACAAGTGCCCTGTGATATTTGCTCACACTGCCGGCTTTTCATACATGTGCAGTAAGGGTTACAACCCAAAGGTTGAGAGCACAACACCCTGTTCAATTGATTTATACTGTCAGCTTATAACGCCGCATGCAGCAAGGGGTAATATCCCAAAACTTGAGCACATCGCTCTAAGCATAGAAAATCATCGATTTTCAACCGTGTATTAACATGTCATCAGAAAGGAATCTCAAAAAAATGCTCAAATCCAAAGTAAATCCAAAAAACAAGGTTTTCATAGACGGCCAGGCCTAAAACCCCAGTGCTTATCATGGGATTGCACAACCACTAGCCAATCCTTCAACCTTGTAAGCCGGACCTCACATGATCAACCGCCATTTTAACCTTGACAAGTTCAGGGTCTTTAATAAGATTGACTGCTCAAGAGTTCGGCGGGTCATTCCAGGATTACCTGGGTGGAGTGGTAGACGTACAGGGTGGGATCAACTAAAATTATTTGGTGTTATACACCTGGCATTTCAGGCCAAGATGGGGTTATTTAAAGCTATGTTCTGTGAACAGGGAGCCCCCAAGTAGGGATGTAAATTGTACAGATAATTTCTGCTCCGAATCCGCATATGCACCCTTTTTTAGGATATGTTATGCAATTATGTGAATCTATCGGATATGGACGCAGATACGGATTTTGATCAATAGGATATCCAGCGGATATGGTATCCCTAGTATTCGGCGGATGTGGATTATCCGCTATTTTTTGCGGATTATCCGAGGTATGTAAACCGGATTATATCCGACAAAATAAGCCCAAACGTCCGGTCCATATGTATGCCCATTTAGGTTAGTGATTGTTGTTTTGCAGTCACCCATATACACTACCATAAACGAGCGCAATCACTGCATCCAAAATTGGTAGCATATTGGTGATAGTGCGTACATATCCTTCTTTCCATCGCCATCTTGCATTGTTGCTTCTCCCCGACCACCGTTTGCATATCTGATCTCTCTGATAGTCTCACGGTTCAACGATGGTCAAAGGTGCGCGTGGCCGATTGATACGTCCAAAACGTATCTATAATTTCTGCTTGCTCCATGCCACTTTTGGGTGATATTGCTAAGATATTCATACACTTCCATACACTTTTGATCATATTTGGACTAACTTGCTAATCCAGTGCACCCCAATGCCAATTTCTGTTTTCGGCTGTTTTTGTATTTCAGGTTTTCACGTTTCGAGAACTGCCCAGAAAAATCCAGAAAAATTATATAAAAAATCAGCGTTCCGGAAACAACACTGCGTCCGAAGGGCAGCCTGGGGGGAGGGCCACCAGGGCTCCAGGCGCCCTGGCGGCGCCCCCCCCCCTGGGCCGCGCCGGGGGGGCGCCTGGGCCCCCCGAAGCTCCCCCGATGCCCTCCTTTGGCATATATTTAAAGGGTCCTCCGAACCCCTCAGAACAGGAACTCTTTCCGCAATCCCATCTCTGTTCCGCCGCCGCCGCCGCCGCTTCCAAGATCGGGAGCACCAGGAGAACTCTTCCCGGCACCCTGCCGGAGGGGAGGATCACCACCGGGAGCTTCTCCACCACCATGGACGCCTCCCGGTTGACTCGTGAGTAGTCTCCCTTGGACCATGAGTCCATGACCAGTAGCTATGTGATGTTCTCCTCCCGTTCTTGTGCTTCACTAATTAGTCCTCGTGAGCTGCCTTACATGATCGAGGCACCTATGTAATCCTTATGTTGTTGCTATGTTGAGTTTTCTGGGATCCGATGGATTATGAGATTATGTTCAGATTGATCTTGAGTAATATATTTGATCTACCTCTTTTATATTATTTTTTCATAAGTAATTCTTGCATTTCTCCGTTGTTATTTACTGCTTTGGCCGACTAGTAGGTAGTGACTCCAAGAGGGAACGTTATGCTCGATTGTGGGTTCATGCCCCTCGATGACTAGCTTGAGTGACAGAAACATGAGTCTAGGGGATGTGCTGTTGCCACAAGGGGGAAAACAACGGTGCTTGTGCCCGCGGGTGCAAGGATTGTTTACTTTACGCAAAGTTCTTTTAATGCAGTTATCTGTTGCATTGAGTTTACACTATGGGTGGGACTCGCAACTTAATACCAGCGAGATGTTCTGGATAGATATCTCAAGGTGGATGATTAGTAGTAGATATTGATGGATTTCGGTCTACTTACTTTGGCGTACCGCCCATGCTTTGAACCTCAACCTTTCTTGCAATGTAGTCAGCATTGGTTTGCGTTCGTGGTCCTGTCAATTGCCCAGCTGTAATTTGTTTACCTCACATAGCTGTTTTATAGTCTTTTGGGAGAGAGACATCACTAGTGAACATCATGAGACTCCGGTCCATATTACCATCATTGATCACATCCGCTATTTACCTTTCCATTATTATTTACTATTGCAAAACACTATCTATCACTACTATCATTGCTTTTAATCCTTTGTGAACTACAAGGCCGGAGGGATTGACAACCTCTCTGTACTCGTTGGGAGCAAAGTTATTTGTATCTGTGTGCAGGTCCACGTTGATTGCTACTAATCTGGCGCCGTAGCAGTTGACACCTACTTGTTGAACCTAGGAGTCTCTGGGGATTCGATCCTTGGCATCTTTGCTAAGGGAAAACACTTCTACAATACTGCATCTTACACCTTCCACTTGGGGTAACCAACGAGGGGTTCGAGGCCCATCAAGGAGTATTTTCTGGCGCCGTTGCCGGGGACTCCACTCTTCAGGATAGGGGAGTTGCATGCTATCTTTTACCTTTGCTTTTTAGTCTTGTTAGTTTACCTTTCAGTTTTTGCTTTAGTATCTTTTGTCGAAAATCACAAAAATAGTTATCTTGTTCTTTAGTTGTCATTATGTCGGGTCCTTTTGTCTTTGACGAGGCAGAAGTTCTCACCTTTAAACAAAGAGGTGGGGAAAGTTTGAAAGATGCTTGGTATAGAATTAATGATTCACAAAAAAGAGCCACCAAGAAGCAACCTACTATTATCTTGCTTAGAAATTTTTATGTTGGAATTACTTCTTGGAATAGGTTTATTCTAGATACTGCTATCAATGGGAATTTCCTAGAGGCGCCAGTTTGGGAGTCTCTTAGTATTATTGAAAATCTTGTTGGGAATCTCCCTGTTGTTAGCATTCGAGAGGACATCACTCTAGCTCACATTATGAAAAAACTTGAAAAGATAGAGCTAGAGATGCCAAGCATTAATAAGATGAATGAGTTGGATCGTAAGATCCAAGGGAATTTGAATAGACTTGATAGCTCCATGCATAATTTTTTTAAAATTTTGGAGACCATCAAATTCCATGACTTGGACTCTTCTAGGGTAGATAAGATTGAGGAAATATTTGATACTCTAGGAACTACTTTCTCCTCGATCAAAACCAAAAAGGTAGAAACTCCGGCAAAGAGGGAGCCTAAGTTCGTTCACGTTCCGAAGGCTCCCCGTTCTAAAAATAATCCACCTATTGCCAAAGGGGTTGAAACTGTAAAGACTTTGGAAGAAACACCTGTCTTTGATAAATTTATAAATGAATCTTCCCTTGACTTTTATCCTTTTGGTCTTCTACCTAGAAGTATCTCTATGAGGCCTTTATTCGAGAGTCCTCTTAAGACTAGTTGTATTATTGAAGAGCTTTTTGATGATCTTGGTGATGGTTCAATTGATACAACTTGATCTATGCATTATGCCTAGCTTAAAGGCATAAAAGAAAGCGCTCTTGGGAGGCAGCCCACATGAATAAATATTTTGCTTTTGTTGTGTCTTGATGTTGTTTACTGCTGTAGCATCATCATTGTATCTTTGCTTTTCATATTTGTGCCAAGTATAGCCTCCGATTGCTAGAAAGTTCAAAAGTTGTGAGGTGCTGTCCAGGAAACAGATTCTGTCCTTGGATAGAAAACTTCGTATAAAATCACCAGATCATCTTTTTGGTCTGAATTTTTTTGACAGCGTTATCTATATAATTGTCTTTCGTTCTTCTGTTCTGAGTTTTTTGATTTGAGTTGCAGAAGTATCCCGAACAGATCAATTACTAACTGATGTTCTGTTTTTCACAGATTCTGTCCTGTTTTGCCTTTCCTTCACTTTGCAAATCAAGAGCTTGCTTTTTCTTTGCAAAAACCTTTTGGCAATCTTGAGAAACAGTAGAACTTCAAGAATATCTTTATTTCCAGCAAGGTATAATTATTTTATTAAGGGTACTAACCTCGCTAATCAGATTATGATGAGTTATGTATGAAGGGAGTTTTCAAGTGTGCGAGGGAAGATGATAAAAAAGATTCAGGAGTGTCAAGCGCTCAAGCTTGGGGATGCCCCCGTGCACCCCCAAGAAATATTCAAGGAGACTCAAGCGTCTAAGCTTGGGGATGCCCCCGTGCATCCCCTTCTCCATCAACATTATCAGTTCGTCTTTCGTTCCGCTATATTTTTATCACTTCATGTGTTATGTGCTATGCTTGGAGCGTCTTGCTTTTACTTTTCTTTTTAGTTTTTCATAACGAGTTGGAACTCAGCATTCCTTTATGTGGGAGAGAAACACGCTCCACCTCTACCTAGAACATAACATAGAATTTTCATGACTATCTTTGCTGTGTGTGTTCTTTGTCTTTTAATAGCTACTATTATGCTCTGCTCTTAGTATTCATGCTTATCTTTTCAAAGAGCTTTTGTTTAGTTGGTTGCTTGAACTCTCTTTAATTATCATGCTCACCTTATTAAGAGAGTTTGCTTCCGTTGCATTGGTTAATATGTCTATGATAAAGATGCTACTTGCATGATGGTGCTTAGTAGTTCAGGTTTTCTTATGGTTAATCTCAAATAGTTGGGGGGTTCCCAATGTGTTATTGGAGTACCAACTTGATTTGTTTGCCTATGATGTGGTATGGTTTAGTAATATCTTCCTTCGAGAATTTATTTTGATTGACTTTGCGTATGCTCACGCATATTTAAGACTGTAAAGAAATTCTGTCAAGCCTTGATGATCTTTTGTTTCTGAGTAGCGATATAACTACCATGCCTGATTCAATATTGCTTTGTCGCTCTGCATGATTATGACCATCATTGCTCTCTTAGTTGGTCGCTCCCAGTCTTTTGCTAACCTACACCTATACTAAGCGCACTAATTTGCAATACATAGCTCATGGGAAAGTAGCTTAAAAACTATTGTGGTAAAGAATATGTTGCCTATGTATCTTATTTCTTATAAGTTGCTTGCTGAGCGGTAACCATGTCTCTGGAGACGCCATCAACTGTCACACTTTTGTTGAATATCATGTGAGTTGCTATGCATGTTCGTCTTGTCTGAAGTAAGGGTGATTTGCCGTGGGTTGTATGAATATGCATATTGTTAGAGAAGAACACTGGGCCGCCAACCAAAGCCATGTATCATGGTGGAAGTTTTAGCTTGGACCTTAATTCTCAATCTCTTATGAGAATATGCTTATGCATTAAAGAGGAGTCCATCATCTATTTTCTATGTTGTCCCGGTATGGATGTCCTCAAGTTGAGATCTATCAAAAACGAGAAATCAAATGCGATTTATCTCCTTGGACCTTTGTACAGGTGGCATAGAGGTACCCCTTTGTGACACTTGGTTGAAACATATGCAATGCAATGATAACCCATGGAAATCCGAGCTAATTAGGACAAGGTGCGAGCACTATTAGTATTCGATGCATGAGGCTTGCAACTTATAGGATGTCTTATGCATGACATATATGAAGTACTACTACCGTTGACAAAATTGCTTTTATGTTTACAAAATAAAAAGCTCTAGCACTTCAAGCACCAACTACTAAGAGCATGATTGTCATTCTGAGTGTAATGTGCATTGTCCCAAAGTAGCATTGTCTTTTGCATGATTGTGATATCGTTTATTCTGAAATCATTGTATCTAGTCATCACTTAAACCTTGAAGGTGCCCCTGCATTTATGATTTGCATCACTAAAGGGGGCAAGTTAGATATCACTTTATCATATTTGCACATCATATTCATTGCAAATCTATTTGATGTTTCAGTTTCATATTGTAAAACTTTCAGTCATTTGTGATTTTCTCATGAGGCAACTTAATTACTATAGAATCATTGTCTCAGTAAGCTTTTGTCATATGACTATGAAAAAGTCCTATATGGTTAATAGCATGTCACCACAGAAATTATTCTTGTTATCATTTACCTACTCGAGGACGAGCAGGAATTAAGCTTGGGGATGTTGATACGTCCAAAACGTATTTATAATTTCTGCTTGCTCCATGCCACTTTTGGGTGATATTGCTATGATATTCATACACTTCCATACACTTTTGATCATATTTGGACTAACTTACTAATCCAGTGCACCCCAGTGCCAGTTTCTGTTTTCGGCTGTTTTTGTATTTCATGTTTTCACGTTTCGAGAACTGCCTAGAAAAATCCAGAAAAATTATATAAAAAATCAGCATTCCGGAAACAACACTGCGTCCGAAGGGCAGCCTGGGGGGGCACCAGGGCTCCAGGCGCCCTGGCGACGCCCCCCCCCCCTCCCGGGCCGCGCCGGGGGGCGCCTGGGCCCCCCGAAGCTCCCCCGATGCCCTCCTTTGGCATATACTTAAAGGGTCCTCCGAAACCCTCAGAACAGGAACTCTTTTCGCGATCCCATCTCTGTTCCGCCGCCGCCGCCGCTTCCAAGATCGGGAGCACCAGGAGAACTCTTCCCGGCACCCTGCCGGAGGGGAGGATCACCACCGGGAGCTTCTCCACCACCATGGACGCCTCCCGGATGACTCGTGAGTAGTCTCCCTTGGACCATGAGTCCATGACTAGTAGCTATGTGATGTTCTCCTCCCGTTCTTGTGCTTCACTAATTAGTCCTCGTGAGCTGCCCTACATGATCGAGGCACCTATGTAATCCTTATGCTGTTGCTATGTTGAGTTTGGTGGGATCCGATGGATTATGAGATTATGTTCAGATTGATCTTGAGTAATATATTTGATCTACCTCTTTTATATTTTTGTTCATAAGTAATTCTTGCATGTTCTCCGTTGTTATTTACTGCTTTGGCCGAGTAGTAGGTATTGACTCCAAGACGGAACGTTATGCTCGATTGTGGGTTCATGCCCCTCGATGACTAGCTTGAGTGACAGAAACATGAGTCTAGGGGATGTGCTGTTGCCACAAGGGGGAAAACAACGGTGCTTGTGCCCGCGGGTGCAAGGATTGTTTACTTTACGCAAAGTTCTTTTAATGCAGTTGTCTGTTGCATTGAGTTTACACTATGGGTGGGACTCGCAACTTAATACCAGAGAGATGTTCTGGATAGATATCTCAAGGTGGATGATTAGTAGTAGATATTGATGGATTTCGGTCTACTTACTTTGGCATACCGCCCATGCTTTGAACCTCAACCTTTCTTGCAATGTAGTCAGCATTGGTTTGCGTTCGTGGTCCTGTCAATTGCCCAGCTGTAATTTGTTTACCTCACATAGCTGTTTTATAGTCTTTTGGGAGAGAGACATCACTAGTGAACATCATGAGACTCCGGTCCATATTACCATCATTGATCACATCCGCTATTTACCTTTCCGTTATTATTTACTATTGCAAAACACTATCTATCACTACTATCATTGCTTTTAATCCTTTGTGAACTACAAGGCCGGAGGGATTGACAACCTCTCTGTACTCGTTGGGAGCAAAGTTATTTGTATCTATGTGCAGGTCCACGTTGATTGCTACTAATCTGGCGTCGTAGCAGTTGACACCTACTTGTTGAACCTAGGAGTCTCCGGGGATTCGATCCTTGGCATCTTTGCTAAGGGAAAACACTTCTACAATACTGCATCTTACACCTTCCACTTGGGGTAACCAACGAGGGGTTCGAGGCCCATCACCGATCAGTTCGTCCCAACAATGGAGGTAAGTTATTTCGTAGATGCACAGAGTCCTACGCAAGTTTAGAGACCGATTATCTATGATCATGTCCTGCTGTCAGTTGACGCCGTGAGCAGCCGCACACCTGCACCACGACATCAGGCACACCAACATCATAGAGCCTCGACTGCCGACAAGCGTGGCCGACGCTTACGGCGGCCATGCTCGGCAGCCCGGATACGACGATGGAAGCGTCTTCCCGTGTGACCCACGGCGGTATGCCATGGATCTGACGTGGGTTTGCATCAGCGCGGCCGTAAAATCTGTAGGAACGTGAGTACGTGACTACTAGTAGTCTAGCAAGTATGCAGGTACTTCTCTACACTCACCTGGTTGAAATTAACAAATCTAGTAGCTAGAAATCAATTCAACTGCTTGCTTGCTTGGGCCTTGGGTTAGCTACTTGCACTTGCACGTCTCGCTGAATCGATCTATCTATGGTCAGACCGTCAGTCTCTCTCGTATCTGTGTGTTTTCTTACTATGTTTCAGAAAGATTGTTTGCTTTCGAGTTTCAAACAAAAACATAGGTGATAGACAGAGACGTAGTATTTGGTTCCAGGCAACACATGCCATTTTCTTCTCAAAATTTCAGTCAGCCTTTTCTGTACAACAAAGTCCTGAACATTTAGGTCGCGCTTGGATTCGTTGTAAGTAAATACATACGTGTTTATTTTACACTTGTATTTTACAGGCCGCTTAGCAACTTTAGGTGGGAAACAAAACGATGAGCCGAGGTCTGTAATTTTTTACTCTTTTATTTGGACAGAACACGACAATCTAAACAGGGCATTATACAAGATTTATTGCGAACACAAACTGACTTAAACATTGAACCGACGTACCCAGCTGGTTCAACTCAGTAGGATAGAAAAAAATTCTGGCACATGTGTAAGTTGGCTTTAGTTGCAGGCAAACTAAAACACTCTGAATTTATGAAGTTTAATATCGTACTTGCTGCAGCTTCTAAGTTATTAATTCCTTTTATCAATAAAAGGTGACTTATTACTTATGTATTGTTATTCTTTTTATAGATCGTCTAGAAATGATGTTGGGGAAAAGATCAACATCTACAAGAACAAGTGCAGCTCAGAGTATGGTTGTATCACCCCCGGCTGAAATTCAAGATGAAGATTCACCAAATATTGGCAGTGGCAACGAAGTTGCAAATGAAGTGATTGATCTGGAGGGCCAGAATCAGGATGCGGAAGTAGATGAACCTGTAGGGAAGAAACAGAAGAAGACCACATCAGAATGTTGGGACCATTTTGATAAGTTTTTCAAGATGGTGGTGGTAGATGGCAAGAAAGTTAAGGAAGCATGGGCTAAATGCAAGTACTGCAGTTATGACGCAAAGAGAAATAGCAGGAATGGGACATCAGTATTCTTGAACCATATTAAGATGCATAGTGTGAAGTCAGGCCAACAACTGCTCAAAGTAGAAAATAAAGAACATGGTTCTGTTGCTGTTGAGGCTTATAAGTATGATCAAGAGTCTTGCTTAAGAAAGCTCAACTTGGCAATAATCATGCATGAATATCCATTCAATATTGTTGAGCATGAATACTTCCGTGACTTCATCAAATCCTTATGCCCTTCATTTCCTATGAAGAACCGTAACGCTGTTAAAAATGAAATAGTGGACATATTTCAAACAGAAAAGGATAAGCTATATGAGTATTTCAAAACAATTAACTATCATTTTAGCACCACAATGGACATGTGGACATCTAATCAGAATAAAGGGTACATGTGTGTCACTATGCACTGGATTGATGAGGAATGGATTATTCAGAAAAGGATCATCAAAATTATGCATGTAGAAGGGCGACATACTGGTATTAACATGTCCGAAGAATTTCTTGCTAGCATTTTGCGTTGGTTCATTGAAAAAAAATGTTTTCTCTTACTTTGGACAATGCAGCTTCAAATGAAGTTTGTGTTAAACATGTCATTAATAAACTGAAAGAGTATTCCCCTCTAGTATGTGATGGTGAATTCTTTCATGTGAGAGTGCAAATCATGTTCTAAACTTGGTTGATAGAGATGGTCTTGATCAGATTTCAGATGCAGTTTCAGGTATTAAGGCATTTGTTTTGGCAGTAAAATCATCTCCACGATTGGAAGAGGAATTCTATAAGTGTGCATCTGAATGTGGGTTGTCCACAGAAAAAGCTCTGCAGCTAGATGTCCAAACGAGGTGGAATTCTACTTACTACATGTTGAGTAATTCCCTATATTATAAAAAGGCCTTTGATAGGTTGCGTGAGATTGACAAAAAAAGTTTGAAAAATTTCCTCCAACATCTGTTGATTGGGAGAAGGCAGTTACTCTTTGTAGATGCTTGAAGAAGTTTGATGATCTCACTACGCTACTATCAGGTAATCAGTACCCAACAGCAAATTTATTCTATAAAGGCTTTTGCAAAATCAAGGCTTTAATTTCTGATTGGCGTAAAAGCAGTGACACTAGTATTAGAAAGATGGCAGCTTCTATGCAATCTAAGTTTGATAAGTACTGGTGGAAGTCAAATCTTGCTCTTGCAGTTGCCTTCTTTCTTGACCCTAGATACAAGAGAAGTGGAATTGTACATTACATGAGAAAGGTTCATGGGGAACTATTGTATCGTGGTAAAGTAGAAGAGTTGATCGTTGTTGTGAAGCAGATGTACCAAGCATATGCTTCTAACTATTCTCAGAGCACTGATGGACCAAGCTCTACTACTACTTCCCGAGAAAGTGATACTGGTTTTATGGTTGAAGATGAAGATGATTATTTTCTATCTCAGCAGGCCACTCAAGGGTTTAATGAAGGTGACACTGACTTGGATAAGTACATGGCAGAGGTTACAGTAAGGCTTTCAAAGGTTGCTTTTGATAACTTTGATATCTTATCATGGTGGAAAACACATCAAGGTGTATATCCTGTGTTATCAATGCTTGCTCGTGATGTTTTGACCATACAAGTTTCCACTGTTGCGTCCGAAGCAACTTTCTTTGCCGGTGGTCGTGTTATTGATCCATTTCGTAGTCGTCTTGACCCCCAGGTGGTAGAAGCATTGATATGCACACAAGACTGGATAGCAGCATCTAGGAACGGTGATAATAAAAGAGGGGATAGACTTGGTTCTGTTGTGCATGATCTGGAGGTGGTGGAAACACTTGTTGCTAATATGAGTCTTGAGGAATAGCTTGACGAAAAGGAAAGGTTCCGCTCTCTTTGCCGCTCTTACTTCTTTTGTAAGGGAATTGCCTTCTTCATCATTAATGCCATTTACATGATGTAATGCTAATATATTTCCTGGACTTCGCAGCAAAGAGAAGAAGATGCTAGTGATGATGGCTGATCTGATTATGCCATGAGTACTTCAACTTTAGGGGAGAGGCTAGCTATGCAAGTATGTCTGTTTATCTCTTGATCATTACTGCTATTTTATTTATGTAAAGTTATAACATTTTTTCCATAAATTTGCATGTTGCTGGTACATAGGAGAATCAAGGAATGGATATTGAATAAGTGGCTCATCAACTGCATCATGAGAAGTAATTCAGGTAGCAGTTATAACGGCGTTCCGCTAATGTATATTAAGTATATATTACCTAGCTTTTATCCTCTTTGCACATACATATTACTTTTACTAATATATACCTACTCGTTGCTTGAATATGTGCATTGTCATTGCTACTTGCTAGTTACCAATCACGTATATATACTTGCTGGTTATCAATCCCTAGTCCTGACAGTGAATATGTGTGCTCCTACTTACCGATCGGATTTTATAATATAATTTAATTAGCCATGCATCATGTCATGCTAGTTTTTGTTGCATGTGAGATATAACAGCCATAAGTGTATGCATATCGTGTGTATACATCAATACATGTATATACAGTGCGTGCATATGATATGTGATGCCTCATGTTTCTCTTATATATACACACGCTAAAAATTTGCAAGTTAATCATGTGGATGCATACACCTTAGAATAATGCATGTGTGTGTTTGAACTAGTTAATTGTTAATTGTCCACAACTAATTATCATTTCTTATTTTCAAGTAGAGCATCTAAATATCCCTTATCATTCTCACAGGAAGTTGCAAGTGGACTGGAAGAAACACCATGTTGAAGAGAAGTCAAGGATGTGCTATGGCCTATGGGCTTCTACTTGACTGACCACTTCCCTTTTATAACATATACAAACTTCAATAGAACATTGAATTAAGTATTTCTTATGTACGACCTTTGTTATGGACGTGTGCAATGTGACCATCATTTTACCGGTACTATTTATTGTTGCCATATGGGTGTGAGAAGTTATGACTTAATTTTTTTTTTTGGCCAATATCTAGTATAATTCCGTTGGATCAAAACATGTTTGCATATTGTTTGGATAGTAGAAAAAGGTTCATCTTTTTTGCATGTATCACCCGATGTTTTTTGTCCGTTTCCGATCCGAGTCCGCTCCGAATCCGTAGTCTGATATAATCCGCATTCGAATCCGCATCCGGTCAATATCTGCTCCGCTCCGAATCCGATAAAAAAATGTGGTAAAGGATATGGTAAAAGCATTATCCGATCTGTTTACATCCCTACCCCCAAGTGATTGTTTTTGAGTTGTGCTCGCCGGGTACCTATGTTTGAGCTGTGCTGTGCAACAGACTCTCTTTGGTCCCTTTAAACCGGGCGTTAAGCCTCTAAGTGATCATATGAAGTGACAATAAAGACTCATTATTTTCAGAAATGAAACGACTGAGGCCGTGAATTATCAGGGATGTCGGCTTTATTATATTCATCATAATATATACATTGTCAAAATATGTACATCACAAGAGCCGATGTCTCAGATGTAGTAAGGCCAAAGATGAGCAATATTCCACGGCCCGCTGGTCTCCTCCTCCGACTTGTATGAGTCCTTGTGGTCTCGAACATCGATAAGGTAGTATGACCCATTGTTTAGATTTTTGCTGACCACAAAGGGCCCTTCCCAAGGTGGGGATAACTTGTGCATATCAGTTTGATCCTGGAAAAGCTGGAGCACCAAATGTCCATCTTCAAAGGTCATGGTTTTAACCCGGCGGCTGTGATAACGGCGTAGATCCTATTGGTAAATCGCCGAACGAGCCGCCGCAAGGTCACGCTCCTCATCCAACTGGTCACTAGCATCCTCACGTGCTTTTTCATTGTCAGCTTTAACATAAGCCGCCACACGAGGCGAATCGTGACGAATGTCACTCGGGAGAACCGCATCTGCTCCGTAAACCTTGAAGAAAGGTGTGTAAGAGCATCTCCAGCCGCGCCCCCAACAGGCCCCCCAGGCCACTTTTTTGGCGCCGGTGCCTCAAAAACGGCCCAGTCGCGCTCCCAGGACGCCGAAAATCGCCGGTTCGGACCTTTTTCTGCCCGGCGGTCACAGGCCGAACCCGGCGCGCTGGGGAGCAGTTGGGGGCTCCGGCACTAGGGAAAAGCACGCCTGGCCCACACCGATAGGGGAAAAGTCAAGGTTTTCTTCCCTCGACTCGCCACGCACCCCCCGCGCCCTCGGCCACCACTAGCTATATCCCGACGATGGCCGCCGCCCTACTCCGCTAGATAGCCATTCCCCGCCGGAAAATAGCAGCGCTCCGCCGCGGTAGCCCCTCCCATAGCAGCTGGGCGTTTCCGGCCGCCGTTTCCGGCCACGGAGGTGCGGTTTAGCGGCGGGTACACGCCCACCGAGCGCAAGGTGTTCGGCGTTTTGCCTGTCTCAGCGATGGACTCGGATGACGAGGAAGAGCTCGCCGCGCTGCTGGAGGAGGAAGCCACGGCCGACGTCTAGGAAGAAGACCATCTCATGGTGCTCACCGCCCTCACCCAACTGCTGGCGAGCCATGAAAAGTCGCGGCGAGGTGGCTCGGCGCCGGGGCAGTTGAAAGCGAACCGGCTTCGTCTTGAAGGCTACTACATGCTCTACTCTCACTACTTCGCCGATGCTCCACTTCACAGCGAGAAAACATTTCGGCGCCGTTATCGGATGAGCCGAAAGCTCTTCCTCAGGATTGTGAATTCCATCCGGGAGTTCGACAACTACTTCAAGTGCAAGATGGATTGCACTGGCGCTCTTGGATTCACCTCCATCCAAAAGTGCACGACAGCGATGAGGATGCTTGCATATGGAGCTCCTGGTGATTCACTCGATGACTATGGGCACATGGCCGAGTCCACCAGCATAGAGTGTTTCTACAAGTTCTGTCGGGCAGTGGTGGCAGTGTTTGGGCCACAATACTTGAGAACACCCAATGCGGAAGAGACTGCTCGGATCCTAGCCCAGAATGCAGCAAGAGGATTTCCTGGGATGCTTGGAAGCATCGACTGCATGCATTGGAAATGGAAGAATTGCCCATTTGGTTGGCAGGGGATGTACAAAGGCGCCAAAGGCGGTTGCAGTGTGGTGCTTGAGGCGGTAGCCACACAGGACCTATGGATTTGGCACTCCTTCTTTGGTATGCCAGGAACTCACAATGACATCAACGTGCTGCAGTGCTCTCCTGTTTTTGCCAAGCCCGTTGAGGGCCATTCTCCTCCGGTGAACTTCGAGATCAATGGGCACCAATACAACAAGGGGTACTACCTAGCAGATGGCATCTATCCGAGATGGTCGACATTTGTGAAGACGATCTCAGACCCTACGGCAGGAGGCAAGAATGCCTGGTTTGCGAAAGTTCAGGAGGCTTGCAGGATGGATGTCGAGCGGGCATTTGGTGTGCTCCAATCTCGATTTGCTTTTGTTCGGTACCCCGCTCAGACCTTGTCCAAAGATCAAATGTGGGAGATTATGACTTGTTGTGTCATCTTGCACAACATGATCATCGAGAGCGAGCAAAAGACCCAGTGTTTGACACTGAACCATACTACAGGCAGGGTCCTCTAGCCGAAGTTGATCACCATCTACCGGCAACTTGGACTGCCTATCTCAGTATGCGTCAGGAGATCCGAGACCCACAGGTGCATCATCAACTGCAGAAAGATCTGATTGAGCACCTATGGAGGCTCAAGGGGGACGCCGTGTGATGAAATACGAGTTTTTATTTGTTGAACTATATAATTTCTATTGAACTATTTGTTGTTGTACTATTTTGTTGAAGTATTTGATTTTTCTGTGATGAAATATGTGATAAGGAATAATTGTGTTGATAATTGAACGCCGAGACACGGCGAAACCACGCCGAATATGGGCCTATTCTCGCCCATATGGGCCCTTTATTCGCCGAAATTGGGTCGCAAAGTGGGCCAATTTCGGCGCCTGGGGGCGACGACTGGGCGCAAAACCGCCCCCAGCGCCGATTGTATCGCCGGCTCGCCCCCAGGGGGCGATTTTTAAGCGTCCTGGGGGGCTAACGGCTGGAGATGCTCTAACCAGTAGATCTGTTGGGGTGGTATTGATGCTCCATAACACTGAGGGTAATTCCTCCATCCAACAACCCGGCGTTTTCTGCAAAGGGACCATAAGTCGGGGCTTGATGCCTCTCAAGATTTCCTGATTGGCCCTCTCAGCTTGACCATTGGACTTGGGGTGAGCTACTGATGATACATCAAGTCGAATATGCTCTCGTTGACAAAACTCTTTCATAGCACCCTTGGACAAATTAGTGCCATTATCAGTTATAATGATGTGGGGAAAACCAAAATAGAAAATCACCTTTTTGATGAATTGAACCGTTGTTGCCGCGTCACACTTACTAACCGGTTCTGCTTCAACCCACTTTGTGAATTTGTCAACTGCCACCAAAAGGTGGGTCTTTTTATCCTTGGACCTTTTGAAAGGTCCAACCATATCAAGCCCCCAAACTGCAAATGGCCAAGCAATTGGAATCATCCTCAATTCTTGAGCCGGCACATGAGCTCGTCTTGAGAATTCTCTGACAACCATCACATTTACTGACCAAATCCTCAGCATCAGTATGAGCCGTCAGCCAATAAAAACCATGATCAAAAGCCTTGGCCACGAGAGATTTAGAGCCGGCATGATGACCACAATCCCCTTCAAGAATTTCTTGTAGGATCTCACGACCTTCTTCAGGAGAGACACAACGTTGAAATGCCCCTGTAACACTGCGATGATGTAACTCTCCATTGACAATAGTCATTGACTTAGACCGCCGGGTTATTTGCCTGGCCAAAGTTTCATCTTCAGGTAACTCACCCCGGGTCATATACGCCAAATATGGAACGGTCCAATCAGGAATAGCATGAAGAACTGCCACCAGTTGTGCCTCCACGTCAGGAATAGCAAGATTTTCCTCTGTAGGCAGTTTGACCGAAGGATTATGAAAAATATCAAGGAAAATATTGGGTGGCCCCGGCTTACGCTGGGATCCCAACCGGCTCAACGCATCAGCCACCTAGTTTTTTCTTTGATCAACGTGCTCTACTTGATAGCCCTTGAAGTGACCAGCAATAGCATCAACCTCTCGACGATGAGCCGCCTTGAGTGGGTCCTCGGAATTCCAAGTGCTAGAGACTTGCCGAGCTACCAAATCTAAGTCACCAAAACACCTCACCCGACTTAAGTTCATCTCCTTAGCCATCCGAAGACCGTGGAGGCCTCATATTCAGATGCATTATTAGTACAAGGGAACATCAATCTTAAAACATAACAAAATTTATCACCTCGTGGGGAAGTCAAGATAACTCCAGCCCCCGAGCCCTCCAGCTGCATGGATCCATCGAAGTGAATAGTCCAATATGTGCTATCCGGCTTCTCCTCAGGCATCTGCAGCTCTATCCAATCATTTATAAAGTCCACAAGTGCTTGAGACTTGATGGATGTGCGAGGCATATGCTTCAAACCATGGGATCCAAGCTCAATGGCCCACTTGGCTACCCGACCCGTGGCTTCTCTGTTTGAATAATATCCCCCAAAGGAGCAGAACTAACCACAGTCATGGGATGACCCAGAAAATATTTCTTGAGCTTTTGAATAGCCATGAACACCAGGTATACAAGCTTCTGCCAATGCGGATACCTCTGCTTGGACTCAATGAGCACCTCACTGATGTACTAAACCAGCCGCTGAACCGGATATTCCTTGCCTGACTCCTTACTTTCCACCACAATTGCCACACTGACAACTCGGCTATTGGCAGCCACATATAACAACAAAGGCTCTTTATCAACGGGAGCAGCAAGAATCAACGGCTCAGGCAACTGTTTCTTCAAGGCTTCAAACGCCTGATCAGCAGCATCACTCCAGACAAAGTGATCTGACTTCTTCATCATCTGGAAAAGAGGGATAGCCTCTTCACCCAACCGGCTTAAGGCCGCAATACGACCCGCTAGACGCTGGGCATCATTAATACACACCGGTTTAGCCAGAGAAGTGATGGACTTTATCTTCTCCAGGTTAGACTCAATGCCTCTTTCAGAAACCAGAAAACCCAAAAGCTTGCCTGCTGGTACACCAAAGACGCACTTGGCTGGGTTAAGTATCATCTTCTAGACCCGGAGATTGTCAAATGTTTCTTTCAAATCATCTACCAAGGTTTCCTTCTTCCTAGATTTTACCACAATATCATCCACATAAGCATGAACATTGCGCCCAATCTGATCATGAAGGCAATTTTGCACACACCGCTAGTAAGTCGCCTGGGCACTCTTGAGCCCAAAGGGCATAGACACATAGCAGAAGGCTCCAAAGGGAGTGATGAAAGTTGTCTTCTCCCGGTCCTTAACTGCCATCTAGAGCTCCTCGTGATGTCCCAGATCCCATCCGTGACTACGAACTACTTTCATATTTTGCCATACAAATATCCCAATACTACCTAGCGTTACCGAACGTTTTGACCTTGTAGGTTCGATAAAATGGAGACATGACCGAGACTCCTCTATGGTCAATAAGCAATAGGGGGACCTGGAGGCCCATATTGAATCCCACATATTCCAAGAAGATATTTATTGGTTCAAATCACGATGTCGATGATTTAGTTAATCCCATATACAATTCCCTTTGTCCGACGATATGTTACTTGCCCGAGATCTGATCATCAGTATGACCATGCCTAGTTCAATCTCGTTACCGGTAAGTCTCTTTACTCGTTCTATAATACAAGATCCCCATGACAAAACTCATTAGTCACATGCTTGCAATCTATTCACGATGTTGTATTACCAAGAGGCCCCAGATATATCTCTCGATCACACGGAGTGACAAATCCCACTTTCAATCCATGCAACCCAACAAACACGTTCTGAGATACCTATAGAGCACATTTATGATCACCCAGTTATGAAGTGACATTTGATAACCCACAAAGTAGTCTTCCGTTTTTTGGGAGTGGCATGATCTCATGACTAGTGCAAAACGTGCTAGCCACAACTTTTGTTAGTGGCGTCACGATACCCAGCAATGCCAGCACTATTTTTTTCTCAAATAGTTGTGGCGTCAGACAAACTGGCATGACAACATTGATATGAGCATACCACTGGCGTAGAATGTTTCTAGCACGCCATAGCTATTTCCTGAGTTTTCCCCTGTGCTATCATTTTCTATGGCATGGCCCATTAGGACTACGACACCACTATCCTTTAGGCACATGCCAGTTTGTCTGATTCACTACAAACTCATCATTTTCACCTTTCTTCTTTGTCTCCCCCTTATCGATCAGCGCCGCCCCCGCCCGCCCCCGCCGCTCTTCGTCGACGGAACTGTGTGGACATCGCCAACTCTGGCAAGGAGGTGAGATCTCCCCTCTTCCCCTCGCGAATCGTATTCTCCTCCCCAAGCGTCTCCCTTTGGTGGCTGATCTATTAGCCAGAAAATTTTGATATTAGCTAGTACTATGAAATTGATTTATTAGGTAGATGATATTGGCATGGCATCGGCATTGATTTATTAGGTACACGATATTTACTAGAAATTGATTTATTATTAATGTGATTTATTTGTACAAATTGATATATTAGGTCCTTTGCATGATTTATAGTGAGATACCATTTCGAATTTGGAACATAGGAGAATGGGTGTGAGTAAGTTGAATTGGTTGGGCGGGGAAACTAAAATCAAGACCACGATTTTGAATTGGAGTGGCATACTTGCATTTATAATTTAACTTAGTGTTCAATATGTTTTGTGTAGAATGGATCGAGAACCACCATGTCGACTTTGCAAGTGAAGGTGTTGGACCAGTCTTTCTACTGCCATGTTGATCGACATCTATTTCCAGCCTAGTTTTATTCCAGTAGCGGTAACAAATTTTATGAACCTTCTAACTTTTTTGTTTTGTTTTTGTTGATATTTACACTAATGCATTGTGTGTGTTTTTTGTTTTTTCTTACACGGATCATCCCATGCAATGTGGGATTCGCATTCAATGAGCTCACCGGAGACACCGTGACCTTCGAAGCTCGTGGGGGGCCTACACTATGCAGGTCGAGAAGGGGCGAAAGATAACCCAGGACGGAGGAGATGAATGTGAACGTTTCATCGCTCGGACGGGTCATAATAGCGGTGAATTTATCAACTTCTCTTTCAGAGGACAAAGTCCCATGCTTTCTGTTGTTTATTTGAATTTGATTGCCCGTACCAATGATGAGGGTTTAGATGATGATGAGTACCCACTTAATGAAGCCCTCTATGCCCAAAGACTCGGGTTGAGGGATGAGGAATCAGCAACCTCTCGGACATACTTTCGCCACGTGAAGACTACGCCGGGAAGCCATTCTTGACCCGCCTCACAAGGGCGAATATTAAACAACATCTCATGTTATGTTACTTAGTGTAGTAATTAATCAGGTGATATATATTCATGCTTAATTAGTGTAGTAGTTGAATGATATGCTTGTTGTAGTAATGTGATGATATGCTTGTTGTAGTAATGTGATGATATATATGCTTAGTGTAGAAATTATTTTGTGTTGAAATGTGCATGATGTGTAGTAATGTGATGATATGTGCTACTTCTTGAGCTTGCGTTGGTTTTCCCCTTGAAGAGGAAAGGGTGATGTAGCAAAGTAGAGATAAGTATTTCCCTCAGTTTGAGAACCGAGGTATCAATCCAGTATGAGACAATGCACAAATCACCAATACCTACACAAACAATCAAACAACTTGCACCCAACACGATAAAGGGGTTGTCAATCCCTTCACGGTTACTTGCAAAAGTGAGATCTGATAGAGATAGACAAACAAAAGGTAAAAAAAATGGTTTGTAGATTGGAAAGTAAAATATTGCAAAACAGTAGATCAGAAACTAATATGGTGGAAAATAGAGCCCGGGGCCATAGGTTTAACCAGTGGCTTCTCTCTTGATAGCAAATAATACAGTGGGTGAACAAATTACTATCGAGCAACTGATAGAAAAGTGCAAAGTTATGACAATATCTAAGGTAATGATTATGTAATATAGGCATCATGTCCGTGTCAAGTAGACCGACTCCTGCCTGCATCTACTACTATTACTCCACACATCGATCGACTCCTGCCTGCATCTAGAGTATTAAGTTCATGAAGAACAGAGTAATGCTTTAAGTAAGATGACATGATGTAGCGGAATTAACTCAAGCAATATGATGAAAACCCCATCTTGTTATCCTTGATGGCAACAATACAATGCGTGCCTCGCTACCCCTTCTCACACTGGGTGAGATCACTACAAGATTGAACCCAAAGCAAAGCACTTCTCCCATTGCAAGAAAAACCAATCTAGTTCGACAAACAAAACCGATAATTCGAAGAGAATTACTAAGATATCAAATCATGCATATAAGAATTAAGAGAAGATTCAAATATTATTCATAGATAACCTGATCATAAATCCACAATTCATCGGATCTCGACAAACACGCCGCAAAAGAAGATTACATCGGATAAATCTCCAAGAACATTGAGGAGAACATGGTATTGAGAATCAAAGAGAGAGAAGAAGCCACATGGCAACTAGCTATGGACCCATAGGTCTATGGTAAACTACTCACGCTTCATCAGAAGGGCAATGGTGTTGATGTAGATTCTCTTCGTGGTCAAATCCCCCTTCGACAGAGTACCAGAAAAGGCCTCTAGATGGGATCTCGTGGATACAGAAGGTTACGTCGGTGGAAAAGTGGTTTCGGTGCCCCCTCTAGGGTTTCTGGAATATATGTGAATATATAGGCGAAAGAGGTCGATGAGAGGAGCTGCGAGGGGCCCACAAGGGTGGGGTGCTCACCGACCCCCCTATGGCACGCCCTCCCCCCTTGTCGCCGCCTCGTGGCTCTTCTGACTTGGTTCTCAAGTCTACAGGGTGTCTTCGGGTCCAAGAAAAATCATCACGAAGGTTTCATTCCGTTTGGACTCCGTTTGATATTCCATCTCTGTAAACTCAAAAACAAGGAAAAACAGAAACTGGCATTGGGCTCTAAGTTAATAAGTTAGTCTCAAAAATAATATAAAGTGGCATATTAATGCATATAAAACATCTAAAACAGATAATACAATAGCATGGAACAATAAAAAATTATAGATACGTTAAAAACGTATTAATATGCTTAGTGTACGTAGCTAGTAATCAGATGACATGTATGTTGTAGTAATATGATGATATGCTTATATAGTGTAGTATAATGTGATGATATGCTTACTGTAGTAATGTTGTCACATCCCCAGTATAGCACTTGCATTAGGGCTAGCTAGAGTGTGCATCATGTTTACTTATCAAAGAAACTTGAAATGGGTATGACAGAAACCCCAGCACCCCTCTTCTAACAACTAGGGTTTGATAAAATATTTTCCAATGTACCCAAAATGCCCTTCAAAAATGTTCATCATTTCTGCCTTGGTCTCAAACCTTTGCTAAAAATGGTGCACAATTTCTAGGACATCCAAGGTCACTGGATTAAATCATATGGTATTTGAATTTGGGCATTTAAATGCTACAAAATATTTTAAATGCTCAAATAATCATAAACTATAATGTTCCCTACTGTTCATATTATATACAGTGGGCATGACAAGTTTCATGAGTTATAAAAATGTTCTGGCATTTTTATTAATTAAACAAAGTTGCAAAAGAAATGAAACAGAAAAGAAATAGGAAAAAGAAAGAGAGAGAAAGCACTTACCTGAGCCCAGCACTGTTTGCAAGCCGGCCCAGCCCACCAGCCCGTTCTGTCGCCTTCCTCCTCGCGCCAGAAGGCAGCGCGCGTGGCCGCCGCGCGCCGGCACGCGCTCGCCCTCCTCCAGGCTGTTTGCCTGCATCCCCGACGCCCTGGAAGACTCCCCGCGACGCCACACAGCTGCCCCGACCCCTCTCGCACTTTCCCCTCGTCCCCATCACCTTCCCCTGGCTCTCCTCTCTCACCACCGAGCCGCTCGTCGACGCCGCTCGCCCTTGCCGCACCTAGACCCTCCCCCTCGCCCCGTGAGCGTGTCCAGAAGGCTCGCCACGACATCCTCTTCCTCCTCGCTGAGCCACGGATCGCCGGGAGCCCTGCAACGTCTTCACGCCGTCGTCCCCTTCCTCGGATCGCCGGAGCACCTCGCCATCGATTAAGAAGCTGCAGCGCGTCCCCGACCCCTCCGTCGAGCTCGTTAGCACCGCAGTGAGCTCCTACGCCGTTTCCCTCCTTCTTTTGCTTCATTTGCGCCATGTAGATGCCGCTCCGTTGATCACCGAAACTCACCGCCGCCGTGCTCGCCGTCGGCGATGCTCCGGTGACCATTTGGTCACTGGCACATGTCCATCTCGCTCACCGCAGCACGTAGACAAGCTAGGTACCACGCACGCATCGCCTAGGCCACCGTAGCTGCGTCTCCACACACGCCCGACGCCGGTCGCCGCCGTTGAGCTCGTTGTCGTCGTCTCCGGCCACCTCAGGTCCGGCGACCACCACCATCCGACGCGCAACGACGAGAGCTTTCCAATGCGCCCAACCGCGGCTCGAGTCGTGCTCTGTGGGCGTTTTCCGAAGCACGCCGCCGTGTTTGGCCTCGCCGGCGTCACTTCGCCGGCGAGTTTGCCTCGTTTGACCAGGGGGTTGACCACCCCTGGGTCACTGACGTGTGGGCCACCCCTCCCCTAATTAGCTAATTTAATTAAGTTAATGTTAATTAAATTAGTTAATTGGTTTAGTCACTGACCGTGGGCCGAGACCCCACTGACAGCTAATTAGTTTTTAGTTTAACTCTAATTAACTTTGTTAGTTAGCTGTGACACTGACATGCCGGGCCCACATGTCATGTTTGACTTGGACTAGCTCCTGTTGACTGGCTGACGTCAGCATGATGTCATGCTGACGCAGTAAAGGTTTTTCTAGGATTTTTAGATTTAAAATTAATTCAAGAAATTCCAGAAAAATGCCTAAACTTCAAAAAATCATATAAATTCAATAGTAGCTCAGATGGAAAAGATTTATATATGAAAAATGATCAGAAAAATCCAATCTTTCCAACGGCATTGGTTTCATGCATGTTTGAGCAAGTTAACCTTGCTGTATACATTAAAACATGATAATGCACTTATTTAAATAATAGTTAAAATGCCAATTTGAATCTTTGATTCAAATAGGCTCAAACCCTTCTGGTTTTAGTTGCATTAGCCAACACACATGCATCTTGCCATGTCATGAGCATGCATCATATTGTTGCATTTGTTTGTTAATGATTGTATCGCCGGTATTCTCTGTGTTAGGTTCTGCTCCCGAGGATACTGCTGCGTATCCAGTTGAAGAGCAGTACCCGACAACCACTTTGTCAGGCAAGCAATCATTGATCATTCCGATACAAACCCAATCTTCTCGCTCCTGCTCTCTTTTACTGCATTAAGGCAACAACGTGTGAACTGCTACTTGCTGCGGTAGTTGAACCCTATTCCCTTGCATGACCTGTCATTGCCACAGTAAATAATTGAAACCCACTAGCATGTGTAGGAGTTGATTGAGCCATGTGATGTGTGATCCACCATGCTATTTGTTTATGTTGCCTGCTATGCTTAGAGTTGTGTCTGGTCTGGTTCATCTGGGTGATGGATCAGAGTGAAATGATCATACCGATAAAGAGAAGGAAATGTGGAATACGCTTGGTAAAGGTATCGATGAAAGGCCATGTAGGAGTACATGGTGGGTTGTTTCATTGGAATCGTCCTTAGGACCCGAGATCTGTGTGTGTGATTCAAGTTACAGTTACTACCACACATTGGGCCCTGAAATATGACCCCGCTCGACTCATTGACTGTCATGTTCTCTGTCCAGGAGTTGCAACTAGTTTCTGGTGTTTATAGTTTACTGGAGGTCGTGCACAGCGCTGACCCTCGGGGTGGGCTTTGATGTGACACGTACGTGGCACGGTGTACCGGTTGCCCGTTTGGTGACTCGGGAACCCTTTACACATCGTTTGGGGCCGTGAGCGACACCCCGGCCGGATCTCCCCACGGATGGAACCCAAATAGGCGATAAACCTGGACGAGAGACTTGAGTGGTTGGTTAGGTCGTGGTCTACACCCACGTCGGCTTTCGCTTGAAGTTTGCCGAGCACATGTCGTGTGCAGACGCTAAGTGGTGAAAACATGTGTGAAGAAGTACACCCCTGCAGGGTTATCAATATATTCGAATAGCCGTTGTTCGCGGTACGGACTACTTGGTTACTCTTACAGTTCATAGACAAGTTAATGGATACTACTAAAAGCCTCAAGATAAGTGTGAGTACTGTGGATGGCCCTTCCGTAGGATGATGGAAGAGGATCCTCGGTAGTGTATTGATGTGGTGAGTAGAGGACTCGTGTTCGTAATAACATCTTGCAATCTGTTGAGAGTTGTAGTATAGGTTAGCCAAGAGTCAAAGCTGGCTTTCTACGATGAACTCCACTACCCCCTTTGATAATGTTGCATGTATGATAGGTTCTGTGGTAAGACTTGCTGAGTACCTTTGTACTCATGTTTGCTTAATAACTGTTGCAGAGGAGAACCCTACCCCTGCTGATGGGTTCTACATAGACGTTCACGTCGACGAGTAGCTTGACACCCAGACGGAGATCTGGAGCTTGTGAAGGGCCTTGTAGATAGTCAGGCTGCACCAAGCCTGTTTTATTTTCTAAGTTGTCTATACTCAGACATGTAGCTTCCTCTTGTGCTTGTATGACTGTATGACTTGAGTGTTGGGTCATGTGACCCCTACCTGTATGGATATGATATGTATGGCTCTTGGAGCCTCTTAAATAAAGTACTTTGAGTCATAGAGTTCTGTTGTGATGCAATGTTGTATTTGCACATATTGAGCATATTGCGTGTATGATTGAAATGTTTGGTATGTGTGGGATCCGACACCTAGTTGTTTTCTTTTGGTAGCCTACCTTACAGGGAAATGCCTCCTAGTGATTCCAATGAGCCTTGGTAGCTTGCTACTGCTCGGAACACGTAGGCTGGCCGGCATGTGTCGTTCTTCGTTCCTGTGTCTGTCCCTTAGGGGAATTGTCACGCGTTGTTCCTTAAGTCCATGTAGCTTGCTACGACTTGGGTTCATACATTGATGACCGTCACGTTCGTTGCTGGGTCATGGATGCCTGTCTCTGTAATTTAGCGCCACTTTTGGTTTATAACTAGCCATGTCGGCCCGGGTTCTCTGTCATATGGATGCTAGCGACACTGTCATATACGTGTGCCAAAATGCGCAAACGGTCCCGGGCCAGGTAAGGTGGCACCCGTGGGGTTACCGTGCGTGAGGCCGCAAAGTGATATGACGTGTTACAGCTAGATCGGTGTGACTTAGGATCGGGGTTCTGACAGCGTTGGCATCAGAGCTGGACTGCCTGTAGGTTTCTCAAGCCAAACTGGTCGATGTTGAGTCTAGAAAAAATTCTTAGTTATACGTAGGGGAATTGATTGTGGAAGGGGACGTAAGGCTCTTTTTACTCCTTTACCTTATGCCCTTCTGATCTGAGTCGGTCTATTCTTTCTACGGGGATTTAGGACTAGCCCTCTTATCCTTGCTAGGCTTCTCGCCCCTCGTTGGTTACCCCAAGTGGAAGGTGTGAGATGTAGTGTTGCGAAAGTTTTTCCCTTGGCAAAGATACCAAGGATCGAATCCCCAGAGACTCCTAGGTTCAACAAGAAGGTGTCAATTGCTACGGTGCCAGATATTAGCAATCAACGTGGACCTGCACACAGATACAAATAACTTTGCTCCCAACGAGTACAGAGAGGTTGTCAATCCCTCCGGCCTTGTAGTTCACAAAGGATTAAACGCAAGTGATAGTAGTGATAAATATAATTGCAATAGTAAATAATAGCGAAAAGTAAATAGCGGATGTGATCAATGATGGTAATATGGACCGGAGTCTCATGATGTTCACTAGTGATGTCTCTCTCCCAAAAGACGATAAAACAGCTATGTGAGGTAAACGAATTACAGCTGGGCAATTGACAGGACCATGTGCGCAAACCAATGCTGACTACATTGCAAGAAAGGTTGAGGTTCAAAGCATGGGCGGTACACCAAAGTAAGTAGACCGAAATCCATCAATATCTACTACTAATCATCCACCTTGAGATATCTATCCAGAACATCTCGCTGGTATTAAGTTGCGAGTCCCACCCATAGTGTAAACTCAATGCAACAGACAACTGCATTAAAAGAACTTTGCGTAAAGTAAACAATCCTTGCACCCGCGAGCACAAGCATCGTTGTTTTCCCCCTTGTGGCAACAGCACATCCCCTAGACTCATGTTTCTGTCACTCAAACTAGTCATCGAGGGGCATGAACCCACAATCAAGCATAACGTTCCCTCTTGGAGTCACTACCTACTACTTGGACAAAGCAATAAATAACAACGGAGAACATGCAAGAATTACTTACGAACATAAATATAAAAGAGGTAGATCAAATATATTACTCAAGCACAATCTGAACATAATCTCATAATCCATCGGATCCCAGCAAACTCATCATAGCAACAACATAAGGATTACATATGTGCCTCGATCATGTAGGGCAGCTCATGAGGACTAATTAGTGAAGCACAAGAACGGGAGGAGAACATCACATAGCTACTGGTCATGGACTCATGGTCCAAGGGAGACTACTCACAACTCATCCGGGAGGCGTCCATGGTGGTGGAGAGGCTCCCGATGGTGATCCTCCCCTCCGGCAGGGTGCCGGGAAGGGTTCTCCTGGTGCTCCCGATCTTGGAAGCGGCGGCGGCGGCGGAACAGAGATGAGATCGCGAAAAAGAGTTCCTCCCTCGAGGGTTTCGGGAGACGCTTTAAATATATGCCAAAGGGGGGCATCGGAGGAGCCTCGGGGGGCCCAGGCGCCCCCCCCCCCCCCGGCGCGGCCCAGGGGGGGCGCGCCGCCAGGGCGCCTAGAGCCCTAGTGCCCCCCCCCCGGCTGTCCTTCGGGCGCACGGTAGTTTCTGGAACGCTGATTTTTTATATAATTTTTCTGGATTTTTCCTGGCAGTTCTCGTAATGTGAAAACCTGAAATACAAAAACAGCCGAAAACAGAAACTGGCACTGGGGTGCACTGAGTTAATAGGTTAGTCCAAATATGATCAAAAGTGTATGGAAGTGTATAAATATCATAGCAATATCACCCAAAAGAGGCATGGAGCAAGCAGAAATTATAGATACGTTTTGGACGTATCAACATCCCCAAGCTTAATTCCTGCTCGTCCTCGAGTAGGTAAATGATAACAAGAATAATTTATGTGGTGACATGCTATTAACCATATAGGACTTATTCATAGTCATATGACAAAAGCTTACTGACATAATGAATCTATAGTAATTAAGTTGCCTCATGAGAAAATCACAAAGAACTGAAAGTTTTACAATATGATACTGAAACATCAAATAGATTTGTAATGAACATGATGTGCAAATATGATAAAGTGATATCTAGCTTGCCCCCTTTAGTGAAGCAAAACATAAATGCAGGGGCACCTCCAAGGTTTAAGTGATGACTAGATACAATGATTTCAGAATAAACGATATCACAATCATGCAAAAGACAATGCTACTTTGGGACAATGCACATTACACTCAGAATGACAATCATGCACTCAGTAGTTGGTGCTTTAAAAGAAGGTGGAGACTCTCGAACCGTGGCTTTTGTTGGCAAGGTTGAAAACCCGTAGTCGGAAACAAAGACAATACATGTACCAGAGCTCTTGGTTTTAAAACAGAGGTAATAATTATTTTTTTCTTTCTTAGATCATGCATGTTTCGTCAACGAATGCTAGCAGACAACTCAATCACTTTTCGAGATGGATAAGTTTCGAGGAACGGCTCCCGAATGAGGACGATCACATCCTCTTAATCTCCTTGTTTATCACTGCCAAAGTTTTCTGATTTCTCATGAACAAAGCGTGAAGGAGGGTTTGTTATATTATCTTTTTGAGCCGGGCGCACTCAATGCCAGTTCCTTCTCGTATTATGGGTTTGCACATTATACATGCAATCCCGGGGTGAAGCTTGTCCAACTTAAAAAGATCATGAATTAACTACTACTTCCTCATGAACTTACAACAGAGGCACAAAATAGGAATGCTTTTCTTTTTTGAATAATTTCGAGATGGCACATGCAAGTCTCCGTTAGGAATGGCAGGTAAATACCATGTAGGAAGGTATGGTGGACTCATATGGCATAACTGGATTAAAAGAATGTGGATGCACAAGCAGTCAGTCCGCTTAGTACAGGCGAAGGTTAGCAAAAGACTGGGAGTGACCAACTAAGAGAGCAATGACGGTCATAATCATGCAGAGCGACAAAGCAGCATTGAATCAGGCATGGAAGTTATATCGCTACTCAGAAACAAAAGATCATCAAGGCTTGACAGACTTTATTTACAGTCTTAAATATGCGTGAGCATACGCCAAGTCAATCAAAATAAATTCTCGAAGGAAGATATTACTAAACCATACCACATCATAGGCAAACAAATCATGTTGGTACTCCAATAACACATTGGGAACCCCCCAGCTATTTGAGACTAACCATAAGAAAACCTGAACTACTAAGCGCCATTATGCACGTAGCATCTTTATCATAGACATATCAACCCATGCAACGGAAGCAAACTCTCTTAATAAGGTGAGCATGGTAATTAAAGAGAGTTCAAGCAACCAACTAAACAAAAGCTCTTTAAAAAGATAAGCATGAAAGCTAAGAGTTGAACATGATAGTAGCTATTAAAAGACAAAGAAGACACACAGCAAAGATAGACATGAAAATTCTATGTTATGTTCTAGGTAGAAGTGGAGCGTGTTTCTCTCCCACATAAAGAAAGCTGAGTTCCGACTCGTTATGAAAAGCTAAAGAAAACTAAAAACAAGACGCTCCAAGCATAGCACATAACACATGAAGTGATTAAAATATAGTGGAACGAAAGACGAACTGATAATGTTGATGGAGAAGGGGATGCACGGGGGCATCCCCAAGCTTAGACGCTTGAGTCTCCTTGAATATTTCTTGGGGGTGCACGGGGGCATCCCCAAGCTTGAGCGCTTGACACTCCTGAATCTTTTTATCATCTTCCCTCGCACACTTGAAAACTACCTTCATACATAACTCATCATAATCTGATTAGCGAGGTTAGTACCCATAATAAAATAATTGTACCTTGCTGGAAATAAAGATATTCTTGAAGACCTACTGTTTCTCAAGACTGCCAAATGGTTTTTGCAAAGAAAAAGCAAGCTCTAGATTTGCAAAATGAAGGAAAGGCAAAACAGGACAGAATCTGTGAAAAACAGAACAGCAGGTAGTAAATTATTTGTTCGGGGCACTTCTGCAACTCTAATCAAAAAACTCAGAACAGACGCACGAAAGACAATTAAATAGAGCACGCTGTCGAAAAAATTCAGACCAAAAAGATGATCTGGTGATTTTATACGAATTTTTCTATCCAAGGACAGAATCTGTTTCCTGGACAGCACCTCACAACTTTTGAACTTTCTAGCAATCAGAGGCTATACATGGCACAAAATTGCAAAGCAAAGATACAATGATGATGCTACAGCAGTAAACAACATCAAGACACAACAAAAGAAAAATAAATTTATTCATTGGGCTGCCTCCCAAAAGTGCTTTCTTTTATGCCTTTAAGCTAGGCATAATGCATATAGAGGAATCAATAACCATCGTAATAATCGGAGCTGTAAATTGCTTCAAATGGTTCCTCAACAAGTTCATTCTTGTTCCTTCTAGGAAAGGGGTACACACCTTTTGCCTTCCCGCGTAAGCGGATTTGTCCCTTACCTATATCGATGAAGCCTTTAACTGCTCGGAGGAAGTCCCTTCCAAGCATTATATTTCCTTGATTTGGCTCCATGATGAAGAAATCAACCATTGCAATCCCTTTGAGGAATTTAACTGGCACGTCTTTTATTCTTCCCTGGATTTCAGAAATATCTCCATTAGCGTGTTCATGATAAGATGGTAATCTATCCATGTTAAATTTTAAAGAATCATGAACAATTTTTGGCATAGTAGAAACCATAGATCCAATATCACAATAAGCAAGGAAGTCTTGATTAGAGATGCTAATCCTAACAAAAGGCTCCCAATCATTGTCTATTTCCAAAATGTCTTTCTTATTGGGTTTAGGTTTCTCTACCCTCATCAAGTCTAGAGCATCCATTCTCTTTTCAATAGTAGCAAATCTATCTATGACAGTATCAAAGTTATGATCATAAACAAAGTAACTAGATAGACCATGTATAATTTCAAGAGCTCTAGCTTCATCACACTCTAGGAAATCTCCCTCGGCTATAATATCAAGAGAGTGTTTACACCATTCAAAAAGACCATGGTAAAAATTTCTAAGCACAATTTTTATAGGTATCCAAGGCATAATTCTCCTATGTGCATCAGAAATTCTGTCCCATGCCTTCTTCATATTTTCTCCATCCCTTTGATGGAAATCTAGAACTTCTGATTCCCTCAAAGCACCAAATCCTAACATGTTTAGCTAAACAGAAAGGACTACTAACAGAAAAGCAAAAATATTTTTTTTTTAATTTTTGATAAAGGATACTAAAGCAAAACTGAAAGGTAAACAAACAAGACTAAAAAGCAAAGGTAAAAGATAGCATGCAACTCCCCTATCCTGAAGAGTGGAGTCCCCGGCAACGGCGCCAGAAAAACTCTTGCTAGGCTTCTCGCCCCTCGTTGGTTACCCCAAGTGGAAGGTGTGAGATGTAGTGTTGCGGAAGTTTTTCCCTTGGCAAAGATACCAAGGATCGAATCCCCAGAGACTCCTAGGTTCAACAAGAAGGTGTCAATTACTATGGCGCCAGATATTAGCAATCAACGTGGACCTGCACACAGATACAAATAACTTTGCTCCCAACGAGTACAGAGAGGTTGTCAATCCCTCCGGCCTTGTAGTTCACAAAGGATTAAACGCAAGTGATAGTAGTGATAAATATAATTGCAATAGTAAATAATAGCGAAAAGTAAATAGTGGATGTGATCAATGATGGTAATATGGACCGGAGTCTCATGATGTTCACTAGTGATGTCTCTCTCCCAAAAGACGATAAAACAGCTATGTGAGGTAAACGAATTACAGTTGGGCAATTGACAGGACCATGTGCGCAAACCAATGCTGACTACATTGCAAGAAAGGTTGAGGTTCAAAGCATGGGCGGTACACCAAAGTAAGTAGACCGAAATCCATCAATATCTACTACTAATCATCCACCTTGAGATATCTATCCAGAACATCTCGCTGGTATTAAGTTGCGAGTCCCACCCATAGTGTAAACTCAATGCAACAGACAACTGCATTAAAAGAACTTTGTGTAAAGTAAACAATCCTTGCACCCGCGGGCACAAGCACCGTTGTTTTCCCCCTTGTGGCAACAACACATCCCCTAGACTCATGTTTCTGTCACTCAAACTAGTCATCGAGGGGCATGAACCCACAATCAAGCATAACGTTCCCTCTTGGAGTCACTACCTACTACTTGGCCAAAGCAATAAATAACAACGGAGAACATGCAAGAGTTACTTACGAACATAAATATAAAAGAGGTAGATCAAATATATTACTCAAGCACAATCTGAACATAATCTCATAATCCATCGGATCCCAGCAAACTCATCATAGCAACAGCTTAAGGATTACATATGTGCCTCGATCATGTAGGGTAGCTCACGAGGACTAATTAGTGAAGCACAAGAATGGGAGGAGAACATCACATAGCTACTGGTCATGGACTCATGGTCCAAGGGAGACTACTCACAACTCATCCGGGAGGCGTCCATGGTGGTGGAGAGGCTGCCGGTGGTGATCCTCCCCTCCGGCAGGGTGCCGGGAAGGGTTCTCCTGGTGCTCCCGATCTTGGAAGCGGCGGTGGCGGCGGAACAGAGATGAGATCGCGAAAAAGAGTTCCTCCCTCGAGGGTTTCGGGAGACGCTTTAAATATATGCCAAAGGGGGGCATCGGAGGAGCCTCGGGAGGCCCAGGCGCCCCCCCGGCGCGGCCCAGGGGGGGCACGCCGCCAGGGCGCCTGGAGCCCTGGTGCCCCCCCCCCCCCGGGGCTGTCCTTCGGGTGCACTGTAGTTTCTGGAACGCTGATTTTTTATATAATTTTTCTGGATTTTTCCTGGCAGTTCTCGTAATGTGAAAACCTGAAATACAAAAACAGCCGAAAACAGAAACTGGCAATGGGGTGCACTGAGTTAATAGGTTAGTCCAAATATGATCAAAAGTGTATGGAAGTGTATAAATATCATAGCAATATCACCCA